>NW_004624735.1:22986646-23089585 GCF_000247695.1 Heterocephalus glaber | reverse complement strand
GCACATATATCGCTGTGGTATGATTCTTTTAATTCTTTGGGGAAGATCCCCAGCAGGGGAATACCTGGGTCAAATGGGACCTCTAGTCCTAGTTCTTTGAGGTATATCCTCCATATTGACTTCCACAGTGGTTGCACCAGTCTGCACCCCCGCCAACAATGGAGAAGGGTTCCTTTCTCCCCACAACCACATCAGCATTTGTTATTGGTTGATTTCTTGCTAGCAGCCATTCTTTCTGGGGTGAGACGGAATCCCAGTGTTGTTTTCATCTGCATCCTAATTCTTAAAAGACCTTTTATCTGGACACAGAATTCTGCACTGAGAGCTCCTGTCTTTCAGCACTTGAAAAGTACTGTGCTACACCCTCCTGCTCACTGTTCGCCATTATTTCTGATGAGAAATCTACTGCTACTTAAATCGCTTTTTCTCTATAGGAAAGTACCATTTCTCTCTTGCTATTCTCACAATGATTTTTGTTTCTAATTTTCAGAAGTTTGATTGGAATATGTCTGGCAATGGTTTCTTTGAGTTTATCCTCTGGAGTTTGTTCTGTGATTTGGGTCTATGGCTTTGTGATTTTTTGCTGAATTTGCGGATTTTTCCACCTTTGTGTCTCTATTACTTTTTAAATTCTACCCCTTTGTTTTTCTCTCTTTGTATCACTTTAATGACCTGGGAGGTAGATCTTTTGTCATACTGCCATAGGCCATTTATTTTTAAGTCTATTTTCCCTGTTGTTCAGATTGGATCACTTGTATTGTTCTGTCTTCAAGTTGTTCTTTCCATTTTGTTGTTCACATCTGTTGAACTTTTTATTTTGACTATTTATTTTTAACTCTTTTTTATTGATACATTTTAGAGATACATAATGATAACATTCATCATAGGCATATGATGACATATCTTGACTTCTTTGTTTTTTCCCATTCTCCTTCCCTCCCTTCAACCCCTCTTCCACTACTTATTTACAAAAGCTTTGTCTCCATTTTTCCTTCTATTCTCTTTTTCTCTTGTCTCTTCCTTCATTTCTCCCTCCCCTTCCTTGTTCTCCTTCTCATTTGAACATTTTCTTCTCATTAAAATTTCCAAATGGTTATTCCTTGTATCTTCATTCTCCTTATTGAGACTTTTTACTTTTTACATGTTTCAAATACGTTCTTAATTCCTACCTGAAACATTTTAGGATGGTTGCTTCAAAATCCACATCAGATAATTTTAATATCTATGTCATGTACTGCTGACATCTGTTCACTTTTTTGCCAGTTACAGTATTCTTGGTTCTGGATATAAAGAGTAATTTTGGGTTCACACGATGAAATTCGGGATCTTGCTTAACTCTCTATAACTGAACTCTTCTGCCATCACTGCAGTGGGGAAAAGGGCTGCCATCTAAGTACTGCCACGTAGGGTTGGAAGTTTAGGTTATTGTTTGAATGCTTTGGACACGAGACCTCTGCTGATGCCTCCTGGCTGGAGGGGTACGCAGTCCATGTAGCCTCCACTGACACTGTGGTGGGTTGCCTTGCTACTTCTGGGCAGTGGAAAACCTTGCCCTTTCACTAGGCCTCTGTTCACACTGCCCCATGGCAAATAAGAATGACATCTTATTACTATCTGGCGAGGATGGCGGCTCAGGGTCCCCAGGAGGACTCAACTGAACTGCAGAGAGAGAGGGTTACTACTTCCCATTAGGGATGACCATCCCAGCTCCTATGGTTCTCTGACATTACCCTCTGGGGCTTGGGAAATCGCTTCCTGCTGGGCAGCAGTGGAATTCTAGGCCCTGAACTTGGCCTTTGTTGTCTTGGGTGGGATTGGAGCCAGTTTTTCTGTGGTATTTGCTATCGAAGAGAAGTTATTATCTAAACATTTTTTGTCTTGCCAGGCTACCTCCTTTTTTAAACTTTTCTTGCTTCTGTGGCTTTTGTTTGTTTATGCAATTGGCATGTATGAATTGCCAGTTTATCTAAAACACAGTCTGAGACACACAAGACAAAAGCAAGTCTCATGAAACTCACGATCATCTCTTCCTGAGGTTGCTACCTCATCTGCCTTGTTCTTTCCAGCTTTCAGTATCTTCTTATGTTTGTTTATAGATAATGTCCACAGTTTCAGCTATGCTTACTAGGAGGAATAGGGGAAATTATTTATAATACATTTTTCTGCTTGTAGAAATGAAGTGCCAAGAATTTTACTATTGCCTGGACAACCTACAGGGCTGTGGCTTTGAGTCATGAGTTCAGTGGCAGATGGGAGAAGCCATCCATAGCAGTAGCTTGGAATCCAGCAATAGCAGCTGATGGATGGATTCAGAGATAATGGAAGCTGGTGTTCTACTTGCAGTAGTCTCCTCTGTACTGCAGTGACTTTCCATTTCCTCCTGAATCTGTAACCAGCCCTTGTTATACAGAGAGCCTTCCCATTAGGGAAAGCAGGAGATGAGGGGAGGCTCTATCATTATATTTGGGGCCAACGACAGTGGGAACCAGTGATGAAAGGTCTACTCCTGTGCTGGAGCCTGAGCCTGGCATGGGCGTGCAAAGTTGCTGTAGAAGCCTGCGTGTTCTCAAGTCCAGAGCAGACGTGGTGGCAGCAGGGACAAGGAGCTGAGTCACTGTGAGAAAAGAGTTTTGCTGTGGCTTGGTCCTCTGAGCTCACCACGTCACTGCTGGGGTGAAGTGCTCTCCTGCAGGTGGGTGTGAGGCCTGCAGGAAGCCCATGCGTTCTGGCCCGTGGAGCAGAGCTGCCTCTCCCCTCCACGTGGACTGTAACTTCAGCCTGCTCCTGGGCTGCTGTTTCTCTCCTCTGTGGCCTCCCAGTCCCTGGCCTGTTTCATGAACCTTGAGCCCAGTGTCCCTGAAGCACCAAACCCAGTGGAGCAGAGACACATGGCAAGGACCTGGCTCTGTTAATTCCACCCTGCTGCTCCAGGAGCCAGGCCAGCAAGAATGACTCAGGGCCAGGCCAGCCTGCCACGCTTGGTGCAAGTCTTTAGGGTATGGGGAGGCAGTGCGCACGGGTTCTGGAGTAAGCCCTAACCAGGTTAACTCGCTGAGAGAGACTCATCTGCTCACCTGGAAATGGAGAAATGACACGTGCCCACACAATGTGGTGAGAGGGATGCTGCTGGCTGCTTCGTGGCATTCTGTGACAGCTCCATACAACAGCCGCAGCAGAGGCTGGGTGGCGTTCTCCCTCTTGGTCTCAATTTTTAATGAAATTCCTCCAACCATCATTGCCTGACATCTAAGTATTAGCATTAGTATTATTTTTCCTGCTCCCCAGGGCAAAAGGATCTTGCTTCCCTGGCCCTCTGGAGCACCTAAGGGATGTATCTCCCTCTCTGCAGTGAGGCCAGGTTTTCCAGGGCTGCCCTGAGCTGGCAAAGCCCCAGTGAGGGTAAGGCAGAGCTGTTCTGGTCAGCAAGTTCTGAGCTGGGGGACCTGGAGAAGGCTGGACAAGGAAGACAGGAATGGGGGGCTACAGAGATGGGACGACCGCTTGCCCAGTAGGATTTGTAGCCTGTGGAGAGGGAGGAGAAAGGGTCAGGAAGGAGCTCAGCACAGACAGCCACCCTCCACCCTTGTGGTGTCTGACGAGCCAAGAGGTCAGTTTGGGGTGATGTATTAGCCCGAAGAGTGACCAGGCAAAGGGGACTTGAGCCCAATAGGGAAGGCCAGCTGGAGATAGACAGGAAGATGTGGGAGCCCTGGGCAGGTGGCGTTCCCAGGATGGATTGTAGAGGACAGTTTCACACTCCTTATTTATTTATAATTGCTGCAGTGCTGGGGAGCCAGCCCAGGGCCTCATACACGCTAGGCAAGCACTCTACCGCTGAGCCCCAGCTCCAGCTGTCGTCCCCTTTTCACTCCACACCCTGAAACCTAAAGTGACTGCTGAGTTTTATTTTCTATACTCAGTACTGTGAAGATAATAATGGTCTCAGTAGTTGTTTGGGGCTGAGGTAGCTTCGTCCCCTAAAATTCATATGTTGAAGTTCTGCTCCCAATACCTCAGAATGTTACTGTATTTGGAGGGAAAATACCTTGAAAAGGTAACCGATTATTATGGTTTATAGCTAGATGTCCCCCATGAGCCTCCTGTGCCCATAGGTGTGGCTTTTGGAAGGTGACTGAGGAAGCTCTATACCTAAACAAGATGTTAGGATGTAGGGCCTGGTTGAAGAGGAGGGTCACTGGGGGCATGACCTGGCAGGGCCTCCCTCCCTCCCTGCTTCCAGCTTGCCCTGAGCTGAGCAGCTTCCTTTGCCAGACCCTCCACCAGCCCTTCCTGCCTTAGAGCGGGCCAACTATGGACCGAAACTTGAGCTAAAATAAACCTCAGCCCCTTGAAGCGGTGGGTGCCGGGATTTGTGTTCCAGTCATGAGAAAGTAACTGAGATACTAAATCAGATAATAATTAGGTTGGGCCTGAGTCCAGTCTCAGTGGTGTCCTCATGAGAAGAGGAGATGAGGACACAGAGGTGTAGAGAGGAAAAACCAGGGGACTCACCCGTCACACACAGGCCAGGGGGAGGAGCCTCGGGAGGGCTGAACCCTGCCAGCACCTTGGCCTGGGACTTCCAACCTCCAGAGCTGTGAGAAAATGGACACCTGCGGTTTGAGTCCCCACCTGTCATACCATGTGGCAAAGCCTGAGCAGACTGAGACAGTGGCCGACAGTGGACACTGACTCCACATTCAGTGCCATTCGAAGTACCTCCACACTTGGTCTATTCACTGTCCACAGCACCCAGCCCAGGGCTGGCGGCCACACAGCTGGCCTGGGCCCCTTGAGTTCCCCTAGGGCAGGGCCTGCTCACCCCCACCGGCCCCCAGCTCCTCTACATTGTGACTGCCCCTCCTCAGCCCTCAGGGCCAAGTCTTCAGTGAGCCCCAGGTCACCCACTGCACCCTACCCTGCCATGCACACAGAAATCACTGGCCCCTTACCCTACAGGGTCATTCTGCACTTGTCATTTGGCATTACTTAGCATAATACCCTTGGCAGAATGAGAAAATAATGAAAACTGAGCATTTTCTGAGCAAGTGCTCTTGATCATTTCATTTATTTATCTCACAGCAGACAGATATGTTTTGTTTATAAAACAAAACCAAGGCTGGGGATTTAGCTCAGTGGTTCCTCCGCCTGCCTCACAAGCATAAGGACCAGAGTTCAATCCCCGGTACCAAAAAAAAAAAAAAACTACCGTGAAAAAACAAAACCAAAAAACCACCCTTTATCACAAAGTTTAATTAAATTCAATATTAACTCAAGCTTTAAAAAATCTTTCAGGAAAGAAAACCAACAGGGTACATGAAAGAAAAGCAGCCAGCTGCTGACAATTCTTTGGTAGAAAAGTAAGTTGCGTACGTATACAAGCTGCTCTAATTATCAAGCCCAAGTTTTATTTTTCAAAGTTAGCTTTCAAGGCATCCCAAAGAAAACATACAGACACCCCTAACAATACAAAAATTGAACAATGAAGTTTAAGGATGTAGCAAAAGCCAAATATGACAATACACACAAATAATTTACAAAACAAGCTTTTCAGTTTCATTTATTCCCTTCCAGTTGCCCTGATAAGCAGGGACACAAGGGTATCCACCTTTCCACTCAGCTGTGTGGACAGGGAGGCCGTGGCTCTGGGCCGAGCTGCATTTCCCAGGTTCCATGGGCATAGGCGCGGAGGGTGGATTCCAGCAAGCCCAGAGGGGCTGCACTGAGCCCCAGGCTTTAAGAGCAGGAGAAGCTCCCCTTCTTGCTCCCTCCTGGTGGCAAAGGACAGATAGAAGGAGTGTGAGGGAGGAAGGAAGGGACAGCTTTTCCCCCACAGTGGCACGATCTTGTTACTCCCAAAGCCACTGATCTTTGGCCGTGGCCTGTAAAGAAGAATTTTGAAGCTGCTCCACATAGTTCTGTTCCTCACAGTGTAGACAAAGTTGTCCCACCCCGCTGGCTACTCAAGTGCCGTTGGAGGGAGCAGATGCAGGTGGAGGGAGCCCCTTGTGAGCAGCACAGAAAACAGGATGACCCACTGCCCAGTTGAGGGCCCCTAAGTGGGAGAGCAGGGCCAGCCTCAGCCCTATAAAGGCTCCCTTGCCAGAGGACCTGGGGAGAGAGTCCTCCTCCATCCCAGAAGGGGCCAGGACAATGGCCTTAGTCCTGTGGGCCTTTGCCCTGCTGGGCTCAGCCTGTTTGGTGTCAGCCAACATCTTCGGTGAGTTCTGAGGCTAAGCCATGGAGCAGGGGAGGAAGGGAACCTACGGGCATAGAGTTCTAGGATCAACCAGGCTCTGGCTGGTTAATTAGATGTGTGATCTAATTTATCCTCACAAAGGTTCAGAGGTGAGATATTTGCTCTTCTTTTTTTTCAGTACCAGGGATTGAACTCAGGACCTTGCGCCTGTAGGTGTGGAGCCGTTGAGCTAAATCCCCAGCTCGGCACTTCTTTTTTTCAGGTGACAGAGGCTCAGAGAGATGATCTGAATTGCCTGAGGTCACAGAGCTAGTTATTCACAGAGTGGAGAGAGGAAACCATGTCTTCCTAATTGAATTCTAGCTCCCCTCAACCCTATGTTAATTGTTTTGCTTGAGATTAGGATTTTTTATCCCCTTAGCTACTCCACAGTCTGTGTCGTCCCTGTGAGTAGTTGAGAAGTAGCCAGCAGGCAGTAGAAAAACATTTCCCCGTAGAATGAAATAGACCTATGTTTTGGCTCACACTCTAACCTTCTCACTTTGGATAAACTGCCAAGCTGCAGCTTCTTTGTTAAGAAGCGATAAACACCATTTGCCTCAGTTGGTGATTTCTGAGCAAAAGCCCTTGTGTTACATGGTTCCCAGGGAATACTAGGCGTGTGATGTCAGTAATTGCTTGGTATTCCCACTGTGTCCGAGAAAGGGGCTGCATCTGCAGGAAGTAGCTTGCTAAGTTCAAGAAGGTCCTTCTGCTCGTTTTCTGACCTCACCCCCGGTGGCTCGGGTGAGCGCATAGTCTTGCGTTTGTTCCGGAACTCTTCCTTCCTCAGCTGGTGACGGTGGGTGAGTGATTTTGCCCCCTGAGCCTTGCAGCTCCATGGGTAAATGGACATATTGCCCATCACCTTCCAGGAGAGTGTAGAGGATTGAGATGAGCAAATATCCCACTGGACCCGAGTGCAGGGCTGCCGCCCTGGCAGACTGCGGTACTTAATGACTCGGCTGAGGAAGTCAGCCTCCTTCGGGGGAGCCTGTCTGGGCCCGCCTGTGCCGGCTCTCAGGAACTCTTCTCTGCGCAGAGTACCAGGTGGATGCCCAGCCGCTTCGTCCCTGTGAGTTGCAGAGGGAAAAGGCCTTCCTGACGCGGATGAATTATATTCCCCAGTGCTCTGAAGACGGCAGCTTCCAGTAAGGCTGACTTCAGCGAGGTCTCCCTGCCAACACCCCAGCGCCTGCCTGGAGTGCTGTGCCCTCCAGCTACTCGGCCTGCTTTGGGAAGTGGCTGCTGTCATTTAGAGGGCTCCTCCTTGGTTTTCCAGACTAGATGGACACGGGTCAACATGACCGGGAGAGCTCAAACCTTGCGTCCCCACGGAGCGTGACAGCCTTTGTCTTCCCGACAGCACTCTAACCCGGGGCCGCTTTAATAAAAAGTGTCTGTGCTCTTCGGTAAAGCACAAAAGGGGGACTCCTTGACACCTCCCCAGTTCCCTCAAGCTATTTCCTCATGAAATGTTGGGTGGAGGGAGGCAGATGCTTACTGTCCCTTTGGGTCCACGGCTGCCGACTAGCCCGTCCAGCTCCTGGGGCTGTCCCTGGGCTGCTCGGTCCTCTCCTCTCTTTGAGGGGTCTCATGGCTACCTCGAACAAGCTTGGTTCCTGAGATGGTCTCCAGGTAGAGTAGGAGGAGAAGGTAAACAACTCTTCCTTGCAGAGTCGAGGCAAGTCCTTGTAGAGTGGGTCCAATTGAAATGTCCTTTGCTTGTGCAGCCATGCTGCATTCAGGGAGCTCTGTGTGTGGCTGCGCTTTCAGAAACAACTGTGATCCCCCCCATCCTGTGAATTGTTTATGTGTCTAGCCATGCTTTGTATTTTCCTGACAGTGCAAAGCAATGCTCCTAGTGCAGCCTCTGCTAAGAGGGTGCTAGGCGGACTTCTCCCTTCTGCTGGCTTTGTTTAGGCTTTTATTCCCACGTTCCTGTTCCAGGCCCTTGCAGGCTCAGGCCTCCCTGGCTCCAGGAAGCTTTGCACACTCTTCTTTTTACCTGCATGCCTGTTGCCATTACCTCCCCACCCCTTGGCTCCCTGAAGGTCTTGGTTTAACCATCACTTCCCCGGGAGCCATCCACAGCCGGGCTCCATCCTGCCCGGTGCTCCCCTGTGCCATCTGCTGCCCTCTGGCCTCATGTCCTGGAGGCTGTGTGTAGCTTAGGGAACCCACACCGGTGTCCCCTGCTGTGTCCCTCCTCCTCAGGACCATCCAGTGCCTAAATGATGGCCGCTCCTGCTGGTGTGTGGATGCTGATGGCAGGGAAGTTCCAGGCAGCAGACAGCCAGGGAGGCCGACAGCCTGTGAGTGTGAAGCGGCCAGGCCGGGCGGGACAGGAGGGGCCTTGCTGGGTACGTCACACCCTGGAAGGAGCACGGAGCACGGGCCGGCCGGGGTCACACAGTGCTTCCCTCGGGGCTGCTGCGTCCTCCTCTCCGAATAAGGAATCCTTGCACACCATGCAAAGCTAACACCCCGAACATCACTGTGGGAATCAAAGGAAATGTTTGAGTCAGTTTTTCAGCAAATAGCTACCAAGATTGTCAAGGGTTAGGCGCTGAGGCAGTATTGGCAAGGAGGCATCAGAGTGCCCAGGAGCCAGAAAGTGGCCCTGAAAACCGGGAGTGTTTTCTCACCCATGGTGTGGGGTAGCTATGGGATTTGGGGCTTGAGTGAAAGCTTTACAGTTACAATAATTATACAGTGAGTAGTCAAAGAAGCATAGTCTCCATTTAAGGCATGGCATATCTCTAAAACAAAGGTCAATGTAAGTTGATTACTTAAAATGATGAAAGTGAGCCTAAAAAGAAACCTGCTCTTTAATGAATGGCAGGTCGGCTGGTGCTCTGCTTTTATGTGGCTGGCGCGGCTGGCTCTGGGGCAGCCACGTGCCCCAGGGGACAGCGTCACATGCCTTGCTGAGCTGAGAGTGCCCTCTGCAGCGTGAATATGGAATCTGCCTCCCAGTGATGTGAGGCTGCAAACACACAGATAAGCCGGCACATAGGAGGTATTCAGTGGGGCGATACCTGGGCCACTCTCCCTCACGCACCTGAGCAGGGCAGGTGGCTTCCAGCTGTATAGACGAGGAGAGGGAAGCATGGAGTAGTGAAGCAGCTTTTCAAGGTCACACGGCAAGCGTGTGCAGAATCCATATTCAGACAAGCTCTGTTATGGCTGGCCTGAGTGTCCCAGCTGCAGAGCCAGGGTGACGGGGGGTGTGCTTGATGCCATGACATAGTAATATCTGCTCTCACTCCCCAGGGTGTGAGAGCCTCTTGAATGCTGGGTTTTGTGGCACTCCACTGATGCTATGCTTTGCACCCTCAGGCCTGTCCTTCTGCCAGCTGCACAGACAGCGGATCCTGTTGAGTGGCCACCTTAACAGCACAGCCAGGTCCTTCCTCCCTCAGTGTCGGGCCTCAGGGGACTACGCATCTGTGCAGTGTGACCTGTGGCAGGCACAGTGCTGGTGTGTGGACCCGGAGGGGATGGAGGTGTACGGTACCCGCCAGCTGGGGAGACCAGCACGGTGTAAGTCTCGTGGGGCACCAGCACAGCTTTCCTCTGGGTAGACCAGGTGCCCTGGGTGTGCTGGCCCCACGGGTGGAGGGCTTGGCCTCAGAGTGGCTGAAGTGCTGTGAAGGCAGGTTGTATTAGCTGATCATCTCTCGGGCTAGACGCTCCTCTCGCTGGGTCACCATGAGAAGTACAAGCAGGATTTCAGCGAGCTGAGTTTCTCCTGTGGTAGCTCTATCACTGTTGTGTCTACATGCATCAGTGCAGCCTAAGTAAACGCATCTTGACACAGAAACACACACATCTCCCCATCTGCAAGAACTTAACATTGTTTCGTGAAAATGTTTAGGTCCGAGGAGCTGTGAGATTAGAAACCGTCGTCTGCTCCATGGGGTGGGAGACAAGTCCCCCCCCCAGTGTTCTCCAGAGGGGGACTTTATGCCCGTCCAGTGCAAGTTTATCAACACCACAGACATGATGATCTTCGATCTGATCCACAGCTACAACAGGTAAGGGGCACAGCCTGAGGCTGGTGCATCACAGGGAGGAATTACTAGGTGCTGCTCCTGGCCAGGTGCAGTGTCTCCACATTTCCGACAAAGCAAGGCACAGTCGCTCTTTCCTATGTTAGCTAACTTTTTGTTGATCTGACCAAATACCTGAGAAAAACCAGCCTAAAGGAGGAAACATTTACTCTGGTTCACAGTTTCAGAGGTCTCAGTCCATAGCCACTTGGCTCTCTTGCTTCTAGGCCTGTGGAAAGTAGAAGATCACAGCAGAAGGGTGTGGTGGAGAACAGCTGCTTATCTCATGGCAGGCAGGAAGCAGAATAAAAGGGAAAGAGTCAGAGAAGGGGTCAGGGACAAGATATAGTCCCCAGGTCACACCCCATGGTCTACTTCCTTAAAATAAGCCCCACCTCCTATTTCCATCACTTTCAATAATGCCATAAAAATAATTTCATCAAGAGGGTAATTATAACTTTCATAACCCAATCGCTTTCTGAAAGCCCTACCTCTGCACACATGAGCCTCTGAAGGGTGTTTTAGCTCCAAACTGTAACAGCTATTAAAATAAAAAATGTATGTACTCTGTGGCCCAGCCATGCAAATGAAAACACTGGAATTTGAAGACATGTATTAGGGTGCCTACTGCATTGCTTTTCATTGTAGCAGAACACTGGAGGAAAGGTGCCTATCAGAAGTGGTGGGGCTTGGGGCTTGCTGGTATCCCAGCACTTGAGAGGCGGAGGCCAGCCTAGGCTACACAGTGAGTTCAAGCCCAGCCTGACTACATAGTGAGACCGTCTGAAAAAAAAAACATGGTGGAGGACTGAATAAATGTGTAGACACTATATTTGTGTGCAGCCTTTCAAAGGAATGCATTAGAGCTTGAAGAGCTGAATTGTAGAGGATTCCAGAGTATGTTATAACATCATGATACAAGATATAAGGTCTTGTGGTATATGATTGAATTTTTAAGAAAGAAAGGTCTTTATATGGGTTATATTGGTTCTGTGACTATCCTAGGCTGTTGGGGCAAAGAAGAGGGACACAAAGAACATATGTGGTCACCAACAGCTACTTTGTGGGTTAGGGCTGCTATGGAGGGTGGGTGTCAGCAGAGAAGGAAAACAGCACAAGAATAATCATGTTATGAGCTTCCATAAATTATATATATGCATTGATAAATAACTTTATGGACTCAGATAACAAATAGAGAAAGAGAGATGCATTGTAAATCTTGACCCAAAGAGCCAGGTAGCTTCTGGCTACTCAAGATGGCTACCTGGCTATTGTAAAGGGCTCACACAGATCTCAGGTAAAATCGAACCATTCTGAGCCCAAAGAAGCAGGAAGGCAGGTCTGTGAGTGCTGATGAGCATCTTGCAGGAGAAGCTGAGCCTCTGGCTCCAAAGCAACCCATCTCTCGCCCTGTGTGACAGAGGAGGTTATCAAGGGCTGTGCCAGGGGGAGTCACAGAGCAGCAGCCTATGTGCAGGAACTGTCTCCAGGTGGCTTTGTGTAAAACGCAGAATATCTTAAAAACTGGGAACTTTTATTAGGTTATATACTATGCAGTTTCCATTTTTGCAGGTAAAAAACATTAGATGAGCATTAGCAATTTCATATGTTCTACTTAAAACTCAAACTTATGAATTCCTGGTTCTAAAGAATAAGGGTGGGAAGCCACATTTCCCCATGGCATTGGGCAGTCAGGCATAAGCTGTCATTTTAGATGAAGGCTCACACTCTGTGGCCCAGGCCCCTGGAGCTCTGTGGCCATGGTCCTACCAACTCCACCCACTTGCATTGCTGTTGGGCTGGCACTATGGCCCTGGCCTCTGTGACCTGCATCCTGCCTCTGTCCCTGCCTAGCACAGGGACCTGGTCGCCTTCCTCTCAGAGCCTAGGTGTGAAGTGGGTGGGGGCAATGACCGCTCTTTAGGTCACTGGAGAGCCGATGAGACTTCATTTACGAAACTGTTAGAACGTTAAGCATTATGAGTTATTATTTATTTTAGGGAATTCTCATGCATCGGCAAATTTAGGTGAAATGTTTACCCCAGGCAACTAGACAATGGTCCACCTGTGAGCATGTAAAATTCTCAAGCAGCCTCATTTATTGAATATCAATCAATCCAAACCAATGTATTCTCAGATCAAGTTCGGCCAAATGTTTACTGTATCCAGGGATTGTTATAGACTTCTACTTACTTTAATACCCCAAAGACACTCATAGTTACAGTCTCTAGTACACATGAGGAATCTGAAACTCAGCAGTTAAGGAACTCAGCCTAGGAAGCAGTTAATGGGTTCTCAAGATGTCTGGCTCCTTTTATTGTCCTGCACTATTATGCCTTTTCTATATTACCCACAGTGTGTAGCACAGAGGTCTGTGCACAGTAAGTCCACAATCAGTGCTTAATGAATAGGCAGATGCAGTGAGAACTTGGCAGGAGCTGCGATGAGGTTGAAGCAAAGCTCATAGCTACCTCCACAAGAGGGCAGTCTAGTTCAGCACAAAAGCTAGGAATGAAGGAAGCATCCATTGTTCAACACACATGAGAAATTCGCTTCAGAAATGGGATCCTTTTCTGTAAGTAAGCATATTTAAAAATAAATTCTAGTTTAGGAAGGTCATGGGAAGGGTTGGGTGGTTGACTGCAAGCCTGGCAGTAGTCAGGAGATTTTTGAATAGTTATGTTGACCTGGCCAGTCCCAGTCCCAGTCCCTGTGACTCCTCTGGGCAAAGCGACAGGAGCCATGGAAGCCACAGGGCAAGTTTAGGTTTAGCACCCGGGGTTGCCAGAAAAAATACAGCACTGCCAGTTGCAGCCAAATTTCAGATAAGCAAAGGGTAACTGTTTTGGTGCCGGTCCTCAACATATCATCAAATATTTTGAGGCTGGAGTAGGGGCAGGGGAGAACAAAACCACCGCTGAGCTTAGATTTCGGAAATAGTGGATGGGGTGGGGAAGAGCAGAGTGGGTGAAGAGAAGTGGCTGAGTTTGGGGGCTCCTGCCCTTGCTTGGGGTGGGGGAGATAACGTCGCCTCAGACCAGAGCAGATAGTAGGGAGAGGTGGGTGGGACTTGAGAAATGTCTACCAGGTGGAAACTGAAGAACGTGGTGAAGGAACAGATGTGGAGGTGAGGGAGGGGAAGAATTGAAGAAGACTCCTCAATGTGGTTTCCAGGTGCAGAGCTGAGGATGAATTCGAAAAGGAAAAGGCACAAAATTTACTTGTGCCTGAACATAGTTTTAAGTTTTAGGCAAAATTTACTTCAGAATATCGCCTCTGAGGGTATTTCCTTGGTAAAATAAATTGGGAAATAACACAAAGCAGTTAACTTAGTTCCATGGGGTCCCAGGAAACTTGACACCTATGGGTGGCTCACTTGCTAGCCCATTCTGAGTTCTTAATGTGCTGGGCAATGAGTTACACTTGAACTTGCCATAGGGTTTGCCATTTGAAGTATATCTCTTTGCCTCTTTAAGATCGCTCCTACTCCATCTGTTTGGCTGGTGGCTTTTAAAACACACGTGATGGAGATTAATCTTCAGCCCTCACCTTTCCTATTGCCCTAGTCCAAACATTAACTATGGAGATACATCCTGCCAACCATATCACAGGTGAAGATCTTCAGAGCCTTCAAGCAAGGCTGATGCCATTATCAAGGCTTTAGTGATCTGAGTTAAAATTCAGTAAATTGGCTTCTTTATCAACCCTTGCCTTTAGTGACATAGCTACTCACGCTTCTTAGCAATGAGCCTTCTACTCCAATCCCTCAGTAATGTGCGCTGCTCTGATTGTCCAGTGAAATGGGTCAGTGCATCTTGACATATGATGAAGGATCACCCTAGTTGAAATATAGAAGAGACCATATGGAAAACCCTTGTTGATGCATCACTGGATCCCATCCACCCAAGATTTCTGTAGTGGTGGTTATGCCTCAGGCACGATGCTAGACTACGTCTTCTCCCTTGAGGAATTGCCTGCTGTAGTGCAAGAGAGAGTCAAATGCACTGCTCATTCATGAACTAAGGGTTGGGTTTCTGGAGGGGCTGCTGGTTGGAGGAGTTAGACAATCTGTCTGAGTATGAGTCACTAGTGGAGCCCAGGGATATGAATCCCACTTTGCAAGTGACAGCACCCACCCCTGGTGGGGACTAGCATTTCAGATTCCACTACGCTTTATTTGTAATTTCTGTAAGTCTAGCTTAGCCACAATCTGAACATATACTTAGAAATACATTAGTTTCTCCATCCCTGGGACTTTCTTTCTTTAGGACTCTTTTATGACCATTTTGAAAACCTGATTTTCTTTTTAAAAAAATTTAAAGTTTTATTTTTACCTGGTTTTTTGGGGGGGTTTTTGTTGTTGTTTGTTTTTTTTTGGTACCGGGGATCGAACTCGGGTCCTTGCGCTTATGCAGCAGGCGGTGAAACCACTGTACTTGTACCTGTTTGTAGTTCATGTAGTTTACAATCGTCTTGGGGGAGTGGTTGCAGGTATATAGTATAGCATGTCTCTTTCTTTTTAAATCCCTTTCCCTATAATATCAACACGAATGCTTTTCTTTTTTTTTTAAACAAAAGCAAACAACCTTTTCCACTAGACAAAATACCTAGTATTTTTATTTTCAAATATTCTGTTGATTTGAAGTTCCTTCATTTTTCCAGTATGCACAGAACGTGATAAAAGTAGGAACTTTGGGAAATCATGAGGAAGGCAAAGTAAGGGCAGATGTAAGTCAAGGCAAAGATTGGCCCACACCAATCATTTTCTAATGTTATTACCAGTGTGAGAAACTTTTCACAGTATTTATCGCCACGATCCAAAACCCAGAGAAACGATGAGAAGGTGTTAAAGTGAAACCGTGTTAAATTATTCAGCTTCTGCTAGATGAAAATGATTCAGTCTCTCAGGAGAGTACAATTTTTTCCTTCTACTGAGGACAGGAGAACCTTGGTCCTCAGATGTTCATAAAGATGACAGTGCTGTGTTCCATGTGAGGCTATGGACAGAGTCTTTGTCCACCCACACTCTGCCCCGCAGACAGGATAGAGCCTCGCTGTCCTGCTCGCGTCAGGTCTCTCGGTTCAATTTCACAAGTCCAGCTCTCCTTGAGTTGTGTGGGTAGGCGACATAGTAAGACGATTGGAGTCATGACACAAACCCTCCTGCCCTGGTAACAATGACAATAAATGGCCAAGGAATAGCAGAAGCAATAACTAAATAATCTTAACAATGCAAATTATTATGTTGCGAGAGGAGTCCAAACTCATAGGTAGTGATATCATTTCAGAACTTACCTACAAAAATCAGGTTGTATTAAATCCAATTGTTGACACCCAGGGACGTGGGATGATTCAGAGCTTGAGTTCACTGCTGGTTGCAGGGCAGGCTGGTGGAGAACTGTACCCTGTTTAAGTGGCCACTCCCTCACTATCTGGCCGCATTCTGTGTTGAAAGAGCACTGGATAAAGACAGGAGACTCCTGTTCTCTGGTCTTGGCTGGGTGAGCTTGACTTACCACATGACCACTCTGAATCTCAGATTTCTCATTTTAAAAGGATTGTTGTGAGAATTAAATAAGATAAATGATGGAGAGCACTTGGCATAATGTCTTATTGTTGAATACATATCACTATTTCTATTTTTGAGTAGTAGTTAATATCAATCACATGTGGCTAGCCCAGGGAAGAAATTCTGATATTCTTGGCTCTGGATACTTAGTTGTTCTCACCACATACAAAATTGGAAAGAAGGGGCTGAATATGGCAGCATAGAAGATCTTCCACAGAGGCAATGAAGGGGCAACCCTAGAGAGTCTAAGTAGCAGGGACTGGCCTTAGGGCAATCTTCCTGGCAAGTGGAAGGACCTTGGCTCCAGCTGAAGCCAGGGTGACTTCCAGCATGCATAAAGAGGGGAGCTCAAGAGTACTGTCCATACCCAGAGCACTGGTAGGTTCAGGCATTGGGTAATTTATAAGACCAGGAACCAGAAACCCTGAGAGAGGGACTTTGATCATAAAATAGCGGAGGAAAAGTAGCAGGAGGTTGTGACTTCCCTGAGCCTAGAGGCCGAGGTGGGCCTTTGGGTTGCAGCTGGGGAATGTGCATGGAAGGAGAGATTCAAACTTGCTGTGCTTTGTGCCAGAATAGATGTCACAATCCACTTAGGCAGCTAGGTGGTGGTGAACAGTGCGAATCTCCAGCAAGTCTGTCTTCAGTGTCTGCTGAATGCCAGGAGAAGCAAGGCGCTGGGCATAGGGAAAAGAGTGTCAGAACACAGGAACATGCCTCACAAGATACAAATCAGGGACCAGGCATAGCTGCACACACTGGATAACAGCTATGGCAGAGTGAGGTATTGTGTGGTGGGAAAGGGCAGATCGTGAGCTCCCGTTCCCAGCATGACGTCAAGGAGACGTTCCACATACCTCAGCTTCTTCAACTCTAAAATGAGATGAGAATTAATGCCACCTTCCTTGTAGGGCCATAGGTGGATTAAATGAGTCAATGTATATTAGACATTTTGTGGGTTGACTCTTGTAAAATACTACTCATTAAACAGAAGCAATAATTATACTATTTTTAGCAATTTTAAAACTGAGTTATCCCAGTTCCCAATGATTGGACTTTTTATTATATACTCCCTATCAGAGGCAACTAGGCAAAATGAATGTTTTGTTTCTATTATGTAATACATTTTCTATAACACTCTTTTAATATAACCCACATATATATAATAGTAGACCAACAATATGGAAGAAATCCATAATCCTATAATTTTTATAACTTTTGTCTTACATACTTATTCCCATTCAAATTAACTAATACTTGTTGCACCCTGTGTTCAGAATCTGGGTGGCTGCTACCCTACGTATTTCCTCCCAGTACTGATGCATTTACAGTCATGGCCGCAGGCATACAGAGTATTTTAGGCATTAGCCTTTCTACACAAAGCTATACATGCTCCTTTGTGGCTGTATTTTGCAAGTATCATCCTTAACTAGTAATTTATTTCATTTAGGAGATTTACCATAATTCACTTCTTAATTTTAATTATAATGATTGGACGTGAAGGTGCTTTCTATATTCTGCTAGAAGAGATTACAGAAGATCACTGTTTGTGCAGAAGGATACTGATCTGTTAATGTATTATTTGGAGATAGATTTCCAGACATACTTGGGTCTCAAGTGCTAATTATAAAGGGCTTAAAAAATCCCTCAGTGTTGTATAAATATGAAAATTCCTCTATGATGGCTAAATCCTTGCATCTGGGGAGAACCCCATATGGCTCTCCCAACCTCAGCTTCCTACTACTTCCAGAACGGGACTTATGTAGCCCATGACCTCCTTGTACCAACGGTCAGATTAGGCATGACTAAGGGTGACCTTTCCTCAACTTACACAAAGCCTCGGTGCCCTTGTTAATGATGTCATACTGATTTTGTGTTTTTGCAACTATGGAGCTGGAAATTTTTCTTTTTGCAGACCTCCGATGGAGAAATCTGACTGCTTTTCAAGCTCTTACAAAGTGGTAAAGAGCTCTGGAATCATTTGATCTCGCAAAATGAGATCATGTACTGTGTGTAACGTTTATAAAGCAAACCCCACTTTTTTCCTCTAAAGTTATATTTTCACAAAATATCCAGTTAATGTGGTGTTCACTGCATGTTTTTTGCTTGGCCCTGAAAGACGCATACATGGACATAAACTGGCCAGACTCCATAAGTGAGGGAAACAGCTAATTGGTAGATGATAACTATATTTTACAAGGTTCAGGCTTGCTCTGGCTTGGTGGAACAGTTTAGGGAAGAAATGCACTTACTGCAGGACTCATGGGGCATATGGCATGTGAGCCAAAAGTGAACACTCCTGTCCCATAGCTGACGACCTGGTGACATTTATTTTGACAAGAAGAACTGGTGATGACTTGCTTTTATGTGATGGTGACCAGAAATCTCATTGTCTCTCAGGTTTCCAGATGCATTTGTGACCTTCAGTTCCTTCCAGGGCAGGTTTCCTGAGTTGTCTGGGTACTGCTACTGTGCTGACAGCCAAGGGCGGGAACTGGCTGAGACAGGTGAGCACCCCATCTCTAGGAACTGGAATGGAGGGAGTGCGATCTCCAGGCTCCAGGGCTTAAACCTCCTTGCCAGGGGATCAGAAATGGCAGTGACCACAGCTCCCTTGGTGGGCTGCTGTGAACATGAAAGAGGGTGTGGCCCCAGCGAGCTTCCCTCTGCGGGGCCCGAATGCAGCTGCTGCTGGCCTATCCTGTGCCTTCATGCATGTTGAGAGGGGCACCGGCTTTGGACAGATGCAGCTCTGAGCTTTGTGAGTGGAACACAGGGGAGTGGATTTCAATCTCTCATTTTCTAGGAAGTGCCTCTTTGTGCAGTGAACACTCAGTACAACTAGACACAGCAGCTGTGACTTTTGAAATTATTAAAGTGCTGTTCAGACCCGATGCCTAATTGTGCTGGTGAAAGTTCTGTCCCTCTTGATATTCGTCAGCACAGTAGAGTCAGGGGTTTCTTCCCAAATGAGCCCATCCCTGAAACACTGGCTGCCTTTGCTCAGGTCTGGAGCTGTTACTGGATGAAATTTACGACACCATTTTTGCCGGCCTGGACCTGGCTTCTACTTTCACTGAATCTACTCTGTACCGGATACTGCAGAGACGGTTTCTAGCAGTGCAGTTAGTCATCTCTGGAAGGTTCCGATGTAAGTGACCAGCTGCCAATGGATGTGTGTGTTTCTGCTGGGGGAAGCGGCTTAGGGTTTAAGCTCACTGCGGTCTGCATGGCTGTTCTACCAAAGTAAGTGCAGGGGTTTCTAACGCTGACAGCAGGCAGCAGTGCATGCAGTGAACACACGAGGTGTGGCTGACTGGCTTTCACAGTGCCCCTCCTCCTCTGTGGATCTCTTTCAGGCCCCACCAAGTGTGAAGTGGAGCAGTTTGCAGCAACCACCTTTGGTCACCCCTACATTCCAAGCTGCCACCGAAATGGGGACTACCAGGCCACGCAGTGCCAGACACAAGGGCCATGCTGGTGTGTGGACGCCCAGGGAAGGGAAACCCCTGGAACTCAGCAGCAGGAGGGGGAGCCACCTGCTTGTGGTGCGTTTCTCCTTGCAGGGCATCCTCTTCTTATCTCCATCATATACTTTGTTGTTTCTCCAGACCAGCCTCTCTGGAGCCCAGTAATTCAACAGCCATTCACTGCACCACAACTGAAAATCAGTTTGTTGTTAGTAATTCTCAACATGCTTCTCATCTCATGTCAGCCATAGCTGCTTCCTCAGAGAGCTCAGGGGATATGGAGGGGCTCTGAGGTGAAATAAAAGCAAAGAGAATTGGGTTCGTACATGGGCTGGAAGAAGCATGACCAGGCAGCCTAAGAATGAAAAGGGGAAGTTGCCTGTTCCACCTCAGAGCCTTGAGAGGAGGGAGAAGGCACCTAGGAAGGCTTTGGGGAAAAGTTGAACTCCGTCAGAGTGTCTAAGTGCAAATGCTTCCAGGAAGGAGGTGGAAGTCAGGCAAAGATGTGGAGAGCTTTCAAGCTGCAGATGCCAGCTGGGGCTTTGCGTGTGAGACAGATAACCCAGAGAGCTTAGAGGAGAGACTGAAGGGAGCGTGGATCTGAGGCAGTGGAGCCAACTGGAAGGTCACTGTGACATCCTGAAGAGCAATGATGGGGGCTTCTTTAGTTTCCGAGGGCTGTTTTAAGAAGTCATCACAAATTGGGTGGCTTAAAACAACCAAAAGTCATTGTCTCATACATCTGGAGTCCAAATTCAAGGAGTGAGAGGGCTGTGCTCTGTCTGCAGTCTCCATGAGAAAAGCCTATCTTGGCTCTTCGTAGCTCGTAGGGGATGCCAGCAATCCTTGGTGTAGGCTTTGGGTGTGGTAACATAATTCCAAGCGTGGCCTCCATTGTACACAGCTGTCTTCCCCCTGTGCCTGCCTCTTCCCCTCTTCAGAAGCAAGCATCAGTCACGTTAGACGAAGGGCCCCCAGCCCAGAACGGCTTCTTCTTCCCCAGTTACGTTTGTGCAGCCCTGGGCCAAGTAGAGTCACATTCTGTGGTCCTGGGAAGGCCAGGAATTTTGGAGGAACACTGTTCAACCCAGTGCGGTGACCAATATTAATGTAGAAGGAGGGAAGGCTATGAACTTGAGAACAACTATTGCTAGGCATCCCAGTGAGACCCCATTTCGTCGTACCAGTGAGAATGTGAAGAATCTTAGCAATGAGGGAGAGGGAGAGATCCAGGAGTGCTCGCAGACTTCCACCACAGGGAACGAGGTGGCTTTAGGGTGGTCTGAGATGGCACAAGAGGAGCACAGGTCTTTGCATAGCTTCAGAACAGGCATCTATTAGAATTCGCCCAGTACCTTCTTGCTAACTCACCCATTCCTCCAACTTAACCCTTTAGACTTGCTGCCTGGTGTCTGGTAGTAGTATTCTATCTGCTGGGAGGATGTCAAAAAAGGAAATCCAGGTGGCCTTCCCTGAATGTATTCGCAATCACATTTCACTCTATCGAAGCTTAGGGAAGATTGCCTTCCAACTCTCAGATGGAAATGAACTCTGGCTTTCAAAATTAAAAATAATATCTCTCTCAAATGCATGGATGGATTATATATTTTTACTTTTTTTCTTTGGTATGTCAGTCTTATTGCTGTAGAAATAAATGGCCCATGGAAACAACATCTGGATTTTTTTTGCCCTGGTAGCACTCCATAACAAATGTATGGAGGGGGTAGGTTCAGGTTTTCATTGACAGATGAAGAAGCAAAGCAGTGACTCTTTCTTCCATTCCTCCCTTTAAGATCCACTAAGGAAGCCAGGGCCATGCTGAGGGATGTGTTACGGGTTCTCATGCTGCCAGCCTTTCCCTCTCACCACGTGTTCCAATTCTTTCTCTGTTGCCTGGTTACAGAGGGAAATCCGGCTAACTTTTTTTTGGCACCTGTGTGAATCAAGAAGAAATAATTATTTTAAAAAGTTGAGGGTGGGATACATGGTTTAAAATGTACCCTAAGTCTTATGATTTTATGGAAAAGTGGAATGTACTTACTTTTACCTGTGTGACTGTGACAGCCACTGGCATGTGAATCTTGTATGCATTTGCTTAGTGGGATTCCAGCCAACCTGGATATTAGGTAGAATGGCCTGAGCCTGCATGGAGGTGGCTGAGTCAGTCACCCCGAGCTAGACATTTCAAGGGAAGACCAAGGAACCCAGAGGCATGTGCTTGTGTTTTGCAGGGTGGATATTATTGTATTATATTATAGGAAATATTGTATTTCCTGTGCTATGTATTTTATTTCTTTTTTTTTTCTTTCTGTTTTTAGGCTGGCTGCAAACTCACTATTTAGCACAGGCTGGCCTCAAACTTGCAGTGATCCTCCTGCCTCTGTCTTCTAAGTGCTAGACTCATAGGCATGTGCCACCATGCCCAGCTTCTCCTATGCTGTATTTTAAATATTGTTATAATATAGGAAAATATTTATTATAAGAAACACTAATAATATTTAAGGTCTGAGTTTTGTTCTCAAAGAGATTATAAACTAGTTAGCCTAGAGAAGACTACCTAAGAGATTACCATGTGGTGAAGCATTAAAGTCCATCAAGAATTCCAACAAGAGAACACTGGAAAGCAACATTTCAGTAAATTTGTTCATGTTCTAGCTTCCTAGGGCTGCCATAAGACATCACCACAAACTGGGGGGCTTAACAGAAATCTGTTCCTTCATAGTCCTAGAGGCAAGATGTCTGAAATCAAGGTGTTGACTGGGCTATGATGCCTCTAAACATGGTTGCTGGAAAATTCTGGCATTCCTTGGCTTGTGGCTGCATCCCTTTGATCTGTGTCTCAATCTTCACCTGGATTTCTTCCTCATGCACCTCCATATCTTCACATGACCTTTTATAAGGACACTAGTCACTGTGTCTACAGCTCACCCTAATCAAGGATGACATCATCTTAACTGATTCTATCTGCTAAGAATCTGTTTCTAAATATGGTCTCATTCTGAGGGCCTAGGTAGACATGGATTTGTGGAAGAACATTGTTCAACCCATTTCAGTTGGCAAATGGGGTCAGCCTTCCAGAAAGTGGGCCAGTGACTATGAGGCTTGCTATAGAAGAGCATCATGCCCTAGTGAAAGCTGGGGGAGGGGTCGTGTGGATTGGAATAGTCATTTTCTCCAAATGGCCCTTAGACATGGCTCAGAGGTAAAGGAAACATAGTAAAAGGCTACCGAGAAGAAAGTGGTCCAAAATGTAGGTGTCCTTGATGGACATTTTGGGATCTGAGTACTAGAAGGATCCAAGGGGCCATCTTGAGCTTGCTGGTGAGGTTAAACCATATTTCCCCTTTCATTTTTGCCCATGCAGCTGGAGACCAGTCTTGTTCCTCAGAAAGGCAGCGGGCCTTGTCCAGGCTGTACTTCGGGACCTCTGGCTACTTCAGCCAGCGCGACCTGTTCTCTGCCCCTGAGGAAAGACGGGCTTCTCAGGGAGGAGAGAGGCCGGCCACATCCTGCTCACCCAAGATCAAGCAGCTCTTTGTTGACTCGGGGCTTCTTCACCTAATGGTGGAAGAAAAGGAGCCACCGTTTTCTGCAGTAGAGAGTCTGCTTGGAGAAGCTATCAGAGCTATTTTTCCCTCCCGAGAGCTGGCCCGTCTCGCCCTTCAGTTTACCACCAACCCAAAGCGACTCCAGCAAAACCTGTTTGGAGGGACATTTTTGGTGAACCTTGGCCAGTTTAACTTGTCTGGAGCCCTTGGCACAAGAGGCACATTTAACTTCAGTCAGTTTTTCCAGCAACTTGGTCTCCCAGGCTTCCAAAATGGAAGGGGATCAGTAGAGCTAGACAAAGTACTTTCTGTGGGACTGGATTCAAATTCTGCCACAGAACCCCTCAGTGCTGCGAATAAGCCAATTGTGGGCAGCTTTGGATTTAAAATCAATTTGCAAGAGAACCAAAACGCCTTAAAGTTCATTGCCTCTCTTCTGGAGCTTCCAGAATTCCTTCTCTTCTTGCAGCATGCTATTTCTGTGCCCGAAGATGTGGCAAGGGATTTGGGTGATGTGATGGAAATGGCGCTCAGCTCCCAGGCCTGTGAGCAGACACCCGGAAGGCTTTTTGTCCCCTCATGCACTATGGAAGGAAGTTATGAGAATGTCCAGTGCTTTGCTGGAGAGTGCTGGTGTGTAGACTCCTGGGGCAAAGAAATCCCTGACTCGAGAGTCAGAGGTGGACAGCCGAGGTGCCCCACAGAGTGCGAGCAGCAAAGGGCTCGCAGGCAAAGCCTCGTGCGCAGCCAGCCTGCAGGGGCCAGCGTGTCTGTCCCTTCTTGTACCAGTGAGGGGCATTTCCTGCCTGTCCAGTGCTTCAACTCAGAGTGCTACTGTGTTGACACCGAGGGTCGGGCTATTCCTGGCACTCAGAGTACTCTTGGAGAACCCAAGCAATGTAAGTCTGTTGGGCATTTGATCTGCAGGCTCAGTGGGTCACTCTTTAGTCCCCAGCCCAACCCACCGTAGAAAACTGAATTCACTCCTGGCTAAAGCGCAAAATTCAGTTAATGACCAAATTAGCTGCTTAAATGAGGACTCATCCGGGAAGGCTTGGATGATGTTAAACATTGTAAGAAGCAAGCAGGAAGATTGCTTCAGCCTTAAGAACTGCAATATATATTTCCATAGTGCTGGTCAGTAGCTGTCTCAACAGTGCTGATGGTTATGGCGCCCTTTGCCTATGTCATCTATAAATTTAGGGCTGTCAAGATTTCTTCAGCTATATAAGGTTATAGATAGAATTTAGACACTTAAATGATTCTATCTCTGTCTTTCTGGCTTATTAAAAATTGTCAACTAAAATATCTGTTTATTATTCCTTCTCAGGTCCCAGCTTCTGTCAGTTACAGGCCGAGCAAGCCTTCCTAGCCACACTACGGGCCCTGCTCTCTAACTGGAGCATGCCACCTGCGCTCTCCAGCATCTATGTCCCACAGTGCACTGCCAATGGGCAGTGGCAGCGTGTGCAGTGTGATGGGCCCCCAGAGCCAGTCTTAGAGTGGTACGATCGATGGAGGGCTCAGAACCCTGATGCCCAGGAGCTGAGCGCTGCCAGGCTGCTAATGACCATCATGAGCTATAGAGGAGCAGCTTCCAGAAACTTCCGCCTCTTTGTTCAAAGCCTCTATGAGGCTGGCCAACAAGGCATCTTCCCAGTCCTGGAACAATTCCCTTCCCTCCAAGATGTTCCACCGGCAGTGCTGGAAGGGAACCTGACGCAGCCTGCAGAGAACGTCTTCCTGGACCCTTACTTCTTTTGGCAGATCCTAAATGGCCAGCTCAGCAGGTACCCGGGCCCCTACTCAGACTTCAGCAGGCCACTGGCACACTTGGACCTCCGGAGCTGCTGGTGTGTGGATGAGGCTGGCCAGGAGCTGGAAGGCACTCGGGCCAAACCAAACCAGGTCCCCACATGTGAGTTCACTTACGTGAAGAACCGAATCTGTGTTCTTGGAAAAGGCTGTCTGGTGGGGGAGCGTCAGTGTCAGAGGGGCTGGAGGGCCAAGTAAATTTTTCAGTGTGTGGTTGCTAGGGTCAGGACTCAGAGTCTGGTGACTTCCCCACGTCTGTATGGTCAGGCATAACAAGGGGTGATATCATCCATTTCTATTGGTCATTCAAACTGACACCTTAGATTTTCACCCATGTCTTCTGGGTGCTGAGCATTATCTCAGAGCCAATGAAAGCTATGAAAGTGATCATGATCTAGCCCTGGGGCTCCCATGGTAGATGTGTTAGTCGTGTCATGAGAGTTACATGCGCCATTTAAGTAATCAGCCAGTCCCATGGTGGTCCTGCTACTTCCGCATGCTACTACCAGGTGCTCAGGGCCTCTGGAAAGGGTCACCTAAAGTGTCTCTAATTGACTTGGAGAGATTTAATTAAGACTAATTGGAGAGGCACAAATGAAGGTCTGTGTGTTCACCTTGTAGGAAAGCTGTGGTGCATAAAGTATACATCAAATAAAGGTGACTCTGTGTCTTATATTAAAATGCTGTATTTTCAAATAACTATGGCAGCAGTTTGAAGAAGAACCAGATAGATTCAGTACACTATTATTAAATCAGAATCTCTCTCACCTGCGGTTGTTAAAAATATAGGTAATATTGTAGCTGTTCATTTTTGGTGAAATCTCTCAATCCATCAACTGCAATATTGTATATTGTCAGAAGCTTTTGTAATAATGTTAAAATGTATCATACTATTTGACGTTAGCCAATGTTCAGGCTTCAGCAGAAACTGGATTCTTAGAATGTTGGGTGAGAGAACCACGTGATGAGAGTAGTACTACCCCAGCCTTTCGAAAGCCAGGAGACAGCACTACAAGGATTAGCCATTGAGAGATGAAGACCTAGAATAAGACCTTCAAAATCCAAGCATTAATGTTGGCGTGACTGTTGTAGAAGAAGTCTTATTTATTTGTGTGAGGGCTGTAGAAACATTCTCCACACCAAAGATCAGGTCTCCTACTCAGGGATGTTTCTCTAATTTTAGATACTATCAGGCTGGACTTAGTTCTCTTGGTGCACGATTGTAGGCACCTGCGTTGCTGATACTTTAGTGACTAGGTTTGTTCATCCTGGTCTCATGTTGGACTGATCATGAAATCCAGGTTAGAGTATAGGGTACTTTTCACCGAGTAGCAGGGAACCATGGGTAGTCGACAACAGGGCATAGAAAATAATCCATTGAGAAGAAAGTATTAGAACTATCGATTTTCAGTATTTTATGTCTTCCTTTCACATTTCTATTTTTGTTTTTGAAATTATTACATGCTAACAGCTGAAACAGTGAGAACACTTCACTTGGTATTTTATATTGGTATGTGGATATGCCTCACAGATAAAGAAATACCCATATTTGGGGGCAGTGCATGTTTACAGTCATTTGTTGATGAAGGAATGTTATCAAAAAGGTTTGGTTCAGAGCCTTGATGCTCAAAGCGTGGTCCAGCAGCACCAGCAGCATCTGGGGAACTTGCTAGAGATTCAAGATCTCAAGCTTCACTTACTGAACCAGAACCTGCTTTATCTAAAATATTATCAGCCAAATCAGAGGCACTCAAAAGCTTGAGTAGGACCAGGCAAGAGGAGAGAACCCTGGTTTTAATAAATGATAGCTGGATTAGTACAACTGGTGTAACACACACTTCCTGCACACGTGCATGCAGGGTGATGACTCTAGTCAGAAGCTGTGCCACACTCTTCAGTGGCAATCCCTCGTAGGATCATTACCAAATTCATGAACAATTGGAACGGAAGCCCAGTCATCCCCGTTACACATATCCAGGACACTGAAGCTGAGGATTTAAGCACATCAGCTGTGACTACACAGCTAGAGAGTGACCAAAGAGTTGCGCCCAGGAGTCTCTGAGACCCAAGTCTTCTTAACAAAAGTAACTCACTATTACTTTCAGTGCCTGGCTATCCATCCATCCACTCACCTACCCACCTGCCCACCCATCGACCCATCTCTCCATCCATCCATCCATCCATCCATCCATCCATCATCTGCACATACTTCCATTATAAATAGCTGATCAAGATCACCATTTCTAGAATGAAACTATCTAGACTGGAATTTTGAATCAATTATTTACAAGCTGGAAGGTTATATGACTTCTCCAGGCCTCAGTTTCTCTTCTTCAATGTGGGTCTAAGAGTATCTTCTTAGGGTCTGGGATTTAGCTCAGTGGTTCCACCGCCTGCCTCACAAGCGCAAGGTGCAGAGTTTGGTCCCTGGTACCAAAAAAAGAAAAGGAGTATCTTAGGCTGTTGTGTAGGTTAAATTAGATTCTGTAAATGTGCTTAGGACAGTGCCTGGCACGGAGAAAACTTTACCTATTACTAATACTCATGTAGTAGGTCCTCCCAAATGTTGAGTGAGGGAGATTATAGAGGCAAAGTAGGAAGAACATTCCCAGTTGTGGAAAGAGCCAGTGCAAAGGGAGAAGCTGAGGTGTGTGTGTGTGTGTGTGTGTGTGTGTGTGTGTGTGTGTGTGTGCATGTGTGTGTGTGTTCTCCAGTTGGGCCAGGGGCAGCATTACATTATGAATGAAGCCTATTTTTATCCTATAGGTCCTGGTTCCTGTGAAGAAGTGAAGCTTCGTGTCCTGCAGTTCATTAAGGAAACAGAAGAGATTGTTTCAGCTTCCAACACTTCTCGGTTCCCTCTGGGGGAGAGTTTCCTAGTGGCCAAAGGAATCCGGCTGACCAGTGAAGAACTTGGCCTTCCTCCACTCTTCCCATCACGAGAGGCTTTCTTTGAGAAGTTTCTGCATGGGAGTGATTACACCATGCAGTTGGCAGCTCGGTCCAGTGAGTGCTGTGCGCTGAGGTTTCTTTATCTCTTTAGGGAAGCAAGAGCTCGCACGGGTCTCGCCTCCGTCATCTCCAGGGTTTGGTTTCCCCAGGCTGGGGAAGAAAAGGCAATGTGGCTTTGTGGCCCAACTTGAAGCTAGAATACTGCATGTGTCTTTAAGATGATCCAGACCTTTCAGCTGAGCCACTGTGGGGAAGGGTTCATATTTTGTATTACAGAGGACACCTGTGGCCTCATGAAACCACGTAGTATTATTAATATGTAAGGGACCCCAGTAGTTCATCCAATCCC
This sequence comes from Heterocephalus glaber, assembly GCF_000247695.1. Next base: position 23,061,589 of record NW_004624735.1, on the reverse strand, counting down.
CGTGGCTTGTTCCAAAGCTTCTCTTCATTTCCAAAGATGCAAGAACACCGTGAAGAGGGAGAGAGAGAGAGAGAGAGAGGGAGAGAGGGAAACATTCATTATCGAGAAACTATTGCACACATGAACACATCAAATCCTGAGAGTATCTCCAAAGGCAACATCATTCCCTGCATGTGACAACAGAGGAATGAAGGGAGGGAGCCTTTCGTGCCTCCTCTAACCCTAGTGACAACTTTACCATATTTAAATTTGCCTTCCACTAAGCACTTACCATTCTGAGCAGATGACCGGATCTTTGCATTAACCTTTTCAGGAGGACAAAGCTGTAACCATCATCTATGACTCTTTACAAATGGGGAAACTGAGTCTCAGGTTAAGTCAGTTGTTTACCCATCAAATAACTTGTGAAACCTACATGGGAACCCTGGAGGTCTGAGCCTTGGCTTCATTGCCTTGGAGCCCGTGCCCTGTCCAGCTGATCTCAAGGCCAGCCGGGCTCATCCCGAGACTATCTGACCCGGGAGACTGTGCCCTTCCTCCTCTGCCCTCAGCCTGCCCTGAACATTTCTAGTTCTCATATTGACCCCACATCTGCTGGGTAGGGTTACATAACTGCTCTGTCTCTGAGCATCCCCTGAGCGCTCCATTCCTTTCCCGTCCCAGCTGATTCCCTGTCCGGAGTTTTCTGGGCTTTGGTGACAAACAGGACAGCTGTCCTCTCCCCGCAATATCTGCACCGAGTCAGAGTGCATCCCCATGGCTGGTGTCTGCTGCTGGGTTAGGGTGGGGTTTCTACCGTCTGAGTCCTCTAACTCCATGAGGGGGATCTCCCAACTCCCTCTCTGTCTCCTGCCTCATCCCCACCGGACACCTCTCATGGAGGACACATCACCACGTCTTGCTCATCTGTACATCCTGGGGCCTGTGTGGCCTTGAAGCAGAGTAGGGCTCAGTAATGGTGGTGAGCCAGCCTGTCTCCCCCTTCCTTCTCTTTTCTTCCTTTCCATCTACTCCTTCCCTTCTGTGCCCAGGCACCTTTTCTTGCCGTTCTTCAGAGATTTGGGGACTTCTGCTTTTGACAAGAAACAAGTGATTCTAAATTGTGTGCATGGTCAGGGTTTGACGCAATTGAAGAAAAGTAGCTTAATGATGCTTCAGCTGCACGCGAGCTTCAATTCAACTGACTGTGTGGCGGGTATGAGAGGTGGAGGTAGCACTGCATCGCAGTCTCCCTCACACAGTGATCCTTTGTCACCTACACCGTCTACATTCAAGCTCTGCACAATCAAGTCGTGAAAACTATCACTAAAATCACACAATAATAAAAATTACATTTTGTGGGGCTCCTTTACTAGCTGTGCAGGGCTGTGTGCAGCCTATGATCCTGGTCTAGGGCCTAGTGAAGGTTGGGAGAGCTGTAAGAGGGTTGAAGGAGGAATGCACACAGCTGTGCCTGGATAAAAGTATCGCACTTACCCTATTCTGTACTAGACCCATTCTAGAGATGAGTAAACGCGGGTGCAGAGAGGTTGTCCCTTTGCTCATGATCACACAGCTAATACTGTGGGACAGTGAGGGTCTAGGCAGAGGCATATCAGATCCTAGAGCCCTGTCCACTGCACCAGACTGCTTCAGAGGCAGGGCCCACTGTCCCCAGACTGGCTCTGACCGTGGGTTGGTGGCATTCTTACGTCTACAACCTCTCCCCTCTGGAGCCATGAAGACCATTGCTGATGTTACTGTAGATAGCTACCAAAAGCCTTCTGTTTTGCAGCCTGTGTTTATTCATATAGGACAAACTGCTCCAAGTTCATGCACTACCCAAGGGGCCTCGGTAATATTTCAGGGGGAAATATTTGTCAGATAAATAGGAAGGCTGCCTTATGTTGGAGCAGTGATGTGTTCAGTTGTTCTCAGGGACAGAGGTGTAGGGCAGGTACCACATTCTGCTCTTCTCTTCCCTGGTCTCCAGCCTTGGACTTCTACCAGAGACACCAAGGTGAGCTGCCTGGAGCAGCCCCCGCTCTGCGGTCAGGCCCCTACATGCCACAGTGTGGTGCATTCGGAAGCTGGGAGCCCAGGCAGTGCCACATGGGGACTGGTAAGTGGGACCTCAGAAGCTAAGTGACACCCCTCCTTTTTATGTGGAGCCAAGAGCCCCAGCACAGGAGGCAAGTGGCCTGCATTCTCAGCCACACTTTGGCAGCTGAGACAAATCCTTGAGCTTCTCCAGCTGTCTCCCTGTAACGAGAACAGGGACCTTCAACAGGCTATACTGGGGCTGGAGGGGAGGCCAACTTCCTGTCAGGGTAATAAATGCAAAGAGGTAACATCCGGGAGTGAGCCTCAGGCCTTTCCTGGACTTTGAATGTATGGCTCTTTTCTAGGGTACTGCTGGTGTGTGGACGCGAAGGGCCAGTTTATCCCCAACTCACTGACTGCCCGCTCCCCACAGGTCTTGCAGTGTAAGTACAGTAAAGCCTGAGAACTCTCCCCTCTGACCTCGGGGATGGGTTCCAGGCTGCTCAGGCATCCATTCCGACCCCAGCCAGACACATCCCCCAAGAGCCAGGGCCAGCGGCTAGCAGTGACCTCAGCCTTCCTGGTGGAGCTCCAGGTGGAGTGGGAGTGAAGGGGAGCTCTGGCTCTTGCCCAGTGCACCTGCTGCTCACCTGTGACTTATCACTAGCTCCCATCTGGAGCTCCAGCCTCTGCCTCCACCTGAAGGTGGGCCCTCAGTAATCAGTAGCCCACTCCAAGTCTCAAGACTGCCAATGGCACATGCTTCGTTGTCCTGGGGGCACCTCCATGACTAGATGCATGGATCTGAAACCTAGGGTGAGCCAGGGTCTCCGCTTTTCCTCGGTGTCCCCGCCCAGTCTGTGAAAAGTGCCCCTCTTTCCCCAGGTGCCTCACCTTGTGAGCAGTCTCGAGCCAATGGGCTGCTTTCTGGTTGGAAACAGGCTGGATCCCAAGGAGACCCATCCCCAGAAGACCTGTTCACCCCAGCCTGCCTTGAGGTGAGGCTCTGGGGACCCAGGAGGGTGTGAGAAGGGATGCCAGAGCTCATCCCAGCTGGTTGAGGTGACTTTTGCAGTTTTCAATTCATTGAGCTTAGTAAAAGTCTCTCAGAGAGTCCAGGTGGGATGTTTGTCCTGAACCTGGTAGGCCCTGGCTGTGTGCCCTTGAGCAACTTACTTACCTTCTCTGTGCCTCAGTTTTGCTTTTCAACGTAGGGTTGGACCACATTTTTGTGCCAGCTAGTGCTGGAACAGTTTGGAGACCCCCTGGAAATAGCTTTCGTGAATACTCTGAGATTCACTGGTACCCGTGCAGTTGCTACCATGTGTTTCCTAAAGTCACCTTGGCCAGATCACAGTGCTCAGGTTCCCAGTCCAAGTGGATGACATCATCCCAAGCCCTCCCAGCTCCCTGGATTACTGCAGAAATTCTCAATCTGCCAAGCACAGGCAGGAAAACTCACAGGGGAAGAGATCATGCCTGGACCCTTCAGCATCACTTGCCAAGACAGGCATCCCTGAGCCTGTTTCCTTTCCCTAAGACGGGGATGACAGGAGTCTCACAATCTCCCAGGGACTTTGTGAAAATCTGAAATATGGAAGTTCATGAAGCTGCAAAGTGCTGTGTGAGCTCAATATTATTATCATTGGGTACTTAGAACATAGCTTCCAAGTACGAATGAGTTTTGTAGAGAAATTATCCACATGATGTGGATCTTCATCCTGTCTGACAACCACCTGCCGCTGGGTTGGAATACAGGTCCGCTGCATGTCCTGGGCACTGATACTCGCTCAGGAAGAAGCCAAGACGGGCACCCGGCCTCTCTGCGGGCAGGGGTGGGAATTCTAGCACATTCTCTGATTGTGTGGTGCTCACGTTCCAGCCCCTGCCCAGGGCCTGGTGCCAGTAAATAGTATCCAGATTCTCCCTGTCCAAACTGAATGCTTATATCCTTCAACCCAGGAGAAGTCAAGTTGATAGAACGTTCTCAGTTTTAGGAATTTTTTCAAGGAAAAATGTTAAGGCTTTGCTGGGCTTTGCATCTTACCTCTGCAGTTTACAAGCTTCATGGTAGGAGGCACGAGGACAGAGGCATCCTTATCTCCCCAGTGCCGTGTGCATCGCACAGCACACTCAGGCTGGGCCAGAAGTAAACAGCACCGTGCGAACCTCGTGGTTACGCTCTCCTCACATGTCGGATGTTACAAACATTATCGCCGCTGGCCGGCAGACCGGACACAGCAGGCTGGAAAGTGGACAAGCGGCAACTAAGTGCTCAAGGAAACAGCAGCAGCCAGGATGTGTGCGGCAGCTGCTTTCCTCCGGCTCACTTGCTGTGCTTGCGACTTTCACTTGCAGGTGTGGCAGGAAGGACTTTCCTGCCATCCAAGAGTTTGTGGGAGGAATGTGCTCGGTGCCAGTTCCTGGGATGTTTATGTAGGGAAACTGAGGCCCAGGAAGCTAAAGTGGCATACTAGGGGTCCCTAGAGCAGCAGATTCTGTTCTGTAGGTCCGTGGCCAGTGATGAGGGTGGGTAGCTGCCTTGGACGGCATCTTTATTCCAGGTAGGATGTTTAGGGCCCTCTTCCAAGGCCCCTCATTAAAACCTACTGCTGGCATTGGTGGAGTTGGTGCAGGAGAGTGGGATCTGCCACCCACGAGCTCTGGGATGCTGCTCCACTGTGAGCAATAATTGGAGTGAGCCTTCATTTCTCCACGGTCAAATGGGGCACCTTGTCCTTGCCTGTGGAGCTGGTATAACCATCAATTCAAATTAAATGTGTGGAGGGTTGCAGACAAGGTAATGTCCCCTTCTTATGGTAATACCTTCTTACTGGGGGAAGCTCCTACCACCTGTTTTGGACCAAGAAGTGGGCCACAGAGACCTTGCATTGACAGCCTTGGGTTTGCTCAGACAGGAGAGTTTGCCAGGATGCAGGCGTTGGGGACCAGTGCCTGGTGTGTGGACCCCGTGTCTGGAGAAGGGACGCAGCCCAGCACCAATGGCAGCACCCAGTGTAAGTGCTTTTCCCAGCCTGGCTGCCCCACAGCCTCCTTGGTGAACCCTGGGTGTGGAGTCCCCACAGCTGGCTTCCTGTCCCCACCCTGCTGCTTTCCCAGCAGGGCAGTGCAGCTCCTGAGTTCACCTGTAAAACAGGGTGATCTTCTCCCACCTTCCCTACCTCAGGGAGAAGGCTGTGCTCTGTGACAGAGGCAACAGCCTTGCTCCCTGTCCCAGGTGGCTTGGTGCCCTTGAAGACTGCAGGGGCATAGGCCAGCTGGCAGTGCTCCGCCTGGCCCTGGGCTTCCCTTCTCAACCTGCCGTCGGGTCCTCAGTGAAGCCCAGGGCGTGTCCCTGAGGGGCAACACTCTGATGGTGCCCCTGCCTGAGGCCGCTGATGCTCCACTGAGGTCAGAACAGGCTTGAGCTTCTTGGCTTGGCGAGAACATGGGCTCCTGGGGGTCTTCTTTGGCTTCTCTCGCCTCTCCGTCACTCTTGCTTCCGGATCTTGTGGAAAGTTCCAGTCAGACTTTGAAGAAAGCAGACACTCTCTTCGCCTTGGCCTTCACTCCCCCTGGCACTTCTGCCTGCACTGTGTCTATACCTTTGCTACCCAGCCTGGCTGCTTTTCCCTTCCACCAGCAGCTCCTCCAGGAAACCTTCACAGGCCTCGTGTGGCCAGGCTCTGTGCTTCCAAAGGGTCCTCAGCCGAACACTGGTCATCCGCATCTCATTGACATGCACTTGCACACTCACTTAAATCTCCTGTAGACGCTAAGCACCCCGAGGGCAGGCAATGGAAATGGAGAGAGGACAGAGTCGGGAGCCCTGTCAGTGCGGGCAGGCTTAAGGTGGGAGTGGACGGCGAGGATGGCTGTGACCTGCCTTGTCTCTGCGCGTCCAGGCCCGGGCCTCTGCAGCTCTCTCAGAAGCGGAGACCTGTCCAGGAGAGTCCGCCCTGGACACATCCCAGCCTGCAGGGAACAGGACGGGGCCTTTTCCCTGGTGCAATGTGACCCGGCGCAGGGCAGCTGCTGGTGTGTCCTGGACAGTGGAGAGGAGGTGCCTGGGACCCGCGTGGTGGGCAGCCAGCCTGCCTGTGAGCGTAAGTCCTGAGCCCGGAGGGACCTCGGGCCACACGTCCCACATCACTTCCCTCCTCTGTCTGGATGGAGCTCTAGGAAGCAAGGACGATGGGAATGGGACTGGAACAGGAAGTGTAGGAATGATGTCGTGGCAGTTGATTTCCGTGATGTTGAAATTGTGTCTGCTTCCCCAAAATGCTCACTGACGGGTGGAAGTCAGGAAGAACCTGGGCAGGGAATCTCCAGGGCTGGCACCCAAGGAAGCCCGGGTGCTGCCTGGGAGGGTCAGGTGTTGGTCTCCTGGTCTGTCCTGAACAGGGGAGAGGCTGATTGGTCTCGGTCTCAGAAACGTGGGATGGACGCTCTGTCCCCAGGGGCACTTCAGGCACTTGTGGAGCTCTCAACTTCTCCTCGTCTAATTTTACAAACTGTTTGAATATCAAATAGCGGAATATGCAGTTACAATACATAATAGAATTGTTAAAATGTAGTATACGTTATTTACTTTTTATTTCCTCCATGTACTCAAATTGTAAGGCATTACAACTATTTTGAAGTTCATGTGAGTGGGTGGGCTAGACCATCTGTGAACAGGAAATGGAGACATTAAGTAGTATTTGGTACAAATTAGGCCCAAGTGGCCTGAAAGGTTTGAGAAATACTGCCATGAGTGGTTCTGCTTTTGCCACAGTGGCCTTTCCTTTGTTCTGATTTTTTTACTTACAGTATTTGTTTCTAAACTTTCAATCTCTAAGCCACGTTTGGAGTGGCAGAGAGCTTCGCGGAGGCCCAGTGGTGCCTCTGGTTTCCATGCAGAAGAGGATGGGAGGAGCCTTCCTAGGGAGGGTGGGTGGGGAGCTGCCTGCATTTGGCTGGCCTCACTCCTACGCGCCCTGCGTGCACCCAGGCCTTCGTGACCCTCCTGGGTTCCCTGGTTTGCTCCCCTGTGTGGGCCCAGCATCCCCTCACCTTGGTCATCTTCAGCAGCTGCCACCAGGCTCAGTAGTACTTATGGGTGCTTGTAGTAGAAACGCCTGCTGGGTGCTTCTGCAGCAGGGAGCGGGGTGACACACCCACCCCGAGTCCCCTCCCTGTCCTCCAGGAGTGGGTGTGCCCTCTGGGACCCAAGAACAGGTCTAGCGGAGGCTACGAGGGTCACACCATGGCTCTTCTAGGAGGAGGGCAGAGAGGGGAGCCAGCCCCGGCGCGGCCTGAGAGCCTGGCACAGCTGGGGATGGCGGTGGGGAGGCCTGGTGACTGAGGGTGCCCAGGAGCTCAGCCCTGCATGATGTAGGTGCCCACCACCCACTTCTCTCTCCCTGTAGGCCCTCAGTGTCCGCTTCCCTTCCTGAGCGTGTCAGACGTGCCTGGCGGCGCGCTCCTCTGTGACAGGGCCTCGGACCTGGGAGAGGCCGCCGTCCAGCAGTGCCAGCTCTGGTGTCGCCAGGGTTACCGGAGTACAGTCCCGTCGGGGCTGCTGCTGTGCAGCCTGGAGAGCAAGCACTGGGTGTCGCAGCTCCCCCAGCCCCTGGCCTGCCAGCGTGAGTGGCCTTGGGGATGTGCGTCCTGTGCCCTGCCCGTGGGGTCAGAGCTGAGGGTGGGAGTGCAGATTCGTGCCACCTTGTTTCCCCACCAGAATGCAGCCTAAGCAGTACCAAGGGCAGGAGAGGCGCCGCGGAGCACTTTCTCCTCAGAGGAGCAGATGCGCTTCACAGGCCCCGGGAGTGAGGTTTATTTGTGGCTTCTCTGGAGCCATCTGTTCCTTGGGCGAGTTTCTGTCATTCCAGCTCTCCCAGGATGTCTTGGATTAAGGCGGATTTTCAGCAGGGAGATGCTCTGGCAGCCGTACCAGTGACTACAGTACTGATACACTTAGGGCGGGCGGCCCGTCCAGCCTCTGAGAGTGCTCTGCCCCAGCAGCCTCTCCCCAAGGCCCCCAGGACAAATACCTGACAGGGCAGAGGCCCCAGGCCTGGTTCCAGGAGTGCCCTTCCCCTGTCTAAACAGAGCTCCTGCCTTTGCCTGAGCCCACTTGACACACGTGAGAAAAAACGTACACGGCTGTGGACCATGCTCTGAAAACACGTCCTTGGCAAAGCCTGGTCGCCTGGGTAGGGGCAGACAAAAGGGACCTCACACTCTGCCTGCCCAGTACAATGGGAGGACATGGGGGTAGAGAGACCCACATCCAGGAATGACTGTCATAAGGCTCTGGGTAGCTGCCGGAGCGTCAAGGGCAGTGTTTGTTACAAGCAATCTGGGCTATAGAGGATCTTCATCAAGCAAAAGTTTAATATGTGATTTGGCTAAATAAGTGGCTTGTTCCTTTGATTAAACAGAGTAGCCTGAGCTGAAATAAAGACCAGGCCGATCACCAGTGACTCCAGAGCAAGGAGCCTTGGGGGAAGAAAGCCTGGGTCTTTGGTTCCCTAAAGTGGGGTGCAGAGCTGCGGTGTATGATTGTGGAGCTTGTACGCTGAACAACCTTAGGGAATGTCTACTCTAAAACCCCAAAAGCATAGGGTCACCTCGTTTGCCTGCAAAATAATGAGGAAGATTTTCCAGGGGGAATACCTAGGATTCCCCTGGTTCAGAGACTGGGGCAGGTCTAGATTTGCTGAGGGTGAGAAGTAATTCCGAGACGACAGTTACGTCAGGAATTATTAGATTCTAAGGATGATGGCGTGAAATGGCAGTGCTAAAAGAAGACGAGTTATTTCCATAGAGGACAAAACCAAAACCAACCCCATGTCTCTGCCAGCCCCAGCCACTGACCTCCGGTCTCACCTGCAGGGCCACAGCCGTGGCAGAGCATCCAGACTGGAGCCCACCTCCAGCTGCAGCTCCCCCCGGGCAAGATGTGCAGTGCTGACTACTCAGGACTGCTGCAGGCGCTCCAGGTCTTTATCCTGGATGAGCTGACGGCCCGGGGCTTCTGCCACATCCAGGTGAGCTGTGTGAGCCATGGATTACTCAGAGCGGTCCTCTTATTACCGCCACTCTGCATGAGGAGAACAAAACCGGGTGCTGGAGCCCTCTCCTCGTCAGGCCATTATCCAAAATCTTTAGAAGCGAAGTAATTTGTCCAAGTTTCTCATACTTCAGTAAGTCCAGGTCTGTCCGGACTCCTTCACTATAACAAATTCACTCATTCATTCATTGATTCTTATAGTGAAAATGTCCGACTGCCTGTTACAGGGCAGGCATGGTTTTAGGTCTGAGGATTGTCACAGATGATCTGATCTAGACAGTAGTTAAAGCGGTAAGGAACATTTTTAATTCCTAACATACAATTGCGAGGAGGAAAAGAGTACAGCATGAACTAAACTCAGCATCCATTTGTCCAGAGGTGGCTAGCATTTTACATGGAGGAGAGGTAGGGAGGAGTTACTGAGGGCTCAGTAGAGTCAGGGAAGAGAAAAATTACACAGAGCAGGAAGAGGGGCTTCATCCACATGAAGCATGTCTGGGTTTGCCAGCTGGCACTTATTAGATTTAGGCACCCACCACAGATACAGGCTGGACAGTGGGGCCTGGCTTCAGGCGTTGGATGGAAGGAAAAGTACATTCTCTAGGGGTCCTTGAGTTTTCTACGCAGGCACTCTAAGGAAGGAATAGTGTCATCCTGAGGTGCAGCCCAAGCTGGTGGAACCATGCTGGTGTTGGTTCTTGGTAAGCAAAGGCTGAGGTCCAGGAGAGGGCTCAGAGAGTCTGGGCTCGCGACTGGGCCAAGGGAACATCTGCAGGATGACACCAAGTCTTTGTTCCCGGGGACTCAGTCTAGGGGGATGTGGCACTGAGCAAATACACATTAGTGGTGGGGAGGGCCCAAAAAGGAGGTAAAGCAGGACAGGGGTGGTGGTGGTGGGGGTGATGGAGAGGTAGGAGTAGCCTTGGAGAAGATGAGCAGTGAAAGCCTCGCTGGGAGGAGCCATTGGAGGGGACCTGGGCACAGTGAGGCTGAGCCCCGTGAGCGCAGGAGCCTTGCAGATGAAGTAGGAAGGGTGGAGCTGCCGGGATGGGAACACAGTCACTGATCCATAATATCGAGGGCCCTGCATGGGTAGGCACAGTGAGAGAGGAAACTGGGGCCCGGGGTGTGTACATCACTCGGGGCCACGTTGCCATGGTTAGGACAGGGGGCTTGCTCTGTATGTGATGGGGTGCTTCGGAGGCTGACAGTGACAGGATAAGTGTGGGTTCCAGTGTTTGCTGTGTGGAGAGTGGGCTTCAGGGGCCAAGGACAGGAGCAGGGGCTCTTACAGTCGTCTTGGGTGAGGGGAGAAGGCTTGGGCACTGGTGTCAGTCCCGCATATGAGAAGCAGAATTTGTGACAGTGGCCAGCACTCCCGCGACTGGGTCTGAGATAACGGAGCCCAGGGAGAGAAAAGCATGAGGATGCCTGAGGCTTGGGCTCCAGGGACTGGGAGGAGATGAATGCCGTGTTTCCTGACAGAGGAGCAGTGAAACTCTCATAGCAAGGAGCAAAGTGTTCCAGAGTGCTGGGGACCTGAGAGTGGAGGAGAGGGCTGAAGATAAAGACAGGACTCTGGAGGCAGCCTGGTCAGTGGCCCTCTGGTGGGGGCCTCCAGGACCAGGTGTCGGGGTGCAATTAGGAGGTAGAGAGGTTCCGAGGCAATACAGGTCTTCTCTGGAAGTAGGACATGATGCATAAGCTTCCAGACAGGTGGCTCTGGTTCCAGCCTTGACATCAGTCCTCCTGCCAGCATGACTGGGAATTTCTCCAAGCTGGTGAAGCTGGCGAGGCCTCATGCCATTGTGAATGGAACAGGGGATGGGAGCACCCATCATGGAGCCAGGCTGAGTGAGGTGAGACACATGCCCAAGGCTTGGCTCTTCACACGTTCTGCAGTGAGCTGTGCCTGCACCCCAGGTCCACCACTTGCTGGCTAAGGGGTCTGAGGCAGATCCTTAGCCTCTCCGAGGTGAACCCCCAAGGAGAACACAGAAAAGTGATTTGTTTCAGCTCCATAGGTTTGTTCTGGAGATTAAACTACCTGACCTGTTTAAAGTACTTCACACAGGCCTGACGAGAGAGTTCAGACTCTGCGCCGCGTCGCCTTGTAAGGTGCTCAGTGCCTGCCGCACAGCAGGTCTTATTATGAGACACCTGTGGGAAGACCTCCTCTCAGTGTCCCGGGACGAGCAGGCTTCTGATGCAGAGCTCGCCTCTGCCCCGACTTGTGCCTCTGTCCGCTATGTAACCAGGGCAGCTCATTTAGAGTCTCTGAATTTGTTTCTTCAAGTAGGTGTGACTGATGCCTCATCCCCGAAGCAGGGTGGTGGGGGACTACAAGAAGTAGCAGGAGCCTGTTCTGGCCGTGGCACCTCCTACTCTGTCTCAACTGAGTGCATCACTCTCACGCAGGTGAGGACGACTGGGACTCCTACCTCCCATCCTGTCTGTGACAGCTCCTCAGTACAGGTGCGGTGTCTGACTGCGGAGCGTCTAGGAGTCAATGTCACATGGAAATCCCAGATTAAGGACATCCCAGCAGGCTCGCTTCCAGATCTGCATGACATTGGTAGGCTTTTCTGCACTGCTGCTTGAAGAAGCCACACAGCCTCTCTCTGCCTCAGTTTCCTCACGTTTCAATGCAGCTGGCAAAGCCACAGTGCCTTCCTGTGATGACATAAGGAGAGAGTTATGTACTGATTGGGAAGAACAAGGAGCCATGGGATGGGTTTTTTGATACCCACGGGAGCATGTGTCCTGCTTAGCTAGAGTGTTTCCGTAGCGTGGGACACAATGCACCTATTTCCAACTAGATACGGGGAGCAACACCCCCTCCTGCCACCCAGTGGCCAAACCTAGGACCACACCTCATTGGAGCTTGCCTTCCACTCTGTGAGAGGGACCTGACAAACACTGCTGGGGTACACAGCAGGCGGCAGACCCTGCCGCTCTCCTGTCCGCCCCCTGTCTTCCTGGCAATAATCTGTGGGACAAGTATCCCCCAACAGCATTATGAGTTAGAGGCCCCACCCCACTCCAGAGAGCCTGGGTAATGTGGGTACAGCTGGGACGCTTCTTCTTGGCTTGGTCTGCACACAGTGATGGCCGAGGCTACAGCAGCCCACTCTGAGCAGGCATCCACTCAACTCCACACGCAGTTTTCCTCTTTCTCTTCCCAGGAGCCTATAGGTCAGAGCTGGAGGTCTTCTCTGTGCTTAGCTGAGCACAGAGGCAGAAAGCTACGCTGCCTCTGGAAGGTCTTGCCTCTTCTGTGTGTGGCCCCATCAGACCTGTTCTCATTGGGGATCCTCACCAACCACAAGAGGGGTGTGCCTGGGTCCATTCTGCAGATGTGAAAACTGAGGCTCAGATACGGTGGCTCACTGAAGGAGGATGTGGCTGAGTGTATGGATCAGTTATAAGATTCGGTCCTATATCACAATGGGCAGAAGTGGCTGGAGCCAGAGACCTGGGTGGGAGCACTGCTTGTGTTTCTGATCCCTGTGTGAATTTCAGTCCATCAAACCCTTCTCCTGGCCTTGGTTTTCCCACTGTAAATGAGACCGCAGATGATACCTCTGTTTCCTTTTGATGAGGATGCAGAAAGTAGTGAGGTGACCCCTGCCTCATTCTTGTCTTACAGAAAGGGCCTTAGTGGGCAAGGACCTCCTTGGGCGCTTCACAGATCTGGTCCAAAGTGGAACATTCCAGCTTCATCTGGATTCCAAGGCATTCTTGGCAGACACCTCCATCCACTTTCTGCAAGGGGACAGCTTTGTGGCCTCTCCCCAGACATGGTTTGGGTGCGTGGAAGGATTCTCCCGAGTCTCAGCTACCAGCAAGGCCAGCCGGGACCCTCTGGGGTGTGGTAAGTGGCCCCTGAATCCTCAGGAGGCTCTGGGAAAGGCCGATGAGCTGGAGAGCTGCTGTCCTGCTCACAGAGTGGAGGATCGCTTGTGCATTTGTAAAGGGAAGCTTTCCACTTTGCACAGTCGTGCAGATATCACCCGTAGGAGGTAGGGCAGGAGGAAGAAGCTGGTGTCTGAAGTTAGCCTTTCTGTTCATTCTTGGCCAGCCTGGAACCTCTGTGTGAAGAAGGCAAATGTCTACCCTGTGTCCTGGGCAGAGATTTTTCCACCTGGTTATAGCCATAGGTCACCTACCCAAATCCCAGATGACCATTTTTCAGCCCACAGCTTTACAACTGAGGGAAAGTGATTGGGACCGGGGGTTGCTTGAGCGGCTCTTGCTTTGTCCCATGAGTGTCTTTGGAGGTCATTTTCATAGGAAGGCAGCTGCGAATTCCTGGATGAAAGGTGGATTAGTTTCCTATCACTACCGTAACAAATTAGCACAAATGTAATCATTCTTCGGTTCTGCAGGTTGAATTCTAACATGAGTTTCATGGAGTGAAATCGAAATGTGCGCAGGGCTGCCTTCCTCCCGGAAGCCTGAGGGAGTCTGTCTCCTGCTTTGTCCATTGTCTAGGAGGTGGCCACATTCCACGGGGGTAGCTTCTTCCCTTTGTGGTCAAAGGCAGTAGTATTTCAGCTCTCTGCATCTTCTCTCTAATCGCATCTCCTTCTGACTTAGGCGCCCTTTTAATTATGCACAGTTGGATAATCCAGGCCACTTACCCCAGGGCAAGGTCAATGGATTGGCAACCTTCCATCCACAACTTTAATTCGCCTTTGCCACATGGCCTGGTATAGTCACAGGTTCTGGGAACTGACTCGTGGACATCTTTGGGGGCCACTGTTCTACCACCAAAATTTTGAGGGTGTCAGGAGGAGGAGCCGTCTTCTCCTGCAGAGTAAGGTAGAGAGGCATTTTTATTGAGCTGAAGAAGGATGTTCTTAGTTATTTTTTCCATTATTTATATTGGTTACAATGCAAGAGATTCATGCCTCTTCTTCTTCTGAAATCCAGACCAAATTGTGAATTCCACACAGGATTTGAGATGCAGCTAAATCCAAGCACAGGAAACAGAAACACAGCCACTTCCCACTAATATTTACAGAGTATGTTACAGTTGGCAATGTGGCTTTGCAAATATTTAACTCTCTCGGTAGCCCTTGGTAATCAGTTATTTCCTGATTAGGCAGAGAGGCTGAGGCCCAGATTAAATGAGACCCTGCACCTAGTGGCCGGAGAAGGCCACTTCTGGAGAGATCCGTGGTCACCTAAGCAACCAGCGGGGTGGTAACCCCAGTTCCTCTGGTGGGCAACCCATGATTTTTCACTCTACCTTTCCAGAGGTGCCCAAAGAGTGAGTGCCAGAAATGGGAACAGGAGTGATGGTGCTGGGTGGGTGGGGGAGTGTGAAACAGCGTCACAGAGCGGGAGTGTCACACAGCGACATCTGCCACCATGATCTCAGACTTGAACAGGACGTGTCCTTGGCTCCACCACCAGGACTCTGAAGTTGTGGGGTGTGTGTCTGCATGTGCGTGCACACACACATGTGTGTGTAAAATGAAGAGGCTGCCTGGAAATCTCATACCAAGGTCCCTTCCCGAGAACTACTCATTGTGATTGTTCATTTCCATCCGCTTGGAAGTAGGTAAGGAATAGTTAGCTAGGCTGTGTTTGCCTGAGAGGGGCCCTGTGTGTGTCCAAGCAGACCCTGGGCCAGCAGTGGGCCTCATGCGGTGAGGGTAGTAGAGAGCTCTGCCAGGAGCCACAGGATGGTGCTCGGGGACGGACCAAAGGACAGGGGTTGCCCAGGATGTACCTCCTCCACAATAGAGGTCACAACCTTTTCCTGTAAAGGGCCAGGTAGCAAATATTTTGGGCCTCCGTGGGCCATACAGTCTGTTTTAAAGACTACTCAGTCATTGTAGGGAATTTATTGATAAGTCACTGGGTTCCAATAAACCTTAACTTACCAAAACAGAAGGCAGGCTGCATTTGGCCCACGTGTTGTAGTGTGATTAGTCTTGGTTCACAATGAGCCTACGTTCTGCTTCTCCACTGCCACAGCCTTTTACTACTCACAGAGGTTGTCAGTCACACGCCTCAGCCCCACACCCTTTACTCCACACAGAAACGTCAGGATGCAACGGACAAGGGCAGGACTGAAGGCCTTGGGTTTTCCCCAGGACCAGTTATAATATCCAGTATGTTGTAGTTCGTTTCTGAGATGTGGGGCCTCACTGGCACCTCTGTGCAGAGAACTGAGTATCACTAGTCCCGTGTTACAGATGAGGAAACCGGGTGTGTAGTTGTGTGCACTGCCAGGAAGCTGCTGTGTGGGTCTGGACCTGAGTACTGGCTCCGACATTTCCTCATTGTAGGATCCAGGCAACATTACTCAGCCTCACTGGGCATAATCTGAAAAATAGGGAAAATGATGTCTATTACATGGGACTGGTTTGTAAAACATGAAATAGTTAATGCAAAGCACATCTCTTAGACATAACCAAGTCTCAAGACATGGTTCCACTGTCACTTGCACATTTGGAGATTTAAAGTCTGCTCCATCTGCTTCCAGGTTCTTCGTTCCGTCTTCTGCATTGCACACCTCCCTTCTCAGCAAGGGAGACCTAGTGGAATCATGGCCTCTGCCACTTATAACCATTCTTATTGGCTCTTTTCCTTCTAAAATATATCTGGAATGCAGCTGTGAGGCCACAAGACAGAGCTTTGTCCTGTGGAAATGAAGCAGGGTTTTTGTGTGTCATCTCTGGGATTAATCTGACCCTCTTGGAGAACAGTGACCTGGAGCACATAACTACACACAGCCCTGTGACACACTGGAACGTGACAGCCCTGATCAGGGAACTGACAGTGCTGCAGAGTGGAGGCCTCACTTGCTGCTCCGACACATCAGCGTTTTTCTCCTTCCTCCTTGCAGCCAGCCATATGGCTTCTTTTGGAGTTACCTGCTGGCAGTCTTCATGCAGATTGGCTCATTAATGAGGATCACAGGGAAACTGTCTAGATTTTCCATTTTCTGATCTGGATGACATTAACTTTCACTTATTCACTGTGCATTCTTATAACACAACTAGTTCCCTGGGGATATTTTTCTAAAGTGATATGTTAGGGCTCCCTCCCTCCCTCCCTCTTTCCCTTGCTTTTTCCCATCCATCCATCTAAGCTTTAAAAATATAGTTACACACCAAAGACACATTTCCCCTAATTCTGGTGAGGGATGTACTTGCAGATGGGGTCCAGTTGCTGCAGTGGATTATCCAGCCACTGCCTCCTTCTGACTTCTAGGAGTGTCTTTTGGGTGGAAAATAGGAAAAGACACTTGATGTCGGGGAAAGAAGAAAAGAGTGGGAGGAAACAGCATATGGGTTTCTTCAGCAGAAAGGAGGCCTAGGATTTGTTGGTCTGGAAGTTAAAAATAGTTCCCACAGGGGCTGGAGATTTAGCTCAGTGGTTTTGCCACCTGCTGCGCAAGCGCAAGGACCAGAGTTCGATCCCCGGTACCAAAAAAACCCCAACAACAACAACAAAAAAATAGTTCCCACAGGTGTGGTGTTACACGCCTGTGATCCCAGCACTCTGCGGGGTTGAAGCCAGAGGATCTCAAATTCAAGCCCAGCCAGGGCAACTTAGTGACTTTGCAATACCCTGTTTCAAAACACACACACACACACACACACACACACACACACACACACACACACACACAGGAGAGCTGGGTGTGTAGCTCAGCGCAAAGACCATAGGTTCAGTCCCAGTACCACCAAGAAAAATAAAAGGTAGCTCCCAGCTCCCCTTTCTGGGCTCCTCCCCTGCTTCTTGGGTTTCAGAAGCTGGGACACTCAGGCTAGCCAATGAGTTTAGAGGGCACTTACTTGAAAAGAGACATAGCTCTAAAGCTCTGGAGATGATTATCAACAACCTGACTCAAAGCAGTAATGAAACTCCACTCTGAGGGAAGGTATTCTTGGCTAGGGCAGACTGGAAAACACCGTTTGGTTTCCAAGCCATGGCTTGAGTTTCTAATTTACTCAGAAATGCCAAGTAGAGGCCCAGACCAGAGAAGGCAGCTGCTATATGAACACTGGCCTCTCCACAGCCACCCCGCCTTCTCTGCTGCCCTCCCTGCTCAAGGGAGAAGCCTGGGCTGGCAGATACTGCAGGGTTTTGGTTTGGAGGTAAAGGACTGGGTTCAGCTGTCCCCTCTAGTCGCCTACTGCCTGGCCAACCTCCATCTTCGCCTCAGTTTTCTCCGGTCTGGGATGGGGATGATCCCTTTGTCATAGGATTGTGAGGGTGATCGTCAAAACATCTGCCCCTGTGCTTGATGCATTTTATAATTTTACCTCTCCATTGCCCTTCCCAGAAAAGCATGCTAGTAAGTCTTGCACGCGTGTCCTGATGCTCAGCCTCCTCACCTGTGAAATGGGGTTAAGAGGCAAACTCAGGGTGACCTGGATGCCAGGCACAGGGGAAGGGCCCTGAGAGTGGGCAAGATTTCAGCTCCCACATTTCACTGGCTACCACTCATTTCTGGAGGTTATTTGACAAACTTCAGGACCACAATGCTGAACTGGGAAAGAAAACAGAAAGATCCTCATCTGGCCCCTCTTCTTGGAGCACCGAGGACCGAGTCAGTGGGGCTGGTTCTTGCCTCTGGTAGAGTGCCTTGGAGCCCAACTTGGAACTCCTAGGAGAGATACTCTCTCAAGTTAGGGTTCTGTTTCCCCAGCCTGTGGCATTTTAGGGAAGGGAAATGAGGAGGGACTGGGAGTGTTAAGACCCAAGGGAGAGAAAGCCCTGGGAAATGGCAGATTAGCAGCACAGCGTGGGAAGGGCTAAAACAAGCGAGACGTCCATGAATGGATTGTAAGGAGGCTCCACTCTTGGGGGTCCGATGTGCTATTTCTGAGTCAATCTGAAACCCGGCAGACCTGATAGAAGTACCTCTCCTAATCTCATACCCTGGTGTCCCATCTACCTCACCCTTGTCCCAGGAATGAACAACACTATTAAGACTGACAGACAAGAATAGGCCACTCATGGGGCTGGGGATTTAGCTCAGTGGTTTTGCTGCCTGCTGCATAAGCACAAGGACCAGAGTTCGATCCCCGGTACCAAAAAAAAAAAAGAATAGCCCACTCACCTCAAGTGAAATGGTAATGAGTTGTTGGATTTGCCCAAGGTCACCCTGTTTGGCAGTATTGAGGTTGGCTACAAAAAAGACTTCCTGCAATGTAAAAATAATTGTCCTTTGTTGCGTACGCATGTGAGTCCTTCATCATGACAAGTACTGGATGTTCATTATCATTACACTCTCGTCAGGTGCATCAGTGATTCCCCATTTCCCACAGGAGAAAGTGGAGCTTCCAAAAGCCTGCAGTGATTCAGGTGTGGTGGGCTTTGGGACTTTACCCGAGCTCTCTGCACCCCCATTGCTCTTCACTATGCCCTAGCTCTGGGAGTGTTTCCATGGTAACCCACGGCTGGACCACCTGTTCAGTTGTGCCCCAGCTCCATCTCCTGCCATTTGCAAACTGGGCTCTGGCTCAGTAGCTGGCTCGGCCTGGCCTTTTCCTTCTCATTCCTTGAATGATCTGAAATCATTCCCTCTTGCTGTTCCCTCTGCCTGGAATTTTGCTCTCCTAGGACATTTCTCGAGGGCCTGCTTGTCATCCAAGTCTAAGCGCCACCCCTCAGAGAGCCTCCCTGCCACCCATGCCTGACTCCCTCATCTGCACAAGCACATTGGCACCTGGAGATGCTGCTGCTCAGCTGTTCCCTGGGCTTCTGGAGCCTGAGGCACACTGTGTTCCCAAGGGACCTTTGTCAGACTGATGAGCTCTTGGGCTGACTTTACCTGTGTGTTTCAGAATTGTATGAGAGAAGCAGGTGGCTTGTTCTTTAACATTGGGTCTCTGTGTGCTCTTCCTAGTTATGTGCCCTGAGGGAAGCTATTCTCTGGACGAGCAGTGTATTCCCTGTCCTGTTGGGTTCTACCAAGAACAGGCAGGCACCGTGGCCTGTGTCCCGTGTCCTTCAGGAAGAACAACCATTGCCGCTGGAGCCTTCAGCCACAAGCACTGTAAGTCCTGCAGGGCTGGTACGAAGGAGAAGCCTGAGCAGCTGCAGGCAAAGGAGAGCCACACAGCCTTGTGCTGCAATGTTTGGGGATCTTGTGCGTGTGGGGGATTGTCCTGACCACGGTGGGATGTTCAGTAGTATCACTAGGCCACATCCACTAGATGCCAGCCATATCCCTTCCCCAATTTCTGACAACCAAACATGACTCATGGATACAAAGTCTAAGGCTCAGAGAAGTGAAGTAATTTAGCCAAAGTCATGGAACAAGTAGGTGCTCGATGTTGGTTTTCTCTGATTTGGAAACTTCTGAATTTTGTAAGTCAACCTTATCAGATCAAGAAGTAGAAGATATTTTCTGCCCATAAGAGTACTTCTTACTGCCATGCCGCCCATATTCCCTTCTGGCCCCAGGACCATACGTATGTCTTCCCACAAGTGACGTGATTTCACTTGGCTGCTTACCCATCGCTTGATAATGGTTAAGGTTTCCCTAGCCAAGATGCATAACTTCCCTTGTGATGCCTCTTTTCATGTCAGTCTGAAATTGGGTCACTGTGAGGCACACCATCATTACTTCCGCTGTGACTAATTTATAGAACTTTCAAAGCAAGCATTCAAAAGAGATCAAGTCACTGTGTTGGACTTTACCTTTGTCAGAAGAGCAGTACTTACAGGCAAGTAATTCTAAGAAAACCCAAGTGGGAGGAGCTGGGTAGCTCGGAGCCCGCCTCTCCTCCAGAGTGGAAACTTCCCTAGAGACACAATGCCCTGCTCACCTGGGTGCCACCCTTCTCCTGTACCCACTCACCGCAGAGCTTTTGGTCAGGGGTGGCTTTGAGTGCCATCGGTGTGCACTCAAGCACCTTCCTAAAAGGGGACTGCTGCCTCGTGCTGTGCTGGTCATTCCTTATGGAGGGGATGTGACAGAAATGGTGGAAACAGAGCTAAGCCTTGCACTAGCCAGGTTCAGTCCCTGCTCTGTGCTCTTATTGGCGCAGGACTAGGTTACTATTTCTTCTCTGAATATTGACTCTGTCATCTGTTACACAGGCCCAGCAATACCTCACTCACGGGCATGTCTTGGTCCAGGCCACTCTTACCCATCATCATCGACTGAGTGGCTTAAATAACGACCATCTGACTCTCCAGGTTCTCAAGCCCAGCGACCTGGTGTCATGGAGCCATCATTTCCATCATGAGGCCCCATTCTAATGATCTCATCTATATCTAGTTACATCCTAAAGGCCTCACCTCCAGATACCATGACATTGAGAAGTAGAGCTTCCATGTATGAATGAGGGGCACAACTTTCAGTCTGTAGCAAAGCAGAATCACAGTGTTTAATGTGAACAACAAGCACTCCCCACCCCCTTTGCTCACACTTCTGTGTAGTAACAGGACTCTGTTGCATCATGCTCTCTGGACAGCTTCCTTGAGCACAGAATCAATTTTAGTGGACTCTTACCCAGGATCAAGGTTGAAGTCCCTGCTAAGGTTTTCTTCCTATCTAAGAGCTTCTCCATGATGTGTTCACGCTATCATTCTGCCTTGTGAGTTACCTGATCTGAGTTGAAATCATTCTGAAGAGGAACAGAATCTGCTGAGTTTGAAATGATGCCCAGCAATTGGAATCTTTCCTTGGTTTCTCTTTGGTGTCAGGATAGCTTTGAGAGTCCCAGTTCCTCTATAAGGCATACTTATCTGCATACTTATTTATACTTTTCTGCTGCCTCCACCAGTGTACTGGGCTCATTGGACCATGTTTGAAGTTCTATTGATAACTAAGTAGCTATTTATTTATTGATGTATTAGTTCACATTTAACATGTATGACATGCAAACTATTCTATTTTAAAAGTAGCTTTTGTAACCCCCCAAGTTGTTATTAATCAGTGGCTAATAATGTATTTAGTAGTCTTAAAATATGGAAGCTCACATACTATCAAGTCTCCGTGTGCCGCAAAAGACTACCTTTCACCTATTTCTGAGCTTTAGAGAAACGAGTAATGGAATTCTCTTTTTATATCATTCATCAAAAATGTATTGAGCTCCTGCTTTCTGCCAAGTATATACTAGGTATTTATAATAATTAAAATCTCTTTCCTCAAGGAATGTAGTTATTGGTTGGAGAAGGAGGTGAGTGAGTGCATAAATACATTGCGATATAATTAATGATTTCGTATTTGGATGCTATTACAGCAGCTTTGCCAGGGCTGGAAGGACCGGGATGGGTGGAGGGGTAAGCTAGGGGGCTAGGTGTAGAAAAGACTACTAGAAAGAGGAAACAGCCTGAGCACTAGGACAGAGGTATTCACCCATGGATCTGTCCCTATTGATTGATTTTTGGGGGAGCTTGTGCTGTGTCAGACACTAAGAAAGTCACTGGGATAGTTGCGAGCAAGACCGTTTCTAGTCCCTTGATCTTCAGTCAAATGAATAGCAATAGCCACCCATCTTTCATTCACAGAAAAATGGAAATGATAACCACACTCCCTGGTATGATGGAGAGATGCAGATCCCAAGAGAACAGTTACCAGTCAGACAGATCTAGCTGTGGTGCCTGGTGTGGCTAGTCTATTCGGACTACCAGCACAAAATACCATGGACTGGGAGGCTTACTGGCAGTAGAACTTGTTCCTTACGGTTCTGGAGGCTGGAAGTCCCAAATCAAGGTGCTGACAGATCCTCTGTCAGATAAAGTCATCGTAGATGGTGGCATCTGTCTGTGTTCTCACGTGGTCGGAAGGGCAAATGAGCTCCCTTGGACCTCTTTTACAAGAGCACTAACCCCATTCATGAGGGCTGCATCCTCCTGACTGCATCATCTCCCCCAAGGCCCTACATCCTGACAGCATTGTACTGAGGATTAGATTTCAACATAGCAGGAATGCTTCCTCAGGAAACGAGGATTGAGAAGTGTAGATCTGGTTTTGGTTACTTTAATGAAATACCGAAGGCAGGGTATTTTATAAAGAAAAGATATTTACTGTGGCTCATGGTTCTGGAGGTGTGAGGCCTCAGGCCTGCATGGGAAGATGGCTCTGCTGGATAAGTCCCAAGACGATACAGCATCATGTGGCAAGATCCAGGAAGCACTGTGCATCTGTTGGTGTCTCTTTTGATCTCTCTCCCTCTTTATAAAGCCGCCAGGGTTCAGCCATGGTGGCTCTACCCTAGTGACCTCTAATCTTAGTCACCTCCTAAAGCTACCCTATCAACACCATAGTCAGATTAAACTTCCACACTCTCACTACCTCAGCATGGGGATCACATTTCCATAGCAGGAAGCTGGGACAGTGAGCGGCAGAGGAGAGCGCATCAGCAGGGCGCCCAGCTGGTGCCAAAGCCAGGTCTGAGCAGTGGGAGCATGGGGGCAGGGAAGTGAGACACTGAAGGCAGCAGATGGGTGTGGGGCGTACAGTCTGTCATGGGGCTGGAGTAACAGGCTTCTGCATCAACAGGGAGCCTGGGTGCTGTGCTTTGGTGAAGGTGGGAACACTGGAGAGCTTTAAGCTAGTGTCTGGCCCAAATGTGAGACTTGGTCACCCGGGAATGACCCGGAGCCTGGGGCCTGGGGGGCAGGACCCCCAAAGCTGTCACTGAGTACTGTGTCTGTCTTTCATTCTAGGTGTCACTGACTGTCAGAGGAATCAGGCAGGCCTGCAGTGTGACCAGAACGGCCAGTACCGAGCCAGCCAGAAAGACAGCACCAGTGGGAAGGCCTTCTGTGTGGACAGTGAGGGACGCAGGCTACTGTGGTCACAAACAGAGGCCCCACTCTCTGAATCTCAGTGTCTGGGTACGTGCCCAAGGCTAGACTGGCTGTGTGCTGGGGAGGGGCCTCCCCAGAAAGGAGGAGAGGCATGAGAAGCAGTTGTCTCTGACTTTCTATTTTGAAAGACACCAGAAGAACAGTGGGATGAACAAATACCTTTCATCTAGAAAAAAAATGGTTAATATTTTGCTCATTTTTGAATCATTTTAAAGTAATTTTCAGACAACCTGAGACCTCACCCCTAAATACTTCAGCATGCACAAATGGTAATGTTTATAAAAATGAATCTCCCAAGTCTTTCTGCCACGTAGTCAGGTGGCCTCTTTGAACCTGAGTGTTTCTCCCTTGGGTGAACATTGTGGAAAGAGTGGGTATTGGTTCTGGTTCCTAAACTCCCTTGCTGGGTGACCCAGAGCAAGCTGCCTAACCTCTGTGGTCCTCAGGGCCACCTGTCTGTTTCCTGAGATATTGTGAGGGTCATCACCATCCAAGTGCTACCCTGTGCCACACACAGTTCCTCTCTAAGCTAACGGTGGTCGAGAGGACACCAACATCCTGTAGTACAAGGCATGCTGGGAGTCTGCAGAGCAGAAGGCTAGACAGTGCTCTCTGCGGTCGGAAGTGGTTTAATCCCAGTGGGTCCCTTTGCTGCCTGTGTGGTCTCAGCAAGCCTTTTCCCTCAGCGGTTCCCTCGTCTACGAAATGAGGATGTCCTGGCCTGCCTTGTGTGTTGGGGGGGGTGCATTTGAGCAATGACGTGATCATCAGAAGTCATGGACGTTTCAGAATGAGGAGGAGGCTCGGCCACAAAAACTGCCCATTTCCCTGTGCTTAACCAGGTGCCAGCCGCAAAGTCCCTCAGTGCTGTGCTCTTCCTCTGCCCTCTTCCCACAGCTCCTCCCTCTGCCGGAGCTGCCCACTTCCCCTCCTCCTGCCTGTGTAAGCCAGGCTGAGCTCAGTGGCCAGATTCTCAGCATCTCTGTGTGAGGACAGGGCCTGGCGCCCGCGAGCTTGCTGTGTGCCCAGCAGCCTGAATGTTCTTGTATGGGGTACATGTTATTGTCCCTAGTAATCTAGTGGGGAAACTGAGGCACGGTGCGGAAGTGTGCATCTTCATCTGATAGTTAGGTATACCACATCTAGATTTTCAACTGTATGTTTCTGACTCCCAAAC
The DNA here is from genome assembly GCF_000247695.1 of Heterocephalus glaber. Next base: position 23,037,536 of record NW_004624735.1, on the reverse strand, counting down.
CCGGTTTTCCATTGCAGCAAGCTGTGCCTCTGCCTGGAGTTATCTCCTTCCTCCTTAAATCCACTTGTGCACCCACACGCACACATGACTTTACATCTGTACACACACACATGCACACATACACATGTTCACACCTATGTACACACACAAGCCCACGTATGCATGCTCACGTGTACACACACACACACACACACACACACACACACTGCCTGTCCTGTAGGGAAATTGGTACACCTAACTACAAACACCGGAGAAAATCCAAGTAAGAAATTATCATCTTCTACTGTTCAGAGCAGTCATTCTCATTCTCTGGCCAGGAGCTAACAAATCCGAGGCCCTTTTCCAGGGCAGGGCAGTATGTGTGTGTCCCCCTGGGCACATTGCAAACCTGACAAAAGTCTTCTTATTCTTTCTCAGTCTCTCTCCTTGTGGGCAGAGCTAACAACTGTGGAAATTGGGGCTGACAGGTGCTCTAAGAGGTCAACTGGGCCACTCCTTTCCAGATGGAGCGCAGGGTCCAGAGAGGAAGCCACTTGGCCAGAACTCACTGGTACTCACTGGCCATTCTGGGACTGTTTGCCTCCTCTCATCCCACTGACAGCTCTGCTCTGGGGACGGCCACATGCAGTTTGCAAAACCTGCCATGGCCTGTTCTACTGAGCAATGAGAGCAGAAAGGAAGGTTTAATCAGCAGCAGTAGAAGCATCCAAGGGTCCAGGCTCAGCTCTGACAGCTCTGAGGACGGCTCCCCCCAGGTGCTGGCTTATGCACAGCCACAGGTAGTCATCATGCTTCTTATGCAAAGCTCTGAGCTCTAGGCTTCCTCTCTAGATATGCACGAGATTTCCATATTAATAGACTGCCCCCATTAGAATGTCAGCTTCTCTCTCAGAATCCCTTCTGTGCCTCTGAGAGGAACTTGCTTCTTAAGAGGGGAATTACAGTCTCATATTAGAGGCTTTTGCCCTTCAGAACATGTAGAGGACACAGAGATCGGCTGAATACCTCCCCAGGGAGGTGTTTTCCCAAGTGGGATTTGTCTCTGCTCTACCTCTGTTGCCACCCTCAGCCCAGGCCCCAGTGCTACCTCATGCATCACTGCCATAACCTGTACTGCTCCAGACCAACAATTTCTCTGTGGGGCTCCCTGCCCAATTATTTAAATGATTTCAATGGAAATTCTGCTTCTACAGGGTCCCTGCGTTGCTCTTGGGACCAAGTAAGATTGCAGTTTCAAAGCATCCTCTCTGGACTTGCCTCACTGGGCTGTAGGTTCTCCTGAGCTAGATCCGTAGCTTCTTCCTTGTTCTCTTCCAGAGAGGTAGATACTTGTTGATAAGATGAATTGCTCCAGCTGTCTTCTTCCAAACTGTTTTCTGAAGGTCTTCAGGGAAGAACATTCTCCATCAATGTCCCTTTTCTGAACACCAGCAGATTCTTGAAATGAAGAGCTACATTGACTACAATTTCAGCAGATATTAATTAGAAATTGAAAGACCTTTTAAATATCGTTTGTTCTCCTAGAATGTTTGATCATGTGATCTATGGCAACCCAGACTTAGGGACTCCTATGCATATATCATGGCATTTGCTGGACTGAAGCTCAGCTGTTCCAAACAAGGTACCACAGAATGTAAAAATTATACAACAGGAGGAGTCAGCAGCAGAAGGGCCCCGTATAGGCTGAGCCTGTGAACTTAGCAACTTCAGTGATCAAAGTGGAAGAACCACTTTGTAAACTTAGAATGCTTTCCTACGTCAAAATTTCTGAAGCTTAAAGCATGCCATTTCTATATTAATGCTTTCTTCTTCCAGCCTCATCCTATGAGAATAAACATTTTTTATTTTTATGGTTTTATTATGAAAGCTAAGAAAAGATTGCCTTGGATGGCCCCGATATATTTTCTACTTAGACTTACTGCTTCTTCATTAAATACACATGAATGCACTGACTTGATGAAAGCCAGTCTTGATGTAGGCTCATTTATAAAGCGATAGATGTGTATAATGAGTGATCACATATAGGTTTATAATTATATCTGCAAAGAACTGACACTCAGGTGCTTTGGGGCTTATTAATGAATCTTGCTTTTTGACAGGGGCCTGCAAATAACACACTTGGGCATTTGCGGGTTGGAAGATGAATCTCATTCCTCAAATTATCCTCCATGTTTCTTTAGTTAGTGAGGAATGGTTCCAAGTCACATGGTCTTGACAAACTATCTTTCTTCCTCCTCATTTGGCTAGTTCCATGAGCAGTGGCTATGTGATTCCAACCAAGTGGGCCTCAAGAACTGTGTGTTGATGATAGCTAGAGAAGCAGATGTTAATATATCAATTAAACAAATATTGTCTTGAACATGCCTGAGCCACATGACACATCTCCAGATTAACACAAACCCATACATACATTATCTGATTTCTCTTTGTAAAAACAATTTACCTTGTGTCAGAAAGAGTTTAAGTTGTTTTATGGAAAGGAATATTTTGATAAAGTAATAAAGTTTAGATAGAGAAAAACAATAACAATGAGAAGAAATGAGCTGAAAGGTTTAACGTAGTGTCAATATTTTTGTAGTATTTGCTGATAATGATGTAGGCAAGGTAAGTTATAGCTATAAGTATTAGACATGGACAGCATGCTGGAGCGCCTTTCCTTAGGAATTGTTCTGGTTTGTGTGATGAGAGGGTGCTCATGGGAAGTGATTTCCTGACTGTTTTGTTGGCTGACCTGACTTCATTTGTTGCTCTACTTGATACTCATGTAGACGCGCTGCACCCTTCATGGTCAGATTTTATAAGTCTGCTTTATTTACAGTGATGCAGAAATTTGAGGAGGCTCCCGAATGGAAGGTGATCTTTGATGCTGATGCTCCTGGGATAGTCAGGTCCAAAGTTCCTGGTTCTGAATCCCCACTGATGCAGTGCTTGCCAGGTGAGGGGGACTGGGGAAATGGGCATGTGGGGAACGGTGTAGAAACATCTGCTGCAGATGCGGGGGAAACAAAAGGAAGTGAGCCATCAAAACCATAATGAGAAAGTGTGGTTTGTCAAAAACACTGTGAATCAATTAATTTTCAACATGTATATTCCATCCATGATTTCATTGCAGAGTTTATAGCACATCTACTAAACGGCAAGAAGTATACAAAATATTAGGGAACAGAAACAAACAAACTTAGTTCGTTATAGAGAGGCTTAGGGCATGTATCTGTCTATTGCAACCATGAGGTCAGAGAGGTAGTGATAACAGCTAGTATTTACTGAGCATGTGTCTTTACACGGACTATATCATAATCTTATAGCCACCCATGAAGTAGCCATTGTCATCCCAAGTTACAGGGAGAGTGTAAGATCAATAACACAGAGCTAGCAAGTGACAGACCTTCAATTCAGAGTCAAGCTAGTGGATATAAAGCCTACAGTCTCAACTGTTATTGCATTATGCCTCCTTCAGTAATGAAGTGGTTTAGTTGTTAATTAGCACTGTAGCATAAGTGTATTTTGGATATCTGCTCTGGCTCTGATGAGCATATGCTGTTTATAGCACAAACACAGTGCAGGATGTGAAGAAGGAGCTGAAAAAAATGGAGAATGAATGGGATACATAGGGTCCAGGGCAGTAGTGGTTAGCCTGTGGCACAGTGGGCTGTTTGCAACATTGAAAGCTCTAAAAGGTTCACCATCACTGGTCTAGGGGAACAGAACCAAGCGGAGGACGAGTGGACATGAGGAACTCATGCCGAGGAAGCGCACCTGATAGCTATGGCAGTAATTTGTCCTGACAGGGAACATTATACTCACATCCATGCGTGGACTCTCACACTGTGTCACAGCTTGAGATAGACAGGCAAGAAAGAGAGGATGCAGAGTCCGACAGAACGAGGTGAGCAGAGAGGACAGGTGCATCTGTTAGAATCAGGAGATGGTTTATGCAGTTAGGATAAACTCGGTGATGGAAATGTGGTGACAGGAATAGGTATGGTTGAGCAAGACCACCATGTCAGGAGAGTCTATCAAGATAGTGTCCTATCAGACAAATGAAAGAGGGCCATGCCAGACAGGAAGTACTTGTGATCCGTGGGAATTCAGGCATTCAGCATAGAGTCCTTGGGCCGCCATCACTAAGTACTACAGACCAGGTGGCAGTGAGACGTATTTGCCCAGAATTCAATAGGCTGAAATTCTGAGGGCAAGGTCTGTTATCTCCCTGGCTTGTAGACGGCTGTCTTCTCCCAGGTCTTCCCATGGTTTTCCCCTGTGCTTGTGTCTGTGTCCTAGTCTCCTTTTCTTAGAACGACACTGGTCATATTGGATTAGGGCCTCCCTGATGACCTCACTTGTCACTGAGTCACCTCTTTGAATTTAGTCAGACTCAGACGTGCTGGGGTCAGGACTTTGACATATGATTGGCATGGAACACCTCATAATAAACATCAAGATGATTTTGCAGAAGGTAGAAGGGCCCCTTAAGAGGAAGGAAAACAAAGGACTTATGGCAATGAGAGAGGTGGAAACTGTGGTGCGAGAAAGGGGCCAGGTAAAAAAGCCAAGACCCTAGAGGTCCAGGCAGTGCGATGGGGAGTATGAGGGAGGCGTAGTACTGTAGGACAGAAGAGGATACTGTGCCTGGGGCGGGGCAGTAGCCCTGCGTCTGGGTCAGACCAGCTGCAGTGGTCGGTGCTATTCTAGAGTACTGATCCGGAACTCTTCCTGCCGTCCCGATTGGCCTTGTCCCTGAGCCGGAAGCAGAGACTGCTTACACACAGTTGAGGTAAAGGTGGGCTTTAGGTCCAGAAACAGGTGAGCCCGAGTGAACTGCTTTCTCCGGTTCTGAATGAGCCCGATGGTGTGTGGATGGAAAGACCCAGCATTTGCTTCTCAGTGCCCAATTCATGAGGGCCCTGGACCCATACAGCACTGAGAGGAGCCCCCAGGGACCACCTCCACAGCTGGGGTTCACCCCCAGGGTTCCATCCTCATAGGTCCACTCCCTACCTTCACAACTGAGGTTCCAATTTGTGTGTTGTCCTGTCAGAGGAAAGGAAAACACCCCAGCCACCGGATACATGGCTCTCCCTTGGCCTGAAGCTGGGGAAATGTGGTGAGGAAACAGGGCCTGGAGTAGGAAGCCCCTTGAATGACTACTCTGCCACATCACCATGTGACCTTGCCAATTCTTAGCTTTGTTCCTTGGTCTCTAAATTTGCGTCTCATGAGCGCCATAGTCAGTATGAATAGTACTCAGACACTCCAATGGCGTCTCTCCCTCAGTGGTGCTTGCACATTGGAAAATGTTCCTTTTTCAGTCAACTCACGTTTTTACCGAAATCTTCCGTTCTTGGTAAATTATTAGCAGCTATCATTATTCGTGAACTTTACACGGCAGAATATGGCTCAGTTTAAGAAACTATTATAACCTCATTCGTTTATTTAACAAACTCTCTGAGCCTTCTATGTGCTGGGCACTGTGCTTCATGCCTGTGGTACAGCTAGAGCAAAGTGGCCCTGGGCCTGCAAGGTGAAATGGGGCCTCTTATCTTGGGGAGACTCGTCATGAGAAATGTGGATTATTCTATATCGTCCCCCCGGAGGCCCCCTCAGCTGCCTGCCTGGTGGGTGAGGAGCAGAGCTGCAGACATGGTGGATCTCAATGTGATCTCAGTGGATACCAGGCGTGGTCCTCCTAGAGGAAAGCCAGCGAAGTAGAAAAGGCCTGCATACTGTGACTCCCAGTGTGTGTGGGTATGCTGTGAGTGTGTGCGGGTGTGTGGCAGGGCAGGACTCCGTCTGTCCTTTCTGTCACCACCGCGCCAAGCCCAGTGGTGACTGTCCCTCATGGGGCGTTTGCAGATTGCGCAGGGGATGAGGCCTGCAGCTTCTTCACGGTGTTCACCACGGAGCTGGGGGGCATGTGTGATTTCTACGGCTGGACAAGTGACAGCTTCGCCTGTACCACTTCCGCCCAGGTGAGAGGTGTGGCGGGATGCTCCTGCCTGTTCCATGTCAGACACACTCTGGTGCCACGGTGAGGGCTGATGCGGCGATGGGGTGAGACGGTCACAGCTGATCTTATGGCCTCCTGTTCTTCAGAGAGATGGGGCTTTGGGAACTGAAGCTGCCCCAGGCCTGAGACTGACTGCAGAGGTGGAGGCAGAGTATATCACTTCCTGGGGAATCACACGAGACTCAGCACTGATCATCCACTTCCTGTCCCCACTGCTCGCTTCATCAAGCAGCGTGGGCCCACGTGGATGAGGTCACTGTCACAGCCCCAACCACTGTCTGCCTCTCTGAGCCCTAGACAGGTCTCCAATAAAACGCAAACGTGTCCCGTCCTAACTTTCTAACTCCTAAGCCTGTGCGAATCCTCCGGAAAGTGTCCATGTACTTATAAATGTTTTTATTTTGATGCTAATGTTTTCTCCTATGTGTTCCTTTCTACCTTGACTTCCTCAGGAGAGTTATCTGTGTCTGTATCTTTTCGGTGGTAGCATAGCAGTTCACGTCCTAGATGTGCGTTATCCATTTCACATGCCCTCAGTTCAGGACATGCACATCTGCAACAGTTTTGTAACCTCGCAGACACTAGTGCCTTGGACACCCACGCACTTGTATGTTGCTATTTAGGTCCTTGGTCCCTTGGAGTCCTCAAATCTTCCACAAGGACAATAATGGTATCCATGTCACAGGATCACTGTGAGGACTGAATGCATTTTTAGGTGGAACATCTCAGAGAACAGCCAGAGAAAGTTCTCAGTGATCATTACTGCACATATCACTACTGTCAGCATCATCACACCTTCCCAACTCGGCCTAGAGGGAAATCCCTTCCTGAGCATCATGAAGCTCCTCTCCAGGGCCCTGGGCTTGCAGTGCACTGCTAGGGGTGAGGGAAGGACTGGGATATTGGTCATCACTGGTCAGCCCACCCTGCCCCACGCTCAGGTCTGCAGTCCCAGGTTCTGCTTTCGTCTTTGCAACTTTGCTGCTTCTGGACCAGGTTTGGGCTGTGGGATAGGAGGGGGACTCTTTGCAGGAGCGCTTGTGCATTGGGGTTAGCCTCCCCTGGGCCAGTCATCCTCCTGGCTTCCTGCTGCCCCTGCCCTACCAGGGAATGGGCACAGAAGGACCAAGGGCCCCGACTCCAGTCTGCAGCAGCTTCCCGCTGTGCTCTCCAAGGCCCTCCTGCTGCCCCTAGGCCATCACCTGGCCCATGAGCTGAGGCTGTCTGAAGAGCTCAGACTGTTGCCTTCCAATTGCCTGTGCTTTTGCCTTTCTCTCCAACGGTTCCCCAGGAAATTCAAAGTTTGACAACCAAAATGAGAGAGCAAAATACCAGGTTAAAAACACAAACAGAAGTAGTCAAATTTATCCCGCATACCCACGGGGCAGAATTACTCGAAATAAGCCCCAAGCAAGGTCAGAGATAACTAAGAATGCGACACCTCTGGAAGTGTGAGCTCCTCATTTTCCTGGGTGGAAGCTACGGGGCTCCATGTTCTCCCAGGAGCTGGCTCCTGCCTCTTCACTTCTCTTCAGTCCTCCTCTCACTGGACCTTGTCTAAACATCTGCTGGATGGCGGTGTCCATGTCTGGTGTTTCCTCTGCTTAAAATCCCCCTTTGTTTCTACCCAGCTCATTCTCACTCACACATTAGAACCTTACCCAGATTTACTTTTCTTGGGGAACATTCTAAAGTTCGGCTTCTCCACAGAACTATTCACCCCTCCTCTGTAATCGCCTCCTCTCTAATTGGCTGGCTCTTTGCAGCTCCCATGCTGGGCTGATTTACTGCTTCCATCTCTGTTTGCTCCAGTAGACCAGGAGAAACTAACAAGCAGGAATCATTCCCTTTTTATCTTGTGGCTCCAGTGCCTGGCTATGGTTAGTTTGAAAAATGTGTGTTGAATGAACGGCTAAACATCACAGAATGGTGATGTATATTCTTTCTGTTTCCAGGAACAAGACACTCTGGGGAGCTTGCAGGTCACTGACTTTGGAAGCCTTAGGTGCCAGGTGAAAGTGAAGAACCGTGATCAAGAATCTCTGGCTGTGTATTTGAAGAAGGGTAGGTCGGCGGAGCTGGATGTCTCAGGGGCCTTGTCGTGTCTGGAGCTGTTTGCCAGCAGGCTGGGTTTGGGGAGAGCAGACCGCTGTCACTGGACTCCATGCCAGAGCGAGTCCTCTCACATCCATGCTACAGCAGGCTCGTCCCACAGCCTCTTGCAGAGAGCAGTCTGCCAACAGCTACAGCGGGTTTCACAGCATGCTCATTTGTGCTCTCTGATTCTGCCCTCAACCCCTTCTGTGGGATGCAAGCCTACAGCTGCAAATGAGGTTCTAAGTCACAATGCAGACAGAACCCAGATGCGGAGGATCCTGGCAGAACTCAGCAAGTCCAACCTGTGGGGCCTCATGTCAGCCCCTGATGCCACCTGTAATGCTGGTGTCCTAGCAGGGCCTGGGCTCAGCTCTCTGCAGCTGTCCCCCACTCCGGCCCTCTGATTCCTGCAGCCTCTCCTTCCCCACCCTCCCTGACATTGCCAGACCTCTTCCCAGCCAGTCCGAACCTCAGAGGGCTTCATCCTCTTCCATGCCCTGTGCTCGGGGGACCGCTCTGGGTGAGGCACCTATGCATTACTGGAGGGCTAGGGAACTACTGATTCTGAGCCAGTTCGTGGGGTAAAGCTGAGATCTGGCATTTCTAATAATCTCTCTGAGGACGCTTCTGGTATGGGACCACACTTTGAGTAGCAAGAAGTTAGTATGTTAGAGTTCACAGCTCACTTTTCTATTCAGCTTTTTATTTCACCTTCACAGCAACTCTTCCAAGAAGGCCAAAAGGAGAGCAGAACATCCTTGACCTCACAGTCATTCTGTTAGTCATCTGAGGAGCTGGACTTAAATCGCGGTGTGACTGCATCCTCTTGCCCCACTCACCGCAGGGCAGCCCTCTGGCCTGGCCGTGGGTGACATGTGGGGATGAGCACAAGCCTTCTCAGAATTCCATGGGCTGTGCTCTTCTGCCCTGCCCTGCCCTCCCCTGCCCTGTTGGCCTCCTACTCCTGCCCGTCAGGGCCATGGAGTGGCCAGCAATATGGAGTTTGGTCCTGGCCTGTGGTTTGTGGCTCCTCCTGCAGCCCTTGCTCCCGGCCTTCACTTTCCTGAGGTTTAGGGTTCAAGAGCCAGGATGAGGGAGCCACCTGTGTAGGGTGAACCTCAGCTTTGCTCCATGCCAGATGTGTGATCCTGGACATGTTCCTGGACATTCTAAACCTCCTTGTCCTCCTCAGTAAAGCAGGAGTCCTATAGGGCCTGAGGCTATCAGGCAGGGGTGAGGTGACCCATGGGAAGGGCTCAAGGATTGGTGTGTGGCAAATACTCCAAAAGTGTAGGACATTTCTATGACCATTTCTTTCTTGCTGATAAGTTTCCTGATGGCTGGAGCTATAGCAGTGGAGCAGAAGACAGTCAGTGGTGGTTGGAACTGGGACCTGGGGTTGGAAAAAAGGGGCAGGGGGCTGTCATTCTCTGAAATCTACAGCACAGGGCAGGTAGTCTGGGCTCCCAGAAGCTTCAGACTTGTGCTGGGAGCAGCTGGCAGCAAGTGGAGACCTGGCCCGGCCCCACCTCAGCTGGCTGCCACAGCTGCCTTTAGCCAAGGTGAGGACAAACATCTCCCCTCCAGTCCTCCTGTCCCCAACACCTCTGTCTTGACTTCAGAGTGTGTTTGGGGACCAGAGACTGCTGGAGCTCAGGTTTCTTTGCTCCATGACAGATCACTAAGATTTCAGCCCAAGTGTTTATTCTAATGACAGTATTTTTACCATCCATCTTTAAAAACAACAAAGCATAGGGATTATTTTCTAAAAAAATAAAAATGAAAATAAACAAGTAACCCCTACTAGAAATGTTCTTTAAAACCATGATTTGGCCTTTTATCACTTTTAAAAAGTGCAATTGTCTTTCTAAATGTTTGTTATTTTCTTCTTTTCCTTCTCATCTCTAGAAGTGTAAAGCTAGGGGGAAGATTATAAGGAAATTGAGACACCTCCTTGTTGCCAAGATAAATCAAGGGCAGAAATGCGCTTCCTTTTGTTTTGTTCTGGACTTCTGTTTCCAGCAGGGCCACGCCGCAACCCCACTCTGGCCCCTGGCAAGCTGGAGAGAGAAGCCCAGGCTCCAGGCTCCTGCCTCCCTTACCCCAGTCTCTGATCAGCAACAGCCTCCCAGGGTTACTGGAAGCTCAGTCTCTTTTCTGTAAAATGGGAATAACATGTCACAGCCAAGGAGGAAAGCACGCATTTTCTGAACAGTCCTCGGCACCCAAGGCAACTAGTTATGTCAATCGCGCCCTTCACCTTAAGTGGCCTGGAGGGCGGTCGTGAAGATGGGAACAGATTCAGAGCTTCATCCGTAGCCCAGTGCCATTTGCTCTCCTGTAATGGCTGTGGGCCTCGGTCCTGGAGAATATGTGTGATCTTTCAGAATCAGGGGAAATGGGTGTCAGCGAGTGCATCAGTTTGCCTAGCCCAACCATGCATCACACTGACGAGGCCTAGAAAGAGGCAGCATCTTGCCACCCAGTGCATCCGGGCCGGCTGTCCCCCCAGTCTGAACCATCTCCCCGGCCCGGTCTATGTCCAGGACTGCACTGTCATGAGGAGACCTTGGCACCGGCACATCTCCTAACTCAGTGGTGGCGAACCTATGGCATGCGTGCTGCAGCGGGCTGCTTGTTACCATTGAGAGCTCTAAAAGGTTCGCCATCACTGCCTTAACTCATCACTGACAGCCTCTGCGTGACAAGGGTTTGTGTTTGCAATGTGGCTGCAGGTGTGAGCGAACAGTCACCAATCCATGAAAGGACTAATGCAGCAGTGAGATCATTTCAGAGGGGGTCCAGGGCTCGGTGAAAGTGAAATGGGACACCGGGATTCCAGCGCCTCCCAAGAAGGGACACAAAACTAGAGCTGGCCCAGCTTCTCTGTCTGCCATGTGTTCAGACTGATTTATGTCACAGCAACCAGAGCAGGCCAGTGGAAATGGACTTGGAGCATGCAGGGGAAGCAGGGCACAGTGTCTCCGGGTATATTTAGAGCTTAGTCGCTATTTCTGGCAATAATAATAATAATAATAATAATAATAATAATAATAATAATAAAGGCCAGTTTTGTAGACGAGCCTCCAGACTTTCTTAGATGTGAGGGCCATCTGTCCAGGTCTTCTGAGTCTAGGACAGAGCCCTCGGCTGTCTCCACCCCTGTCACATAGTTAAGTCCAGCAGCTTTGGGTCCTGGTCTATCCTCTGCTCGGGCCAATGCAGCAGACCGTTGTTTGCAATTATCAAGCTCTGCTCAGCTCCACAGTGTTTTGAGGTCTTTTGCATCTTTTTTCTGCCTTTCCTCAGGTCAAGAATTCACCACGGCAGGCCAGAAAACCTTCGAGCCCACTGGTTTCCGAAACTCACTCTCTGGATTGTACAACCCCGTGGTGTTCTCAGCCTCTGGAGCCAACCTGACCGATGCTCACCTTTTCTGTCTTCTTGCCTGTGAACACGACGCCTGCTGCGATGGCTTCATCCTCTCGCAGATCCCAGGAGGTAAGGCTGACAAGAAGCACTGGGCCTAACAAGGGACAGGGAGCAAACTGAGACACAAGAGCTGGGACACACACATGGCACAGGGGACTTCAGGGAGAAGGCCACCACACTGGAATAGAATGCACTATTCATACGTACCAAGTCGGATCCAATCCGGCCCCTTCCACATGTCGCATGCTGTGCTATCCACTTCACATGGTAACACTAGTTTATTCTCAGTGCTAGGTTCAGTTCTACAAGCCCAGAAACCAGAGTTCGGAGAATTTAAGTCATTTTTCTCATGGCCATTCAGCTTGCTAAGTGACAGAGCTGGGCCTTAACCTGAGGTACATCCTCAGCAGCATTTCTCTGCCACCCAGGAAGTTGGGCTGGTCACGCTTGGTCACAAATTTTAACTCATTCTTGTTGCCTGTCATTATTCATTCTACAGCTATCTATTGCTTGCCTACTGAATTCCAGGTCCTGCCATCAATAGGACTGCTGTTTCCAATTGTCTTTCAGCAGGGGGCGCACTCCTATTTATACAAATAGGGACTTGGTGGCAGGGCTTGATGGTTGAGAAGGACTTTGGTGCTGTGGACCTGGTTCCAGTCACGGCCATGTCACCTCCTGGATCTGCAGTCTTGGGCAAGTTGCTTAAACCAAGTCGGCGTCTCCTTGTACATGAAGTAGGGAAGGTGACCACATCTTAAAAGACAATGGACACAAAATGCTGGGCGTGGTTTGCTCCCTGGGGTTAGCACTAACTTAGTAGCTTAGTAACAAGAGGACCTAGCTGTTCCACCAGGGTCAGCTCTGCCTCCACCTGAGCAGCATCAGACTGTAACCCAGGAGGTGGCTGGCGGTATTAAGGTTATGGGAAATTCTAAAGATTAAAACAATTGAAATGGTCTGATATATCTTTTATAGCCCTCACCTCAGTCAACAATAAATTTAAGAGATCGCCATATACATGCAGTCCAATGTGATGGGCATTAGGAGTAAGGAAAAGGAACTTTGTGTCTGGAAAGAGGCAGGGTACACCAGGCCATTCATTCACTCACTCATGCGTTCATTTACTCGTTCACTCACTTGTTCATTCATCCGTGCCTGCTGTCATCAGCCAAGGTGCACTGAGCCTACTCTGGCCTGGCTCAGGAAACGCAGCAGAATACGGGGAATGTCCAGGAGAGGCGGTGAGTGGGAAGAAGGCGAGAGCGAGGGGACTTGGTGGTCAGGAGAGGCCTATGAGAGAGGAGGGACGAGGCCAGGCTCTGTGGCATGGACAGTGTGGAGGACGAAGAAGCAGGGGTCCGGTCCACAGTGGGCTCTGTCTCTGAACAGAGCTGGGGGCGGGGAGATGCCATTTGTTTTGAAGGATGTTAACAACTGAGACGGGCATTTTAGGAAGCAGGTATTTTCAAAGTGCCTACAGTTCATGTTCCTGTCCTCAGGCTGTGGCCAGCTTCAGCACCTTCAGGCCACTCCCTCAGGCACAGGGTAGAGAGGTCGCCCCTCTGCCTTCTCAGAGCCGCTCCGCCCTTGCCGGCTCTTCCCCTCCGAGGCAGCCCAGGGCCTTCTCCGGCTCCCTGCTCTGAGCCACACACCACATTCCCAGCCCCTCTCCCTTCCCGGAAGCCCAAAGAGCAGGCCCAGCAGAACCTAAGGCTCCCAGCTCCCTCAAGTTCCCATCCTGTGCTCTCCTTCCCTGCCAGCACCAGGCCCGGCAACCTGGGGCTCCATCATACCCCAAACCCTCTCCTTTCTGCTAGTTTCTCACTCCAGCTTCTAAGCACCCCCTTTTCATTACCTTTGGGATCCAGGTTCAGTCCGTCCCCACCACTGCTGTCTGTATCTCCTTGGCCTTGCTACTGAGTCCCTTGTCTTGTCCCCATGCCCCACTGCCCAATGCTGCATTCTCTGCCCTCCATTCCTCTCTCTGCAACTCCAAGCCCTCTTCATGCTTCCTGTTCCTTTGTCACCTAAAGCACAAACCCACTTCCCTGGTGGACCAGGACTCCTCTAGGCTTTGACACAGACATTTCAAAGGCTCCGCCCTATGACAACACGTACTTAGGTGCAGAGCAGAGTTGGTGGATCCAGGAGGAGGCGACCTGCCCGATGCCCAGGTCCCAGTGACCAGCATGGTGAGCTGGACTCGGCTTTCGTGGTCCGTGGAACCAAGAGCTCATGCTTTGCTCTCCCACCTTCACCTTCTCCTCTCAGATCCCAAGGAAGGAAAGGAGAATTGTTCATTAATAGGCCCTGAAAAAAGTTAAACATCATCTTGAAAATATGTAACACAAGTTTTTCCCTATTCATGAAGACTTAAGTCTTGAACAATCTGTAGGTTTAACTCAGTGAAGGACAGGGGGAAGATAATTCTCAGTAGAGGGGACAGCATATGCAAAGCCATGTGGGAAGAGTGTGCTTGGTAAAGAAAAGGAACTGTGAGTTAGCTTTGGTCGCCCGAGCAGGGAGAGCAAGTGAGAGGGCAGGGAGTCTTGGCTTGAGAAGAGACAGGAGGGAGAGGCAGGGGAGGCCACAGAGAGCCTTGTAGCTGCACTGACAACTATTTTTCATCCTAAAAATAATTGGGAACCACTGTAAGTTTAAAGCAAGGAAGTTTCACAGTCTCACTTGGATCTTAAAACCGGCACTCTGTCTGGAGGGTGGAGGTGACAGAGAGGGTCTTAGATGCGTAGGGAGGTCAACGATGAACAGCTGCAATGGACCAGTAGGAAGAGGGTATCTTAGCTAGGTCATGGCAGGGCAGGTCAGAAACAAGACACTACACCATCTCTTTAGGAAGCAGATGCAGCAGGACCCTGGGTATGGGGATTCAGGAAGAGGGAATGTGGAAGATCATTCTTGAGTGTCTAGCTTTCCACCTGGTTGGGTAGTCTGTTCCTATGATGAATAATGGAACATATCAGTGATGAATTTGGCGATGGAGAGGGAGATTTAGGAAGGTCATGGGTGCATGGGATATGCTAAGTTTGAAGCACCTTTGAGACACTCACAAAATGTCTTCTGGACACAAAGCTCTGGAGTTCAGAAGGGAAATCTGGTGAGGAGATATTCATGTATGGAGTAGAAGCTTTGCAGTAGTATCAGGAGGCATGTGTATGGCGGGATTTCCTTGGAAGAGAGAAGCAAAAGAATGAGAATAGAAAGGAGGTGGGCCACGTCCAATGAACACCCACAGACAGCGTAGAGAATCTGCAGAGAAGGACACAAAAGCTTCCCCACAGGAGAGGAGGCGACCCAGGAGCCAGGTGGCTGGTGGGAACCTCAGTGGGAGAGGGTGAACATGAAGCACGGTGTGATCCTGAGTGTTGCTGAGGGTTCAGGAGATGATGAGTGCAAAATGCTGGCATTAGCTCCCAGTTGTCAGTCAGTGGTAGGTAAATGAGGATATATTGTTGGAAAGTTGGGGCAGGAGCCCACATTAAAGAGATCCCTAAAATTCCTTCTAGGTTTAGTGCTCCCTAGTTAAATGATGTGGACTTCTGTTAATGTTTAGATAGAGGGGAGTGTGTTACATGCGTGTGCACACGTACACACACACTTTCATGTTCACCCATATTTAGAAACCCTCTAATCAAACCAAGGATGCCTCTTTTAACCAGCTGCCTCTTCCATGAATGCCACAGTCTCTCCAGATGCTCAATTACTTACCAGACCACATGGCCTTTCAAGTTGGAAAGGTTGATTACATTTTCCTTAAGATCATATATGGAAAAATAGTTTTGCTCCATGGAACAGTCAGCCCACAGTCCTGTTTTCCGTGATATTTCTGGCTGGCAGCTTGCTTGCTTTCCCCTCCACATTTAACCTGTGGGCTGTGCATTCTGCTGAGCTAACGGATCACCTCGCGGCACTGACAGCTAAGCCCTCTTGGAGACAGCAGCAAAGGGTCTGGCTGACACCCTCTTCAGGCTCACACAGGGGCCTGCTTGGAGTTTTAGCTTACAAAGCTTTGGCTGGATCTGCTGACGACCAGGAACAGATGCCCACCACATCCTTCCCCGCAGGCTGAAGAGTCAGTTAACTCCCTAGTAGATTTAGATTCCCCTGTCCTCTTCCTCTCCCAGCTGCTCCTTCCAGGACCCTCCAGCTTCCTCCAGCAGCGAACCTCAAATGGCTGTTTCTACACATGGTTATTAGTTTAACTTCTTGAGGCTCTGTGCCTACATTTTAGTTGAGGCTACCTGAATGTGGGGCTCCGGGGAGACTTGTGTGAGGCTTCAGTGGGTGTCCCTGAAGCTGGCAGGTGCAGCCAGCAAGGTGACCTCTAGTTTCCATCTGGCTCCCAGCTCATGGACCACCAGGCTTCTCACCAACACTCCAGCACTAGCAGTCAAATGCATGTCCTGAGCTAGAAGCAGGACAAATAGTCGTTTGTGTTTAGTTCTGTGTCTCTGCTGGAGAGGCTGGTGCGGGGGAGAGGTAGGAGCGACAAGGAGGTCAGACCACTGTGTTCGGGCTCCCTCCCTCCGAGGCCTGCACTGCCTCTGGCACCATGGCTGGCTCTTGCTGCCCGCTGGCCATTCCACCGTTGCTCTGTAACCAGAAAAAACCATCCCCCTTTCCACGCCTCAGTTTCCTCCTCTGTAAATCCAGGTGGCCTAACTGGGCCAGTGAACTGGCTGTGCACCAGAATCTTCTGTATGTGCCCACAGACATTAATTCCCAAGGCCCCCAGGGTGTGCCCTACCAAGTCCAAAGGTCCACCCGTGTCTGAAGCCTGGGAGTGTGCATTTTCAAAACTCGCCTTGCGTTTTTTATATCATCGGTCTGAGCACCTGGTTTGGGAACGCCATACTGGATGACCTCCAAGGCCATTTTTGGAACAGAGCTGGGTTTAAAGAACTCCGGGCTCTGGAGTTGCAGTGTCTATGTCCACACTTGAGCTCTTGTCACCTGTTCCCACCTACAAGGCTCCCCAGGAACAGGGGGCGTCTCAGAGGGGCCCTGCTGCTTTCTCCTCACACCTCCCTTTGTGCCTCCACAGGGCCCCTGGTCTGCGGGCTGCTGAGCTCCCCCAACGTTCTCCTTTGCAACGCAGCAGACTGGATAGATGCCTCCAAAGAGCAGGCTAACTCTACATGTCCTGGGGTGACATATGAGCAGGGCTCCCACCAGGTGACATTTCGTCTAGGAGGCCAGGAATTCATGAAAAGTAAGTCTCTGCTTTTCGCCCTCCTTCCTTCCAAATTGCTTTTCCACTGGCCAAACTGCTATTTCCTGAGCTCTTTGTGTCTCCTGAGGAGTTCACACTTGGGAAAAGAAAACGTAGGATGTAAATGATGCTTCAGAGAACGCACCTTTCCTTGGAAGTGGCCCATCACAGACTCGGTGAACAGAATAAGCCTCGTGCATTCTCCTTGCCTTTGGTTCTTTTGGAAGCTCTTCTGGCTTTCCTTTTTGACAAACGTATGAATGTCAGAGCCAGAAGGCATGTCTGCGATCACCTGTGGCACCCCTCAGTTCAGAGATGGGTGGGAGTGCCCCAGTCAGGCCCCATTTCCACCTCTGGAGGCCCGAGAGCCTCGCTCCATGGACCTACTAGGAGCTGGCCCTTCAGCTGTGTCCCACAGACTGGCTAGGCCTGTGTCACTCACGGGGTCAGGTCGCCAGCTCCAGCAGCTGGGAACTGGGGTGGGCATGCAGATTCTCAGGCCCCCACACCCTCAGGGCCCAGGAGGCTGTGGTCCAACAAGCCTTCCTTCACCCTGGTAGTCTGTGTGAGATGAGAGCAGGCAGCTGCTCACTCCCTCTTCTACTTCCTCTTTCATCCCAGAAACATCTCCCATGCTGGGAGTCTGGCCCTCACCATGGCCTTGTCTGCCCTCACACAGCACTTCCGGGGGCTCTGCTGTTACCACTATCCTCACTTTACAGCAGAAGAAACTGAGTCAAGAAACCCCCAAGGCTTCAGAGCTAGTGAGTAGCAGGGTGGGTCTGAAGCCACATCATGGCTCCAAAGCTAGTGTTGTGGCCTCCTCCATGAGCAAACAGATAACTGGTGGGAGAACAGGAGACAACATAGTGTCATCCTTAGATAACATCACTGTCCACTGTTGTTGTCTTTAATGTTGGTCATTGTTCTCTGTTATCTTTTAAGAACTGAACTATGTCTCATTAATTTCTGGGTTCACAGCATAGAATGTCAAACCTGGCATAGAAATTATATGCAGCATCTGTGGCAGGCTCACTACATAGTTACCCAAACCTGGAAAAATATTTCAGAACTTGGTGGAATTCCATGAGGCTTAAATGCTTTCCTCTGGTGTAAATAAAATCAAATAGCTTATTTATGTGAGGATTACTAAACACCTGGTATTGATTGCTCTAAGAGGTAGCCTGAGGTGAAAACAGGCATTTCCAGAAGGACATATGATATATTCCTGGGCAATAAATCCAGAAGGAATTGCTTAACCCAGAGCATGTGCTTGGTCTGTGCCCAAGACATGAAGAATGTGCCCTTGTCTGGTCTTCCTGGGAAGGAGTGATTACTGAAGTGACTTCTGAAGGCTTTGGATTCGTTTAATGCCTTGTATGTGTATATGTATGTTCTGGGGAGAGAGAAAGTTCTAAGAGAAGTGGCTTACGGTGAGCACTTCAGGAAGTTATCACTGAGAACAGTAGGTAAGAAATCCTTCTTTTCTATAATAAGAAATAGTGATTTAATTCTTATTAGAGGGTGAGTGATAGATGACCTTTCCTAATAGAAGATATTGTTGGAGGGAAAGAGGAATGAGAGTTCCAGGGACATGGACAACTGAAGGAGAAGCAAAGGATGGATTGATAGAAAATAAGGAGAGTTAGGAGTAAAAACCAAACCAAACCAAACCAGAGTTTGCCAACAAACTCTATCCCTCCCAAAGCTGCCAAGGACCAGCCTCTTTTCAGTTGCCAGTTAGATAGCAGTAAAACAGATTCTGGAACGAGACCTGGATGCAAATCCCAGTGTGGATGCTGACTGAGTGCATGGCCTTCTAGGCTCTGTCTTCCCAACTGTAGGGAAGGCAGTGGTAACTCCTGACTCACAGGGAGGCTGCATGCGGAGGAGTGCCTGGAACACAGCAGGAGGAGGGAGTGTGGAGCAATGGTTTGGGTTTTACCGTACTTGGAACTGAGTCCTGCTTTCCCCTCTTGCTCTGTGGCTTCATTTGAGGCACTTGCCCAGCCTGAGCCTCTGGATCTCCATCTGTAGAGGGGGACACTTTGTATAGGTCCTGAAATGTGCTGGCATGCCACACAGGCTGTAGCAAGAAGCACTGTTGCCAGCTCCCAACTGTGCATCCTACAGAGGCCTCCACAGGGCACCTTGCTGTCCAGTCAGCTTGCTATTCCTGCCAAGATCTGGGTCAGCAACAGCTTGGCTACTGGGGACTCAGTGGTCACTTTAGGCAGCACAAGGGAACCGGTTGCTGGTAGCTGTAGGAAGTCACAACCCAACAGTATAAACCAGTGACTGCGAACCTTTTAGAGCTTTCAATGATTCAAACAGCTCACTGTGCATGCATGCCATAGGTTCGCCACCACTGGTGTAGACTAAATTCAAGACAGGAAGCAGGTCAATATCTGCAATCGTTATGCAGAGTACTTTCACGTCCATCAACTCAGTGATGCTTTGGGCAATCTGGTGAGTGCAGTTCAGAGCTGTGAGATGATGTACTTATTAGTGCCATGGCTGGGGCTCAAACCTCCAGCTCTGGAGCCCAGCATTGCCTCCACTGTATCCCTCAGGCTACATTCTGCTGATATGGTCCCCATATGATTTCCTGGAAGCAGAAAGTTGTTATGAGTTGTCTTTTTCATTGTCCCAGCAAAGCCCGCATCTGATCTTCGAGAATCTCACCTCTCAGCTCCCTCTGTGGGCTGGCTGTATTCCAGAGCTGTAACAGGAAATTCCACTTTAAGGATTTTAAGGGGCTCCCAGGGGAAGAGGACAGATAATTCAGGAAGGCTGGCAGGTCAGGGATGAGCCGCAGAGGTGAGTGAAGAAGAGCTGGTGGCCGTCCTCACCAGTTGGGGGCCACAGGTCGGGACGTTACTAGAGTACAGGGACCTCCTGTTTGCCACCTTAGTGGACTGACAAGGATTGTAGCCACACAGAGCGCTGCATAGCTCACCTCTGCTTAGGGGTTAGATGCCACCCAAGGACCAGCCACGGTCTCTGTCTCCCACATTTCCCACGAGTATTTCTGGGTGATTTCAACTGTTTGGTATTGGCTTGATCAGCTTTCTGGTTTCTAAGAAAAAAGGCTTCGAAGTCTTAGGGGCTGCATATGAATAATTTGTCACAATGTGTTGAAGTACAGATGAGTGAAAAACAGGCAGATTAGATGACCCTGATTTGCAAAAAAACTTAATATTTGGTAAGAGGACAAGGCCTTGTCAGAAATAGTGCTGGATTCATTTTGAATGAATGCTTGGTAGTGCTGCCTGATGCCTGCTATTCCCTTACTACCGGCTGTTTTGTGTCAGTGACTATCCCTGTTGCATTCTGCAACGCTTTCGTGAGCCTATGTCTCTGGCATGACTCCACTGACCAACACACACATGTACTTCGCATTCATTGTGCTGCTCGCAAGGCCTGTGTGTTAATAGGAGTTGGAGGGGCTGGTCTACCCGTGGCTCCTCCCTGGAGGGCGCAGCTCCTAGACCGCAGCTTGCAATGGCTCTGAATGACTCTTGGAGTGCATTCTCCAGTTTGGGATTCTGCCCACTCCAAGGGGCAGATGCAGCGCATGGTCTCCACAGGAGTATTCTAGGGGTAGTGAGGACCATGCAGCTCCACCAACACTGAAGACTCAGACACTGTGGCTCTCAGTGTGGATGTGTGGATGGGCAGCGGGGACATCCTGTGCTGTGACTGTGGAAGGAAGGAATGGCAGAGATGTTCCGGCAGTCACATCCTCACTGTGTAGCGAGGAGGAGAGACAGTGTTTACCTCAGTTTCATGGAGCTTCTTATAGCAGCAAACTGAGCTAGAGAAGCGCTGGGGAGTACAGAGAAGGGCTAGAGGTCTGCCTTAGAAGCGCACATCTGGCGTCTAACTTCTCACGCATGGGAGGGAGGAGCTCTGCCTTTCCCGGGTAGGCTCTGCACACCATTAGTTGCTAGTTTTCCTTCACTCATTTCTCTTTGTGTTTGTTTGTGTAATGAGCACCACTTGCACACCAAGGATTGTGCTGGGTGGGCGAGATAAAAAGGAATAAGGCCTCGTCATCACCTCAAGAAGCTCATAGTGCATTCAGGGATCTTGGCATCGGTTACCAGGTGTGAGACTAAAGTCTGAGTGCTGCATAAAGCCAGGAGGGGAGGCATGTGGCCCTCCCAGCGAGGTCGCGGGGCTTCCAGGGAGCTGCTTGCCCTCTCTTCTCTCCTCCTCTTCTCTTCTCCTTTCTTCTCTTCTCTTCTCTTCTCTCTTTTCCCTTTTCTTTCTTTCTTTTTTATGTTTCTTTCTTTCCTGCCTTCCTTCCTTCCTCCCTTCCTTCCTTCCTCCCTTCCTTCCTGGCCTTTTCCTTTCTCTTTCTGTCTCTCCCTGTCTCTTCCTCCCTCCTTCCCTCCCTCTCTTCCTTCCTCTCTCCTTTCCTTCTTTTCTTTCTTCCAGTACTGGAAAATGAGTTCAGAGCTTTTGTGCTAAGCTACATCCCCTGCCCTTTTCTATTTTGTATTTTGAGACAAAGTCTCACCAAGTCACTAAGTTTCCCAGGCTGGGTTTGAACTTGTGATCCTCCTGCTTCAGCCTCCCAGAGTGCTGCGATTATAGGCATGTGCTGCCATGTGTAACAAATCTGATTCTGAAAGAATGAGTAGATGGGAATCAAAGGAGATGGGGTGGATGAGGGCACTAGGCAGAGAGAAAACAGGTGCAGTGATGGAGAGGGCTAAGAGCAAGCATTAGATGTGACTGGGGACAGAGCTGCTGTGTGGAGGCTCAGGGTGTTACGAGGGAAGAAAAAATAATCTTTTCTTAATTGGAGTGGATCCCTGAAATGACAGGCAGGCCAGCAAGAGAAAATCACATGTTTCTCTTTACCTGAGAGCTGCCCAGGGAATGAGTAATTCTCAAAGAGATGGCCTTGACTTTCAGCTTATGTAGCATCTTCAACAATGAACAGTGCATTTTTAGAAAACTGACAAGACAAGGGGAAAAGACTCTGCATCCCTGGAGATGGTGAATTGTGGCGAGACAAGGAAATGGCAGAAAACAGCTGGTGAGGGAGTCTTGTTCCCATCATTCTCTGGTGCTGTCTCCAGTCCCTTCAGGGTCCAAAGTCGTCTGCAGGGGTCCTCTTCCGTTCCCCTTGGCAGAGCGGGTAGGGACCTCTGTCTACCTCTAACCTCCTATGTGACCTGGCAATCATTTTAATGATAAAAATACTAAGGGGTTGTTACTTTTCTTGTGATTCACAAAGATGATCCCATGATAAACTATAGTGGTCACCAGGCTTAGTGTTAGATTTGAGAGCAGTGAAACATCTTAGAGATGTCATTTCACCAACTCTTATGGGTTAAGTAAGAATCATAATGTATTGATGAAGATCTTTTGAAAACTTTATTTACATCTGTATTGCCAAACTACCTGTCTACTATCTTGAAAAAGAATCTATCAAGCAGATTTGGCTATAGAAAGATCTAAAAAATAAATTCTCTGGTTTCCACTGTGACAGAGTCCAAAGCTCCACAGCCTGAGCTTTATAAAAAGCAGAGGATGACACTATGAAGAAGTGAGAACAGGGCAGTTCTGTGTCAGTGTTGTAGGAGTGTGGTGTGGTCTCCTCCATGAGGTGGAGTGCAAGACACAATTTCAGACATCCGAGTCCCAGTCTGTCAGGTGGCTTAGTTCACACTCCCTCAGTCTTACTAATGACTCTGAAGAAAACCGTGAGAGAATTCTGAGTAGACCTTTTAAGGAGACCCATTATCCCACCACAGGACAGTCTGAGAAGTCCTAGCATCATTGTTTATTCCCATTTCTGAAGCAAAATCCAGTGGATCACAGCTCAGTATTTTACCTCACCGATGCCCCAGCATAGGGCATGTTTGTCCTTGGGGAGGTTCATCACCTTGAAGGCTGAGTTTTCTATATAGTTGAGTGTTTTTCTGTAAATACAGGAACCTTGATGTGTTTTGGCCATTTTGGATGGACAGAATTCTAGAATACATTGTCCTTTCCTCAGGGTGTTGCTTAAGAGCATGACTGTGGAACTAAACACATGGGATTTGAATTAGGGCATTCACCTCTCTTGACTTTGATTTCTTCACCTAGAACTTGGGGACCTTGCTTGTAGCATGACAGTGAAGTGTAAATTAGGTAAAGTATAAAAGGTGCTCATTACAGTGCTCAATAAATGGCAATAGCTGTTTACCCATATCTGGATTGTAGTAATAACGAGAAACACAATTTGATCATTTTTTGATGTCTCAAGTGCTGGGTCAGCTGTCTCCTGTAGGGCATGGGATTGTTGTCCTCCAGGCTTAGGTTTTCTGAGCTCTTTCCTCAGTCTTCTCCATCAGAGAAGGAGTTGGGAGGAAACAGAGGGCTGCACATGGGCCAAAGAGGAGCATTGATCATTAAGAAATAGTGTGGAAAATCTAGTCTTCCCCAAGGTGGCATCCAGTAGAATAGAGTTTGCCAGAAAAGAGAATTTAATAATATTAACAATAAATAATTGCAGCTGCCAATGAGTGTTTGAGGATCCCGGAAGACAGCATATATACTGTCTTCCGGGATCCTCAAACACTCATTTTATATATATATATATTTTCCTATCCTCACAGTTTCATTCCACACTGATCAATGAGGCTCAGAGGAGCTAGGTAATATTGAAAACAAGATTTGGAGCTTCCTGGGAATGTGATCTTCTTTTAAAGCCAATTCCCAGTCCCTTAAGTCTTTCTCTTATGTCATGATTCACAAGCCCTCAGCCAAACAGTCCCTTTCGTGGCCTGAGATCGACATCTGAGGTCTGACAGCTCTGGTTTTGTACCATGGAGTTAGAATCGAGTTCCAAGAGGCTTTTGAAGCACGTAGGACGATTTGAGGGAGAAGCCGGGCTGTTGTGGTAATGGTGGTTGCTCACCGAGAGCAAGTACCCACATATTCATGAAAATCACAATGTGCTTTTGTAGGTCTGGCACCCCTGGAAGGAGCTCCGGGCACTGTTATCAGTTTCCAGCAGGTTTATCTCTGGAAAGGTAAGCTCCCTTGGTGGTACAAGTGGTAGGGCTAGAGATTGGCCCTGCCTGTCCTTCACTGGGCACTCTGCTCCCCACAGAGAAGAGGTAGAGATCTGCTTTCTAAGAGAGTGCTCTCTGTATAACAGGAGGGCCCCCGCCTCATCAGATAAGACACCACACTCTAAAAGGAAAATGCACAGCGCCGAAACCCAAGAAAAGAGGGAGGGAGGAAAAACTGGGTTCCCGGAGACTGAGTTCACTGAACACATGCTGCCCTGGTTACCAGGATAGGGGGATGGATGGGGCTGTTGCCAACTACAGCAGGAATCTGTCCAAGGAGCCTGGGCTCCATGAGTCTGGGGGCTCAGGTCAGAGGACAGATCCCCAGGGACAGATCTCCAAGTAGTGCTGTGGAATTTTGTTAAATTTATTCAAATTCCAGCTTGTCTTCTCACCACCTGAGTGATCTAAGATAAATTATTTTTCTGGGTCTCAGTTTTCTCAAGAATAACATGGAAATCTGATTCCTCACCTTCACAGGGTGCTGGAAACACCAGTATTTATGAACATTTTTTACACCACAGGGCAAATGTTCAGAATTGCAATATCAAGGACCATGAGGGTTCTATTACGGATGGGTTGGCTGACGTTCAGTACAAGGCCATGGCATGCAGACCTGTGCTGCTGGGCCTGCTCCAGACCTTCACAGCTCCTGGCTGTGGACCAGGAGAATTTCCCGCTTTGTTTCTACCACGTTTACTAAAGGAACACTACTCCTCGACGTCATGTGTACTCTTCTTCTGCTCCTCCTAGATTCTGACATGGCGTCTCGACCAGAGTCTATGGGATGCCAAAAAGATGTGGTACAGAGGTCTGAATCTCCAGCAGAGACAGGTATCTGCCCCCAAACATTTGACATGCTTGGGTGTCTGTGGAGACAAAATGGTGGTACCAAGGGTGGAATCAATGAGTGGATCCCTCACCATTCGCTGCTCACTCTGTTCTTCAGGCTCAAATGCCCCTCTGAGCATCTCTCCTATTTCACAACATGGCAACTCCTTACATGGGTGATTGGCACAGAAATTAAGGCAAACTTAGAAATTCACCACCATCATTGGAAACAAAAACAACCCTAATAATAAAACCAGAAAAAAGGCACATATTAAAGAGCAAGTTTCACATGGCTGTGGTCAATGACTACTTCTTATGTCAGTCAGTCTTGAAGAGTATAAACATACAAATATGCCAAAATTGTTTAATGAATGAGAAAGATTTTGAAAATGAGTCACGACATGCAGTGGGGGCATTTGTGGAACTAATAGGGATGACACATACGGAACGTCTGAGACTTCACCTTTAGAACCGGTGGTCCTTATTGCTGAAGTGGACCCAAAAAGCAGTGTGGGGGGCAAGGGAGAGAGGGAGAGGGAGAAAGGAGGGAGAGAGGGAAGGATTGAAGAGGAGGAGGAGGGAAGAAAGGAGGAGGGAAGAAGAGTGGCTTACTTTGTGCTGCTGTAAGAGGATGCCACAAAACAGGTTGGCTCTTTTACAGTGAGTAGGCAAGGGCCTTCTTACCATCAGTTCCATGGTAGAAGGCATCAAATAGGTGCAAGAGAGCAGCAAGGAGCTGAGCTCCACTTTATGATCCACTTGTGGGCTGGAGGCATAGCTCAGCGGTACAGTTCTTGCCTAAAATGAGTAAGTGCCTGGGTTTGATCCCCAGCACTGGGGAGACAGAGACAGACAGACAGACACGCACACACAAAGGGAGGGAGGGGAGGGGAGGGGTGAGAGAGAGAGAGAGAGAGAGGGAGAGAGAGAGTGTCTGCCATTTGCAGACTGTGTGGCCATGGGCAGTCTGCTCACATGCTAAGCCTTGAGTTCCTCAGGTGTAGAATGAAAGTTTCTTACCCCTCTTATCCCAGAGACGGCAAAACTCCTGCATGTTACCTGGTGCCTGACAGATGGTAGTTTCTTTCCCTTCCTAAAATTTCTCTACAGGTCAAATGAGATCACACACACACACACACACACACACACACACACACACACACACAAACACACATCTCAGCTGCAAAGGGCTCATCTCACAATAGTCAGCTAGTGGGGCTGAGCTCATTCTGTGCCCAGAGCTGCTGTGAGATGAGCAGTGTCCTCTGCTTAGAGTGTGGGCTCTCAGCTCAAGAGACCAGGTTCGAAGCCCAGTTTTGTCTCTGGCTGCTCCCATGAGTGAGTCACCTCTGAGTGTCAGCATCTTTGTCTGTGAGAGTCCTGGCAGTAGCCACGTGGTAGGGGAGTCAGGGAACTAGAGGGAAGATTCTTTAAACTGCTGGGGTTTAGAGGCTGAGCTCACAAGGCAGGAGCTGTTTTATCCACAGGAACTGTTTGTGCTTATGATCCTACTGCAGAGCCTGGTTCCTGCAAGCATTTAGCTGAGTCTCGGCCCCGCCCTGCCTGTCTTCCTATCAGCTAGCTGATCCCCAGGTGGATGGGCAGCAGGGCCATGGCTCCTATTCTTGTCCAACCCCAGTGCCGTCCTTCCGCCCCTTCAGACATTTTCACTGGAAACATCAGCTTTGCCTTACAGGAGGCACCTTCTTGGTGGGCCTTTCCCCTTTGAGCAGCTCTCTTCCACACCTCTTCTGTCTCCTCTCCTTTCTGGTTTTTGCCAGGGCTGTCAATGGGCACACTTGCCTCCAAAGTGCACTATAGGTGTGCTCAAGTTTACCGGTTGTCCTCACCATTTTCCTGTGAAAGACAGGGAGCTGACACTTCAGGGAGGGCTGTGAAGGAAAGCGAGGTCTCAGTCCCCCAGCCACCTGGGAAAAGCCCTGCACTGTGCTTTATGTATGCTGGTCAGGGTTCCCATTTTACTAAGGAGAAATGAAGGGTGTGAGGTGACTCAGTGTCCCAAGTTTCAGCCAGCCCTGCCCAGTCCCAAGTATGTAGCAATGTGAGGATCCAACCAACTGACCTGAGTCTGGGTTTTTCTCGAATCCCCGTTGACCCCTCACATAGCCAAGGTGGGCATTCGAGCTCAGAACCCAGAGTTGGCTGACACAGTGGGTGTTACTTGTTTAATTTGCAGAGTAGACTTCTAGTTTTTTAAATAAATGAGCCAATATTTTAGAATTGGGGGACATTATATAAAAATTCAGGTTTCTGGCTTCTCTAGAGAAAGACAGGAAAAACTCTAGCAACACTGACTTCAGATTTCCTCTTGGCAATCACCTTCTGAGCTGAGTGAAGCTGGCCATCCTTTCCCTCCTAGTGTGTGTCCAGTGCTCTCCAGACATCACCAGCACCCTGCAGTCCTGTCCGCTTCTTATCCAAGCCTTTGTGTTTGTGGGCAGAGCCTTTCCTGGGTAACTTCACAGCTCATGGCAGGGTGAAGGTGTATGAGGTGGGGGCACTTGAGAGTGTTTTAAAAACCCACATTAAGCACTGTGCCAGGGCTGCACCACCAGCGCTGTCACAGGATCCCCACAGGAGGGTCCTCTGGCCACCCTCCCCACTAGAATGGGAGCTTGGCCCCTGCCCAGTGCCCTGCGAGGAGACAGAGTGAACAGAAAATGCTCTGCTCAGCTTTCCTTTCTCAGCTGATCACATTCCTGGGATGCAAAGGATAAAATGTCTGCAGAAGAAATGCCATTGGGCCCAGGTCAGTTTCTCCAGGGGCTCCGGCCCAGACTGTGTTTCTCAGGGTCCATGGGAAAGACCTCTGATTCTCTGATTCAAAGCACAGGGAGATTTTCCCCTTTCTGCCTCAAGTCCCTGTGGTCAGTCCGAGACAGGAGACAAGCAGAGGGAAGCAGTATGAGCAGCTCCCTCTGGCCATCCCAGTCCCGGTCTCTTTCCCTTTAAGGGGAGCACAGAGTTAAAGGCACATTGAACATGGGCTCCTAACATGGCATCTGTGCAAGGTACAAGGAGGTGTGGAGCTACAGTAATCACTCTTCTGTCTACCAGATGCTTCTTAAGCATATGTGCTGGTCACTTGGATGTTCACAGAACAGTCAGATATCCACAGACCAGCCACCACCTGACACTGGCAGGGTGTGGGAAGACAGATGTGAAGTGCAGTAGGAATGCAGGGGAAGGAGGGTGCCAGGAAGCCCATAGCAGTCAGGGGAAGCTTCTGAGTGAAGTCCAGATGGATCTGCCAAACACTCCCAGGGGACACTGGAAGAATTTGTTCCAGGTCAGAAGGTCACCGATGCCAAGACTCCAAGGGCAGGTGTAGTTGAAGGAACATCAAGTGTCTGTTTCATATTCATGTAGAGATAAGGGTGAAGGACTTGACTTTCTTTTTCAGGTTCAACAGCAGAACTTTTCTCCCCTGTGGACCTCACCCAGATCACTGTGAATGCAAACAGATCCCTGCCCAGTCAGCGGCACTGGCTTTTCAAACACCTGTTTTCAGACCAACAGGCAAAGCTGTGGTGCCTTTCTCGTAAGTATCCTTAGGTTATATGCCTCAGCTTTCAGACTCTGGGTTTGGGGGTCATAGCTTAGCTCAACTCCGGAGACACAGATAAGACCAGCCTCAGTGCTGTTACTCAGGGGTCACTACATTCTTAGAGGATAGACAGGACCCAATCCCTGTCTTCCAGAAGCTTCCAGAATGACCATGTAGTCATTCAGTCTCTGCTCTGGTCCCAGAACCTATCAATCTATTATCAGTCCATCTGCCCATTCATTTCTCCACCTGTCTGCCTGTCTATCCATCCATCCATCCATCCATCCATCTGTCCATCAATCCATCCATCTGTCCATCTATCTGTCCATCCTTCTGTCCATTTGTCCATCTGTCCATCCATCCATCCATCCATCCATCCACCTGTCCATCCATCCATCCATCCATTCATCCATCTATCCATCCATCATCCATCCATCTGTCCATCTGTCCATCCATCTGTGCATCCATCCATCCATCTGTCCATCCATCCATCCATCCAAGGAGTTATTGAATACGCATTTTATTCTAGGCCATGTGTTGGCTCTTAGGGATAAAAGACAAAAAGAATCAGCCATGCTCTTGCCCTCAAGGAGCTCACCCTTACCTCTGACAATGAGTGATGTGGGAGAAGGGAGAAGGGAGAAGGAGATCACTCACAAAATTCACAAGTCTGGTTTGCAGATCTTGCCTCCAATATGGTCATGGGTGGATCCATAGAATGGTATCCTTTCACTCCTGTGTTGCTGAGTTTACGGTCTACCCTTTATTCCCACTTCTACTCTGCCTTTATTCTGGACCACACAGTCCCTCCCCAGGCAGGAGAACCCCAGACTGGACAACCATGACTCCCCTAAGAAGAGCCTCTGCCAGACATTTCCCCCAGGGGATCCCTTAAAGGTAATTCTCCCCTGTGAGCCTCCTGAGATCTGAAAGCCAACTGTTCTGCTGCAGGCTGCTCCCAGGAGCCCTCTTTCTGTCGGCTTGCAGAGGTAACAGAGAATACACCCCTGTACTTCACCTGTTCCCTCTACCCTGAGGCTGAGGTGTGTGATGCTGTTCTGGAGTCCAGTGCCCGGGGCTGCAGCCTGGTCCTGCCACAGCAGCCAGGGACCCTGTTCCGGAAGAAAGGTGAGCCCTCAGGTGTCTGCAACTGCTGGGTTTCTAGTGGGAGGCTGCTCTGCGGTTTCAGAAACAGCCGGGTTTGTTTGTCCTTCTCTTTAATGCACTCAGAAGCACATAGAGAGTGTTGTAGCTGGTGCACTTGTCACCTGGAATCCCATGAGGCTGTGGGGTGCAGTGGGTTCCAGCCTCTGTGACTGTAACACCATCAAAGGTGGTGTTTCTCACCAAGAGCACTAATAACACTGTAGTTGGTGTTCTTTTTTCACCCTGTGTAGTCTGTCTTTCCCCCAGACTTTGCTGACCTTAGCATCCCTTTCTGTCTTCTTTGCTGAAGGCTCTTACCAGGTATCTGGTGGCTCTAGGTTTTCCACTCAAATGGTAGTCAGGCCCACTAGGCCAAGGAGAAGCTTTGGTGAAAGCTTCTGGCTTTAGAACAACCTGACTGGGCCAAGCTTTGGGCAATCTCTCATGTCAACATTTTCAGGTCCTTGCTTTAGAGGAATCTTGCAGTACCTGCTGAATGCATAGGCCTGGCTGCTGGTGATTTGGACACCATATCAGGTCGGAGGCAGGGGTTCTCAGTTCTTACTATGGAGACTGACATGAAAGGACCCCTCTTTCACCATAGTGTGCATCCCATCCGCTCTCCAGGGCAGCCAGAGACCCTCTCTTATGTCCTCTCCAGGAATAAGCCTTCCGTACTCTTCCATGCTGGGAGAGACACTTGTCATGTGGAAACAGAGAAGCACGTGGCGACCTCAGTCTTCTGAACGAGACCGTCACTCCATCCACTGCTTAGGCTTCTTTCTCCCTTCAGAGCTGCTGACGCTTGAACCTTCCGAGAGCCAGAGGGTCATGGTCTTGCTTCTTGGTTCTCCCCACAGAAAGTAGAGTCTGCCTTCTTAGGTCTATGGAACCAAGTTTTACCTCTGCATGCTTTCTACCTCCACAAAGTGTTTAATTACATCTCCTCTCCTATTCTCTCCACCATCGTGCTCTTATGCTTTTACAAGAATCCCGACTTTTATTTTAATGAGATTTTGATTGAGAGCAAGAGTCAGTGTGTGAATTTAGTGTGCCATCTTCAATGGAAGCTTTCAGTCTGGTTTCTACTCATTGGTGCTAATGTTTTCACAGGTACAGTGAATTTCTCTCCAAGTGGTAACATCTCTTTTCTTTTGTGCAGTTGAACTGAACAACAGAGTGAAGAACTTTTACACTCGCTTGCCATTCCAGAAGCTGGCAGGGATTTCCATTAGAAACAAAGTGCCCATGTCTGAAAAGCCCATTTCCAATGGGTAAGCAACCTCTTCCCTGGCCTTAACATTTATTACTAAAACCCTTTTGCTTCCACGAAAAGGGTGAAGCCATAGCAATTAAAGACAAAAGCCTAATAACCACTGCATAGCCCAAAGCTAAATGGAATAAAAGTTACAAGAAGGTGGTCATACCTAAACTCTGGGCTAAGGCAAGCTACTGACGTTAAACACCAACTTTATCTCTTAAGCTTTAGTCAGACAGTGGAAAAGAGATGCATTGAGCCATATCTTGTCAATTAATAAGAGTTATCAAGCATGGAAATGAACCAGGTTGATGAATCCTACCCATCAGAATCACCAGGAGGGCTTGTTATCAACCACTGTCCTGGGGTCCATCCTGGACTACTAAGTCAGCCTTCCTGGGATGGGGCTCAAGCACTGAAATTTTAAGGAATAAGTATGTGTTTGCAGCACATGAAGTTTACATTCATTTTAGGGAGCAGGAGCGTGTATATAACACAGCTTGATTCTTTTTTAATCTCTTTCCCCTTACCATCTCCCTCCCTATGCTCATCTCTTTCCACATTTTCATTCTTATTATTACTGTTTCAGTTCATGGTTATGACGTATGTTTACATTCATTGTGGACATTTGGCACATGTACATAGTACCTCGTAAATTTTTTTACTCAGTCATTGATCCATGAACTATTGATCTATGAGGTACTATTGAGCTGTGAAGTTCATGTTTCTGGCATTTAGTATCTTCTTCTGAAAATGGAGGTAAAAAGATGATGCGGGCAAGTTTGTCTTGGGGTCCAGCTGGACATCACCCATGCTGACAGAAGGGTGGAGCCAGGGATCAGCCTGAACTCAGTGCTGGTATAGGAGCTGGTGGAATGGAGCAAGGGTATCCCAACTCAGGGAAGCATGGAAAACCAGTGGTCCAAGCTCAGGCTTAGCAATGTAATTTCAAGACAGCAAAAGGAAGTGGCAGGTGGACAGATGGACAGGGACTTGGGGAGGGAAAGCCAGGAAGGTAGCTCCTTGGTGTTAGGGCAGAGATGCAGCCAGCATTGCCCAGCAGATAAAACCTTCAAACACTAGGATGTGACTTGGCTCATGGAAAAGCAACAGTAAGAATGTGGCAGGGTCCACACACCAAAAAAGGACACAGAGGCCGAGTAAGTTCTCAGGAATCGGGTTGGGACACATGGTCAGGACAGGAAGAACTTAAAACTGAGCTTCAGAGCACTAGCTGGAGCCACTGAGGTCCTCCCACTATGACTGGTTCCGGAAACTGGAGGGTGGGTCTGGTTAGCTGCACCAAGGATAGCAAGGTAGGTACGGGGGAGAAAGCCTAGTAGGATGAGCCTGACGACAGACACACCTTCCTGGAATGTGATTAGTTCATGTCGCAGGGTAAGAGGAGAAGCCAAGGAGGCACAAGCTCAGCTCTTTGCTACTTAAACAGGCCCCCAGAGGGTCATCCTGACTGTAGGACGTGGACCCCCCTACCATGTAGAGATGGCTTTTCTGCTGTGTCTTCCTTTTCCCAGAGTCCAAAGCTGAGACTTCCTCCTTCTCTGAAAAGATTGTAGGAGCAATTCAGATTACTGGATTAGCTTGACTTGGAGCCTAGTGTGTAACAGGCACAGAATATATGCTTGATGAATGAAGGAAGGATGGCAAGACAGCATTCTCCGGCAAAGAGAACTTTGCTTTCAGAAAGATTCTCAATGCTAGGAATCCCCTCATACACATTGGCCAAAGCACCCACACTTTAGGTAGTTACAAAGGAAGCTGACCTCTGAAAGTAAGAGTGATGACAATTCATCCCACTGAGTGGGTGCTGGGCCCCACTGAAGCCCTAAGACCTGCTCTCTCTCTTCTGATGCCAGGTTCTTTGAATGTGAACGACTATGTGATTTGGACCCATGCTGCACCGGCTTTGGATTTCTAAATGTGTCCCAGTTAAAAGGTATTAATAATAACAAGTCCTTCCCTCTTGCACAGCACTCTACAGGCTAGAAGACACGTTCACACTTCTGACTCATTTCATCCTTAGGACCTCTGCAAGTGAGGGAAAGAAGGGATCCTCATTCATAATCTGGGGGCTTGGAGAGGGCAGGGGGCTCATCAGTGTGACAGCTGGATGTGACTCCCAACCTGGGGACCTGTCGACCCTACACATGCATTTCTGCTTGACCCATATAGCCTTCCTCCCTTCCACACTTCGCTTAGCAGTTTTCAGCTCATCTTTCAGCACTCTGTCAGGTGGCTTGGTGGGGTGGACTTTGGATACATCCATATTTAAAACCTGGATCAGGGTCTTGGAGTAGGGGTGTAACTCAGTTGGAGAGTGCTCGCTTGGCACACGCAAAGCACTGAGTTTGAGCCCCAGCACCAAAAACCAAAAAAAACAAACAGACAAACAAAATCCCCCAGAAATGTTGTGGAGTAACTTACTGGTGATGGGACTCTAGCTGAGTCACTTACATTCTTCCTGAGACTTGGGTCTCCCATCCATAAGTAGGAATATACATGTTACCTTCCTCTTTGCGTCCTGTGAGGACCAAGGGAAGTGATGTAAGCAGGGCCTGGCACAACTCTGTGGCACAGTAGGCAGGTGCTCAGTCAGCAGCAGGCACCCCTAGCCCTGAGCCCCTAGGCCAGAGGCTCCTCACACAAAGGGGCCAGGTCTGCATCGGAGGCCAGGATCCTCCCAGAAAGCAGTAGTGAACCTCAGATGTCTGCTGAGCACTGATTTATAGGATTTCCCTCATTCAATTAGAATCTCCTCTCCTCTCCTGCTCAACATCCTGGTCTTGGCTATGTGTTCCCCAGGAGGAGAGGTGACCTGTCTAACTCTGAGCAGCATGGGAATTCAGATGTGCAGTGATGAAGGTGGAGGAGCCTGGCGCATCTTGGACTGTGGCTCTCCTGACACAGAAGTTCGCACCTACCCCTTTGGATGGTACCAGAAGCCTAGTAAGTGACCTATTCCTGGCAGCTCTGTTGGAGTCTTTAGTACACTGTGTCCCACCCTCACAGTGTCCTCAGATTGGGAAGTAGATGGATCAGAATTCAGTGGGTGCAAGCAACAGACACTGATTCTCTGTACTGCAAGCAGAATAGAAATTGAGTGGGAGTCTGCTCATTGTGTCAAAGGAAAGATGAGCCGCTAGATCTCCATCTGGAAAAGGAGCAGTCTCCACAGATGCATTTAACAAGAACAAGTGGCCCAATTCATCAGGGCACCACAGTTGTCACTGATCTTCTCCAAAGGGGCCACTTGGTATATTAAAGCTTCAATTCAAGGAACAAAGTTCGGTACAGCTTGAGCTGAATCTACGCACTGCCAGAAGGAGGGTAAGATGTGTGAGTGACGGTGCCAACAAGCCTGGGTGCACTGGGGGAGGGGAAGTTGCCCAAAGTATGGGTAAGGTCTTGTTGCTGGACAGGCCAAATGAACAGATGTTCACTCTGCCATCTCACCTTAATCAGGGGAGTTAATCAGGACAGCGTGTCATGTAGCAATCTTAGGGAAGGAAAGGGTGACAACCTGTTTGTGTTTGACAGTGCAAGTGCAGCTGGAGCTTCAGGAGCAAGGCAGCATTGGCCCAGTGTGGGTCCTTAAGCCATGTGAACAGAAGTCGTGCAAGGCATATGTCCTGCACCTTGTAGGAGCCCGGTTTGAAATTGATGCAGGAATGAGTGAATGGAGATGCATGAGGAACCATTAGTGTCTCTGCATCCACCATGGGTTTGTGCTCAGGAAAGTCATGATCCTTGTCAGTTTCTTCTTCCATGAAACAGGTGAATGAGACTCAGTGTAGTGCCATCACCTCTCACATTCTGGGTGCTGGTGGTATGGGGGGACCGGGGGAGCGATGTGAGACTGTAGAAAAAGTGGAAGAAACTAGAGATCTGCCTGTCCCAGAATCAAAGTCACAAATCTGTCCCAGACCCCATAAGATTGAAAACGCTGTCTTGGGAGGAGTCAAACAGAAAGGCCAAGTGGAGGGTCGGTCTCTCCAAGCAATACACTAGCGTTCACTGCTCACTTTGACAAAATCTGAAAAGGCCCGGTCCTTCCTGGCACCTCCCGAGAAGTAGGAGCAAGGGATGTCTGATCTGAAGGAAGATAGAGATCCGTAACGGTAGTCTTCTTATTCTTCACACCCTCCCTTCACATTACTCCACCCAAAGCAGGGAGTGACTTTTCAGTGCTTTCTGGGTGTCAGACACATGCTAGAACTGCCTGGACTACTTCAATTCATACCCAGAGCACGCCTACAGAGCAGACATAGTCCCTCCCCGCTAATACGTGAACTGTGTGGCATAGAATGCTGGAGGTGCTGGACCCAGTATGAAGTATAGTCAAGTTACAAGCCCAAATCTGACGGCCCCAAGTCCCCTCATCCCCTCTTGGATGTCAGCTCCCTCCCGGCAGGCCTTCAAGTAGTAGAAGCTCCAGACGTCTTGTATGGCTGGTTTCCCCCAACTCAGTTGACTAACTAGAAACTGACTAATCAACTGGAGGAAAAGACTAGCACGCTGGCAACCAGCCCCTTTGCGGTTTGGCCTCCGGTGCTGGAACTGGAAGGCAGAGCTTGGACTCCCAGGCAGCAGCATTCTTGACCTTGCTTGTGACCCTGTGGATTCCTCAACTTCATGGCAGATTTCTCTTTTTTGGAGTTAATTATTTCCAGGCTGAATAGAATCTTCCTGCTGATATCTACCTTCAGCAGCCTGTGACTTGATTTGAATTCACGCTATTGACTTTTTCTTTTATTTCAACATCTTGAATTGTTTTAGGAAAAACTTCAGAGTGATATAATGAAACAGCCTCCACCACCCAAATCCGTCTCCTGGATTTACCTTTCAGAGCAGGGAGGAGGGAATGCTTGCCCATGACTCCTAGCCCTGATGGACACCAGAGGCCAGCCCTGAGCCTCCTGCCCGTCTGTCTGTCCTGTCACCTCCTCACCCCACTGGAGTGAAAAGTGTCCTTTTGCATCTTCATATGACTCATGGAAGACTTGGGTAAAATGTTTGAGCAGGAACCCATTTGTTCAGAAATCTAATGGAAATCAGCCCAGAGTGTTCTGACATCTTGACAGGAGTTGGCAAGGGAAAGGGCCCAAGGTCCTTCTTATCCCAGCTCGATCCAGCTGTTTGCTTCTTTTTATCTGATTGCCCAGACCACTGACTGCTGCCAGCGTATACTCTGTGGGGTCAGGCTGGGGACTCAAGAGTTTGGACTGGAAACTACAGGGCAGGGAATTAAAATTCAGAGAGAAGTTCTTACATTCAGCAAACATGGCCCGAACACCAGCCAAATCTGGGAGCCTCCATGCGCTGGGCTTTCACTTTGCCAACGTGATCTCATTTAAACCCTGCACCGCATCAGATGAGGAAATAGAGGCCCGGGGAAGTTACCTTACTCACCCAAGGTCACATGGCAGGCAAATGAGTTAGACTGGGACCCTGGCCTTTCTGACTTTAAGTCGCTATGTTATATCGCTGAGTGTGGATAAATCAGGATTCCTGTCCTCTAGGCGCTCACAGGAGTGACAGACTCAAGTAAATAACCCAACCTTAAATAAGCAACCCATCCTGGTTGTGAGTCTCTTGTAACATAAGGCTAGAAGCTTGGAAACTCTGTTGAGTGTTTGTAGTGGGTCACATAGCATATGGGCCACTGAGAAATGGGAAATGAATAAAATATAGGGATTTTTTTTTAGAGACTCACAACCTAGAGAGGAGATACTCACAACAAACATATATGAGTAACTGCAGCAGAGCTTACTTAAGGAAACTGGCCTAATGAATCAGACTTTTCCCCCAACTGGGTCATGTTGACCAGTACAAAACCATCTTTGGATTCATGACATATCTTGAGCCAAACAAAGCATTTTCCCTAGCAGGGTTTGCATATTGTACATTCTTGGTTTCTCTTTTCTTTCATAAATAAAACCACATCGGCATCCTTTGGGGTCATTCTGACACATAGCTGACATCATTGTTACCTTTTTTCCTCATCCTTGTCTTTGTAGCCAACCACATGCATAATGGTATGGAACGGTCTCCATAGGGAAGGGAAAGCTAGAAGGAGGAGCCCCGGGCCTTAGCCCTGAGGGCTGGCTGGCATTCTAGGTCACCTCTCCTTCAGCACTCATACATGACACACGAGCATTACCAAGCAGCTACTGAAGAATACTGATAACAGACTTCGGCCATGTTTGGCCTGGTCTGATTATTAAGCACATAAACATCTCTATCCTCTGGTAACTGTGAGCTGCTGACCATGAATCGCCTGCCGCTGAGGGGCAGAAGGTAGCCTTCACTAAGCTCCTAATGTGCACTGAATGCCGTGGAGCATGACAAGGGAGTCCCATAGGTGACAGTCTGGTTGAGGGGCCAGATGTGAACGAGAAAACCCCTTGTGAAGCACTTCAAATGTGGCAGCACGGGAAGCACTTTGCTTGCATCCTGTTACGCCCTCTGGGAGGTGGGTGCCCCTCCCTGTCCCGCACTGAGGAGACAGTTGTTACCTCTGTGACCAGACAACCTGGGAGGTGACTGGGCCCGCTGGAGGCAGAGGAGGGGCCTTCGCAGGTGGAGGGGATCAAAGAATGTTGTCCTTCAGGGACTATGCTGACCTGATGAAGTTGTCACCAGGCAGGGTCCAGGAAGTTCCCCTCAGAGAGGAGAAAGGGACCTCAACTCAGTCTGGGCAGATCCTTAATGTCGTGTTCCAGAAAAGCACTTGAAGACGTGTCTGTCACAGGCATAGGCTGATTTAGTAGACGGAGTTAGAAAGTAAGAGAAAATGGGAAGGGACTTCAGCTCAGGAAGCTGAAGGGGACACAATTCTGATGGAGAAGACCAGATTGGTCCTTTAACAAAGGGAAGAGGGTGGAATTTATAGAGCAACTGAGATGGGCTAGGTCTGGTAGGTCATTATCTCAGGTCTGGGTTTATAAGATGGCTCTGGAGAAGTCATTATTGGTCGAGGCAGCAATCTTGTCTCTGTGAAATGATTGTTCTGCTTGGGGCAATCTCAGTTTCCCTCAGGCTTTGCTGGGTCCTAGGTGACTGTGTATTTAGGACAACAGTGGGAGCTTTTTAAACACCCATTGGTAGTTACATGGCCCCATAAATTGCTTATCTTAATGTCTTCAGTCTTGAAGGGGATATAGGTTATTTCTAGTTTTCAGACAGACACTCTGTGAATGAGGAACATGAAGTGTGCAGAGCTGAGCAGGCATCTGATCCAAAGTCACTCACTAGGCATCTGTAGGCCCAAGTGAAGAGTCACTTTAAGAAGCAAACACAAATAGAGCTTTTAATGTGTCATAGGTTCAGGGCCCAGTAATGGACCTGCCCTTTCCCCTTTAGGGGTCTCTGACTGTCTCGAAATGGCTCCAGGGCAGAGCTGGCCTGAGTTAAAGGACAGATGTGGAGGAGCAGGATGACCACTGGTTACGGTAGACACTGGGGTACAAGGACAAGGGAGGCATGTTCCTGCCTCTCAAGCCTCAGGACTCAGCAGAGAGGTCCACACGCTTGTCATTACACCCTAACCTTTGTCTCATGGCTGTGTTCACAGAGCAATGGGTGAATCTCCTAAGGTTTAGGAGGCAAAGGCACAAGCCCAGAAGAGGGCTAGAACCAAGAAGGACCCCAGAGAACTCAGAGATGCACTGGTGATGCATTCTGAAGTTACTGCCCCCAGGTGAACAGAAAGCTCTGTGTGTCCTAGCGCAGAACTGCAGAGGCCAAGGCTACACAATTGAGGATGCAAATGAGGACCCAGAGGGAAAGGTTTGGGGAGCCCGGAGGACCAGGGTGAGAGTGAGGGAAGGAACAAGCCGCTGCTCCTTAGCCAAGCAGAGCCAGAGTCCTGGGCTTCCTGGAAGGGATGGGCTGCAGGCAGTGGGTCCCTTCACTCTGGAAGAGAACCAGAACTGCCCCTCCTGTTTGTAGCTAGCGAGTGGAAGAGGCCCTTGCTTCGTTTACAGAGCCCAAGGGACTTCTAAGAAGACAGTCAAAGCCACACAGTTTCTTTCTTCTGAAGAGAAAGGAGATCATTACTATCTACACATCACCTCACGTGTGGGTGTTTTCTCACTTCATTCTTTTTTTTTTTTTTTTAATTTTATCTGTTTAGTAACAGTTGCATGTAGGATTTCTTTATTCCTGCATGTTCTCAATGGTTTCTCCTTATATTTGCCCTACGTGGAAAGATTTGGCTTTCTGTAGCAGGATCTTTTCTTGGTTCAGGCTTTGTCCAAATTTTAACCTGGTAATAACTGCCTTGCTGGGGTCGATGCCCACGTGGACAGTTGGGCCATTTGCCTTTTCCCACTGCAGCTGTCCAGTGTAGATGGTATATTTCTCCCGTAGACCTGGACTGCTCTGCCCATCCTCTGAATTTTATAGTGTCCTCCTACAACCTGCGCCTCACCGGCCTTTCAAATAGATGTAGGTTGTGTGTTCTGCTTCTGTCTCAGCTCTCTGGAAAGAGAGGAAGACATAGTCTCCCCGTGGATATGGGAAAGTACACTGAACCATGCCTTTCGCACTTCTTGCTTCAGTCTAAAGCACAAATGGATTGAACTTCATTTGGGCCACTGTAGGAAATCAGTCTATCTCACTGCACTCTTAGATCATCCTCCTTCTGCCAGTGCCACACCTGGGTATAAAAGAGGTTAGAGGAGCCACTGTCACTCTACCTCTCTTTGGAATCTTGAGTTCAAATTCAGGTCTGCCCACCACTGAGGTTCCTGTGTCCCTTTGCCATGGGGCCTGCCATTAACAGCCGTCATTGCCTGAACTCTTCTGCGAGGCACAGGACTAAATGTCAAACCAGTCACTGCTGGGGTAGACAGCACTGTGCCCGTTGTGCACATGTGGAAAGAGGCTGGAGAGGCTAAGTGCTTTGCCCTGTCCACAGAGCCAGTAGTGATGGTGGCAGGCAGTGGCAAGGTTGGCTGTGTCTGGCTTCCCGCGCTCGGGCCACGCTTCTCCATCCTGACCAGGGATTGGCCAGCGATTGAGTGAGAGGCGTGTGTCAGTGCCACACAGAGCTCTACTCAGTACCTCCTCTTTGCCCGAGAGGTGATGGGTAAAGCCTGGGGGCAACTTGGGGCCTTCCTTGGCCTAGGCCTTGAGGGAAGTGATACAAAGTCATCCCTCACCCCTGCTTCAGGGTATGGTACAGCAGGGGGGCCTGTGCTGCCGTTAGCCGCTGGAGCGTGGGGCTGGTGTCACCTCACCTGAGCACAGCCTGGCTCATCCTGACCGCAGGGGCTGGTGCCACCCACCTGTCCCCCGAGTCTGACTTCCCTCCCGCCATGCTGCCCTGAGCGCTGCTGAGGTCTTCAGAAACGGTGACGTGGACTGGTGAAAATGAGCTAAAGGCTGCTCTTCTTCTTTTCAGTCGCTCAGGGCGATGCCCCCAGTTTCTGCCCTCCGGCTGCTCTTCCTGCCCTCGCCAAGAAAGGTAAGTCCATCATTTTCTTACCTTTCTCAGCAGAGCACGGGATGCTGCTCTCACCCTCACAAGTTCCAGTGGGCACACACGTAGGTAGGGAGGCCTCAGGCCAGGGACACACGTGGTGCAGAGGGGAGGCTGACATCTGTGCCTTCCGCCCATGATGCAGCTAAGCCAGTCGCAGTGGGAGTGAGCCCAGGGTCCCCTTTCCACGGTAGGGATTGCTGCACCTTATCAGGCAGGGCCAGACCTGCACAATCCCGGGGCAGTGTCAGCACGGTGGTGTTGGTGGCCAGAAGGCGAAGGAGGGCAACTCTACATTAGAATGGGGCAGCTGGGACTCCTGGTTCCTGGGTCCAGAGGGTGACATCAGTGGCTGAGGCAGTGGCCATGCACCGGGAACCCAGAGCCCACAGCCCGCTTAGGGCGTGGCTGTCCTTCCTCCTGCGCATGCCCACAGCACTCAGGCCGCCACCCGGACATGCTCCGAGCGGCCATGAGGTAGGGGCGGGGCAGTGTGGGAGCAGGGGCAGCCTGTGTACTGGGCCAGGCGACGTGGGAGCCACAGCAGAGTCCAGGGCTCCAGGTACCGGGCCCCTCCTGCCTCCATCTATGAGGTCAGGGAGGCGCAGCCTGGGGTCCAGGCACCGCTCAGCCCAGAGGCCTCGTGACATTAATTCCTGGCTTGTGACATTGTATCTGAGGGGTCCCAGACACCTATCATTATGGCCTTACCACAGAACCGAACATAGCTCATAGAGGAAGGAGTTACTGAACACCAAGGCTGTGGCTCAGAGTCTGAAATTGTCCTCAGCACGTGTTATAAAGTTTGCTTTGCACATAGTTAAAATACCTTACTTTGGAGGTCATGTGTACAGTACATGTGTGATTTTTTTCCCCTGAGCATCCCATGCAGCGCCTATATGCTAAGCACTTTAGATATATGGCCAGTCGCTGCTTGCCGAAGTGTGGAGCGCCAGGTGTCACCATTAAACCTTGCGAGTGGTAGAGATGGGGCTCAGAGAGAGGTTAAGACTCCTTCTGTCTCAGGGTTACTGCATGTCTGAGCCAGACTTTGGCCAAAATTGATTTTGTTTTATCAAGATAATATAGTTGAAATAGAAAGTCCCAAAAGATTTATAGTTAAGGAGAAAAAACCCAACAAACACTGTTCCTGTCTCACCTCTACCCACCTGCCCTTCACATGGCAGAGACCATCACTATTATTTCAGCTGCTTCATTCTAACCCTTGCTTTCATGCCTCTGAGCCCTGTGCAGATCTCCCAGGGCCACCTCTTGGTCTGTCAGGTATGGCGGGGTCCACTGAGTTCTCATACGGGGATTTCCATGTCAAAAACTCTTTGTGTGCTGGCCCTCTCCCACTGTTCCCTTTTCTTCCTTTTTGTTATCTTTATGGGTTTGAATGTTTTATTCCTTCACTTCATTTTGTATGGGTTGAGAGGGAGAGTAGATAAGCATGCTAATTATGAGCAGTAGTATAGTACTTTTCAAAACTTCTCAACATTTAATGATGACCTGTTTTTTCCTCAGCACTGAGCTATACATTTGGTCTTCACACACACCTCAGGAGACAAGTCTTGTTGTAATATTTGTTAGTTATAGAAAATTAAAACAATGCAGAAAGACAGAAGGGAAACCACAAAGTTACTCTGTACTGGTTTCTATGTTGGTGGGTGTATTTCCTTCCAACCTTAGGCTGTGCAGTATGGTCTGACATAGTTGTAATCTATTTATAGTGTTGCGTGTTTTCATTAACTCAACCTAGTATTGCATCATGTGTACACTTCTGAGCTGCTGTCTCTCTAAACCATGCATCATGTGTGTCTCCACTCACTCATTCCTCCCTGGTGCTGCTTTTGTAACGCTTCCAGTCTGTGATGAGCAGACAGGTGAGGGTGATGGAGTATTCACAGCGAGGACTGTTAGGTTATTCCTAGTTCTCTAACCCATTCCTCTGTTTTTGGATGTTTGATTTTTTATGATTCTTCCTCATCATAAAAATGCCATGCCAAAAGAATACCTTGATACCTAACACTTCTTCTGAAGTCTGGATTATTTCCTGGGTAGATTCTCCAAATTGCATTTCAAATTTTGGGTTTGAAAAACTTTTATTGTAAAACTCTAGACATATTGTCACTTGGGCTCAATCAGGTGTGTTTTCCCAGCAGTAGTGAATTCAGGTGCTTTCTTTATCCCCATCACATGTCTTCCATCTTTAGGTATCATCACTAAAGCAAACAAAAAAGTTTAATTTATAGATAAAGAGTGCTTTGATAAAGGAATGTTAAATACTTATTGTTAAAGATGTATAAGCCTATGTGTAAATATTTTCAAATGATTTTATGATGCTCCCACTCTATTTTTACCAAACATTCACATTACTGAGACTTCAAGTAACAACAGAAGAAAAAACCAAGCTGAAGTATTGAGCATCTCCCTTTACACACAGCTATGGATCTGAGTAGTCGTCTCCAAGACAGAGTAGATGTCACAGTATTTTTAAATGTGCCCTTAATGTGTGATTTAATGGCAGGAGCAAGGTCAGTGCTGACATTCCATCTCCACCGGGAGTTCCCAAGTCAGAATCTCTCGTTGGGATGCATTCTTCTGATGTGACTCAGAGAGGGCACCATTCTGCCTGCGGGTGCTGAAGTGTCAGTGTGTGACAAGGACAGGATGCACGAGCACACATGCATATGCACTGGGCCCTTGCAACTTACTTAGCTTTATGTCCTTTCTGTTCAGAGAAAAAAGAAATGTTTATTAAATACCAGATGTCTATAAATCACTTAAGGCTCACAAGAAAGGTAGCACGGTGTGTTTTTGAAAGAAGGAACCTGGGGACCAGGGGGTTAAACATATGAGTTCAGATTTGAACCTCCCTGGCCACCTCAGAGTGAGGTAGGATGACTTAGTTGAATTTCTGCAGCAGGTTGACTGAGATGGACGGCTGGCTCTAGGCCTGTATGGAGTCCTGGTCTCTTGGGCACATTTCTTGTGTGCAACTGTGTGTGTGGAGTCATCTGTTCCAAGGCCACTTTAACGAAAGGACTCTGTTGCTCTGACTAGCTGATGGAGGTGCTGTGAAGAGGCAGCAACTTTAAAAGTCTCAGGGGCCCCTGCCACCCCGCAAGTCCCTGGCTCCTCGCTCCCAGCACCTGCCCCGATTCACCATCCCAAGGCCAGGCCTAAGGATGAGGAAAGGGCTCTCTCCTTCCTTCCCAGCCTGGATTGGCTTGGCCAGAGATAACCACCACAAGCCCAAAGGACACTGTTTGTGCATTGTTTTATTTCCTGCAGTCTCTGAAAGAGTCAAAAGGAACTAAGAAAGTAGCTCATACTAAGATAAAAATGTGGATCTCTTAATAAGATGTGTTTTCTAGAGAGTATTCACATTTTTTTCCTTAAAATACAATACGTTTATATTTACCATTGGGTGCTTGTACCTGTACATGATATATCTTGGTTCTTATTTTTTCCCCATTACCTGTGCGCCCTTCACCCCTTCCACCTTTCCCTATTTACATAGACTTTGTTTCCATCACATTTTAACAAGTGGGCAACCAGAAAAATCTTGCTTTTTAAGAACAGAAATGCAGACCATTTGATAAACATTTAGGGAACTGTGTTAGGGAGGGGACCACCTACCCAGCAGGCCATGAAGTAGACCATCCTAGAATGTAGTCCAGTAACAGATTTCCTCTACTTCCATACACTGGAATTATGGATGCTGATTAAAAATAATGATAATATCTTACAAGTGGCTCATGCTACACATTTAAAACAATGATCCTTGGATCCTCCACTCACTCCATCTCACACACACACGTGTGTAAGACTAAAGACCCTTCGCACAATCCCACCAGCCACTGACAGCCCTGCAGCAGTGGAGTTCCTCTGCCTGAAGTGACCAGAGAGATGAGCACACAGGTGTACTCCTGACTGTCTGGCTCCACCACCTTTGTGGGCTTGGGAAGGTCACCAGGTCCGCTGACATCCTTGTGCCACATGCCAAAGGGCCTCTGAGGCACCGGGACTGCAGTGAGCAGCTAACGCTGGCTCTTCACGTGTATTTGGGTCTCAAAAGTTCTGCAGTTTGCCCAGCTGGCCAGGATCATAGACTGAACCCCAAAAGAGAGTTCACATGCCCCTAGGAAACCAATTCTCATGCTGTCTCCAGGTAGCCTTTGTATTAGGGGCATTTGGGAGGCTCTTGATAGGAATCAGGGAGCAATCAGTCTCAAGCAGAGCCTTTGATTGTCCACTAGGTATTCTGCTTATGATGAGCCTGTAATTTTTCATGAAGACGTTGAAAGGTAGAAATCCTTGTGGTTTTCTCTTACTTTAAATTTCTCTAGCAGTGTCTTTGAACTTAGCAGCCCCAGATATGATTACTCACAAGTTGGTGAGCCCACAACACAAGCACATGACCTAGCAGAAGCTGGACCACTGCAGATGTCGTTAGAAACTTCTGCTGCAGTGGGTGTGCCACCAAAGAAACAGCTGTGAGCTTGCAGCTGAATCATGGAGAAGGGGCAGCTGTAGCAGAGTGGGGACCAGGAGGGGGCAGTGGGAGGGGTCAAAGACTTTGCCTCAGCCCTCATTGATTCTCCAGGAGCTAACGTAATAGCATGTGAGAATGCTGCTAATAGAAGTGCCAATCAGTTATAGGTAGCGTTTATTAAGTGTCACTGCTTGCTAAACAGGAATCACAATATCACTGTTTTCCATAA
The DNA here is from genome assembly GCF_000247695.1 of Heterocephalus glaber. Next base: position 22,992,653 of record NW_004624735.1, on the reverse strand, counting down.
ACTACCTAATCCAGGTATTGAATGAATCAAACTTATTAGTTAATTTAGGAGCCCTGGATTTCAATTCTTTTTCCCATCTCTGTAAGAATTAATTCAATTATTACTTGCGTACCAGAAGACCTTGACAGTGATTGAATAAATTAATTTGCTGATTAAGTAGTCACAAGGGAAGCAAAGGGTTGTTGGTTGTATAATATGTCATTTCATGTTGCCCCTTGCAGTTTATAAAACACTTTCATTTCCATTGCAGAAGTATGGCTCCGAGTTGCCAATAGTGTGCCCAAGGTCTCAGCTTCTGACTTCTGTTCTGCACAAATCAAAACATCACACTGTACCAAATAAAGGCATACAACAAACAAAAACAAACTTAGAAAAAGGTGCATTGTGTATTGGAAGGGAGTAAAAGCAATTGGCATCATCCACTCCCTGCCCAGTTGTGGGGTGACCAAGCTGCTCCACCCAGCTGCTTGCTCTTTGCTGCCCTGTCCTCTCTCCTCTCTGCTGTCCCCTCAGTAACTCTGTGGTTTGCAGGGCGACACCATAACATGAGACTATCCTGAGTTCAAACACTGACTTGCTGCCTGCCAGCTATGTAGCTTTGCACAAGACAGTAGCCCTCTCTGAGCCTTACTTTCCTCCTCTGTGAATCAGGAATGATATTGTTCTTCTCAGGAGAGAATTGTGAAGCAGAATCAGCCAATCTTCATATCAGTTCTCAAGCATTCATGCTGGCCTGGTAGAAGGTAGCGCTCATTGCTAGTGTCTGGTCACAGAAGGAAGGGGCCACTTGACATTAAGGTGTCTCTAGGGCCATTGCTTCCCTGTTAACGCGTAGGACAGGGCCTCATATCCAACAGCGCAAAGGCTTAAAGCCTGGTATGCACTTCTGCATTTGGTTGTCTGTACTGAATGCAAGAGTTGCTGAGATTCCTCCACTGCAGTGTGGCCAGGGCAGAGGAGGACTGTGCTGGGCAGGCTGGCCTGTATGGCTCTGGCCAGGGGAAGCAGTCCTGGACCATAGCACAGCAGGTGGAAGAAGTACAGTCACTGCGGCTGCTGCTGGGGGCTGACCCCAGGCTCTGTGACACTGAGGGATGCCTCTGTAACCTTGGGATGAACTTTTCCCCCAGTGCCTCAGTATCCCTATTTACTATAAGGAGGATGGATCCGAGGGAACATAGATAACTCAGGTGACAAGCTAAATGCACCCGTTTCCACTTCTTAGATGGGCCTGGTGAACAAGCAAGTTGGGGTGCCCAGGGCCACCTGTGGAACTGGGAGAGTCTCGATGCAGCTGGAGACCTCAGTGATGGCCCACCGACCATGGGCTTGCCTGGTTCCCTGATGGTGCTGGGTGGTGGTGCTTTCATCAGCTTTCCGTTTTCAAAGGGGTTGCAGTGTAGGAATGACCCAGGTGAGGCTGAGACTGGCCAGAATCTCAGTGGTGACCCTGGAGTCTACAGTGGTGACCAGAGAGAAGTGGACAAGGCCTGAGCAGTACAGAGAAGAAAGGACAGGTCTCAGGCCAGCTGAGGAGGCAGGTGTCACAGGGGAGGTGATGGGCTAGGACAAGGGGCAGCTCTAATTTTACCTGGATATCATCTTTTGCTGCCAGGTGTAGTTCCTGATGAAGGAGGCCAAGAAACAGTTGTTGAAGTAACAGATGAATGAAAAAGCAGATTCATAACCAAATTAGTTAATTCAGAGGGTTCTCAAGCTAGTGCCCTCAAGACACGCCATTACCAATCTGGAGTGTAGTTTTGGTCCTATTTTCAAAGGAGCCTCAGGGTGAAGAGCCCACATTTCACCCTTGGTGAGAGTCCTCTTGCCATTGACTCAGTAATGTCCTGTAGAAAATGTCAACACACAAACAAATAGCTCTCCTTTATGCCAATGGAAACCATTTGAAAAATATAATGGGGGAAAAAACATTCCATTTTTAATGACATCAAGTGTTAAGCATCCTAAAATTCAAATTAACGAAACAAAGTAATGCTTAACTTTGAGATCATTCCAGATGATTAGCTTGACAGACTTGGCAAGACAGTTTTCAATTTCATCCAAAAGAATAAAGAGCCAAGGAAATATTTAATAAAGGAAAGTAATATGGGAAGACTTTTATCATCACACGATGAAATATGTTATAAAGCGACTTCAGCTGAAGGAGAGTGGGGGTGGAGCCAGAATTTACAAAAAGATGAATGTACAAAGGGGCTGCCCATCAGAGCAGATTCACTCATGTGTAAGTACATAATATCTGAGAGCAGACATTTCAGGTTTATGAGATTACATTTTAAAATAAATGGCACTGGCATTGTAATTTATAAACTATTTTTAGAAAGACAGAAATACCCCAAATGAGAAAATCAATAAACTATTCACTCTGCTTTTTAGAATGACGACCCTTTGGGTGGGCTTGGAGACTCTGTTCCCTCCTTTATCAGCATCGCTGATTAATTTGCTAAGCTAATGCTGCCCAGGCCAACTGGGTACCAAGTGGTGTGTTACACGCCTGCCTTTTTGTCTGTAGAACATGGACAATAGTGGTGCCCGCCTCATGGGGTGTCGTGATATTAAATGCAGTAGTGTTGTGGCTTCCTGGTAAGCAAACAGCAGACTTACATGAAATGCTACCAGGATCCTCTGGGCTTCGTGCTTCATCCTGGTCTATAGCCACCAAGAGCTTGTTCTCAGAGTGGCCGTGAGGTGTGAGTTCATACAGCAGCAGGGGCTCATCTGGAGCGCTTGTGCAGCCAGGCATGGAGCTGAGGGCGGGTGGAAGGCACAGTAGGGACTTGGCTCCACACCCTGGGATGGTGACACAAGAGCTGGCTGTGACTTCAGAGGTGAAACTCACTCTTTAATTATACTTCCCCAGACTTCAGCCTAAACGAGGTCTGTGGTTGAAGCTTCCATTTTAGGACCATGATCGGCAACTTCGGTCCTGAAACCCATCATAACTCTGCTCTAGAACTGCAATGTCCTCACTATCTAAAAATATGCCACTCTGGGAGGGTGCTGTAAAAAAATGCCTCTGGCCTGACTCTGGAAATGGAGCCGCATGGAAAAGGCTGGAGGAGATGGAAGCCCGAGTGACGCGCACACACAGACCCTGACCTGAGGACAGTGCAGGGTGGGGTGTGAGCCCCTGGCAAATCAGTCGCATTATTTGGTGACTTCTCTGGATGAATCTTTTCTATTTTTAAAAAAGTTGTGACGTGTTAAAGACTGCATGGTTGAGTCCCTCACTCCTATGCTGACACCACCCCCTGGGAGACAGGGCTAGGTGGTGGGGGTGAGGGGTTGGCTTATGAGAGCGGAGCCCTCACCAGTACTTCAGTGACCTTAGAAAAGAGACATGGGAGAGGTCGCCTGCTCTCTCTCAGCTGTGCGCCATGCGACGATATGGCGAGGAAGCAGCATTTGTACCAGGAGGAGGCACCAGAACTCAGCCCCACCAGGACCACGACTCTCTATTTCCAACCTCCAGAATGGTGTAAAGGAAAGGTTGTTGCATAAGGTTCTACAGAATCCCATTACAGTGGCCTGCGCCAATGCAGACATGGGAAAGGCTATTTGCTGCCTTATTTACCACTGTCAATCTCACACAAACCCCCCGTGCTACCTGTGAAAGACAAGTCTGAGGTAGAGATTACAGGCTCTGCACACAGCTGAGAGCATGGTGCCATCAAAGCAAAAGCCTTCCATCCCTGGAGCTAATGTTTTGGAAGAGCCTCAGAGACAGAGAGAACTCCAAGGGACAGAGACCTCTGCTTGGGATCCAGAGGCTTCCTCTAAAGTTCCAGCCTAGTAGCTCTCCAGCTCTGGGTTCTTGATAAACTTGTGTAACTTCTCCTTGCTTCCAACTTCTCATTTGTGAAGGGAGGCATTGGTGCCTCTACTGGACCCTGTGTGTGGGGTACTGTGAAGAGCAAATGCGGTGAGGTAGACATGGTTTGTAGACTGTAAAGTGCTACGCTTAAGATTGCTCTAGTGTTGTGCTAGACCAGGGTAACATCTGCTAGCAAATGTTTAACAGGATCAACTACTGTGTTATGCTGAAAAAGAGAGATGGGAGGAAGGAAGGAAGGAAGGAAGGAAGGAAGGAAGGAAGGAAGGGACACATTTCTCCACCAGCCTTTGTTCTCCCCTCCCTGTGCTGCTCTCTGGGCTCCATATCAGTGCTCCAGGAGGCTCAGGCAGCCTCTGCTGGCCTCTTTAATGTGACTTGTGGACAGTGTAACATGCACTAACCTTGGTGTACAGTGCTTCCTCAAAGCAGAGCATTAAGTCTGCTGCTCAGGCCTATCTCTGTCATCTCAGAGACACACATTGGTCCCAAGGTTTTAGCCATGGCATTGGTCTCAAGGAATCTGAGTTCTGGCAGATCTTTCACCTCTGCCTGTCACCCCTTTGGCCCCCCGCTCCATCTTCCTCCTTTGCACCCTGTGGCTTGGGAGGCAGCACAGGACAGCCACCATAGGGTGGGAATAGGCTCCGTGGCTGGGAAGACCAAGTTCTGGTCTCACCCTGCTGAGGCTCTGTGGCCCAGGCAAGTCCTCTAGGTGTCCCTGTGTCCCATTCCCTTCACCTTTAAACAAGCCATCTCAGCTGGGGCTTCCCAGGGGATGCTCTGAGATGGAGCTTTGCATGCAAAGCACCCTGGAGACAGGCAGCCTTAAGGACTGGGGAGCCAGACAGAGGAAGAACTTCAACGCTAGCCAAGCAAAAGCCTGTGATTCCTGGGGAGTGGAAGTGGGCTGCCCTTCAGAGCCATTCTGTGTTGTGAGCAGAGGCTGGTCTTGTCTGTCTGCACTGACTGGATGTTGGATGCTGGCTGTCCCTGGGTCAGGGATCCACCTCTCTTGGATCAAGGGCAGTTCTTGCAGGACTCAGATGAAAGCTGCCAGCCTCAGACTTCCCAACAGTTGAGAAATGAGAGCCCTGTTTGTGGAGTCTGGGCAGTGCACCAGGGTCCTCTGTAGTGGGTGTGGGGAGGATGGAGGCATGTGGCATCTGCAGAGACCTGAGCGCAATGCCTTGTGGTACCTGCTGAACGTGGTACCTACCGTTGTTCCTGTTATCACTAGTGCCCCATGACAACACAGCTCCGTGCGCTCTGTCTTCTAGAGTTTTCTGCCATTCTACTGTGGACTGCTCGATAGAAATAGATACGTTTTTGCTTATTTCTCTTTTTTTAACCTTTGTAGCCACCCTCCCCCATGGCCAGTTGAGAGCTTAACAAATAGTTGTAGGATAGAGAGACGCATAAAGGTGAGAAAGGCATTGGGTCGCATGAGAATGAGGACCCTGAAGAGCGCGTCCCGGGGCTGTCTTTGGGGACCTTGCCGCCACTGTTTTCATAACCATCTGGCTGTCCTCTGCATTCTCTCCTAGTTGCTGTGGACTCCTGGCAGTCCCTGGCTGTCTCCTCAGTAGCTGTGGATCCGTCCATCAGGGACTTTGATGTCGCCCACATCAGCACTACTGCCACCGCCAACTTCTCAGTCGCCCGAGACTTCTGTTTGCTGGGTAAGAGGAGTCCACGCCCCCAGAAGTGTGGATCAAGCCTGCCCAGTGCTGCTCAAGGACCTGATTTCAGAAGCTTACAGAGATTTCGGGATAAATAACATGGGGGTGGCTGGGCAGGAAGAAATTAGCTGAGAGGCAGAGACCTGAGTGGGTCTCCCCGCTGCCCCACTGCACAGCCCTAGGGGTAAGGAGGAGGTGCACTGCTGTGGTCTTCTCACAGGCTAAGCTGAGACCTGGGGCAAGACTTATTTCCAGAGATTTTCTTCTGTACAATTTAAAGAACTTTCTTTTTTAAAAGTTAATTTTATTGGTACATTTTAGGTATACAATAGAATGACATTCATCATTGGAAATTTGCACCTTTACATAGTCTCTCTTGGTTCTTATTTTTCTCCCTTCCCCTGCCCTCCCTTCAACCCCTCCATCCCTCCCTATTTACAAAGACTTTGTTTCCAGTTTTTCCTTTTCTCATATT
>NW_004624735.1:22920752-22980466 GCF_000247695.1 Heterocephalus glaber | reverse complement strand
TTTCAGTCTATGAATTTCTTTTTGAGTTAGGTGTGTTTCTTGTATACAGCATATTGTTGGATTTTGCTTCTTAATCCATTCTGCCAGTCTATTTTTTCTGATTGGTGATTTGAGGCCATTAACATTGATGGTTATAATTAATAGATATTGATTTATCCTTGTCATGATGTTTTACTGTTGTTGGTTCTTTTATTTCTAATTTTCCCCCTTTCCCTTTAGTTTCTTACCTCACCTGGTGGCTTCCCTCTCTTGGGCCTCATGGAGTTGTGACTTTCATTGTGTTTTTCTAGGATATTGTTTAGAATTGCTTGGAGTGCTGGTTTGGTGTTCATGAAATTTCTCAGGTGTTTTTTTGTCATGAAAGTATCTAATTTCTCCATCAATTTTGAAAGATAATTTTGCAGGTTACAACAGTCTAGGTTGGAATTTATTTTCTTTTAGGGTGTGAAATACTTCACTCCATGCTCTCCTTGACTTGAGGGTTTGTGTTGAGAATTCTACTGTGACTCTGATGGGCTTTTCTTTGTAGGTGATTTGTTTCTTTTCTCTAACTGCTTGTAGGATTTTGTTATTCTGTTGGGTTTCTTGGATCTTGACTATTATATGTCTAGGTGTAGATTTTTTTATCATGTCTAGTTGGAGTTCTATATGCCTCACTTATCTGTATGCCCAATTCTCTACCTCTGCCTGGGAAGTTTTCTACCATTACTTCTGTGAATAGTTTTTTTTTTTATGTCAATTGTACATTCTCCTGTTTTTTTGTAGACTCCTATCAGTCTTCTGTTATTCTTCTTTGCATCATCTAGCAGCTGCTGGATTGATTTCTCATGGTCCCTTACTATTTTGATGAAATATCTGTTTTCATGGTCCTTAGCTGCAATCCTGTCTTCTATATTTGATATTCTATCTTCACATTCCCTTAATCTGCTGTGCATACTTTCAATGGAATTTTTAATCTCCTGGATATCTGTTTGAATCTGTTTCATGGATTCCATTTCTTTCTTGTGTTGGGCAATCATGGTTTCCATTTCTTTCTTATGCTGGGCGCTCATGGCTTCCAGCACGTTTCTGAGCTCATCTATTTTTTTTATTTGTTTCTGTTCTAGAGCCTCTAATCATGTCTTTCACTTTGCTCACCATCTCAGTAGTTATCTGGGAAATTATTTCTGTTTTAAATTTTTGTAGAGCCTCATTCACCTGTTTTGTTACTTCCTGTGCTATCAGTTCAAGGTGTCCAGGTGGTTGATTATTAGACTTTCCCGCCTCATTTTCCCTAGAATTTGCCTTTGGTGGGGTGGAAGTCTGAGTCTGTGCCTTGCTTAAATGTCTTCTCATTTTCGTTTTTGGTACTGTCCTTGGTTTAATTCCTGGGTTGATACTTTGAAATTGCTTATTGTAAGTATCTTTGTTGCTTGTATTTGGAACCCTTATGGAATGATTCCTTCTCAGAGGTGTCTTCCAGATATAGCTGGTCTTTTGGTTTTGAGTCTCTAATGACTCTGAGGCTATCCCATTTTCATTACACCAGGAAGGACAACTGATTAGATTAATCAGAACACCTTAGCCCAAGTGATACAATCAGCAACACCATAGCATCAAGTACCTCTTAGAAAATGACAATTTGTTGTAGTTATTAATCTATCACCTTTAACTGTGTGAATTAAATCAAAATCAATGGCCAACCCAACATATGTTTATAGTGAATAAACTCTTCAATATAGCAACTTTCCCCTTCAGGATGGGGAGTTCGAAGGAGTTGGGAAGGAGGGATAGATAGGTAGAAGGATAGAAGGTTAGCAGTGAGGCCAGAGGACACAGGTAAGAGAAGGAAAAAGAGAAGAAAAGAAAAATAGAGAAGAAATCCAAATTAGGGCCAGAACAGGAATAAAAAGGGAGATAAAGAACAATGTGGGATAGCAAGAGAGCAAGTGAGAGAGAGAGAGAAATAAAAGAGAAAAGAAAGAAAAAAAAGAAGAGAAAAATAAAAATTTGAAAAGAGTAGAAAAAGAAAAAAATAAAAATAAGAGCAAGTAATAATAATAATTTTGAAAATAACAAATAAAAAATAAAAATGAAGGGCCTCCTTCGGGGTATGTCTTTGCTGTCACAATAGACAATGTGGGCAGCTGTGTGCAGATTTAAGTCAATGAGTCTCAGCAAGCCAGTTGCAGACCTGTGAAATTCAGGTAGATTTCTGGCTGCAAGTCCTAAGTTCAGCTCCCTGTCCTTCTACAGGGTTGAACTCTGCAAGGCTCTAGTGCAGGTTACAGCTGCCCTTCCCCTGAAGATAGTCCAGGTTCCAGTGGGAGGTGATGATCCCTCCAACTTACCAAGTACAGTGGTCTGGTGTGCCTTTATTGCAGAGATTCTCTTCACTTTTCCAGTGGGCTTCAGTTTTCATCAAGGAGCCTGAGTGAGGCCTTTTATCTGTTGTTCACTTCTGCTCTATCTTCTGGAGCTCAGGAAATTGCCGTTATGCTCCCCTGTGCCTTTGTAGTGTGGAACCAGGAGGCCAGAGGTGGGGTGGGGGTAGGGTGCTGCACGTGTCCACCACTAAGCTGGTCACTGTGGGCCTGGCAAGGGATCCTCACCATCTGGCTGGTCACCAGTGAGCATGGTGCAGGTTGGATGGAGCAGGGCTCCAGGTGGCCAGGGACCTCTCTCTCCACCCACCTGGCTAAGCTGGTCGCTGTGGGCCTGGCGAGGGCACAAAAGCTCTTTTCATCATTTTCCCCTTTGTTTTGTTCCATCCTCTTTCCCTTCACTCTCTCCCCTGTCCCCCATTTATTATACCTCCATCCATTTGAAAAACATCTCTTCACTTCTATTTAATCTATTTCTCTCCCCTCTCCCTATATATGTGCTTTCTCTTATAAGAGAAACCATGTGATATTTAAGCTTGTGTCTGACTTATTTCATTTACTATTATGTTCTCAGGTTGCATCCATTTACCTACAGATGCCTCCAGTTTGCTTTTCCTTATTTCAGAGTGGTATTCCATTCTGTATAAACACCACATTTTATTTATCCAGTCATCTCTAAATGGGCCTATAGGCCACTTCCAAGATTTCACTATTAAAAATGTTGCTTCTATAAACATAGGTATGTATATAGCCCTGTAATAAGATGACTTTAATTCTTTCAAAACAATACCTAGAGTCAGAATAGCTGGATCAAATGGAATTCCTATTTTTAGATTTCTGAGGAATCTCCACAAATTTCCATAGTGGTTGTACTAGCTTACATTCTCATCAACAATGTAGAAGAGTTCATTTTTCCCCACATCCTTGCCAGCATTGTTACTATTTGATTCTTGATGATAGCTATTCTTTCTGGAGTAAAATGGTATCTCAATGTTATTTTAATTTGCATTTCTCTAATGGCCAGCAATGCTGAACATTTTTTCCCATTTGGATTGGCCACATTGGGCATTTGTACTCCTTCTGAGAAGTGTCCATTCATTTTGGTTGTCAGTTTTTTGGATTGGGCTTTTTATTTTGGGGAGCTATACTTTTTCTGAGTTCTTTATATACCTAAGTGTTAGTGTTTTGTCTGAGGAGTAGCTGGCAAGAGTCTCTTTCCATTCTGTAGGTTGTCTCTTCACTCTGTTGATTATTTCCTTTGATGTTCAAAAGCTTTTCAATTTGATATTATCTCATTTGTTGATTCTTGGTATTATTTCTTGTGCCATTGGGACTTTTACCTATTTTATCTTCTGGCATATTGTTTCTGCTTTAACATTTAGATTTTGATCCATTTTGATTACAGTTTAGTACATGGTGAGATAAATGGGTCTAGACTCAATCTTGTGCAAATGACTATATAATTTCCCCAGTACCATTTGTTAAAGAGATTATCTTTCCTTTAGTGTATGTTTTTGACCCTTTTGTCAAAGATCCAATAGGTGAACATGTCTGGGGTTGTTTCTGCATCCTCTCTTCTGTTCCATTGATCTTCACATCTGTTCTTGTGCCAGTGCCATGCTGTTTTATCACATTCCCACTGGCTTGAACCAGCAGTGGTACATGCAGGACTGTTCCCTTGGGCAGCTTGTACAACTGGTGTTACAAATGGACCTAACCATTTCTGTTAGTCTTTTTACTCATAAAATTAATGAAAAGCCACCTGATGAGACAATCATGCACGTACCACTGCTGGTTCAAGCTACTCGGCAGCAAGACATACAAGTTACAGCCCTGCCACGAACATGTTAATCATAGTAGCTTTGTAGAATAGCTTCAAATCTGGGATTGTGATGCCTCATGCTATACTCTTGTTGCCCAGGATTGCTTTTGCTATTCCGGGACACTTCCACTTCCATATGAATGAGAGGATTGTTTTCTATAGATGTGTGAGAAATGCTATTGGTATTTTGATTGGGGTTGTGTTAAATCTATATATCTGTTTTGGAAGTATAGCTATTTGATTACATTTGTTCTGCCTATTCAGGAACTGGGGTATCTTTCCATTTTCTGATGTTCTCCTTGATTTTCTCTTTCAGAGTTATGTAATTTTCATTGGAGATTCACTTCCTTGGTTAGGTTAATTCCTAAGTATTTAATTTTTCTTGATGCTATTGTGAATGGTAATGTTTTCCTTATTTCTTTCTCAGTGAGTTCATTATTAGTGTATAGGAATGCTATTGATGTTTGTGTGTTTACTTTGTATCTTGCTATGCTACTAAATTTGATTATTAATTCTAGATGTCTTTTGGTGAAAGATGTCTAGATGTCTTTTGGTGTCTTTTTTGGGTCTTCTATGTAGAGGATCATGTCATCTGCAAATAATGATAGTTTGACTTCATCCTTTCTTATATGTATTCCTTTTATTTCTTTCTCCTACTTGATTTCTCTGGCTAGTGTTTCAAGGACTATGTTGAATAGGAGTGGTGATAATGGACATTGTTGTCTTTTTCCTGATTTTAAAGAGAAGGTTTTTCCCCATTTAATATGATGTTGGCAGTAGGCTGGTCATAAATGGCTTTTATCAGATTGAGATAAGTTCCTTGAATTCCTATTTTCTTCAGGGTTTTTATCATGAATGGAAGTTGGATTTTATCAAAGGCTTTTTCTGCATATATTGAGATGATCATGTGATTTTTGCCTTTGCTTCCGTTTATGAAATGAATTTTATTTATTGATTTGTGCATGTTGAACCATCCTTGCATTGTTGGGATAAAGCTTAGTTGGTCACAGTGTATAAAACTTTTTGATGATTTGTTATATTCTCTTTGCCAGTATCTTGTTGAGGACTTTTGCATCTATGTTCACTAGAGAGATTGACCTGTAGTTGCCATTTTTGGTTGAATCCTTGTCTGATTTGGTGATGAGGGTAATTCTAGCATCTAAGAGTCATGTGGGATAACTCCTTCCTCTCAAAAGAGTTTGAGGAGTATTAGTATGAGATCTTCTCAGAAGTTCTTGTTGAATTTGACAATGAATCCTCTAGGTCCTGGGCTTTTCTAAGTAAGGTTTTTTTTTTTATTACTGTTACAATTGCATTGGCTGTTATTGGACTATTCAGGATTTTTAAGCTTTCTTGGTTCAGTTTTTCTAATTCATATGTATCTAGAAATATCGCCATTTCTTTTGAGTTCTCCAATTTTTTGGTGTACAGGTTTGTGAAATAGTTGCTAATAATCTGAATTTCAGCATTGTCTGTTGTGATTTCACATTTTAAATTTATAATTACACTGATTTGTGTCTTTTCCTTTTTTGGGGTAAGATTGGCTAAAGGTTTGTCCATTTTGTTTATTCTTTCAAAAATCAGCTCTTTGATTTATTAATTCTTTGTGGGTTTTTTTTTTAGTATTCATTTAATTGATTTTTGCTCTGACATTTGTCTGAAAATAGGATAGCTACTCTTGCCTATTTTGGAGTTCTTGTTGTATGAAATATTATTTTCTGTCCTTTGATTCTTTTTTTTTTAGTCTATGAATTTCTTTTTGGTTAAATGTGTTTACCATAGGAATTTGTTTTTTTGTTCCATTCTGCTCATCTGTGTCTTTCAATTGGTGAATTGAGACCATTCACATTGATAGTTATAATTCATAAGTGCTAACTTATTCTTGTCATTGCATGATTTTTCTGTCACTGTTTTCCTTTATTTCCCTTCACTTAATTGCTTACCCTACCTGATGCATTTATTCTATTGGGCATTTTGCTTAATTTGATGGTCTCTTTCTAGGATATCCTTGAGAATTTTTTGGAATGTTGGTTTCTTGGCCTTGGTTCTTTCTTGGTCACCTGAATTTCTTTAGGTACTCTTTACAGTGGAAATAGCTTATTTCTCCATCAATTTTGAAAGATAATTTTACAGGATATATCAGTGTGGGTTGGAGGTTGTTTTCTTTGAGGGCTTGAGACACTTCAAATTGTTCTTTCCTTTAAGGTTAGTGCTGAGAAGTCTGCTGTAATTCTGATGGGTTTTGCTTTATAAGAAAATCATTGCTGTTCTTCTCTAAAAGCTTTTGAGATTCTGCTCATGTGTTGGATTTCTGGTGTGGAGTAGTTTTGCTGATCATGGCTATTTGGGGTTCTATATTCCTCTATTATCTGCACATTAAATTCTTTTTCCCAGGTCTGGAAATTTTTCTGTTATTACTTCTGTCAACAGGTGTTTTAATGCCCTTTGTTGTGTCTTCTGATTTTTCCCTAATTCCAATTACTTAGCCATCTTTACATCATCTAGCAGTAGTTGGATCAATTTATCATATTCTTTTGTGTAGCTCTCATTGATTGATCACCAACAACAGCCCTATCATCTAGATCTGATACTTTTCCCTCACATTGGCTGCTTCTGTTGCCCAGATTTTCAATCATATTTTTGATCTCCTGGATTTCTGTGTGGAATTTTTCTGTGGACTCCCATTCTTTTCTATGAGGGCCATTCATATTTTGCATCTCTTTCTTTAGCTCAGCTAAATGTTTTATTAGTGTCTTCTCTAGACTTACTGATCATTTGTTTCATTAGGATCATTATCTATTTAGTTATATTTTCTTTGAATTTATCACATCTTATCGATCTTTTTTGTTACCTCCACTGATACTGTTTCAGGTACTTCTGCTGTGTGGATTTTTATTTCCTTCCCCCTTGGTCCCCCTTCCCCCCCGAATTGGCTTTAGGGTAGTTGGGAGGTTTTGGAGGCATTCTGTTGCCTTGTTTTCTCATGTTTCTATTTTTGTTTATTTGTTTCCTGTGCTGGGGTTTGGTGCCTGATTATAGTGCATAATTTTGCTGCAGAGATATCTTCTGGGCATGGGTAACTATTGGCCTTTGCTTTTATCCCAGGATCCAATTACCTCCATTTATTTGAGAGGGAAGGTTGTAGTTTATTTGGCTCCATATATGGTTCTTCAGGAAGTGGCTGCAGTATTGTTTGTGGCCCCCAGGTAATCTATATACTGGCATACTGAGAAAACCAACACCTATGTCACCTTGACTATCATAGTAAAGTCAGAAACAGTGCCATTGAATGTGGCCTGGTTACTGACAAACCCTAAGAACCACTCATGTACCACCCTTAACCAAAGCAAAGAGATTTGCAATTTTAGTATAGACACTTAAGCAACCCAGATACTGACCTATAGTGAATCAGACCACTGATCTCCACTGGATGTTGGCAGTAGTGCAGGAGCTCAGGGAAATCACCAGACTCAACACCATCACCTTCAGATCAGCATTCTCTGAAGGTTACACCCACCAAAGCTGGCTCCCGCCACAGAATGCAGGCCCTGTGACCCTCCTGTCCTGAACTTGAACTTCTTAGGAGACTTCAGGGGATCTTTGTCTAGCCCTCACCCTTTCTGAGCCTTTCTCACATGGCTGTCTCTCACGTGGTAGCACTTCAGTCCTGAAGTTAAACTCTCCTCCAGGGTAGTGGCCATCCTCAGGAAGGTCAGTCCCTTGGCTGCCATCTCTGCTATCCTGTGCTGAGCAAAGCCAAGGTGCAGAGCCAGCTAGGAGTTGATAGTTTGACCCTGGCAGTGGGTCCTTCCTCCCTGCGTGGCATGGCACAGTGAGGTGGTGACAGGGCCTAACCTCTCTCATTTCACATAGCTAGTGAGGGCACAGTGGATGGGTACATGGAGCTGCCTCCTGTCTCACACTGTCGTGTTCTCCTATAGACCTATGCTGCCAAACAGCCACATCATAAGATCTTTGAAGAAGGAAGCTGTTCCCAGCTGAAATGAGTTAAAAAAAAAAATTCAGGGCTGGGGCTGTGACTCAGTGGTAGAGCACCCTGCTTAGCATGCCCAGCAACACGTGTACACACACACACACACACACACACACACACACACACACACAGATAGACAGACAGACACATATATACCCACACACACAGCTATTGAGTGTCAGACATTCTGTTGGGTGCAGAAATGCAGGGTCCCCTCCCCAGATCAGCAGAGAGCAGCATACAAACCCATCACTGAGGAAAGCTGCAGACCAGGAAACATGGGAGCTGAGGAGTGTAGGGCAGCTTCTTCCTGCTAGATGTGTTCATTGGAGGACATGAGCAACCATTATGGTGTTGGCTGTATCTCTCATCCTCTCCTGAGCAGCGGTCACACATTTTCCCAAAAGGGTCACATAATAACTCTTGCAAGTTCTGCAGCTGTAAGTTTCTATCACAACTATTCAGTGGCCTCTATAGCATGAAAAAAGCAAGGAACAATATTCAAAGTAATGGACATGACAGTGTTGCAATAAAACTTTATTGAGAAAAGCAGGAAGCAGTTGGATTTGACCCTACCTCTATCCTGAGATGTGATAGTCCTTCAGTCCTGCTGAGTGCCAGGGATATCCTTCTCTTATGTCCTTCTTCCACCTCAGCCTCAGACTATGGGAGTGTTTCCCAGAACCGAGAAGGTCCTAGGCCCTCAATCTTCTATCTGTACATTTATATTACTGAGTTAAGCTGGACAGTTTTTAATAGTACATTTCACCAGTGGGCCCAATCTATGTGGTACTTATGCAAAGAAATGCCCTAGTGCTCTGGATTAAGTTCTGTAAAATAGATTAGGCTGCTTCTCTATGAATTCAGTGTAACTAGGCCACACAGTCACATGGACTAAATGTGTGGGTATGTTGGAAAGAATCCACTGTTTCTGCAAAAGAATTCAAAATGGAGAACTGCCCCTCTAACATGTCCTTGTGTAGGATGGCACTGTGGAGTGTGTACTATTGTCCCTTCCCGCACAATGCTTTCACCTTTGTATTTTTCTGGTTTACGTGGCTGTCCCCTGCACAGCCAGAGAAAATGTGCGCCCTGTGATTGACAACTGTAACAGGAAGCCATGTGAGAAGCAATGGGAGGGGATGGTCAGTCATGATTTGTGATTGAGACAAATTAAAAACGGAAACTGTGTTTTTCCTTCCTAAGTCTCCATTTTGGGTTCTAATTCATACTCCAGAGTTTTTGCAACGGAGATGGCTTCATTGGAATTTCTTTCTCTCCTGTCTTTCTCTCCCTTTCTTGCTCCTTCCCTCCTCTCTCTATCCCTTTATTCTTTCCACTCATTTATCTACCCCTTCTCTACAAATCCACTGGCCTCTTTCTCTCTCTCTCTCCCTCTCTTTCTCTCTCTCTCTCTCCCTCCCTTTCTGTTTCCCCATAAATCTATCCATCTTTCCCTCCCTTGGTCTCTCTTCATAAATTGAACCCCCCTCCCCCTCTCTTCCATAAATCAGTCTATCCATCCATCCACCCATCAGTTCATCCATCCCTCTAACCATGCATCCCTTCTTCCATCCACATGTCCAGCTCCTGCCATTTACCAGGCACCACGCTTTGAACATTAGCAGTATCATCATTTGTTCAGACATTATTGTGTTACAGGACTGCTACCATTCCTATTTCACAGGACCTCTAAGATTAGAAGACTAAGGCTAGAAATAGAACAGCTTTTACATAGACCCAACATGTAAAGCCCCCAGGTATGTTCCACTCCCAGACTGTCAGTGAGCTCTGTACGTGGCTTCAGTGCATGGCCATAATGAACAGACACTACACCAGCTTTTCCAGCCTCAGATCTCACTGAAATTTGGGGCTGGAGAATACTTAGGGGGTGGCATGATGTCCTGTCTATTGTAGGATGTTAGGGTCTCCCACTAGATGACAGTAACTGCTCCTCTCCTGGCGGTGACAAACCAAAAATGTCTCCAGCATGGTGACATCGACATTTGGGACAAAATCGCTTCCAGCTGACCACCACTGCTTAGAACATGCTGTTGAGGATTGGACAGACTCTGCCTGTCACTTGTTTGCCTCCATTCCCTTCATTTCTGTTTATTATTGCTGTAACATATGTATTTTTACAGAAGAAATTGTGGAGAAAGCAGCAAAGCTTTGCCTCCCAATCTGCCAGGAGTGGAGCTGAGCAGACAGAACCCTGTTTTAGGAATAGGAAGACTCCTCTCATTGCATCAGTGTCTCCTCACTAGTGTTTATTGCTTCCTATGTGCAAGGCCCCGAGTCTTGTAGGGAACTAGACATGAGCCTGTCTCAAGGCCCAGACAACAGCACTTGGCACTGAGCTAAAACTCAACAGAAATGAATCAAATCGATGAATGAACAAAAGCAAATATAGTAGAGGAAATAGGATAGGGGGTGGGGTGGAGTTGGATGAGTGTGGCTGGTGGTGAGCACCACTGTGGGGCTGGGATACACAGACCACTGAGCAGGCATGGCCAGGGGCTCTGGTGTGACTTTATGACTGAGAGTTTGGATGTGAACACAGGCAGGTGGCCTGCATCCCTGGGCCACGGCAGCAGAGCACAGGAAAGGGATGCTGGGCCTGGCCCTGGCTTGTGTCCACAGGGCTTGGTCAGGACTGGGCTCAGAAGTTGAGCTTGGAGTCCTGCATCATGGTGGGCTCCTGATGGTCTTCCCACCCCTGCCCCAACTGTACTTTTTCACCAGGAAAATGTAAATATGGCCTACAATCTTTTAGCTGCAATGCTGAAATTCAAAAGTCAAAAATTTTTTCATGGATTTGCTATAAAAATCTGAAAGGACAGAAGAAATTATATTCTTCATCCATCCTTCTTAGTATAAACAAGCTGTGTTTATAGAAATTGCCGCTGTGTTTGACAACAGACAGGTCTTTTCTCCAGACCTCCTGGAGGACTGCTCAGGGCTTGTGTGTGTGCCCCAGGGTCCCTTTTAATATGCCAGGGTGTGGGGTGAGAGGTAGGGCTTGGCTTTGCACCTTCCTTCCAGTGGCATTGAGGAGAATCCTGGAGACAGTGCCCTTTAGGGGGGTCAGTGTCATACTCCGCCCACATCTGGCCCCTAATAAGGACCAGCAGCTTCTGCTATGTTTGTGGTTGTTTTCCTTGAAAGCTAACTTGAATAGTCCTAAACTCTAGGATCTGAATGGATTACTGAGAAGGTCCGAGGAGAAGCGTGATTCCTGTGTTCGAAGCATACTCAGGAGGCTGGTGACGGGCGTGCTCATAGCTACCCCCTGTCCTCTTCCCAGGCACCACTCTGCTCCGCTCTGAGACAGGATCTGCACCCTCTGTGACCATCGCCCCCCGTGGCCAGCTACGGGGCAGGTCCCAGGCTGTGCGAGTGGGCACTGCATGGAAGCAGGTGGACCAGTTCCTTGGAATTCCCTATGCCTCTCCACCACTGGCAGACAGCCGCTTCCGGGCACCAGAGCCTTTGAACTGGACGGGCTCCTGGGATGCCACTGAGCCAAGGTAGGGCCTGAGGGGTGTGCAGCCCTCAGGGGTGACTTGGAAGCCGAGCCATGAATTCCGGCTTGAGCAATGGATGGGGGATGTCACTTAGGGTGAAATTAAGTAGGGTCACAGGTGCAGCCCCCCAGTGTCAGTGCCCTACACGCTCCTGCTCGTGTCAGCTCTCGCCTCAGCCCCTTCGTGACGTCTGAGTTCAGTCGTGCCGGAAAGGAAATGCACCATTTCAGGAAAAATAAATAGGCCATGAAAACAATTTAAGAAGACTTGTTGTCCCCCACCTGGGAGAATACTACAAGCTTTCTTTTTCTTTAAGCACTCATATCCCATCATTTCCTCTCCTTAAAATTTTTCATTTTAAACAGTTAGTATACTGGAGAATGATTTTTGTGATGCTTTCTAATTAAAGCTCATGCAGGGCCTAGAAACAATGCCCATGGCTGCCTCGCCTCTCTGATTGCCCTCAAACACAAATCGGAACAGCTTACCATGCTGGCTGTTCTCAGGGAACGGATGAGGGCATGGGGTCTTGCAAGTCTTGAGTAGCGAGTGACTGGAGATCTTGGGTTGCTGCAGCCAGGGATGGTACAGAGTGGGCAATGACTGAGGGGCCTTTTGGGCAGATGACCCCAATGCTGCAATTAGGGGGGGAAGCAGAGGTGGCCTCCACTCCTGCACTGTGGGTACGCAAGCTGTCCCCCAGCGCCCTGTGCTGTGTAGAAGGCCTGTGCTCTGCCTGACAGCAGAGTCTGCACACGTGCTGGCAGAAGGCCAAGATCCTGGGCGCACCCACTGTGCCCTTCTCTGTCTCAGCTGGCTCTGGCCAGTATGCTGTCCCTGGGAGTCGTCCCCTGAGCCGCTGGCAGAGATAGGCACAGCCACTCTGTGCCCTCTGTTCACTGGCCTCTCCCATGCTGGAGGGAGCTGCCATGGGGCAGGTGGGAAGCCAGGCCTCAGAGAGGAGCTGTGGGCTATGCCGTGGAGGTCGACGGGGAGAGACGGGCTGTGTCCTCTCGGTTATTTCTCCTGCACATCACCGGGTCTGTCTTCGCAGGGCCAGCTGCTGGCTGCCAGGCACCCGAAGCCCCGCACCCCCTGGAGTTAGTGAAGATTGCTTGTATCTCAACGTGTTTGTCCCGGAGAACCTGGTGAGTCCCGCAGCACCTGGTGTGTCTGCCTTCAAAGCTCCCTATTAGATATGCCCTGTCCCCATGGCTGCTGAACCTGCCTGCTCACCTCCCCTGGCTACTGTAGCACTGCTCCCAAAGGCTCGGTGCTTCTCGGAGGCCTAGTGGCTGAAAGAATGCAGAATAGCCTGGGCCTTCCCAGGCGGGTGAGGTCTGAAGTGTAAGGCGGGTGCCTGGGTGTTGGACTCTGACTTTGAATCCAGTTTGCCCTGTTTTGAACCTCGTGTCTGCTTGAGAAGCTCCCACCATCCTGTTCTTGAATGGCTGAGTTCCCTGTTTGGGGGAAGGGGCAAAGCCCTGAGAGTAAAGGGATGGGTGGGCTTTAGGGAGCATGAGTTTCCAGGGTTGCCAACCCAGTGTCAAGTCACCATGCTGCTGCTTCCTGGTCCCCCAGTTTCCCAGCAGTGAGAGTAAACTGTATCCAGAGATTGGGCCACAACCAGCGATCTGAATGAGCTTCATAGTAGCCACCAAAACTGCACAAGCTCTCATTGGCTGCATTAATATAACTA
Organism: Heterocephalus glaber; assembly: GCF_000247695.1. The sequence continues at coordinate 22,967,061 of NW_004624735.1, read as the reverse complement.
TGGAGCCTTGAATGAGGGAGATGGTAGGGTGCCATTCTGCTCAGTGCTGGTCTCACCACAACCCTGCAATGCCAAATTAAGTCCTGGGTCCGAACCAGCCCTGCCACCTGCTGGCCCCTCACTGCGCTGGAGGAAGTAACTCAAATTTCGGTGTCCCAGCTACTTTGTCTGAGAGTGGAAAGAGCAGTAGCATCTGTGAGAAGTAAATCAAGCCAAGCAGGCATGGGAAAGGGCCCTGTGCTGGGCCTGCCATGTGTGCATTGATCCAGGAAGGGCTTCTGAGAGAGGCTTGCAGTGTCGATGGCTGAAGGAGTGGGTAGTCAGCGGGATCGGAGTGTGCCTGAGGGACTGCGAGAGCAGGGGATGCAGGGGAGGTGATGATGGAAGCGCAGAGGGCTTGGGAGAGGAAGGGGCTGTCTCGGGGGCCTGACCATCATTCTTCGGGCTGCATTATTCCCATTTCATGGGTGAAAAGCGGCGGCCTGGAGGTTAGGTGACTTTCCCCAGGTCTCCAGCTGCTCAGGGGTCACTGCAGACGTGTTGGGGCTCAGATTTCATGGCGAGGACTATTGAGCAGTGACAAGGGAGGTAGACATTTGCTATAGTGTCAGCAAGAAGTCTGTGACAGCAGTTCAGCGTTTACAGAACACCTTTTTAAAAACCTGTCACCATGGGCCTTCTTGACAACTAGGAGAGGGGATGATGGACAGACAGATGGAAATTGGTAAAATACAGATAGATTTCCCTCTATTGTAAAGGTGTGGACAGTAAGGTTGAGAGGGAAATAACTTAAGGGCACCCTGCCGGCAGAGTGGAAGTCTGGCTCTGTGTCTTGACCCCAGAACCAGTGCCCCTTCCCTTAGGGAAATTCCCAGGCAATGGAAGCTTTGCCCTCTGTCACGGCTTTGCCTTGGGGAGGAGCACTGGCCATAGTGAGGGTGGCAGGGCCTGGGCCTCTAGTGACAGGCCCTGCGGGGAGCCCCGGTGTCCTGACACTTGCTCTGCCGGCCTGGGGGCAGCGGCTGGGCCTGGTCCTTCTGTCCTCATCTCTACGTTATCAACAGGGCTGATGGCAGCCCAGCATCCTCCTCTTGTGCTGCCATGATGCTACCCAGTAAAATCACTCAGAGCCTTTAGCAGGCCCAGAGCCTGTCCCTGACCTGTGCAAAGGCCCCAGCCAAAGAAACCAAACCTCCCAAACTGGCCTTTCCTGTGGCCTCAAGAAGGCCTTGTCTTTGAAGAACCCACAGTTCTGCCAGTGGGGACATTTGACCTGGAGCATCACCAAGGGATGAGCTGGGGCGAGTGTGAAAAGAGAGGAGGGCCAGGTCCTGTGGTGACCCTTTTGGGTGTCTTAACTGGTTACCTCCGCACTCTGAGCTTTGGTTTCCATCTGTACAATGAGGGTGCTTAGAGCCACGGTGGCAGCTGTCTTCTGGGTGGAAGAGCTGACAGACTTCCAGGTGCAGGAGCTTAGCACAGTCTCCATGGAGAGAGGGCCCCGCTGAGGGCAGCTGTGGCAAAAAGCCTGGGTAGAAGCCTGTGTGTGCCATGCTCACTGTACCTGAAGCAGAGAGGTCGCTGCTCATGGAGGCAGGACCCTGATCCGACACCAGGCACCAGTGCTGCACAAATACACCACAGCTTGAGGTGGGCGTCAGATCCCCCAGATGCCACTTAACATTCTAATACAAAAGGGCTAGCTTGGGTTCAAAGCCCAGGCCTCCACTTCCTGGCTGTGTGATCTCGGATGAGCTATTCAACAACCCTAAGGCTCTGCACTCTCGTCTGAGAGGTGATGATTAATAATAATAATAATATGCCAACTGCATTGAGCTGTGTGAGGAGCACATGGTAACACGTGTAAACAGAACAGCGCCAGCCGCTTGTAGCTGCCGAATAAGCCAGGATGGGGACTCAGCACAGAGTGGCTAACTGCCAGGTGTCACTGAGGACCCAAAGCAATCCTTTGCAATAAGAGAAGGCCAGGCCTGGGTGCCGGTGTGGTCCCATATGCACTGCAGCACACCTTGACCCTGGGTGTCAGTGTCATGCCTTACACCAGGTGCCTTGACCCACAAGATTTGCTGCCTCATACTTCTGGAGGTTGGAAGTCTGAGGTCAAGGTGTCACAAAGCTGGTTTTTTCTGAGGCCTCTCTCCTTGGCTTACAGATGGTTGTCTTCTCTTGCTCTTCTCTCTGTATGTCTGGATCCAAACTCCCTCTTCTTATAAGGACACCAGCCCTATGGGATTGGAGCCCACACATGGGACCACGTCTTAGATTAATCACCTTTTTAAGTCTCTGTCTCCAAATACAGTCACTCTCAGGTGCCAGGAGCTAGAGCTTCAGCGCATGAAAGGGGTGGGGGACAAACTCAGGCTGCTGTATAGGGAAGTGCTCTGCCTAGGGAAGGGCAGGGTTAACAACAGAAGCTGAGTAGATGCACAGCGTGGGGCTTAGCATGGACAGGCGCCCTCCCCACACTCCTGCAGTGAAAACAGGCCAGGCTCAAGCACCTCTGCCCTTTTCCTATCCCCACAGGCCCCCAACGCATCGGTACTGGTGTTCTTCCACAACGCCAGGGAGGCAGAAGTCAGCAATGGACAGCTGACAATTGATGGCTCCTTTCTGGCTGCTGTTGGTAACCTTATTGTGGTCACTGCCAACTACCGAGTAGGTGTCTTTGGCTTCCTGAGTTCTGGTGAGTTGCTGGCATCAGTGGGTGTGTTAGTCAGCTGTCTGTCCTTATAGCAAAACACCTGAGATTATTTGCTTATAAAGAGGGAAAGTTTATTTTGGCACATGGTTTTGGAGGTTCTGGTCCGTGATTGGTTGTCCCCATGGCAAGGCAGCAAATCACGATAGCAACAAGTACCGGAGCACGATGCTCACCTCATGACCAGGAAGTGAAAGAGAAGAGTGGGCTCACTTGGGACAAAGCCTTTAGCCCCTGAACCTTTGGGGAAGCTTCATCAACAACTATAGCTGTGGGGCTGCTGACCTCCCAGCTGAGGCTGCCTCTCTGCCTGTGTCTCCCATGTCTTCTCACAGCCTCAGAAACTTGCTGCTTTGGCATCTCCTCTGGCCTGCTTGACACACAGTAGAAACACTGGCACGTCTGCAAGCCCCTCCAGGGGTGCAGACACCCATAGATGAGAATTTACTGTGTCTTAAGCTGGTCCAAGCACATATTGTGGGGTGTGTGTGTGTGTGTGTGTGTGTGTGTGTGTGTGTGTGTGTGTGTTTAGAAGAGAAAATCAAGGCCCAAGGAGGGACGCAAAGTCATAAGGTTGGGAGATCAGAGCCAGCCTTCGCCCAGACCTGCCTCTGCCTGGCCAGTGCTGAGGAATGGCCTACAGCCCTGCTGCCACAGGGAAGCTCTGGGACTTGGGGTGAGGGATGTGTCAGCAGTGACTCCCATCTTCCTTGATTTGTGGTCCCCTAAATCGGTGCATCAGCTTGGCTGTGCTCTCCATCCTCCTCACTACCTAATAGAATTGAGCTTGGATCCACACAAGCACCCTCTTCCACATACATCTTTCTCCACCTCTGCCACTACCTATGGTTAGCGGGTCACTGGGTGTGGGGAGGGGGAGGATATATTGCTTGGAATTAAAAGAGCCAAGGGCGAGCTCTGCCTGTCACTCACTGGCCATGTGCTCTTGTACCAAATGCTTCCCTCCTTGAAACATTCATTTTCTCCCCTGTAAAATGGGAGTTGTTTTACTTGACTCCAGAGCTACTGAGAGCCTCAAGTGAGGATAGGATAGGTATGAGAGGGATTTGGAGACAGTTCAAGTGTTTCCAAGTCCTCAAGGCAGGGGCTGAGGGTCCACTCCATTTCCTGAGGATCCCATTTAGACTTGGGGTGTCTGAAGAGCTCAGCACAGATAGGCAGCTGGGATGGAGAAAGAATGGCAAGGTAGGCCTGACTAGAGGGCTTGGTTGAGGGGGACACCCAGCATGAGCAGAAGCCCAGGGGAGCCAAGGAGAGGCCTGGGTGGATCAATGGCACAAGACCTTGAGAGCCACAAAGAGAATTCTAGGTTGGGCAGTGAGTAAGAAGAGTCTTAGCCTGTGAAATGGGCAGCGAGTTAAGGCAGAGCATAGGCCACCATCAGTGTGAGAGACCCGGATGAAAGACAGATGTGAAGATGGCCATGTGTGGCTTCTTTTGTCTTAGCTCTCCATTTTCTGTCTGATATTGCATGGTGGTGAGAGACAAATATGGTAGCTGAGGTTTTCGGTAAGATTTGGGGGAGTACAACAATGCTTCACAGGAGAATTTATTTTCTTCTTTAAAGAGGACCTCCCTGCACCCCCAGCTGGGCTTTCTGTCCTCACTGCTTATGCGAGTCTGACAAGGGTATGCTGGCCAGCACCCGCTGTCCCTAGTGGGGCAGGTGAGATCCATAGCCCCACAAGTTGAAGTTGGTCCCAGGGAATTTTCCCTAGACATGGCTGCTGGCTCAGCGCGTCTCCAGACAGAAGAGAGTGAGTTTCCATGTGTCATCTGTCCCTGAGGGGGCGGGGATTATGATTTCAAGACTGCAGTCTGGGTGAGAATTCCTTTTCACCTGGAGCGCCAGACTTGTTTTGGCCGCCAGCATGAGTAGCCTGTGGGAGCGGTGGAAGCCTCCAGAACTTCCAATGCCTCTCATTCCTGACTCATACTGACACTGCCTGTTCATTTTGCTCTAGGAAAAACTATCAGCAAGAGAGAGGGAAAGTTAACCTCTGGAGCACCTCTCCTGGCCAGGTGTTTTGGCGGGATTGCCTTGCTTGGGTCTCTTGGCGCACCCAAGGCAGTGCCTTGTGCCAGGTCTCAGAGGAAGTGGTGAGGCTCAGGGAGGTGAAGGAGCTTTGTCAGTGCAGTCGGAGGTGGCAGATGGGGCTTTGACCTCTGCCAGTCACACACCAGCAGCAAGAGACATGCTCGGTAGTTTCTCCTTGGAGTCTAGAGCTGCTCTCTGGATTCTGTTGTCTTTGGATCTGTCCTTTGCCTTCACTTAGCCCCAGTCCCTGGGCTTTGCTTATTCACTGGACCCCTAGCACATCCCATGTCCCGAGCCTCTGCGTGTCTGACAGCCTGACGCCCTGCATGGAGAGGGAGCAAAGATATCAGTGTCTTCTTCACCAGCTGGAAAACTGAGGTGCAGAGCTGAGACCACAGCAGTGCAGAGCCCCAGAGCTGAGATGTATGGAGGCCTCTATCACAGATGGAGTCTGGCTGGCACAGGCAGCTCTGTGACAAGCTCTGGATGTGGAAGGGGAAAGAAGTGGGCCTTGTGTCTCTTAATTTTCCAAATAAAACTGCAATGTAGGCAAAACTTGCTTTTCCATTGAAAAAAACCACAGGTTTTATTATTTAGAGCAGTTTTAAAAGTGTACAGAGAAACTGAGCATGAGTGCTCCCATGTCTTTTTCTCCCAGCCTGTGGTTTCCTCTGTTATTGACTTTCTTTTTTCATGACACATGAGTTACAAGTGATGAACCAATAATGATACATGATTGTTCACTAAAGTGCAGGGCTTACATCATGTTGTACATTCCGTAGGTTTTGCCAAATGTGTGATGCTGTGTACTTACTATTACAGTCCCCTGTGGAGTAGTTTTAGTACCCTACAACTTCCTTATGCTCTAGCCATTCATTTCCCCCCTTTTTCATCGTAAGTAACTGAACCTATAGTTTAGAACACAGGTCTGGAAAACTGCTGGGCAACTTTGGGTGCCAGCTTCCCCGGGGTCTGGCAGAGTGCAGGCTTTGCTTCTGAGTGGGATAGGGTCCTGGAGTGGCTCTGTGGAGCAGTGCTCTGGGCACATCCTCGTCCATCCCTCTGCGACCCGTGGCAGGCTGCTATCCATGAGTGTAGGATGCTAGGACTTGTGGGTGGTTCCCCTGAGACAGCACCCCTGAAAGGCCAGCCCTGGGACTTTCCTGGCACTGTAGCCTCACATGTTACCTCTCCCTCTCTGTCCCTAGATGGACAGGGACTCTTCCCAGGCAGGGCTGGGCTTTTGTCATTTTCCACCCAGCATCTGGCTGCGGCCAACACAAAGCTGCCACCTCATCTCAGCAGCGGCTCCTGACCTCCCCTGAGTCAGGAGGGCAGTGGCTCATGTCATCAGCCCACCTGGAAACGTACACAGCATCTGTTGCTGTGGCCCAGAGCAAAAGTGCTCCCCTGGGGGCCTCAGATAGCAAAAGAGGTACATTTCAGAAGATATGAGGAGAGACGAAAAGCAAAGGACCTGCCAGTGCAGAGGTCAATGAGACTGACTCGTGCCATCTGTGGAAGGCTCCAGGACAAAAGTGGGGCATGGTTCCTGTGGAGATGGGGGTCAGAGAGAAAGAGAGAGAGGCTGGAGGAGGCCATTTCCTCAGCCCAGGCCTGCAGAGGGGGCAGCCCCAGGGTGACTGGGCACAGTGCAACTGTGAGGGGACCTGGAGTGTGCGTGGGTGCAGGGACAGAGGAGGAGAGGGGCGCAGCAGGCCTGCCAGCCTTCCACAGGATGTGGGGTTGGAGGAAGCATGCTCTGGCTGGCCGCCCCAGTAACCACACATGGCTATGACCTCACTGTTGCTTGGTGTGCAGGGCCTGCCAGGAGGGTCTGCTGTCCTCTCTAACTAGCAAAACAGGTGGAGTCTGGCCAGAGGCACCCCTCACAGGAGCTGCTTCTGCTACGGCAGACAAGATAGGCTCTGCTAAAGGCTTCCGGGAGATAATGCTGGGACCTGACCTCTTCCTTTAAATCTTTTATAATGCCTCAGGAGGCACAGCTCTGTTGCCTTCCCAAATATTAACTAATTTAATCATCAGAACAACCAAAGGAGGCAGTTACTATTATTAGCCACATTTAAGGATGGAGAGAATAGGCACACAGATGCCACATAGCTTGTCCAGCGCCCTACATCTGATGAGCAGTGAAGCCAGGACTGTCACCAGCGCTGTGCCTCACAGCCTTTTCATGATTCCCATCGGCAAGACTGGGTCCTGCTAAGGGGCTTTTGTCGGTTGTTGGAAGTGCACTAGCCAGGCAGTGAGGCAACAGCATCTGCTTGCTGGCTGGTTCCTCCCAGACCTGTGGGAACCAGGAGATGCAGGGCAAGTGGGGCAGATGGAGACCGAGACAGTGATGATATGGGTAATACGATGTCCAGAAGCCTCGTATTCATACCTGTTTCCCTAATGGGCCACAGCTCCTGCCCAGCCCAGTGAGACCTCTCTGGTCCTGCCCGGTTTGGATGGGGGTGGGCTTCAGCAGGAGCATTGTGTGTGTGTGTGTGTGTGTGTGTGTGTGTGTGTGTGTTTGAATCTATAGTTTAGAACACAGGTCTAAACAAAGTCTTTCGCTCACAAGGTTCTGTTTCTTCACCAGTAAAGGGCTAAGCAGAGGGCTTCATGCCACTATTGTTGGTTCTTCCTTCCGGTGTGCATCTAGGCTGTGTGTCCTGTGGCTGGGATCCTCCCTGTCCGTCTCTCAGCAGTGCCTGGCTCCAGAGGAAGCCCCTTTCATCCTTGTGAGACAGGTGTCCTCTTGAACAACCCACTCTGACCTTCTAGGAGGCTGTGGATCTCAGAATGTCATCAGCATCCTCTTATAACATAGTGGGAAGTTGACACATGGGAAATGCGTGTCAGGGACATCCCTACTCACCGTTGTTACTGGCACTGCGGGCCATGAATGTCCCTTTGCAGACTTGCAGCAGTTGGTCTTACTCAATTGGCACTTTGCTCTCCTGAGCTGCCTGAGACCTGGAGGAAGCACACATTTGCACCCTGAAAAATGGAGCACAGGGATGATGCAGAAAACTCATGGTGAGGATCATGTCGAGTCAATGGCTTCACCAGACCTAGAACGGGAAAAGCATTTGAAGAAATTCTGAGTCTTTCCAGCTGGAAGAGTGATTTGTATTGTTAGAAACTCTGAGCTGCTGTTCTCTTCAGCTTTGTGAATTCAGGATTTGGCAATTACCATGCAGGATTTTTCTGTCTTTTTCTGTTATATGGAGACTTGTTTGATGCTGCATTCTGTCCATCATGCCTGGTGGCTTGTGGAGATCTCTGCAGGCTCTGGATCTTAGGGCATGCCCTGGGCTGCTGCCCTATAGCCAAGAGTCACCTGGGTGCAGTGGTGGTGGGAGCCATGGGCTTGGAAGGGCTCTGAGGGTAGAGTCAGGAAAGGAGTGAGTCTCAGAGGAAGCCGTGGTGAGGCCTGGGGAGCCAGAGTTCAATGGAGAACAAATTCATGGAGAAGATTGACGGGGAGGATGCACCAAACTCACAGGACACTCAGGAAGCAGTGGCATGGAATGTCCCCAAAAGCCAAGGAGAACCATCTGTTTTCACTCTATTTTTATCATTTCTTTCTTTTGTGGGTGATCATTACTAGTCTTACATTCCAATGCACCAGGACCACATGCAGGCCCTGTGTTTCTCCTACCCAGGCCTATTTCTAGCCTTCTCACTTACATGCAATAAAAATAACTGAAATCCGTTTGGCAGTTGTTTCATGCAGCTTTGTGTTAAATTCTTATTAGCTAATTTACTTCTCCACAAACTCCCCATGAGATAAGTGTTACTTTCATCCCTACTTTAAAGATAAGTAAACCAGATGTTAGCCCTCTGTCTGAGGAAGAGCTGGCAAAATGTTTTTCCCATTTTGTAGGTTGTCTCTTCACTCTGTTGATTGTTTCCTTTGATGTGCAAAAGAATTTTAATTTGATAAGATCTCACTTGTTGATTCTTGGTGTTATTTCTTGTGCCATTGGAGTTCTCTGTTCAGAAAGTCCTTGCCAAAATAAAATGTCCTTGCCTATACCCATGTTTTCAAGAGTTTTAGCTATTTTATCTTTCAGCAGATTGTTTCTATTTTAACATTTAGATGTTCGATCCGTTTTATTTTATTTTAGTACATTTTTGAATCTTTGACCCATGTTTACTTTATTTAGTTTAGAGATATATGGAGCTGGACATCTAGAATATAAAGAACTAAAAACTAAAATTAGACTTTCCCAAGATAAAAGAGCCAATCAAAAAATAGACAACTGAAATGAATAGAACTTCTCAGAAGTAAAGATGACCAATAAATACATAAAAAAAATTCAACATCACTGGCCATAGGAGAAACACAAATTAAAACTATGTTGAGATACTATCTTACCCTGGAAAGAATGGCAGTCATCAAAAAAATCTAAAAATAATAAATGCTGGTGAGGCTGTAGGAAAATAGAACTCTTCTGCATTGTTGCTGAGAATGTAAACTAGTACAACCACTATAGATATCAATGGGGAGATTTCTTAAAAAACTAAAGACAGAAATTCCATTTGACTCAGCTATTCCCCTTCTAGATATCTTCCCAAAAGAGTTAAAGTCATCATATTGCAGGGATATGTGCACACACACCCATGTTTATAGAAGCACAATTTGTAATAGGTAGAACTTGGAAACTGCATGTATGTCCATAAACAGATGATTGGATAAAGAAAATGCAGTATTTACACACAATGGAGTATTACTCTCCCATAAAGAAAAATAAACTTGAGGCATTTGTAGGCAAATGATACAACTTGAAAACATAACATAATGTTAAGTGAAACAAGTCAGACACACAAGCTAAATACTTCATGGTTTCTCTTATATAAGAAGCTCAAAATACATACATATGCTGTATAAAGAGCAAAATAGTAGAGAGAAATTGAAAAAATACACCCAATCCTCTATTCAGTTGTTTCAAAAATATTTGAATATATATGTTAATTTGTTTCATTTATACTACTATTTTCTCTTAGTTCATTGAGAAGAAAGTTTCTGCTATCATCTGTTTCTTTTTTGTCTATGACTTGTACTCTGAGTAACATTTTGGCCATTCTTTAAAAAAAATAAAATAAAATGCCCCCCAAAGATAAGGAAATGGTGTACACTTTGATCTCAGCACCGTTATTCACTTCATTATTTAGCCTCCAGCAGCCAAGAGGTGGAAGCCAGACACTTGCTCATTGGCGCCTGATTGGATAAACAAAATGTGTCATGTGCATACATGGAATATTATTCAGCCTTAAAAAGGAAGAAAACTCAAGACACATGCTACCACATGCTGTTGTGAACCTTGAGGACATTATATGAGTTAAATAAGACACACACACACACACACACACACACACACTACTGTATAGGTCCACTTACATGAGTTACCTAGAATGGTCAAATTCATAGACAGAAAGTAGAAGGGTAGTTGCCAGGGACAGGTGCAGTTCAAAAGGGGGTTATTGTTTAATAGATACACAGTTTCAGGGGCTTTTAATTTTTAATTTTTAATTTTTTATCAGTACATAGTTTATTAGTATATGTTTGAGGTACATAATAATTACATTCTAAATAGGAAAAATTACATTCTGTACCTGAATAATCATGTTGTGTCTGAATCATTTTATTTAAAAAGTGCAAGATCTTTAACAGATACTTATTAATTCTATAAGAAAAGGAAAAAGCTTGATCTTCAAGGCCTGAGGATGAGGCCAGGGGAAGGACTGGGGTCACAGTGCCGTCTGGCCTGGGTGACGTTGGAGAGAGCTACCTGCCATAGTAAGAGACCAGGCAGGACCATGTCCTCCCCTCTGATGGACCATCCAGGTGGGGACTCAGCATGGACTGCCACTGACCTAAGCAGCAGCCTAGGAGTGGCCTTCATCCATCACAAATGGGAAAGCTGCAGCTCAGAGGGGCTGACAGGTTCAAGGTCTCCTGCAGCAGCTAGCAAAGCCTAGATTTAGAGTGCAAGCCAGGCTGTATCTTATTCCACAGCCCTGGTCCTTCCGGTTTCCCTCAGTGTGTGTGGAGCCCGCAGTCCTGACCTAGGGAACAAGTACCCAGAGCCCATGGAGGAGCCCCATGCCTGGCACAGGCAGCACTATGATTGGTAGATTCAAAGTAGCGAAATCAAAGAAAGTAAATCACTTTCTGCTTTTCTCCAGGGTCCAGTGAGCTGACGGGCAACTGGGGACTGCTGGACCAGGTGGCAGCTCTGACCTGGGTGCAGAGCCACATTGGCGCATTTGGCGGGGACCCTCGGCGCGTGTCCCTGGCAGCCGATCGTGATGGGGCTGATGTGGCCAGCATCCACCTTATGACCAGGGCCACGGGCCCCAGGCTCTTCCGGAGGGCCCTGCTGATGGTGAGTGGAGCGCCCTGCCATCATTCTGCCCTCCAGGCTCTCCCTGCCTTGGGAGACCCATTGGTCTCCGCTGCTTGCTCTTTTCTTAGCCTTTGTGGTGAGTTTGGTTCCTTCTTTCCGGATCCTTGTGGTTGCAGGATCCTGAAGGGCTCCTCTGACTGCTCTCTGCTCATGTGCAAAGTGCTAGAAATGCTAGATGGCTAAGTGTCCTGTCCCCTGGGAGACCCTCGCTAGGGTTGGATGTTCTTGTCAGTGAATGGAGGCCAAGAACAGAGCTCATGAATCAGGATTCTACCGGATGGTTAGAAGTGCTCGCTGGATGATGATAAGGTGATGATGGTGCTGGTGACGGAGGTGATGATGACACGATGTTGATGATAACAGCAGTTGTGACCACAGAAATAGCTTGGTTGGCTGAGCATAAGCCCTAACATCTGTTGTCCTGTCATTGACTAGCTTTAAACTTCACTGAGCATCTGATATGTCGGGGTACTTGCTAGGTACTGGAAATTGCAGACTAAATAATGCATGCCCAGTTCATAGGAGGCTTGTAGTCACTGGAACAGGGTTATAAATGCTGAAGCAGAAGAGTATCTTAGGGCAGCCCCAAGAGAAGGCCTCAGGGGAAGGAAGTGTGAAGGAAGGTTCCTGGTAAGGGGCCATTTGAGCTCAGTGCTGCAGGCTGTGGACATCGCCTGCAGGCAGAGTGGCCTCAGGGAAAGAGTGGAGGCCAAGCCTGGTGGGCAGTGGTGTAGGAGAGCGGAGCCAGAGTTCCCCAAGAAGCTGGGGGTTCATCCCAAGGCACGAGAAGCCAGCAAAGGGTTTTGTTTGTTTGTTTCATTTTATGATTTTACTCATTTTTACGACTGATTTCGTGGCATCCTGTACATTCCCAGTGTAGCGTGACCATCAGCACTGTCCATTACCAGGACATTTTTCCTCATCCCAATCAGAAATTCTGAAACTATTAAACATTATCTCTCATTCTCCTTATCCCCTTGGCCCCTGGAAAATCCTATACTACTTTCTGTCTCTATGAATTGCCAGTTTTAGGTACCTCAAATTAGTGGAATTATATGAGATTACCCCTTTGCGCCTGGCTTCTTTTCCTTAGCAGAATGTCTTCAAGGTTCTTCCGGAGTGTAGCCTGTTACAGAATTTCCTTCCATTTTATGGCTGATGACTGTTCCACTGTGTGCACAGACTATGTCTTGTTCATTTATTATTCATCTACTGATAGACGTCCGGGTCTCCCCACCCCGACCACGCTGGCTATTGTGAATAGTGCTGCCCTGAACTCAGGTGTGGCATCAAAGGCCTTTGAAGCAAGTGAGAAAACTGCCTGGAGCTGCTCTTTGGAAGACCTCCGTGAGACCTGGATGGAGAACGATTTTCAGAGGGGCAATGCTGGAGGTGGAGAAAGCTGTGGGGAGACCAGGAAGTATCCCGAGATAAGGAGACAGGGGATCATCGAGACCAAGTCCATGGGCTGAATCCCTCTGTGACCTGCTAGCAGTTCTCAGACCATGCCACCACACCCCACCTCGCCTGGCTTCCTGGGACCCAGAGCGTTGGTTATAAGGAGGGAAGATGAAGGGTCATTGTATAGCCATAGCTGATGCTAGATTAGCATTGTTGCCATTCCCAACAGGAAGCAGAGCCACCTGCCACTCTGCCTCCTTCAGCCCGGGAAACCCTAGATTCATTGTGTGCTCTGCCCCATATAGGCAGTTTCCTTGGCATGGGCTGCCTTTCTCCTGTCTTCCTCTTCACCTGTCTACTTGTCATTTAGGTAAAGCTTTCTCGACTTTTCAGCCTGGAGCTGGACCCTTTATTGACTTGTGCTGCCCAAATCTCTCCTGTGCTGCTTTCGTTGTGATGTTGTTGGTAACTAACTGCTCTTAGTGTCGAGTTGACCTCCCTCAAGGACCAATCCCCAGGACGGCAGGGACCAACGTGCCCTGCTCTCCACAGGGCCCTGGGTACCCACACAACACACCTTGCAATAAGCAGAGGCTGCTCCACAGTGCCCAGGTCTGCTAGCGAGCAGGTGATGGGCAGGTGTCCTGATGCTGTCCCAGATAGCCCCGGACCCACGGGCCAGTCCAGACCCCTTCTTGTAAGTCATCCCTTTTGTATCCTTTGATTCTGATTTACTTCCCCTGTCCTGAAGCCGGTCAGTGGAAATGGCAGGAGATTTGAGCCCAAACATCTTTTACTGGCTGGTGTTAAAAGCAGAACTTCCTGCCCGAAGTTGATCCTGGAAGATTTCTCCAGCATCTGATCAGCAATCAGCTGCTCACTAGGACCTGGAAGATGCCTACATATCTTCCAACAGGCTCAGAAGGCAGATTTTCTTTTTGAGGATTTAGGTGTCTGAGGAATTTCAGAAGCTAATCTGTTTTAACAAATGGCAGTGTATTTAAAAATAAACCCTCCGTCTGTTTTACTCACTTGGAAGCAGCTTTTACAATGGCTCCCAAAGTCCTTGGGATGCATGTGAAATTATTTGGAATAGAGAGCACTAAAATACTTCAATGTATTAGCAGTTCTTAAATATGTTCTTTACTGACAGATGTTTGGGAAATGAACTCAAGTTGATAATTTTTTTGTTGACTAAAATCTCAAGTGCCTGCAAAGCCTGGGGTTAGAACTGGTGAAACATTAGTCAAGAGAAATGTCTGTGGAAATAATCAATAGCTTATATTCATTTAAAACATTTGAGGCCACAAAACATCTTCGGTATAGATCATTCATATTGACTGGCAGGGGGTCTTCAATCCAGTGATATGACTTTTGAGAGGTTAAGTGACCTGTCAAAGAGCACACAATAAAAACCCTAAAGCTAAGTCCTGTACTTTCCCATTCTCTGAATCATCTTCTCCAGGAATTTGAGGTTCTCCTCAGGTCTTAAGTTGAAAAAGAATAAATGCAACATTGGGATCAGCGAGGCCCGCGTGAAGATCCTAGCCTTTGAGCACAGCCTTCACTTTGCATTCTGTGCCTTAAGGTCAGGATGATTAGGTCTGTCTCCTGAGGTGTGGTGAAGCTGTCATGTCTTAAGGTTTGCAAAGCGGCCTGTGCATTGGGAAACAAGTCCTGGAATATCTCACCTGCCCTGTGGCCAGGTGGCAGGAGAAGGCAGGGTGACTTGTTGCAAGCGTGTAACCTGGGATTCTGGACTGTGAGCTTTTCTTGAACTCAAGAGAAGACAGAGGTGGGCATGCGCTCTGTGGTGTGATTTCTGGGGTCCAGTGATTCCATTGTGCCCCATAACATCACCCTGACCTTTCTGCACTACTTCCAAGGCACCGTCCAGGGCCCCCAGGCAGAACTTGGCTCACTCCACACCTAGGAAATGCCACCCCTCCTCTGGGCCTTTCAGCCTGTCTTGTGCTCAGCATGTCCAGCGCCAGCTCTACGGTCACTCCATCTTTCAGGTAGCAATGAAAACTAGGCCTCCAAGCCTTTCCCCGGCTCTCAAAACAGCAGGAATCAGCCCGGGTATTTAGCTCAGTGGTTCTGCTGCCTGCCTCACAAGCGCAAGGTCCTGAGTTCAATCCCCGGTACCAAAAACAAAAAACCCAGCAGGAATCCCAGCTTGAGAAGCAGACTTCTGTGTGGAAGGTTTTAGGAATTCTGTCCTGTTTTCTATTTGGTATTTTTCTAACATGGCTGGTTCCAGTTCTGCTGTGGCTGGGTGTTGGACCCTTACTGAGTGTAATTCTCTTAGCACTTCCTCAGCACTGAGCCCAGCCCCTGCTTGCCGGGAGGCACCCAGAACCCACTGCAGGGCCGCAGGGCTGAGCTCCATGCATGGTGGGAACAGTGGGGATATGGCTATCTGTCTCCTGCACTGCCTGATGCTGCTGGCTGCGTGGCTCAGTGTGCGCATCTCCCTTGGGCTGGCCTTATGCAAATTGGCCTAGCTAGCACTCCTGTGTGTCTTTTAGAATAAGCTTTTTGAGGTTCATTCTGTTTCAGTATTCCTTGTGGGAATTTGAGCATTGTTTCATGGAATTTATCTATGAATTTTAGATTAAAATAATGTATACTTTTCTGATGTGCAGACTTGCCTCCATGAAAGAGGTTAACCGCAGAACCATGCACAGAGTATTTTACTTCCGAAGGTCTTTTCACAGGGTCTTGAATGTTTTTCCATGAAAGTTTTGTGTAGTGGTTGTGAATCAGCCACACCTCCGGCACATGTCATGGTTTGGCTGGCATTGTGCATGGTGTCATTTTCTGTGCTGTATCCCAGTTTGTGACTACTGGTACACAGGAATCCATTGAGGTGGGAGCTCACTGAGTTAGTTCTCTGAACAAGTGTAATACTACGCTGATTGCTCCTTCGGGCTTTCTGTGAACTTGCCTCTGTTGATGAGGGCAGGTTTATTTCTGTACCCATTAGAGCAAAGTGCCCAGCTGCTGCAACCAGGAGACCCGACACCAAAAAGCTTCAAAAGTAAAAAGTAAAAAGCATTTTTCTCTCTTTCTCTTTCTCTTTCTCATAGCATGGGGGAACAATCCAGGTGACTCCTCTCAGCCAGGGCCCTGGTTTCTTCTAGGCTTTAATATGACAGCACTTAGGCCATTGGCCCCATCCACAGGGCTGAGCCTGGGCTGCAGCAAGGAGGGCTCCAGACAGCAGGGAGAGGACAGACAGGGAGGAAGGCCACCCCTGCTGTCCTTGGCCACTGCAGAGCCCACACTCTCCTGCAGACCTCTGTACTAGCAGAGCTGCCTTCGGTTTGCTTTTGCCCTCTTCCTCTGTTTCATCACCGTACTGTTCATGTCTTTAGCTGTCACATTAATCTTACTACTTAGACAATGTTTGGTTTTCTAAATCTTCTCTATGGTGTGTATTAAAAACTCTAAATCATTATCACCCGCATCTACTTTCTCCTGTCTCCTGGCTTGTGTGATGTTCTCTTAGCTCTTCAGTTGGAAGCTGACCTCATTACCAGTTCTCCTTTGCTAATCAATGTGCTGCATTTCAAGCAATAAAATTCTACTATTTTATTAGCTCCAGAAATTTTGAAAAGTGAAATTATGTCATGTATTTCTAAGTACGTTATTATTCCTGCATTATTTTCTTAATTGGAAGAATTTTGTCAAAGATTCTAGATTCACTGAAGTTTTATCCATTGCTTTGCACAGTTTTCTCTTTGTGTTGCCTTGTGATCCTGGAGCAGAGTCCAAGTCTGTGATTCCTCGACATTTATCATGGCTCTCTCTCTCACCTAATGGGCTGTCATCTACTGGCAGAAAAATTATGTAATGTTATTAAAATCTATAGACCTCTCTATTTACTTATCCCCGTTTAGCAGTTTCTGGGAGCTGTATATTAAAAACTTCACAGGAAGTTACTGATTTATCCATTTGTCCCTATAATAGTTGCACAACATATTCTGGAACTGCGTCATTTGATCAGCACAGGCTGCAAGCATCCTACCTCCTCAACAGATTGCTGTGTGGCATTTCTCTTTACCCTTTGAGAATTTATTTTCACCTGAAATTGCATTGTGCTTCAATATGCAGTGCAAATTTTCCTTTTGTTCATTTTTTCCTTGAAATTTTTTCCACAGTCCCTGCATCTTTTTGTTTTAGGTGTGTGGCAAGTAGGTAATAGAATGCCTGAATTTTAAAAGCACATCCTCCACCCAGCAGCCAGGTGTCTTTCGAGACTTATGAATGAGATGTTACCACCCCCTACTTAGATCCTCCCATGGCTCCCTGTGTTTCTTAGAGCAGCCCGAAGCACCCTCCCCTCCAGGGGCCCCTGTGCCCTGCTGGCCTCCCTCCTGAGGGCACCCTCCTATCCCAGTTGAGGCCTGCTGCCCCGCCCTGCCCTCGGAGCCTGCAGAAATTGACCTAGGTCCCCACTGCTTCTGCCACCTTCCTAGATCTCCTCGGACTGTGTGCTGCTCCTCTTTTAGGCCTTTCCGCAGCATCCATCTAGAGTCTCTCACCTGTCTGCGGCTGCATGGCACCTGCCCATTTCTGCACTTGTCACTCCCCGTGGTGGCAAAGTGTCCCATTGTTTATGGCCCCAAGCTCCATGATCTCAGAGGCCCCATCTGATTTCCAGGGCTTCAGCCCAGCGCCCAGAGCACCATGAGGCTGATAAGTATCTAAGAAACCTCATAGGAAGGAATTCTTTGAAGGACAGGCAGCTCAGAGAGCACAAGAAACGTGGAGATGTAGAATTTTAATGATGGTAGCCAAGAATCTGGCCCCTCAGCCCCCACCCTGCCTTTCAATGTGAGAAGACACAAGATACACTTGCTTAAGACTCATTGGGCTGCCCCGGGGGAAGCTGCCAAGCCACTACCTGTGCTGTCCCTGCCTTTGCTTGGTTCCTTGAAAATCCCAAACCCAGAATGAGGCAGGAAGAACCATTTGCCTCAATCCAGAGGCTCCCCCATTCCAAGGGTTAAATATTTATTAGGCTTACATTAATCAGGAATAAATACATGATTGAGCAAAGAAGTGTAATGCTTCCCACTTACTTACAACCCCACCCCCACCCCGCAGTGCTCTCCAAAGGTTCTGGTCTCAGTGGTCACAGAACACAATGCAGAGGGTGCTGGGCAGACGTCAGAGCCCAGAGGGTGCCCGGCCGGTGGACACCACTGTCCTGCTGCAGTCATTCCTCACACACTGGTCCTTTTGGAGCAGTCTCGGGGTTATTATGGAATTTCACATGGCTCCTCGTGTAAACAGCCTGGAGTCTGATGGTACAGGACCATGTGGACACAGGCACGTACCACTAGCTGTGAGCACAGGGCCAGGGAATGTGTGTGGCAAGCAAATTCGACATAACATACACGTCCGCCCCC
Organism: Heterocephalus glaber; assembly: GCF_000247695.1. The sequence continues at coordinate 22,949,040 of NW_004624735.1, read as the reverse complement.
TCCCCCAGAGCCCTCGGAAGCGGGAGGAATGAGCCATGGTTGAATTGCAGCCGCTCCCTTCCCAGCCTGCACACTGCTTCCTCTGCCCCACATTCTCCCCCTCATCTCTTACAGTTACACAAACTCACGGCAAGATTCAGCCACAAAGGCGCCTCCTCTTTCCTGGAGCTCGGCATTTTTTATTCCCATTCATGCCAGACTCTTTTTAGAATAAAATGCATGCTAAATTAATTCTTTAGAGCTAATCTGTTTCCCTACTTGACCCTACATCCCTAATAGGTCCTGGTGGCCTCACCTACCTCCTACCCCTTCTTAAGCTGTGGGTGATTTCTGTCTTCTATCCACTTTTATGTCATCTGTATACATTTTCTCCGTCTCCATTCTGCAACCTCTGTTGAGGTCTAGGGTTTTGGTTTTTGTATTTTTCTGGTCTCACGCTTACATAGGATGTCACAAAGCAACTCTTTTGAAGATCAAGAAGGAATAAAACAATGGGTGCATTCATACAGGCAAACATCCCAGCAGCTGAGGAGCCCTTTTTGCACTGTGGCCATGACTGGGGCCACCTGGAACCTCATACACTCCCAGCCACTTCTGTCTTCCCAGCCAGCAGCCTCCCTCTCTCCCAAGGCCCTGCTGCCCACATGGTGTTGGCACACGAGAATAGCAAAGGCTCCTCCTGGTGCACAGCTACTAAGACCTTCAAGCTAGTGTGTAGTGTTGGGGGTTCCTTGAAAAGAGAGGCAGTGCATTGTGTCCCAGAAGTCTTCATAGACAGTGAGGGCAGCTCCGAGCCCATGTAGGGCCCCGCATCTGCAGACCCCACCCTTCTGAGGCTCGGCCTTTGTGGGTCTTCCTCCCTGCCTTGCTCAGCCGGAAGTCCTCCCGAGGACTTGGAGCAGGCTGTCTGGACCATGTGTTGGAGAGGCGCTTTCCTGTGAGCGTGTGCTCATCCCTCCCGCACGTGATGCACACATGCTGGGCTCTCTGAAACATTGGCCCACGGTGTCACCACTCAGCCTGCCAAGATGTCACAGTGCTGCTAAGATGCCAAGCGAGGTTCTTTGGTCATCATCTGGGTAGAGAGATTTGAGTTGCATCTCCACATAGCTTCTCTTGGCTTCTGGGAGGCGTGAAGTGCCCAGGGATCAGAGAAGACCCTAGGAGACAGCTGGGACTTCTGTCCCATGGGTGAAAGCCCGCTCCTGTCCTTGGCTAGTCTTCGAAGTACTGTGGTGCCGAGAAGAGCGAGCTCTTGCGCCTGCTCCCGCTGTATATCAGGGAGACGCTCTTCTTCTTCCGATCAAAGGGGCTGGGGTCCTCCCCGGTCAGGGACAGGTAGGAGGCGATGCTTTCCCGAAGGCCATAGCTGAAAAGGGACTCGTCCACTCCAAGCGGGTTCCCTGCTCCCTCGGGGTCCTGCTGTAGCCTGTGAGTTGGAAGAGCAGGAAGCAGAGGAAGGGACATGGACAGGGGTGGGGATGGGGGAACAAAGAATGAGAAAAGAAAGAAGAAGGAGGAGAAGGAGAAGGAGAGAAAACAACCCCAAAGCCTGGTTAGTCTTCCTCTACAGTATTGTTCTAATTCTGGTTCTGGGGGCTCTGTGATGTTGTACAAATCACTTAACCTCTCTGAGTCCCTGTTTTCTCAGATGGCTAAAACTTCTAACTGTAAATCTCAATGAGTATTTCTTTATGCTATGTACAAGGGAGAGCACTCTTAGTCATCTTCCAGGGAATCCTAATATTTGATCTTCTTTGAATTTGCCAGTGGGGTGCCTGGATCCATGTTCATTTAATATGAAAACCCATCCATCACACACTACAGACGTATTCCTGAGTGTCCAACAGCTGACAGTGGAATAAGCAGAGCAAGTCAGCGCAAAGCTTTTCTTTTCTCAGGAAAGATGAATGGGCCTAGGATTTGGGTGTTGTGTAAGCTGGGTGAGCGGGTGCCGAATGACTAAATCTACACCAGATGAGTCTGCGCCTCACTTTCTGGAATCCTAACAATCAGGAGAGCAGAGGTGGCGAGTGTTCCAGCAGGAAAGACAGTGTCAACACCGAGAGTGGGACTCAGTGTGCAGAGCGGGGCACTGAGGCCATGGCGAGCGAGCGAGGCTGGCTCCACATGGCACTGGAGGCTGGGTCTGTGGGATTCTGCTCTGCCGCCACTCAGTGCCTGCCCAGGGCTGAGCAGGGCCTGCTGCCCCTGGCCCTGGCCACTGCCCGTTAGTGTGGCAGGCGGCACACTGGCTCCCGGCCTTGGAGGAAGCACACACCCACCTGGCTGCCCTCCTCCAGTCCAAGGTCTTCTGGCGCAGGATGACGGGGGAGCTGGGGGCTCGTGCTGCAGGGGGCACGCTCTGTGCCAGGCAGGGTGTGGTGAGCACACAGCACAGGCCATCGGCCACCTCTGTGGGGCAAAAGCAGACAGCAGTCAGTGCCCCGGCAGTGCCAGAGCCAGCGTGGAGCACAGGCTTGAGGCCCACAGTGTAGCTCCAGGTCATGGGAGTGGTGAAAGGACCCCTGCAGTTATCTGCGGAGACTTGGCCACCCCACGAGCATCTTTCTGAGAGGCGCTCTTTCTAGCGTCCTGCAGCCCCATGGGGGCTCGGGCCTTGCAGTCTCTTGGAGTCAGTCCGTAAGAGTGCTGCCGGGCGGCTTCCACGCCGTGTTTGCTGTTGTCTATGCAAAACTTCTGGTTGGCGCAATCCTCAATGATTGTTATTAAGAGCCAAATACCACAAGCAAGCCTTACTGAGACCCAGCAAAAGGTGGCTGTTTCCAGGACTCCCTTCCTCTTTCATTTTTAGTTAGCAGCTAGGTTTTGGGGTATTATAGAAGTCTTATTTGTCATCATCCTTATATCTACCATGTGTCAGGCCATGCTGGACGTGGTGTATGAATGACTGCTGAACACCCATGCGATCCCCTGCACAGGCGCTGTTCCTACAGCCTTTCAGGAATAGGGACCTGGGGTTCTGAGAGGGCAGGGCTCCGTCAAGGTGCCCACGGCCTAAATCTGCTTCACCTCGCTGCCACTGCTCCTTTGTCACCTGCTGCTTCTCGTAGGCCAGGGCTGTCACCAAAAGCTGTGTGGGCTCCCTTCTCCTTGAAATGCCCTTTGTATCTTCAATCCAAGACTCCAAATCCTAAAGGATTCTAGCAAGGTACCCATGGGTGCAAGGTCAGAGATCCTGAATGGAAGGAGGAAGATGCTAGCAGACCGAGAACAACTTCCTATCTCTGGTGGGACAGGGCAGGAGGGGGACAAGGGCACCTCTGCCCAGTGGTCAGTGGCAGCCATCGGGAAGCACTTGAGGTCAGGAGCCAGCCTTCCACTCGTCACCTTCCCTGCCCACTTGGCAGGTAGAGCACAGTTACACAGCAGAAAGTGAGGCTCTAAGAGGCAGGTCCCCAGCCCATAGTGGCCCAGCCCCCAGTGGGCAAGGTATCAACACAGGTGCCGAGCCAGTGTGTGGAAGCTCAGTCAACTGTTTCCAACTTCTCCCGGGTCTACAGGGCAAAGTCCCAGCTCTTGGCTGGCATGCGGGGCTTCCACAGTCTCAGTGGCCTTTCTCCTCCTGACTGTGCACGTCACGCCATGGAAACTACCCCTAAACCTGCCGGCATGGTGGATGCTCCATCCTGGGCAGCCTGGGGAGGGGAACCTGGACCTCTCTCCTGGCTGCAGGAAGGACACAGGAATGAATAACATCCGCTCCCTAGTCTCTAGGAGCTCGCTGGGAAGCACAGACTAGGACGGGCTAACTAGGCTAGGGAGAGAAACTGGTGTGCTCTGGGGACAAAGAGGAGGGAGGACGAACTCCAAGTCCTGTGGCTCTGTCATGTCACGGGGGGCGGGGGGAGCTGAAGTTGACCTTTTAACCAGCAGAAAAGGGGAAACAAGTGACATTTTAGAACAAAGCCCCAGAGGCATCAAAACCCAGGGCCCACTTTCAGGGCACAAGCCCTCTGTGGCTGTGAACGGAGGGTCCTAGTTGGTTCGATTCGGATAGAGGGGGTTGGACGTGAAATGCAGTACTGTTGGCTCCCTAAGGCGGCACTCACAGGCTGTCTGCTTCAGCCTGGAATCTGGGATTTAGCCTCAACCTATGGAAAAGCCAGGTGGGCAGAGAGCTCCACAGCCCCTTCCTGGTGGCTCTGGTGCCGTGTTGTAGGCAGACAGCGCCACGTCATCCTGCAGCCCCGATGGCAGGCACTGGGGACGGCTTACCAGAGTAGTGATTGACCAGATCCTCCAGGCACTGGAAGGTGAGCCTGGGCGAGATGTAGTACCAGTTGTTGGGCAGGCGGAAGATGCGGTAGTGCTTCACCTGCCTGTGTCTCACGGACAGTGAGTAGAAACCTGCACGGAAGGTGGGAGCGACAGGTTAGTGGCACTCAGGATCCCCACCTCGGGCAGCCAGCGACCAGCCCATCTGCACTGAGGTGGAACTGGAGCACAAAGACATGGGCCCCTCGTGTGAGCAGCAGCCGAGGGCACGTGCCTGCTCACAGCTCAGTCACAACCTGTGGGTCAGGCTCTGCACTTCTTAGATCCTCCCTGGGCCACATGCTAAGGGGGGCTCACAGCTACGGCCCCTTTCCTGATCTTCCTTCCTCTGATTTAAGCTTGCTTGTCTCAGAAATGTGGAGCAAGTGGCGCTCAGGACAGGGCTCCGGGGATCCCTAGGAAATGCGTGAAAAGCATCGTTTCTCCCTCAGCGTCACCAGAGTCCTGACCCCCGATGGTCAGTGAGGGCCAGGCAGGTACTGTCACCTCCTCTAGCCTGGATCTCCTCCAGTGGAAAAGAGAGGCTTGGACTTAACATGCTTATGGCCCCCCCAGCACACACACTGTGGGGTTCCAGGAATGAAAGCACCCCAGGAGGTGGCGAGGGGTGAAGAAGCCAGCATCCACTAAGTCCAGGCCTCCTGTGCTGGGCAGGGGCCAGGCTGCTTCCAAACAACCTCTCATTCATTCTCAGGAGGGACCTGGGAGAGGTTGTGCCAAATAGCTTAGAGACGGAGAAGCTGTGGCTCAGGGACCGAAGCCTGGTGTGTCCCCGGTCGCTTCCTCTGCCTGCCCCTGGCCCTCTCCAGGGAAGACTTCACCAGGCCCAAGCCTGCCCTGCGAAGCCACCACTGAGTGACTTCTCGTCACTTACGTGGAAGTGGCCCACACTGGGCGGGTCAAGCGCAGTGAGTGGAAAATCTTCAGAACTTTGCATACCCCAGGAAGTGGGGGCTGCTGCCTCCCTGCCCACCCCACTGCAGCTCTGCCTTAGAAAACCATTATTTTTAGATGAGCTGTGTCCTTCTAAGGGGTCCTTTCACTTCTCAGTGGCACCAGCCTGTCTGGTGTCCTTCTTCCAGTCCCTGGGGGACAGACACACAGCGTTCATCCTCTGCTCTGAGCTTGTGCTCCCCCAGCATATTCAGGCCATTCATAGAAAGTTGTTCTGGGCCTCCAAAAGTCACAAGTAAGTCCCTGCTGCCCCAAAGCCAAGCTGGGCTCATTTTGGTGACAGCCCCAATGCCAAGTGGCCCTGGCACTTAGTAGGTGCCTGAAGAATGCTCTTAAATACTCTGTTTTCTCTTTTTTGACAGCAAGGGAACAAGGAGCTGGTTGGGAACTCAAAAACGGGTGCTATACTTAAGTAGTTGTTGCTATGAGTACTCAGTAGGGGAGGGTCCTCGCTGTGCAGTGCTTTGCTCCTGCGACTGACCCAGGCATGGCACTAAGGATCATCCCACTGTCAACCCCAGGCCCTAGGAAGGGGAACCGAGGAAATGGCTTAGTGATTCACGGCTGAAACAATGCTTTGGGCTCTCGCTCATGGAGAAGACCCCGCTATTTCTGTTTCCAGTGGCGCAGGCGACTGTGAGGATGAAGACTGCAGCAGTGTGTGAGCTCACATCTCCTTGGTCTCACCTTAGGCTGTCTCACAGCAGGCACAGAGGGGACTGATACTAGGGCCCCTGCACCACAAGAGCCCACAAATATCACTGCCTTTGAATCTCACCACAACCTTATAAGGGAGGGCCTTTCCTTCCATGTCACAGATGAGGAGACAGGTCAAAGAAGCCACAGATCTGGGACAGGCCTGTCCCAGCATGCCATGCCCTGGCTTTGGGTTTTGTTCTCGGTTGGTGGAAATTCTCCAACAGGACCAGCAGGACCTGCCCACAGTCACGCTTAGGGCCTGGGGCCGCTCCCAGCCAACCCCATTCCCCTGTTCTAAGACCTTTGGTGTGATGCTGGCCTCCAGGCAGGTAGGGTCACAGGCGGCTGACCATATGGCCCGTTTGTGTACACAGAGCAGGAGAGGAAACGGAGCCCTGTCCCAAGTCAGCAGAACAGAGCCTGCTGTGGCCGAATGTGGAGAGACAGGCTGCTCACCTTTCTTGGTCTCGCTCTCTCTGATCATGAAGGAGCCCACTTTCGTGTCTGGCAGCTGCAGCAGCTCCTCAGCCTTGTCTCTGCCTAGCCCTTCAAACAGCCAGCTGGGAAGGGGAGAGACAGTGTGAGCAGCCCGTGTGCCAGCCTATGGAAGCCAAGATGCCATTAGCATGCAGAGAATATAAAGCTGCAGTCCAGTGGCATGAGCTGCTAATGAGCAGTGTTCATTCATTCCTTCATTCGTGTTTTCCATCTTTAAATAACATTTCCCAGGTGTCTGTTAATTGCCACATGCCGGGGGAAATGACATAGGATGCAGCAGCCCTCTTTCTTGGCTTGTGTCTCAAGTCCCAAATGGAAGCAGCTCTGTCATGTTCAGTAATGTGTGTGCATTAGTGCCTTGTGTACCCGTGTGGCAATTTGTCTAATGTGAGCTGCGCTGCCCGAGCATAGCGTCTCCCCGCCGTCTGTCTTGCTGTGGTATCCAGGGTGCTGTGTGTGGTGGATGTTACGAGTGAATCAGTGAACACAAGACAGAAGGGGAGGAAGGGGGTCCATGATTTCACCGACGGAACAAGCTCCACTCCCCGTTCGTTTTATTTCCTCAGCCTTCTCGGGTCCGACACATTTGAACACACTCATCACTGTGCCATGCCTGAATTAGTGCTTCTTGCTTTTCTCACTTAATAGGAAGAAAAAGCAGTTGTGCCCCTGAAGCCCTGCTTTCTGAGGGCAGATCCACTCGGGAAGGGGACCTGACACTTGTGAGCGCTCTTAGGGAGCTGTGCTGAACTCAAAAGAATCTCTGTTCTGAGTGAAAGAGCCGCTACTCATTTTTCAGACCAGGGTCTGCCAGCTCTGAGTTTGGCAGGAAGCACTTTGTTAGCAAGTGGCTGGCGTCTACTGGGGAGCAATCGCAAATCGCTTGTTAACAGATGCTGTATTTCAGGGAATGGATCCTGGCTTTTCATCCACAGTTTCAAATCTGTGTATATGTAGCGAATACTAATACCCTGCCCAATTGCAGCCTGTGGCATTGGCCAGGGCGCACAGCAGGTAGAGGTCAGTGAGGCACTGGCTGAGTGCCCCAGAAGCAGCAGGTGTGAGAAGACTCAAGCCCCAGCGCCAGGTTCCACTTGTTTACTGTGTTCTCATCACTGAATCACTTTCACTGTTAAGGTCACGATTGTGCCATGTTTGGCCAGATATGTCAGGTACTCCCTTGGTGCTGTATAGCGCATTTGATGTTAGTTACTTTAGAGTGAGTGACAAACATTTATGCACTCAAGCCCTTATACAAAGATGAAGACAGTAACAGCCATGTGGGAATGCCAATTCCATTAATGTATTACATAGTATCTTGCTCTCTACTTGGCAGTGAAGAGGAGAAAACTGATGGCACATAGAAGGTTGAATAGCTTGTTCACTGTCACATGGGCAGTGAGTGACAGAGGCAGGATTTGAACCCAGGCCAACTGGCTTTAGCCACTGTAGTGTGCGACATCCTATAATAACAGTCCTTAAGCATCAAGTGGCCTTGACCATTGGACACCAGGAGCATGGTGTTCAAGCTGAAAGGCCCAGCTTCCTTCATTTCACCCCTGAGGAAGCCCATTCCAAAGAGTAGAAAGGACTCATCCACATCCCATCATTCCCCATGGACGGGATGGAAGTGGGAGTGCACCTCCACCCAGTGCCTCCCTTCCTGCTGCACTGTGCTAGAATCTCTGCCACCAGGAGCCCTCAGCATAGACACCATGACTTAATGCGGCCATCTGAGAAATGCACTCACCCGTGGTACACTCTGGCCACACAGATTCCAGGGATGTAACTCTCTCTGCCGGTGCTGAGAGAAATGGCTTTCCACCAGCCTCCTTCACTGTTAGGGCAGAACAGACAGGACCGGGAGAGGTAAATGGCAAAGTGAAGGACAAATGAGCAGAGCTAACAGACCTAGCCCTTGGGGGCTTGGGACACTCCTCTTTTAGGATCTGCTATTGGCCATGTTGACCTCAATGTCTAAAACTTTCTTTTTCAAGGCATAGATACCCATCTTCTCATCTCTCCGTGGCAAGGTACCCAAATGCGTCAGTAGCTGCCTTTCAGGGTCCAGAAGCTGATGTTTTTAACTGTTGCTTCATTTTTGGAGGCTTTTAAAAAGAATTGTTTATAGTGTTGATTTATACCCTGGATAGTCTCATGTGACCCTATCAATGAGGACCAAAGGGAAAGGGCTTGGAGCCTCTGCTTTGTTCTATGGACTGTTTGGAATCAGACTGAAGAGGTGGCAGGAACGGTAGGCAATATTTGCTCACCATCGGAAGTTTTTTCAGACGCTGGGTTCTCCTTCCCAGGCTGCACTGAGATGTGCTGTTCCGCTGATGTACGGGGGAGGTGGGCCAATAGAAAAAGCAGAGCTTTGACCACATAGGGTCTTACAGGCAAGTGAAAGAATTTAAATTTTATCCAGCAGGCCATGGGAAGGCACTGAAGGTTTTACAGCGCTAGTAGTAAAAAGGGGTGGAGGTTACAGTTTGAGCCAAATTTCTCACCTTGCAGTAGGACCAGGGTGTGGGAAGAACTGGGCAACTGTGGCTAAAAATGTAATGATTAAACCCAAACGACACTCATGATGAGTTCATCCTGTCTTGGGGATCATAAAGTTTTTAAAAGTTAACTCACTCAGAAATCACGCGTAATTTCTCCCCTTGGCGGAATATCGGGGGACTGATATCAGGAGATGGGTAATCACTCAGCACAGCCAGGAAATCACTCTCCAGCCCTGGGAAACAAGCAGAGGAGTGTTGTGGTTCACGAGGAGCAGAAAGGCAGCCCTGGGCTGGGGTTGCAAGGCTGTGGAGACTTCTGCTAGGGACACTGTACATTCGGGGCAGTGCAGCGCATGCTGAGGACTGCCCTCCCCGGAGAAGGCAGCAAGAGCCTGAGGGACCCAAGGGCCAAGCCACACACTTCTGTCCTCATACCTGGCTGGCCCCCATGCTCAATGCTGTCCTCTGAGAAATGGGGACCTGTGAACTGAACCCACACCATCCGGCTACAGGGTCGGGCCTATGTCCACCAGCATTCATCTGCCTGTCTTTAAAATGGGCTCATTCTGGGTCCTTCTCCAGTGAGGCGAGAGGAGGCGCATGAACAGTGGCTGCTATCAGACTCCCCTGATGTGTCCTGGGCCTGTGGTCCCCAGATCTGTAGTGTGTGGAGAAGACTCACGGAGTTCTCAGGAGCCTCTAGGGCCAACCAGCACCAGCTCTGCTGGAACATAGCACTTCCTCCTTCCACAGGATGGGGTACCCTGCCTAGCATCTCCTTCACAGGGACTTTTGCTGGGGGTGGAGGTGGTGACAGAAAAGTACTTTTCATTGTAGGTTTATTGAAAGTAATCTGGGTGACATTTTGAAAAGGGAAGAATGCTATCGGGTCTACATGAGCACAGCCTACAGTAGATACACGGTGACAAAGTGGTGAATTTCCTTTTTGACATTAAGCAAAATCCATTTTGAATCCTTAGTGATGGACCATCATTTGTATGCATTAGACAGTAATATCAGAATACCTTCTGGGGGGAAATGATAGGTCTTACACAGCAGCAAGTACTGTGATTGTTTGCTGTGATGATTATCAGTCCACTGGCTGTCTCAGTGTCTGAACTCATTTTTCTGGGTAACGTACTTATTCACTTGGAAATTAGTTGCTGAGCATGGACCAGGAGCCCAACATTTGTACCCACAATCGTAGAAGTAGGTCTTCCCATCTCTTGGGCTAGGAAGTTCTGGACAAATCCCAGCACAGAGGCATCAGGCTGGATGCCCCAACAGGCCACTTTCTGCAATGCAGAGCCCCTTTTCTGAGACCCGAGCCCCTGCCTCTTATACCCATATCCTGCATTTCTAGCCGTGAAGTTTCTTGGAAAGGCCAAGTCAAAAAAAAAAAAAAAAGAGATTAGACACTGGATGAGTAAGAAAGATGAGTGGGACTTTTAGTAAAAGGTTTGGTTAGCAATTGATAAGTGAACTGGAAACAAGTTATCGTGGTAGAACAGTGCACACCAGTGTGCTCCTCACGAGGGGAGACTGAGTTGGAGACAATGAACTTTGTAAAAGCAAGAGTTCCTGTGTGTGAGCTGGAAACCGAAAGTGATGTTTAGGGTCCTCCTGAGACTTGGGGAGGAACCAGAGCAGGACTACTGAGAAACAAGTTTCTCAGGCGTGGAAGGATGACCCTGCCAGTCCTCTGGCTTCTCCTACTATAAACTGGCCTGAGAATGCGAGGGACCCTCCCTCCCATCCTGCTTTGCTGAATTCAAAACAGTTCTCCCTCTGTGTAGTCCGGACCCCACCCCAGCAGACAGCGCTACAGTTGTATTGGATGTGAAGCCACAAGTCCCGAGTTCTAACTGGGCGGATCCTGTTTTGGTGGGGCATGAACTTTATGCAAATTTGAAGGAAAAAAAGGGTATGAAATTTCAAGACAAGGGGCAGGCCTTAGCCGGGTGCTGAGCCAGTGAGGGGCCTACCCTCGTGATGGACTTAACTTCCTGGTATGCCCACCCTGATGGCAGGCGGGCTGCTCACAAGCAAAGGGATGGCGGTAGATACACCTGGTGTCCCAGTTTGGAGAATGACCCATTGGAAAGGCCTTCATAAGGGAGATTCATTCTTTTTGCTCTACTGGCCTTGAATATGAAAGGACTATTGCCTAACTCAGCTGCTTCTGCTAAGCATGGCAGGCCTCTCTGAGACTCGCAGGCTCCTGGGGTCCTCAGGGCCTCTGCGTAGGCTCTTCCCTCTGCCTGGACCCTCTGCTCTGGCTTAGTCCTCTCTCCTCCCTGGCTTCATCAACATGGGCCTCCCCAGGGGCGCTGAGCTCACTTGCTCTCCTATATTCACTCTCAGCCCCTGGGATTTTCCTTTGAAGCAATGGCTCCAGGCTGCATTTGCTCATTCATGTGACTCTCAGCTGTGAGTTTCAGCAGGGCTGCAGGGTACCTGTGGCTTCCATGTCTTGTGTCCTGAGCCCAGGACGGAGCCTGTCTTCTAAATGCTCTGGCTGCACCCTCAGGAAAGGCCTTTATGTTGCTTGTTGTTAAAGCAGTGCAGGCAGAAGGGACCCATGTGTGGCAGGCAGCAGGGTAAGCAGCCCCTCAGAGCTGTCTTTGAAAAATAAGGGTTGAAATGAGCTACAGTGTGTACTGTTGTCTGTGACCAGAATGCAGCTTTTACACAGATCCTGGTGTGCGGTTTGATGTCTGGTTCAAGAGAGAGAGCAATCATCTTTTGCAGTGTTAAAAAAAGTAACAGCGAGAAACAGAAACGAAAGCAAAATCATTATAAAAATAATTGTTCCAATGAAGGAAAAGGGGTTGATGGATTAGAGAGTCTTAGATGACAGTAACAGAGAAGTTTCCTGTGGAATTTCCATAATAGCGAGGCTTTTGTGTCTAAACCACATAAACTGCAGCGAGGCAACTTCTCATTCTGCTTTTGTTTAAGGGGCTGATGGTGAGCGCATGGTCCTTTGAAGGGGATTTCACCTACGTCCCCAGTCAGGGTTAGAAGAACAAGTCACTAGCAGGTACATCTGTAGGGACAGGTACCATCCTAAGCACACTGCTCTCCTGGGACCCCTCCCGTGTCTCCTCTGAGCTTTGCTCCCTACGGTGAAATAGATGCAAGGTAGGAAATGGCACTTTACTTTTCAAGTTGCACCATGTTATCCCGTACTCCTGCGGCCCCTTGGCTCTGTGGAGAGCTGAGCTCTGGAGTCAGAGTGGATAAAGGCGTTATGAGGAGAGAGAGGCGCTGAGAACATAAGTGCGATTATTGCAGATTTAAGACAAGAAACAAATTAAGTAAAGACGTATGTGCCATGCATGAAAGAAATCCAGAGGGAGCATTGGGCAGAGATCTATGGAAAGGGAATGGGCTTTGAAATCAACTGGATCTGGGTTCAATCTACCTCCACCACTTAATAGCTCTGCGATTTGGGGACAGATCGAGTGTGAACTAATCTGGGCCCGGTTTCTTCACAAATGAAAATGAGAAATATCAAACTCTGCCTCACCTGATGGGGTAAGGATTCATAATGCATCATCGTGAGATACAGAGTCTGTCCCTGTAAGTGACAGGCAGTGTCATTGTCATGTGGGGCAGGGCGACCATCCCACGCCAAGACCAGTTTCAGCCAATAGTTCTAAAGTTTGAAACTATCTAGTATTGTGGATTTGAATATATCTTATCTCCTTCTTACCATCTAAACACAAATTCCAGGCTGAGAACAGAAGATGAAATTCAAAATACTAAATATTTGCTGATAGCTCAACAGGGGAATGAGTCAGGTGAACAGATTGTACAGAAGTATAAAATAGGAACTGGGTTGGAAAAAAAGAAGGGGCCCTGGGCAGAGCTTGCTGGGCACAAATATAATATAGTTTTTTTAAAAAGCAGGCTCATTTGCACCTGATTATTCTTTGGAGTATCCTTCCTGTTTCTTTCCCATTGCTGAAAATGCCCTCAGTAGCTCCCGTTTATAATCGTGCAGCACACTGAGACATTTATATCTTCAACACTCTGGCCCATCCTGCAGCACAAAGACTCTGACTTGGAGAGTGAAGAACCAACCATGGGGATTTTAGCACCAGGCAGAGCATGAGAATTTCAAAGCTGGGGTCTCTTTGAGGCAGGGAGCAAACAGGACATTGAAGTGGTTAAGTCATTTGCTCAAAGCCAAATAGCAAACAAGCTGCAGAAGACGGCTTAGAACATGGGCGGTCTGGATCTAGAGTCCAGGTGGGTATGTGAGGGAGCTAATGGACTTTAAAGTAGCCACCTGATAGAAAAGGAGCAGGTATGAGGGATAAGAGGGAGAGGGGAGGCAAATGTTAATCAATGGAGCAAGTGATGCCCTCCTGGGGTAAGAAAGCAGGGTGCCCTGGAAACCAGGGAGGGACGCCACAAATATAAGATGTATCTTTTATTCTGTGTGACTCTGACTGTGGGGTAGAGTAGCCACTGCTTTGTCTGTGGAGCAGCCATCTCTGCTATATCTGTGTTTCTTTCCTATAATAATTTTTTTTTTCATAGTACTGGGTTTGGAACCCAGGAGCTTCACACTAAGCTATATCCCCCAGCCTTTTTTTTTTATTACTTTTTTTGTTTTAAAACAAGTTCTTGCTAAGTCACTGACTGGCCCAGGCTGGGCTGGAGCTTGCAGTCCTCCTGCTTCACCCTCCCAGAGTGCTGGGATTATGGGCGTGAGCCACAGCCCCCGGGCAGTTGGGGCTGAGAGCCCCTGCTGGCTGGCGACAGCTCCGCTGTGCACAAGACTCTCCTGGCACTTAGTTTCCAGGCTCTGCCTCACCCACACTTGACCCTTAGCAGATTAAGACCAGGGCCAACTCCCAGTGAGACTTCAGAGTTGGACCTGCATCCCGGGCAGCTGGTGGCTCCAGTGCTCCAGTGTCGGGCCCAAGCTCATGGACTCAGTGGGGTCACAGCAGCCTGACTCTCAGTAATTTTCTCAGGAAACTGCACACATACACAAGAAAACAATCTGATGGCACCTGGCAGCTGGCCAGGGCACAGTCTACCGGGCTCCGCTGTCACCATGAGACTCTTGCTAATATGTAAGATGAAACACACTTGTCCAGAACACTCTTCTGCCCACGCTCTGGTTTCTCCATGTTTTGGTGGGCAGACTGGACCAGAACCAACCCCAAAAGCATTAGCAGCAGTTTCCATCCTCTCAGGGCCCGTGGGCCCAGGGAGCTGGCATAGAGCAGCAGGAGGAGATGACCTATGGGCTGCAGAGTCCACAGTGGGTGCTGTCTGGGCACCCAGGGCTCCCCAGACTTCAGTTGCCTTCAGCCCCTCTTTCTCTTTCCCACCATCTTCACAGGTGGCAGCAGCAGGACCAGCACGGCACCATTTCTGGGTGGCCTGCCTGGGCTGCATGCTGCCCTCAAAGCCCTCTCCGTGGCACTGGTAGGCAGTGGTCACCTTGAGTGGCATCAGGGGAGAGGCCCAGCAGGATCTGGAGACTGGCCTGAGGCCTCCCAGCTAAGCAGCCACACGCCAGGAGTCAAACCAGGGCCACCTCCTGGCCAAACATGTGGGCTATGTCCTGGCCACTGGCTCTCCTTTGCCACTGGAGTCCAGTGCTGCCTACACTGCTAGTGGCCTCTAATAACGTCTCTCTTAACATCACTTAACTTTTAAAACCTGTCATCTTGTTCTAAGAACATGAAATCATGGATTTAATCAGCCACTTACGTTATTCTGATAGACCCTAAATGTAAAAATGACATAAAAGCTGAATGATCATGGACCCCATGCCTGATCTGGCCACAGTGGGCAGGACGCAAATAAGAAAGCAGACTCTCGCCTAGGATCTGATGCAGGTTCCCGTCTATGGGACCCTTCACTGGGCACAGGAGTCTGTCATTGAGCCTTGTGACCGGGAACACTTTCCTCACCCCAGAGAGCTGTCCTCGTCAGGGCACTCAGGCCTCTGGAGAGCTGGCCCTATCTGACCTGATGCAATGGTGAAGAGGGATGCTAGGATCAGGCCCCCTGGCTTTGCCTCCCTGCTGTCCCCTTCCCAGCCAGATGGGTTCAGGAAGTCATTTAACCTTCTGTGCCTCAGTCTTCTCCGCAGCAAATTCAGATAAATGTGTTAACATCATGGGCCCTTGTGAGAATTAAGAATTTATATGTGTAAATTCACATATACCATGTAATTTGTATGTGATGCATAATTGCAGGTGTGATGTGTCAATTCATGCGTGGGAAGCATTTGGAACTATTTGGCACATGAGCACTGGGTCACTCTGCACCCATTCCCACTTCACAACTGAGAATCAGCAGACAAGTGGGGAGAAACCCACTTCTCCTCTTGCTGTGCATTTGTACAGAGGCAGGACTAGGAGCTGGTCCGTGGTCCCCAGCTGTAGGGGCTTAGGGTTTGCCAGGGATCAGTACAAATGCATCTTGCTGCTGCTGTGCACCTTCACAGATCTGGCGGGCAGGTCTAGGGTGGGGAGATCTGCTTGCTCACTGCTTCCCAGGGAATTCTGATGTGGGCTCAGGGCCGAACCAAGCTAGATCTGGAGATTTCTCTGTCCTCTTCCTCCCAGGCCCTGCCCACCCCCTTTTTCCATGGGCAGGTAGCCATGTCAATGCACCAGGGATGTGATTTCCATGCTGGCATGGTGGAAAGGGGTCTGAATGCTGCTTGGTTTGCTCGGCCAGTGCTGGTGGTGAAGCCTCACTGTAGGTCAGAGTGGTCAGAAGGCAGGGAAGGACAGGGGGAGGGTCACAGCCGTGACTGACTGTCTTTGTAAGGTGGAACTATGCTGTTTCCCCCTATGCTGGGAGTGCCCTGCAGCTGTGTGCTGCCTGGACGGGCACTGAGGAGGAGCGAGGAGACAATATAGGGCTGTACAGAGGACTCACTCCTTGGCATAACTCGGAGACAAGCCACGGACTGGCTAATTCTACCTTTACCCATTTTGCGGGATGGCCATGTAGACACACCCCAGTGCTGCCAGACCTCCCAAAGTGTGGTTTTGAAAGTCCCACCTTCATTTGCCAGTGAGCTGTGGTGAGGAAGGGAATGTTTCCAACTCTGCTTCCCACCAAGTCCCCAGGGGAGGCTGAACATCCCTAAGGTCACACAGCTTCCGAGGGAGGAACATCGCCAAGTCAGTGGAGGTCCTTTGCCTCTGAAAGCTGCCCTATTTCCATCGAGTCCTGCTATTTCTGTGCCTTTTGTGACATTAGTCTCTGGAGCTAGTATAATGAGGAAAGCTTGATTTGGGAGAAAACACATGGTCAAAGCCATATTCCAAGGCACTCATGGCCCTGGTTTGGGGGAGAAAGATTCCCCCGAAGCTCAGGAAATTCATTTATCTGAAATCCAAGCTGTGGCCTTGAGGTCACCCTCCTGCAGCTGCCTGTTAGGGCCAGGGGCTTTGGAGCCTTCTCCCTTTTGTCTCTCAGGTTACTGTCACAGGAAGTCTGGCTGTGCTCTCGTCTAAGGCAACCAGCAAGCCAGGTGCTGCCTCCTGGAAGGCAGGAGGAGCTGAACTAGCATAGCTGTGTAGGAGCTCCTTCCATGAGAGACCTGACCCTCTGGCTCACGTAGACAGGAACTAATTAATGCAGCATGCATCCCACCAACTTCTCCTCCCTGAGCTGCTAGGTGCAAGAGGAAAGAGGAACGAAGTCAGGACTGATGATAAAGGAAACTTTTCAGGGGTAAGGGTGAAAAAGCAACCCAGCAATGCTTGATGTGGTTACCTGGATTACAAACGGTATGACCTGGGGAATTCTCTTACCCAGGGGGCGGAGTGGGGGGAGACCCCTCAACTTCTTTTTTAGAGGTGACCTCCCACCCACATCACGGAAAGAGAAAAACTTACTTCAGGACAATTTGCATTAAAAAAATAAAGGCAAATGAGCAAGTCCTCAGAGGCCGATGTTTTCATGGGGTTTGCTCAAGCGTGCTGGCCCTCTGCTCTGGGGTGAGAGGCGACAACTCGCGACAGGTTCGGCTGGGTGCCCCGGAGCTGGCCTGGGCTCCAGGCACTGCGGCAGTTTTCTAGTGGCAGTCAGGACCAGGAGGAGGCCAGGGCCTGGGCCAGTCTGGGGAGGGCTGGAGCCCAGCCCAGTTGGTGAGCTCTGCCTGGGAGATGGCAGCCTGAGGACCACACTCTGGTCCACTTTATCCCAGGGTCTGTCTCCTGGACCTGGGGATGTTCTTTGTGTTTCTCTCTGGCTTAGAGAGGGGAATTTCTGGGCCACTAGGAGCGCCTGAGTCTGATTTGTAGGGACGTGGGGAGGCTCTGTCAGCCGTCTCACGTGGGCACCTGAAGGCCGAGGGACTGCACTGTTTCAGCAGCTGTGCTGGTCCACTTGGGCAGAGGGAGGAGGCTGCTTGGTAAAGGGAGCAGAGAAGCCGAGGATGGAGCAGTAGCTAGAGGCAGGCGGGAGCCACGCTCATGTTGACAGAGCAACCATCTGTGCTAGTGACTGCCAGTGCAGTGCCACCGGGGAAGAGAGGACTGGGCATTGGTCACCTCTGCTGCGAGATGGACACCAGCCCCCAGATGCTGTGATGTAAGGAGGGAGCCAGAAATGCCCTGAGTTTCCTTAGGAATTCCCCTGGCCTCCACGATGTCCCTTTCCAGCCCCCCAGAGGACCCACACAGATACCACTACACACACACATACACTACCTGGACTTGGAATCTTCACGAACAAAGGTAAGGATGTCAGAAACAACCAGCACAGCATCCAGAATGGCTGACTCAGAACACAGGGGATTTGACTTTCAGTCTTTGGCTCTGCTTGCTGATTTTCCCTCCCCTTTTCTGGCCACTTGCTAACCAGTTCTTTGTACATTGGGGGTGTCTTGCTACCACTGGTTAGCCCAGTACCCCACTCCAGAATGTTTGGCACCTTGCCATCATACCAGTGGAACACAAGGACCTCTTTCTTCTCTGGGGAGCATGGTAGGGACAGTCCAGCTCAGGAGGGTGGCACTGAGAGGTGCCTGTGTGGACGATAATACTGCATCACAGGTGGGCAGGGTAAGATCAGCTGGGCTCTGGCTTTCAGACTCAGAAGGTCCTGGGTTGGAGGTCTGCCTCTGTGACTTGCTAATGACACAAACTACCTTTGGGGCAGAGGGAACTCAGTTTCCACACCTGTGAAATGAAGGGACTAAACCAACCAATCTCAGAGATCTGGCTCAAAATGCCCACAACTTAACATCGCTGCCAACCACACAGGTTTTAAAAATTTTCAATTACTAAATATTCGAACCACAAAGAAAGTGGAGTCTAATGAATTCCAGTTAGCAAACTGATCAGCATGCACATAGGACAGAGTTGAACATCTTGCCAAAGGAGAAGTCAGACTTACCATCCGTGCTGGGCAGCGGCCTCTCCGGGGGTGCAGGGGTGGATTTCATGCTGTTGCCCATGTCTCTCTCCCCTGGGGCTGCCGGAGTTGCTTGAAGCCTAAGGTACAAGGGTACACACGGAAAGTCAGCTGCACCCTGGGCACTTGAGGGGGAGAGTGACCCAGTTCAGAGTGCATCGCGCATCCTTTCCCAGGCAGCCTGCTTCTTGAAAGGCGGCTGTTTTCATATCAAGATGTGATTTGTGTTGGTTACATTTGCTCAGTTCGAGTTCTTTTATCAAGGGAATGACAGAGAAAAACCACAGAGAGGGAAGTTGCTAGCAAATGCTGTTGGTGGTAGAAGTTTCCATTCTTCTGCACCGGGGCCGAGGACGGCAGGCTGCATTCGTGTGAGAAGCTGAGCAGCGTTTCAGTTGGCCCCAAAGAGTCTGAGCCCAGAAACCCCAGCCATCAGCTTCCTCGCTGTGCGAAATCAGGGCACACAAACTTGGGAGCGATGTGACATAATAGCCCAAAGGGATGTGGAGGGGGTCCTGGCCCTGTGTTTTCTTCTCTGTTTGAATTTTCCAACACGCTTTCACAAAGCGATGGGAAAGACAGCTTCCTGATGACACTCTAGTATTCACTCCTGTGTGACTTTCCATCACCGCAGAGACCGTGCATCCCTAAGCTCAGTTTTCAGGGAAGACAGCTGAGTCTCAGAGAGGCTAAGTGACTTGGCCAGAGTCACACAGCAGGGGAAGCGGGGCTGGGACTTGAACTGCTGATATTTAGTCTCCTGCTTGCTCACCTAACACTTTTTCCTCCTGGGGCCCACCCCAGTTAGAATCCCGGCAGTGCACTTTCGAGCCGTTGAACCTCAAGCCTTAAGTTGTACACCTTGTCCCACCTGTTCTGGAGCCTAACAGAACACCTTTGGTTTGTGCCTACAAAATTGACGAGATAAAGGACACACAGAATTTAGACTGTGGCCTGGCATAAGTGTGCCAGTCACAGCCACTTCCAACTTATTCCCCAGCTGTCCTTAGTGATGAACACCCAGATTCTGGGCCCTCACACAAGCATTTTGAAAGCGACATAGATGATTGCAGAAAGGAGTCTTAGGGAAGCTGCATCCTCACAGGATGCTCGAAACACAGAAGAGGGGCCCATCCACAGACAGAGCTGTATGCTGCCTGTGGGACCAGAGAGGACATGGGCAGGTTCCCCAGCCTGTGTCCAAGTCAACGAGAAACGTGCCCCATCTGTTCTGTGTCTGCACCTGGGGTCAAAGCTTCATGAGTTTGGAAGGGTCCTGAGTCAGCCGGGCCACTCCCACCCAGCGGGGGATCCGGCCGCCTTGCTCTATGTTCAGGTGCTCCTCGCCCTTCCGGGGCCATCCCCTGATAAGTCCATTGCTTGCTGAAAATACTGCTAGTCCAAATGCACTGACTACCCACATCTAACCTGCAGAACATCACAGGTTAGTGACACAGTACAGTGTAGGGGGAGGGTTGTCTCCCTTACCACCATGTGGCTGATGAGAAAGAAAAAGGATCATACCAATATCGCCAACCTGGGAAAAGGTCAGAATTTAAAACTTACTATATAGTTTCTACTCAGTGTATATGGCCCTGATGGCAGCGTTAAGTTGAAAAATTGCAAGTAGAGCCAACTGCATAGGATCTAAATGGTCTATGCTATGTGGGACAGTGAGGCCTTCAAGATGAGGTGGAGGAAGGTTGGCGCCCTGCCTAGTTTTGGAGAACAAGTGGTGTGAAGTGGGACTCTTAGCATATTAAGAAACAAGGTCACTCAGGTTGAGGGGTTTTCTTTTAAAGTTCATATGCTCTAAATATTTACATGAACAACTTATCACTTAAAACTGAAACTAATACAGCATAGTATTCTCAAGATAATCACAAGACCTGTAAAAATTAAACACTTGCTATGCACCATGAAAGCAAGGCCAGAAGAGCTTCCTGTCTAAAGTGAAGTAGGGACCTCATCTTGTCTGGGCCCTGTGGATCTCAGGAACTGGTTAGGACGGGCTACCTGCTAATCTAGGTTTTCCCAGTCCTTCACAGTGCCCCATGACCTAGCAGCCCCTTCCCTCAGTCTGCATAGGTTGTTCAGCATTGTCCTTTCTCCCAGAGGAGGTGGATGCACCTACCTTGTCTCTAACTCCTGGCCCGGCAAACTATAGGTGGGTGACTGAGCCCCATATTCCCTAGTGTACACTCTCTGCCCAGCCCTGCCCTGAACCCCCACTATGAGAGGGGCAGGACCATGTAGGCCTACCAGCCTCAGGGCCCCAACGTGGACATCTTCAGGGAGGAAACACACACAGCCCCCTGACAACACTTAGCCTTCTCAGCTCTGCGAGGTCCAGCTCTGCACAGAGCACGGGTATGGCACACACAGCCATACAGAGCAGAGCCACTGCTGCCCCATCCTTTTCTGCTGCCTCCCAATCCCACAGCCTGCCTCCCTGTCTGTTATCACTGAGGCCTTGGAACTCCTAGAGAAAGCACTCAGAATGTAGACAACCCTGACACCAAGCACAGTAGTCCCTGCCCACCACCGGCTCTGCCAGGTATTCCGTGCCCCAAGCGTGGTCTGTCTGGATTCCCTCAACAGCGTCTTTCTGTCCTTTTACTCTGCCCCTTGGCACCAAGTGTCTTTAAATGGGGCTAGTGACTGTGCATAAGACCCCAGCAGCCCCTCCTTCCAGCTGGCCGGCCTCCCCCCACCACTCCATTCTCTCCCTCCCCAAGCCACTTGCCAGCAGCAAGCTCTGGCCGTAACGTCCCGTCTATTCCCGCCCCCTCATACCACAACTGTGCTGGAACAGCTGGGAAAGCCTGTGGCATTCACCAGACTCTTCTCCGTAACTTAACAGTTTGTCTCAAGCTTCTTGTGCTATTTTGGGGTAGTTCCTGGAATCCCATATGTGAAGACAAAAATGGGAGTTTAAACTTACATTTTTCAGATGGTCTGTCTGATAAGAGACAAATACCTGAGGTTCTGAGACCAGAGCGAAGGAAGTCCTTGGGCCTGGGACCCGAGACTCGCGACATTCCTCTGGGAGAGAGGGCTGCACTTGTGCTATGCGCCCCCCAAGTCCCTCCATGGGCCCTTGGCAGCTGCTCACTGGTCTCCCGGAGCCCCAGGAAGGAGTTAACTCATCAGAAAAGAGCTTTTATTTGAGAAGAAGGAAAATACCCCTGAGAATGAAAGCTGGAGTCTCCCTAATGAAGTGACTGAACGATTTGATTTAATCTGTGACAGTTTTATGCAGTGACTAGAGGTGGGAGAGAGGGGACGAGCGACATAATTGCTTCTAGGAACAATATGGAAAGGGCAAATGAGAAATGAGTTAATTAACAAAGGCTTCATAATTCTTGGCTTCTTTCTCCTTCGCCTTTGTGGCGTGACTTCTCAGTTTCCAGGTCAAAGGACTGTCATGCTAAGCACATTATTTTCCCTCCAGTCTTTGGAGCAACGCTGCCTGCTGGGGGTGACCTTGGGCCTCAGTTTCCTTTCCCGAGAAATGAGATGAGTGGGAAAGGTGGTCTCCAGAGGGGGAGCCTTTAACTCCACTTCATTCTGGCAATCAAGACTTCATGGCTTATTGAAAATTATGAAGAGGAAGGAACCATCATAATTTTTATGACGTCCCATTGGACGGAATCCAAATTCTGCCTTTGTATTCATTAAGATTGAGAGAAGACAGGTGACATGCACCAGGCCCACCTTCAGCCCCGAGTCTCCCTGCAGCTCTGTTGCAGAAATTCTTCCTGTCACCGTGGCTTGGGGATCAGGATTGCCCTCGCCTGACCGTGGTCCTGGAGCTGGGAACCCTATGTCTCCTGGCTTCACCCCCAGGACCTGTGCCTGGGACTGCTGTGTCTGTCCTGAGGGTGGACACTGCTCAGTGCAGGGCTGGTCACATTGGAGTGGGCTCAAGGTGAGGACGGGCCGCCCATAGGTGGGGAGCTGCATTAGGAGCCTAGACAGGCTGGCTGGCAGCCCCTCACTAACCAGGTTTCTGTCTGCCCAGAGCCTGGGTCCTTTTGTTGTGTGCTCTGCGCCACCTTATACATCCTGAGCCTTTCACTCCTGGGCCATCCCAGGGTGATCTATGTACCTTGTCCCTCATCCACCTTTGACCCAGTCTGGCTGTTGAGAAGGAAGGGAGCCTGTGCCCTTCATAGTGTGCCAGAGACAGCTCAAGGAACTCAGCCAGGGAATGCACGATAGACTCTGCAAGTAACCAGGGATCCGAACCCTGGGCAGCAGTTGGAATGCACATGGAAACCTGCCACGTGGTGCTTCCCCTTGGCCTTAGAAATTTCTTCCACAGAGTGACAGTGATAAGCCCACACATATGACTTTCTTTTGAGGCATAGAGCCACAGTGCCACAGGAACCTCAGTGTCCACATGTCACCTCTAGTAGCAGCAGCGATGCCCAGAAGAACTGCCAGGCCAGCCATCACTGTGCCAGGCTCAGGTACGCCTTGCACAGCCATCATGTCCTGGATGCTCCCACAGCTCCCCTTAGGGTCAGTGAGTAACTTGTTCAAGCTTGTAAGACTAGTAAGAGGGAAAGCTGGGGCTCAGAGCAGGCCTGCCTGACCCCATGACTTGTGCTCTGAACCTCTGAGCCATGCTGTCTGTCTTCCTGCCTCCCTGTTCCTTCTGAGAAGATAGCAGAAAAGTGGTTTCTAAAGGCCAGCAGAGCAAACTTTGGGAGTCATCAACTTTGGGGGTGACTTCAATACAAGGGAAACAGAAGCCCTGAATGCCTCTTGGATGTCACGTGGCAGTGAATGGGAGCTCAGGTCTGGGGATCCAGTTAGGGAAGCAGAGGGACAGGAGAGGCTCCCAGTGATGGGCGGGGTGAGGAGAGACATGCACGGAACACTTCATCCCTTCCTAGGATTATTTTAAAGAACTGTTCATGCTCTAGGACTAAACAAAAAAAAGAAAGAAATACTAACTTATAGCATGCCAATTTCATGAAAATCCTGCATGTGCATATAGTCTATGTAGAAAAATAGTGAATGAAATTTTCCAAAATGCTTCCAAGGGCTGCCTCTCTCTCTCTCTCTCTCTCTCTCTCTCTCTCTCTCTCTCTCTCTCTGTCTCTCTCTCTCTGTCTGTATCTCTCTGGGTAGTGAGTGATCTTACAGGTGAATTGATCAGCATCTCCTTAATTTCCAAAATGTCCAAATGTTATTCCTACTCACGAGTTGCTTTATGTTCAGAAGTTCTGGAAGCAGGAGGAGCCCTGAATCAGAGTCCTCAAGACAGGCAGGCCTAGTTCAGAGTTCAATTCCTCATGTCCTGACTGTGCGTCCTTAGGCAAATTCCTTCACTTCTCTGAGCCTCAGCTCTCAAATCGATCAATGTGGAACAGATACATGCCCCACAGGGTTGTCCAAGGATTAAACTGCAAATCATATCTAAAGCAGACGTTTATCTGGTAAGTGGTAGCTAAAAGTTCACGAACGTTAGATGGTGTTTGTAGGGGGTAGGGTGGCCCCAATTCACTGTGCAAGCTTAAATAAGCCCATTCCCTTCTGTTGTCTCAGGGTCCCCAAATAAGATATGAAAAGCCCTGGGCGGGACTATTGCTCATGGCTGTTTTGCCTCGACCTCTCCCACGCCACCACAACTGGTGCCTGTGACTCCACATTTGGCTCAGGGCTTGTTCAGAGCCGCCTGGGGCTGACTCTCTGCCTCAGGGAAAACGAGAGCTGGCAGAGGGGCTTGGCACAGTTGCTCCCCTCGCTGAGGGCCAGGCAGGATTTCCGGGGCACCCCACCACATCCTGACCTTGCTCAGCAGGTGCATCTCTCAAGCAGGTGCTGAGAGCCGCCTGCTCTCCCGCCCCTTGACCCACTTTGCTCCCAGCTCCTGGTGGGCAGGTGCGGCCCCGGGCCTGTGTGCCCCATCCTGCCTCTGAGCACAGGGCAAGGGCCAGGCCTGCAGAGAGCCGATGGCTAGTTGGCAAGGGAGGCCTCACTCCAGCCTTCTCCCCATGTCTGGCTCAAAAGCAGAGGCTCAGAAAAGCCCCTGAAAAGAGAGCTTGGGATCCTCCCATCCAAGGTATTTCAAACTTGTTGATTCAGACTATGTTTTAAAGACATTTGTCCCAGAAGTTCAATTCACAAAATAAATAAAAATAAGTTGCAGGCTGGGGGCCGCTGTTCAGTACCTCTCCCCTGCATTCCCCTTTACAGGCTGTGATACCATACAGTGCCCACCGAACACCAGCAGTTGAGTTCTCTTCTATTTATTACAAAGCAAAAGCTCAAGGAGGGCAAGCAATCTGCTCAAGGTCATACAGGAAGCTGTCTGTCCACGACTGAGACCCACTGCCCCTTTGTTGGCCTGCCTACCAGGCCCAGTCCACATGTGCATGAGATTTTTCAGGCCTCTTTTACCCTTGGATGCCCAGGAGGAAATTTCATAGGCCTGTGGGCTCTCAAGGAGGCTGGGCTTTGCCCTGACACTAGCTTAGGCTGGATGTGTCCTGTGACACATTTCATGGTCACTTTAAGATGTTATAGAAAGATGCCAGATCTGGGGCCAGCCAATGCTGAGGCACATTTTAATGTCACCTTTGTTAAGTCGCCTAGCTTTCTTTCTATCACTTTTTCCCATTGGATATAGCCGTATCTGCCTTGCTAGGTCTTTACAAGGAAGGTTAACAAGAGGAGGTGCTGATGCTGAGGCTGAGCATATTGTAATCTCCATGATCCAGTGCCCTGCTGGCACAGGTGTCTCTAGGAGCCTGCCGTGTCACAGCAAAGGGATGTGCATTTCGAGGAATGCTAGGGCACAGAGGGGACAGCAAGGGCTGTCCCTGAGCCAGCTGCACACTCCACCGAAAAGAAACTGCAAGCATCATTCCGTCTCAATCAGCCTTCCACGCACAGAGGCCCAGCCTCCAGGTGGGGCCACCCCACCTCTCACCCTGTTGGATTTGGAAGAATGTTTCCGGCCAAAATTGTGTTAAGGATGGGGCCAGGTCCTGAGTACACGTGCACCCTTGAGCTGCCGACGAAACAGCAATGGCAATGAGAAGTTATTGTGCTACCAGATTTATGCAGAAGGGGAAACAGTGACCGTGGAGTAGTTTTCAGTTCAAATGTGAGTGCTGAGCAAGTGTGGCGTCATCAGGGGATGAGGGAGAGGAGGCAGCCGGGAACACCCGTGTGGGCCTGATGGGCATCAATAAATCCAGCCCAGGGACTAGAGAGGCTGTGTGTGATTCCTTCATGATATCACCCTTCCCAGCAATGTTTAGTGTTGTTTTTTATTCATATGCTACGTAGGTCATTAGCGTTACTCATAGACTTATCCAGCAAGATGGAAATTGGAAATCTGCCTAATGCAACGTATGCCGATGAGAAGCCCTGGCTTGGCCCTTCTCCCATGGGTCACCTGTCACAGAGCAGATAACTAAGCCATGTCTGGCCTCTCAGGCTATGGGTCTAACAGGATGTGAGTGTCAGCTGTCTAAAGAGATCTCAGAAGTTTCTCCCAGGCTGCTGGGGGGAGCCCTGGGTTGCTCGTTCTTCAGCTTGCTATTCCCTCCTTCCTTCTCAGGGATAGAAATCAGAAGAGAGGAAACTGCAGCCGCAGTGTGCTTGGAGACAGTGGGCTAGTGAGGTGCTGGGAAATGTCTAACTGTCCGTGTTCTGAGGGGAATCTCCAGTTGGCAGCATTTGCCAATTTCTGTGGTGTAAATACTCCTGCTGGGGCTGATCTTCAGTTTCCAGTGTGCAGTTAGGAAGAGATGTACTGAGCGGGCCTTAGGAGCTAGCACACAACGGCTCCAGGCTCCACAGCCTGACAGACTCTGTGATGAATCTTTCTCTTACAGATGATTCTTATGTGGAACAGCTACCTGCAAACATCCTCACTTGCTTTTAAAGGAAAAGAGGCCCTCATCTCAGTGGGCAGCCACTAAGTAGGCCAAAATTAGATGTCAAAAGTAGCCTGACTCATTTGATGACCCAAAGAGCCCATCCGTTGTACAGATGAGGACCCTGAGTATCAGACAGGTTAAGTTATTCGCTCAGGGTCCCACAGCTAGCTTAGAGATGGAATCAACTTTCAGAGCTTGGCTCTTTTCAGTCCTAACCCTATTTCCTCCATTATATTCACCCCAGCATAATGGCACTTCACTTCTGAGAACAGATACGGTAAGAGCTGGGGTCCTCAGGACCCCGGAGGAGAAAGTACAGAGGCCTGGGGCCTGGCCTGCCCCAGCTGATGTCCACCGACACCCTCGCTCAGCTTGCCGGGAACCCTTCTCCCTGGACCAGGGCCTGCTCTGCACTCCTGCCCTGAGCCCTGAGATCGTCAATTTCTTGCTGTAAAACCCTTTGAATGGGTGACTGCAAATGCTGTGACGAAGAATGAGCCCATTTCCTACCTAATTTTCCCCCAATTTTACTTTCCACACTTTACATTCTTAGCGCCCACAGTGGCCCACTCACTTCTTCCAGGTGGTGGGCAAGCAAGCACTTCCTTCTGGGGGTGCCAGTTTGCATCTCCATGAAGAGTGGGAGGGCCAGAGGGAGGGCTCTCTGTGCACATGGAGGGTGGTGCTGGCTCTCACAGGCACAGTCCAGGGCCACAGGAGAGGAGCAGGAGGTGACAGGCACTGAGGAGTTGAGTCTGCGCTCCCTTGGCTTCCACGGCTCAGCACAGCATGCCTCATCTCACACGGGCTTTATGCACACCTGGGGAAGCTGAGGCCAGAGCATTGTGCACCCTGTCCCGGGCACCTGCTACCTGGCTGGTAGGCACTGGGGGCAGGATTTGAATCCAGGCTGTTTTGCTCCAGAACTGGCTCATTTTTCCCATGTCCTCAGGCATAGAAAGATGGGGATTTTGTAAAGCCAAGCCTCTCCTTTGTGCCCTTGCTTGGTGAGCTGGAGGGTTATGCCAGTAGCAGGCTGAGTAGCTGGACCATCAGGTAAGAGATTGCAGTGGGGGAAGAGGAGGACCGGACACTCAGGGCGCTTGGAATATGAGCTCAGAGGACACAAGTTCAAGCTGAGTGTTCATGTGACTTGGGAGCCATGGGGCGATGACCCAGATGTAAAGGGGGGAGGAGCCTTTCTCCTCCCAGGGTAAGTGTGAAGGTTCATTTACAGACTCCCAGCTCCTCTCTCTCCCTGTTCTCTCTCCCCAGCCTCCATCTCCTTCAGGGTACTTGCCACGATGGCCTTTGTGTATTTGCCACCCATCCTGCAGGCTAAGTTTCTGAGGACAGGCTCCACGTTGACTGCTCAGAAAAAGCTATGGTCTCAAAGAGCCTGGTACATAATGGGTGCTCAGTTAATAGGTAGACTGACTGAAGGCATTGTACAGTAAGCTCCTGGCCTAGTGCAAACAGGAGGTACTCTGCTTTCAAGGCAACTGACCCATTCAGGTTGGTCACTGTGACCCCAAAGATCAGCCAAGGACAATTCTCACTTTCCCCAGAGGCTCTTCAGATATCCCTAGCTTCAGTCACTCCCCAGCTCCACTCACAGCAAGCCTTCCAGCTGCAGTGCCAACCTGCCTGTGTCGTTTCAAGGGAAATGGAATTTTGCAAGGCCATTTGACAAAAAAATGTGAGCCACTGAACTCTTGACACCTCTGTTTCTGGCTAAAGCTGAAGTTACTGTAATCAAGTGTGCTCCCCTCCTCCTTAGTGGAGCTCAGAGGGGAGGAAGTGGTTTGGACATGGTGTACTCAATTCTTTTGGAACCTTGGGGAGGTGGAAAGAGGGAGGAAGTCAGTCACGTGGTGTGGACTTAATGCATACTTATTGCAGAAATGGATAGATGAGTGGACAAATGGGTCGGTGGGTGGATGAGTGGTTAGATGGATGGATGGATGGATGGATGGATGGATGGATGGATGGGTGGGTGGATGGGTGGGTGGATGG
>NW_004624735.1:22888872-22920557 GCF_000247695.1 Heterocephalus glaber | reverse complement strand
AGGACTGGCAGATACATAGATAAAAGTACTAACTTCTCCCTCAGATTGCTAGCTAGAACCAGTGGTTTGGTCTGACATACTGGAGATCTTTAATGAGAATTTAAAATTCTATACTCAGAGCTGGGGAAGTAAATTCTTGTTGAATGTGAAATGAGAAATTAAAACCCAGCAGCATCTATGAGTGCAGAGC
Organism: Heterocephalus glaber; assembly: GCF_000247695.1. The sequence continues at coordinate 22,920,367 of NW_004624735.1, read as the reverse complement.
ACTGACTAGAGTGTGCTGGAATGAATAATTTCTGTCTTTAAGAAAGGCATGATCTCCTGTGGGCATGTCGCCACTCTGAAGCTCAGAGCGGGGAGTGTTTCTGGATTAGGAAAATGGTTTCTGTTTGCTGCAATCCAAACCCACCCATGTCTGTTTCATTTTTATCAGATGGAGGAACAAGCAGAACTATATCTTGGGAAAAATGGAGGAGTCCCCAGCTCATTGGTTTTGCAGTTTGCTGCACGCGCTAACAGTCTTCAGCCTGGGGACACCAGGGACTCAAATGTATTTTAACTGTCAGGTTCAGAAATGGTATTAACAGCCATTATTTAGTACTTAGCATCTCCTACACGTCACATATAATTTAAACATGTTACAAACACATGAGGAAGCTGGGCTTCTTTTTATGAGGAAGAAGCTGGCATCTAGAGAAGTGGAGTGATTTGACCGGGGTCACACAGGCCTTGGTGGCTGATCCAGCGAATGCTGATCCAGCTGTAGCTGACTGCAGCACCGGCTTCTCACTGTGCTTCTTGCTGCCTGCTTGAGCTGTGGACACTGCAGGGGTGTGAATGCACCACAGTCTGTCTGTCCCACTGGTTATATTGCTGTGCTTTTCAGGGCCTGGGGATCACTTCTGAAGAGCCTTCCTCTGACTGGAGAGCATCTCTTGTAACAGAATTTCCAGAACTCTCATCTGAGATCCCCCACCCCCAGCCCCATGTTAAAAGGATCACATCCCAGATTAATAGATTGGCGACTCAGCGTCTCATGGCAAACTTTCTAATGATGATTTGCAGACTGCGGGATGTGTTTCTGTGCAAGACCACTGCTGTAGATGCAGGACTCTGTCCCCAGCCCTCAGGCTTGCTGAGGCTCTACCTTCCCCACCTCAGCCCCTAGAGCACCTCACCACCTCCACCTCCCTACAGCTGGGTGACTTGGGCAAGTCGCTTAACCCCTCTGAGTGCTATTCCTCACTTGTCAAAAGCAAACAATTGCAGTCCTTCAGTATTACTGTTTCCGGCCATGCCTCCCCATCCCTTGGGATGGTAGACACCATCGATCACCTCCCATGCACAGTCCCCTCAGGGCATTCTGAGGCCAAAGCTCAAGTCCTTCGCTGACCAGGCTCTCTGCATGTGTAGGCACCTAAGAGAATGTGCAGCATGCCACATTCCTTAGGAAATTCCTCCAGTTGAAACAGTCTATGATCTCAGATGTACAGACAACACATGTTGGCTTTTCCTGTAGCCCCTCACCCCCATACACAGATCACCTTTGATCATTGTCAGTTCTATATGCCAGCTTCCCCCAAGAAGGTCCACACTATGACACACCATGCACACTATTGCAATTGCTCAGTCTGCCTGGGCTCTGTGTACCTTTAGAGCTTAAGACAGCTCCAGGCCGACAGCTCCTACTGAGCACCTGCTGTGTGTCAGAAACTGTGCCAGACACTTGGTATACCTTAATTCATTTAATCTGCCCAATATCTGGGTGAACTAGGTACCAATACTGCCATTTTAAAGAAGAGCAAATAAAAGCCTGGCATGGGTTACATGACCTGCCTGAGGTCACACACAGCTAGGAAGTCGGATGGCAAGTCCTAGCTGTCACCTGCACAGAGCCTGCTGTGTGCCGGGCTGCTCTGGAGGGAGACACTGCCCCCTGGTAGGAGTGTGTCTCACCCACCCTTGCCCTCCAGCCCTCCTTTCCTTAGACTTATGCCTCCAGCGCCCACTGAGCAGCTGCGGGCTGCTGGGCACAGCACGGGGTGGGCTTTACCTAAGACGCAGCCCTGCTTGTTCTTGGGAGCTCTTCCCCAGCTCCCCAAAGTCAGTCTCTACCGGATGTGCATCATGAGGATCCTGAGTCTCTCCCCCGACCAAACCCAAGATACCTTCAAACGCTGGGGCTGGGCATGGCCTCCCCTGGGAGCCGGCTGCGGAGTGGCCTCCAGGCCTGGGTCACCTCCTCTCCATCAGCTGCTGCTGCTCCTGAGTGAGCAGGCGGCCAGAGCTCGGGAGGGCGTGGAGGAGAAGCCCATGCTATCACGAAGCCCGCAGTTGCTAAACCGCCACACACTTCCTCTGCTAGAAACGGGGAAGGCGTTTGGCTGGCAGAGGCCTGGTTCCTGTTTCCACCAGCCACTCTGAGCAGACTTCTCTCTGCAAGGACAGTGAAGAGAGAGGAGTTATTAATTTTTTGACAAAGCACTTGAGAGTATAGGCAGCTCGATTCTAAATGGCCAGGGCTTTCAGAAACTTGCTCTTTTTTCTTTTCTCTAATTAAAAGGCAGATGGGGCTGCGAATTTGCTCGTGTGCATCCCAGAAGCCCGCGGGCCCATGGAGCCTGTGACTTAGCTAGCTGCAGCTTCTCCTCTGTGAGTTTCTCAGTTTCTACACTTTCTTGCATCATTGCCAAATGGACCCCGGAGCTGAGGTGTGAGGCCCAGTTCTAATTCCATGGAAACTAGTTTCCAGTCACCAGAGACTTGGAGCAGTGAGCAACAAGGACCTGTGTGGATGGGGCTGACAGTCGGTCCCCTTCCTGGGCACCTCTCCTTGTGTGTCACTAGCAGAAGAAACCAGAAAGTTTGTGGGAAGGAGCCAGCTCTCCCAGGTCAGGATGAAAGAGACAGGCAACTCCGTACAAGGAGGGAAACTTGCCCAGACCCTGAGTGAAGGGAGGGAATGAGAAAGAACTCACGGGGCGTGCAGGGAACAGGGAAGCTTTCTTCATAGTGGGTGATACTGTGTGGAAGCTCATTCCCTGGGGTTGATGATGATGCTGTAGCCATGTGGGAGGAGGCTCTAGGTGACCTATTGGAGCTGAGTGTCACGATGGCTACCGCTCTCAGTGGTAAACACACACACACACACACACACACACACACACACACACACGATCATGATGTAGAAAGACAATGAGAGATCTTGCACGCAAGTAAGGCCAGCTTAATATTCTGAATCTATGTGAAGGGTAAAGAAGTGTGCATTGTTCTACTCTTTCAACTTATGATGGATTTGAAATTAGAATCTACATTTATGTATCACAAAATATAAGCGTATATCACACATCTATAGAACCAGTGTGAGTTTTGTTTGGTTTTTTTCACTCAGAAAATGGTATATGTTTTGTTTACTTAACTAGCAGGGATGAGACTGGTGAGAGACAACAATCAGTGGAAGAAGAGTGAGCTCCACCCACACAGACTCAGGAGGAGGTGAGGTTGAGAACATCCAGACCCATGCTGCACAGTGTGTGAGTGTCAAGCAGGAAGACCCCAGAATATGGGGCTCTGGGCAGGTTGGTAGAAGAAGCAGAGGCCTCAGAGATGTCAGCTCCAGAATGTCCTGGGAATTATACCCAGGGACTTGAAGGCCAGTGTCAGCAATAAGCAGCCTGGCCAGACCCGCCCAGGCCTCCCACTTCACAAAGTGGGCAGGGCATCAGAGTCCAGCGTCTGGTTTGTGGCCTCAGCTCAGAACCAGGGCAGAGTCTAGGGCCTGTGACCCATGGCCTCACCCGGTGACAGCCACCCCGGATAGTCATTTGAAAACCTCACCCAGTGGAATTTGCAAAGATGAATGAAAAACACCAGGGCCACATCTATATTTAGAAGGCACTGTGTACTAGATAGACACAGCAGATGGCTTGTGAAAACACCCAGTCTGTGCAGAGCATGCTGGGAATGTGCAGAGGAAATGTTGCAAGGGCCTGAGGGGGCAGCTTGCCCAAGTGGGGAAGAGAAGACACCAAGTCCTGCAGAAGTGCAGCTTCCCCAGCTCACACCAAGAAGGGAGAGAGCACTGGGCTTACAGTTGGTGTGTGCTGTGTGACGACTTTGCATAAACATTTCCCGAGGATCTACCTGGGGCTGGGTCCTGAAAGCATTCTCTCGCCCTGTCCTTCCCTCCCTCTGTAAAGCTCTGCTAGGCACAGCATGGCCTTGGACACGGGATCCAGACATGAGCAGGCTGGCCAAGCTCTCTCCCTGCTCTTCCCTCCCAGGAGGGGCCTTGTGTTAGAGGCAGGCAGGGCCACAGCTGGTATGGGGTGCTGTGACAGGATGCAGTGGGGCGTTAGGACCAAGGGCTACTCCCCAAGGTGGGCAGTGGCAGTGTGCTTCTCTACAGGTGTCAGGACCCAGGGCCTGGGGGAGGACAGCAGCTGGCCTGGGGACGAGCCAGGGAATGAGAAGCACACACGGAGGGAACCGCTGGTGTGATCTGAAGTCTGGGGGAGACACAGTCGGTGTGAAGGAGCTCCAAGTCTGCTGGCAGATGGGCATGTGACCAAGGCGTGGTCCATGGGGCGGGAGGGCACGAGAGCCTTGAGCAGCCTGGGTGCACAGGGTTGGGGCCTGTGGGAGGGCAGAGCCCCTGAGAAGGAGGGCTGTATTTCACAGGCCTCTCTACTGCTTGTCTCCCTGATTATCCCTCTGCAGCCCATTTTCCATACCACACATGGTTTTCTCTCCTAGTCTGTGGAAGGGATCTTTGAATCCAAACCGTAGTTTTTTATTTAGGCACGCATTTTATTATCCATTCATCCAACAAGCTTCGTGACCACTTGCTACGTGCCAGGCACAGCACATGTATCACACTTCCTACCAGCACTTTAGGAGCTACGCTTGAGGAGCTTAGAGCCGAATCTTCCTTTCTCTGGTGCCCGGGCCCAGCATAAAAGTCCATTGCACACTGCTGTATTCCTGAGTGTCCTGAGTGTCGCACACATCTACTGCAAATTTCTTATGTATATGTAAAGCCTCCACTAGCAGGCAAACAGAGAAGAATCCCCAGAGACAGTGCAGATGGGCTCTAACCTCCCTGCCCTCGAGGAGTTTGTTTATAATCTAGAGAGGGAGACGGATTCAGATCAGAACCCAGGAGTAGGACTTTGACAAGCCAGGGAAGACAGGATTCCCAGGCTCCCGGTCCACACAGGAACTTGGCACTGGGGCCCAGGAGAACCAGGTCAGATTCCACCCCAGAGGCCAAGTCATCATTCAAGGTCATTGAGGCACTGAGGCAGCACAACAAGCAAAGATAAAAGCCCTGAAGGTGATGCCCTCGTGAGTGTGGAGTCAGCCGTGGATCAGGAGGTCATGCTTTAGGGCTTGATGACACGCGGGACCATGGTGTAGAAAGTATCTGATTGCCCGGAGGCGTCAAAAAGTAATTAGCTATCAGGACCCAGACAAAAGACCACAGGCAGCTTCCAAGATGCCAGCCATGGATGGGCCAAAGATTGCTCAATTAAGGGCAAAGATGTGGTCACCACCTTGGTTGAGATGACTTGGTCCCCTGTATGAGCCTGGTTTCACTCAAGTTGTCAAGAGCAGGCATTGGGTTCCCTGCTGAAGCTGGCAGCCTCCAGCCCCAGGTCTCAGAGAGGCTCCAGGTTCCAGGGCTCTTAAGATGGTTGAGGGGAGGCAGGGAAAAGTGCTGGTTAGATCCCATCGTTGGTCAGAATTCACAGCTTGAGCCAGTGTTAGTTAGCAGGCCCTGGCTCTACTAGAGAGTTTTTCTCCTACCCCTCCTCACACTTTCAATATTAATGTTGGGAAGAGAGGCTGGAAGAGGAGAGAGACAGCCCTGAGAGTGAACAAGCTTCCCATCAATGGAGAAAACCAAGGATAAATGAGGAAGTGCAGGCACTGTGGTTGGTCCTAGAAGCTGTTGGTGGGATTCAGGGCTCTAAAGAGTTAAACTCCAGGAGCTTAAGACTCCCTGCAAGCACCAATCCTCTGAGAGAGAAGCTTCAACCTCAGATATGGCCCAGTGAGTACAGACTCAGTTGTTGGGCCTTTCATTCCGGGCCTATTTGTATGGCTCAAGGGATTGAATCAGAACAATGGGGTGTTAATGTCATAGAAAGTGGCCCAGAGAGGAGACAGCAAGGGGAGCTCTCCCCTCTGAAGAATGACATTTGATGTGAGCTCAGAGAGCCCCTAAGGTGAGGGGCAAGGGGAAGAGCCATGTGGTGAAGGGAACAGCTCAGCTCATGCAAAAATTTATGGCTGGAAATGCTCATTCTGTTCAGGAGCAGCTAGAAGGGCTGGGGACAGTACTGGGGACTGCCATCTCTGCTGTCATTCCCTCACAGCACTCTCTGCCCAGATTTCACCTGAAGAAGCTGAGGCCCCTTAACACCCTTGCCCTGGCCACCAGCTGACTCTGTGACACCACCTGGTCTAGGCATGTGGGCTCTGCAGACAGCGAGCTGGCTGTCACTGTCATAAGAGCCTCCCGTCAGGTCTTCTGGAATCTTTCCTCTGCCATCACAATCCCACTTACCTTTTACTAGCCCTGCATCCCAAAAGATGACAGCACTGTTGCTATCCTCCTCAAGTGCCTGCCCAAGGTCCTTTCCCATCAGCTTCATTCCTTTCCCTGGCATTCAGTGGGCAGTTGTGTCTCCCTCCACTTTCCCAGCTCCCAGGACAGCAGCACTGCTGGAGAGCTCCATGCTCCACCCACCATGGGGCTCCTACCCCTCCACACTGCAGACAGGCCTCCCCTCCCCTCCTCCAGCTCAAGTTCCTCCAGCCCCATGCAGAGGTCACCTTGCCATACCATCCCCGGGCCCCCCTGAGCTGAAGGGAACAGTTCCTTGAAGCTCTTTTGGCCCCTGGGAGTAGGATACATTGCAGATTGGATCAAGGTCAAGAGAGGAGTCCAGATCCTAGGGGCTGTGTGAGCTTGGGGAGGGTTCTGAGTCTCTCCCAGAGCCTAAATGATGTTACTAGTGGTCACAAGGATCCAAGGATAATGGGTACAAAGCTCCTAACACAGCATGCAGAGCCAGTCGCCAGGCCTGAAAAGCCTTCCTCTCCTTTGTAATTGGAACATGCTCTTGGGAAGGCCACTGAGCCCAGCAGAGTCCCACCCACAGCGGACAATGCAGGAGGAGGGCAGTGGTGCCCGCCCAACACTAGGGCTTTGGTTGTGAACATGGTAGACAGTGTGCTCGCCATGCCAGGTGGAAGCAAGCAGATGCTGTTGTTCTCGGGGAGTAAATGTGTCTGTTTCTAGGGCCACTCTGAGGTCTGATGAGCAGCTCTTGGGGACAGGCTGCGTTTTCCAGCTGGAATGCCACTTCTGTGCATGTCCTCAGGCTTTGTGTCTCTGTAGGAGGCCTCCTGGAGCTCAGAGTAGGTTCAGGAGAAAGAAGAGGTGGAAGTGCACTGCTCAGCACTCTCTGCTCTGTGTTTGCTTGCTGGAGCCGTCCTCCTCCTTGTTGCTCAGCCAGACCTGCTGCAGGTACCTTGGGAGAGTGGGCTGATCTCAGCTCTGTGAGGAGTGGTGAAGAGCAGGCAGGCTTCCCAGAGGCTGGCAGGTCCCTGAGCTGGGATCGGTTTTAGTACTTTGCAACTTTGCTTTCTTCATTAACATCTTCTGGATGTATTAACTTACAAACTCTCTTCTTCAACAGAATCTACTGAGGGACTCATTTATTTGACTATTCTGGAGCTCCGATGGGCCAGCCCTTGGGCTAAGCTGTGGGGGACAAATGTGATACATGCTCTGCCCTCCAGGAGCTCAACGTGGGGTGAACACGGGCCAGAATGAACCAAACAGGGCAGCCCAGTGGGGGCTCTGGTGATCAGGGCAGGCTCACAAGGGTAGCCAGCAAGGCCGCAGTGAGCCAAGGCTTCACCAAGAGGGCATTCAGGGAATCTGAACGTGGAGGAGCCCACCAAGGACAAACATTCCACACACTTTCGGGGGTGTTCTCTTGGCACCTGCTCAGTTCTGTTTTACTGTGGGATGACTTCCGCTGCATCTCGCACAGGGATGGACATGACTTTGGCATCTGCTGCTTCTCAGTTACCCACCTCCTGTGTGCTCTCACCCCTCTCACTGCCAGTCCGGCAGGCCAGGAATGAGTCAGGTCTCTGTCCTCTTCTGCTCCAACCTTCAGTGCCGCCGCTGTCCCTGGCATATGCAGAGGCCACTCACCAGCTCCTCAGTCTCCCTGCCTCTCCAGCAGCTGCCCTCTGCCTCCTGCTGCCTGGACAGGCTCTGCTGGCTTTTGCCTCTGATTTTACTCCTGGTCTGTGTGACTTTCCCTCATCTTGGACTCAGCCCAAATCAGGGATGAGCCCTCTTGGGACCAGCCAGGTGCTCATCCATCTTCTCTCTGGGCTGAGTCAGGTGGGGGGCTCTGTACTCTCTTGACCCTGTGGGAAAAGCAGGACCAAGCAACCCCTACTCCTGCCCTCTGCCCAAAGATGGGGCATTCTTCAGTTGTCTGACAGGGTGAGCCCCAGACTGGCTCATGCCATGTGACGCTAGGAAGAATCAAGGGAGAAGGGGGGTGCCATCTGTCTGCAGAGTGACATACACCTGCCCAGGGACAAGAGCATTGCTGATTGCTTATCACTGCCAGCAGGGCCTAGGGTGGTCTCCTGCTCTTCCCACACCACCTTCCTGTTTTCTAGACTGGTCATCTCCAACTTCTAATCTGCGTCTGGACAGCAAGAAGTTTTGAATGAGCATGCCCAGTGCATTCGTATTTAGTCATGGACCACACACCTAGGTGACTCCACTGATGTATGTGTTACAAAAATGAAAGACTAAAAGGTAATGTGTCAGAAATGATGTTTATAAGAAGAGAGCGCTTCCTCCCATGCTCCACTGGGTTGTCTTGGGCACCCTTTGGGAGACCTGGCCGACAGAAACATGAAGAAGATAGGAATCACTTCTGCAAAGGTGGAATCTTGATAAGGAGCCTCCAGGCATCCCATTTTGCCTTTTCTCGGTCCCAGTATACAGTCTGTCTTTTGGGGACAGCACAGAGATCCTTTCCAGCTCTGCTTAAGAACAAAGCCAAGGGCCAGGGTTTCCCGTGAGAAAGGAAAGCAACCTGTACACAGTGCTGTTGAGAACTTCGGAGCCCTAGGGAGGACATCTTTCAAGAGTGTCTCCTCCTTCGCCTTCCCCAGCTTTCCGCTGGCCTGACTTTCAGAAGCCATGAGCACTGGAAAGCGGGGACAGAAGTGCTAGTCACTGTGGCACCAGCACTAGCGCTCTGAGGCACCACAGAGGCAGAATGGGAGGGAAAGACTGAAGGAGCAAGCCAGGAAAAGAAAAGAAAGAAGAGTCTCTTCCCCCTGGATCGCAAACTTCCTTCCGGCCTGGGTTGTCCTGCATTCCCGGGCGGCACAGAGGAATTACTCAGAGAGCTCATGGAATTATCCCCACCGTACAGTAGTGGCAGCAGTAGGGCAGGCCGGTCCCAGGGACGGGGCGCAGCTAGCCGGAGTGCTAGCGAGAAGACCCCTGCCAGGAGCTGCCCAATGTGGGCCCCCTTAGGCCTCTGCCTACTCTGCCCCAGTGTTTCCATCTCATAAACAATGATTTCAAGGTGCTTGCCCACCCACCTCTCAGTGTGCTTGAGCAGCACAGAAGCGGGGAAGATCGGTAACAGAATTCTTACAGCTTTCGTTAAAAATCCCCGGATGTTCTCATTCTTTGATGCCTTGGCACTTCTGTGAGATACGCTTTTTTCCTAATGACGGGACTGTGTTGTTATCAAAAGAAGAGCAAACTCACAACTGGCCTTGTTGTAATTTAAATCGCTGTCATCTGGTTAAAACCGAGTGGACGGGTGTGAAATGACCGGGGGGAGCCCCCTGACCACAGCTAATTGTACCCAGCAGTGGATGGCCAAGGAGGAAGCTGAGACAGGCAGGCTCTGTTGCTTAGAAACAGCGTTGCCACCACCCCTGCTCAGCCCCAAGCACCTACTTCAGCCTGGGGAGGTTTCACTGCTTTTCATTTTAGTTTGAGTAGCAATGAGATCATAAATAACTGACATCTGTCGAGTGCTTTATGGGTTATAAAGTATTTCCAAATCTGTTATTTCATTTAACTTTCATAAGAACCTTTGAAATATTGCCCTGTTACTATTTATTGGAAACTTGGCACATATAAGCACTATATGTGTTGTCTCCTAAATCCGTCTCAGTAAACAAAAGGTAAACATTCTTTACCTTTACATTTGAGGAAACAGTGCATGAAGCCCTTACCTAGCTTTCCTAAGAATATGCAGCCGGTTAGAGGGGATGCTGGATTTGAACCTGGGCTGCTGGACATGACTACACACCCATTTTACAGATAGCTAAACCAAGACCCCGAGAAAAAAGCCATTGTCAAGTTGTCAGTGCAGGATTCAACATAATTTCTCTAACCCAAATGCCCGTGTTCTATTTTTCTACGTCTCTTTAAAGCAGTAATAATTTATATTTGTTTTCACTGGGAAAATTTGAAGGGGATGTTGCTGGAAATGATATGCCGTAGGTTCTAGGGGAAGGCAGGTGCAGGGAAGTGGGCACATGCCTGTGGACACGTCTGCGTAGCACTTAAAGATGCTTTAGGCCCACAGCAAGAGACTCCCAGGAGGGCCCTCCGGGAAAACTTCCAGTCGGCTTGAGGGGTGCACATAGCAGCCCTCAGAGCTGTGCTGATCTGGGTGAGGGCTGGGCCAGGCCTCCCGATGAGGAAGTGGGCGCACAGAGGAAGTGCGGAGCCCTTCACACTCACAAGGCTGGGGGTGGGGTGGGGTGTCCCTCAGGCAGAGGCACGGCTTTCCTTCAGCCGGTCAGAAGAAGTTGGCCCTCTGGAGTCCCCAGTGTCCTTGCTGTCCAGGATGCTGGTCAGCACCTGACGTCCTCTTCCAGGCCAGGCTGCTGTGCAGCCATCTTCCCTGTGGCTGTGGCCCGTGGAGCTCCCTCCCTCCTGATCAGCTCCTGCACCACCACTGAGCTCGCCAGCAGCTCCCTCGCCCGCCCATTCCTTCTAACGTGGGGCACGGAAGCCCCCTCGAGGCCAGGTCCTGACTCCCCACCGACCTTCGGCCCAGCTTCCTCCTCCTCCAAATGGCCCTCTGCATCAGGGGCTCCCGCCTCTCTGCTCGGCCCACTCTGCAGTCACCACCAGCCTCCCCGCCAAGGTGCGGCTCCTGAGGCACTGTCCTTAGAGGCCCCTGCCAGGTCCGGTTCTCCATTCTCAAGGCCACTCCCCTCCACCAGCACTGCACAACGTTTGGAGTGAGTGGCATTTTCGAGAGCAGGCATGGCGAGTCTCCTGCAGCTGAGAGCTGGGCCCTGCCAGGAAGGAGGAAGGAAGACAAGAAAGGAGAGGAGGGAAGAAATGGACAGAAGGACCAGAAGGAAACTAGTGGTCAGGCCCTGGCTTTCGGACTTCCGGAAGTCCGGATGGGTTGTATGGTCCTCTGACTTTCCAGTCTCTTGGGTTAGTTTTTCATAAGTAAGGCAGACAGCCCAAGCCAACACCTGGGGTGTAGCAGGGCGAGGCTTCAGCACAGGAGCTGGTGTGGAAGCCCCGTGGCCTCTCCGAGCTCTGTCTTCCCCACTGGGAGGAGAACACATACTGCAGCACTTGCGTGGCCTTGGCTACCTTCATGTGTGGTAATTGCTGCTCTGCTCATACACGAACCAAGCCGGAATACACAACAGGATCGGTGAAGTTCACTGATTTGCCCCTGTGATGCGCCACTAAGGGACAGAGCAGAGACCGGGATATAACTCATCATCATTTCCAAATCTCTGTCCTTGCCACTGTCTACATTTGAAATTACTTTTCAGAGATTTCTTTTCCGTTAGTGAACTTTAGCAAATGTTTGTGGCTGACATGTACTAATTGTGCATGTTGATGGAGTACAGTGTGATGTTTCAGCATGCGCATGTATACAGTGGGTTTTGATCCAACCAAGTGATTAGCATTTTCAAGTCCTTGCTTCTTCTTTATGCTTGCAGCTGTGGCAGCCCCTCTCTTCGTGGTCTATACCATTCTAAAGAGAAGATACGGTCGGCTGGGTCAGAATGAGCCAGCACGCAGCTGTCTACTGCAGGGCCAGGAGGAAATGGTGTCCCAGAGGCCACAGCAGAGGGGCATGCTCACGGACACCCCAGTGTCCCCAGGACCCCACACACAGGGCAGGTCCTAGGGTCCTGGCAATGAATCTGCAGGGTGGGAAATTTAAAGCTAGGGAAACTGAGGCTGGCTTGTGTGTCCAAAATTTATGTCCAAGCCCTCATCTTACTACTTCAGAATCTGCCTGTATTTAGACATGAGGCCCTGAAAGAGGCAGTGAGTTAAAATGAGGCTATTAGGGTGTGCTTCTGCAGTTTGATTGGTGACCTTATACTAAGAGGTATTAGGACATGCAAGGAGGCCCCAGATGCCCACACCAAGAGGGAAGGTGAAGGAGGGAATGCCACTGCAGCATGGAGAGAGGCCTTCAGGATAGCACCTGGCTAGCACCTGATCTGAGACTTCCAGGCTCCAGGACTGGTAAACTAAATTCCTGTTATGAAGCCACCCAGTCTGCAACAGCTGTTATGGCTTCCCTGGAGCACTAATACAGAGCTTTACTACTTTGTGCAAAGCCAAAGATGAAGCCACTGTTCACCCCACCCCTAGCTGCTGCCTGTGCCCACCGAGAAGAGCTCACCTCTCTCACAGTCCCAGGGTCTGCTCGTCATGGCGTCTGTCCAAGTTCTGAGTGTGCAGTAACATCTAAAGGGAAACATATGCCCATGTGTATGTATGAAGTGCTCCTGGCAGTGGTGGGGAAGTGGAGGAGCCTGCATATTAAGTTCCCTCCCTGTCTCTCATGGTGTCACATTTAAATTGTGACACTTTTGCCGGGGAAATCAGTAATTTTCAAGTGCCAAGCATTTAAATGACTTCTGACAGCCTGGAGACCGAGACGATGGAAGCAGTTAGACATCCTGTTTGTGACAGATGGAGGAAGGCATTTTATGGCGTCTGCAAGACCTGGAGGGGAACCATGACAGCCATGTGCTCTAGTCCTAAGAGGCAAGGCCAGGGCCTCCCCATTTACAAGAGAAAGAGCACTCAAGAGGAAGCTCAGGGAGAGCCCCTCCTGCCATTCTCCATGGTTAGATGGCTCACCTGCCTGGATAGTGACATTTTCCAGAGAAGACCAGAGAGAGGGTAAAGGCAGACTCTGCTGCAAGAGGAAGCTGCATAGTTCCGTGGCTTTGGGCACAGCCCAAGTCCAGCTCAAAAGCAGCAGGTGACTTGGAGCAAGTTGCTTATCCTCTGGGAGCCTCTGCCGTCTTTAATAAAAGGGACACTATGGTCACACCTTGGTGCAGTGTGGTGAGCAGAAACTGGGGACCCCAGCTGCTCACTGTTCAGTGGTACTTTCTCTCTCTTCCCTCCATGTACAGACAAAGCTGGATGGTGATTTCAATTTGCAAATAAAAGTATAGCACATTTTTTTAAAGTTTTTTTTTTAAATGTGTCTATAGAATGCAATAGAAGACTTCTGGTCTTTGGGTTAACAAAGGTGTTTTAGATGAGAAGCAAACAAAAGAAAAATGATGCACTGTACTTCATCAAAATAAGAACTTTTGCTTTGTAGAAGATGCCATCAAGAAAGTGAAAGGACAGTCCACCGACGGGGGGTGGGGGGGTGGTAATTGCAGTCATGTACCTGATAAGGGGCCTTGCATCAAGCAGATATAGGGACACTTAACAAATTAATAACCAAAAGGCAAATATCTTAAAGCTAGCCAAAGGATCCAAATAGCTATTTCTCCAAAGATGATGTAGAACTGGCCCAGACAGCACACAGTATCTCAACAGCATTAGTCATTAGGGAAATGCAAGTGAAAACCACAATGAGATACCACTTCATACCCACTAAGATGGCTATGAAAATACAAAAACAAAACAAAACAAAAAACAGACAATGACAAGTGTTGGTGATGGTGGGGAGAAACAGAAAGGTTTATGTGTTGCTCTAGGAATATAAAATGGTGCTGCCACTTTAGAAATAGTCTGGTAACCTCTCAAAGGGTTAATAGTTACCTCGTGACCTATGCTCACTTCCAGCCTGGGACACCACCAGTCTACTGTTGTTGCTATAGATTCGCCTATTCTGGACATTTCATATAAACAGAATCTTCATCTCCTTAATCCATGTTATACCATGGAGCAGTACTCCGTTTTTTAAATTTCTTTTGCTGAATAATATTCTACTATATAGATACACTGCATTTTTCTTACCTATTCATCAGCTGATGGATATTTGTTTCTGCTTATTGGCAATTATAAATAATGTCTCTATGAAAACTCAAATTATCATGTGGACTAAAACAGTCTTAGAAAAGAGTAGGGAACAGCATAGAATGATATTTACAACTGATTGTTAGGTTAAAAAAAAAGCATGCTCAAAAGCAATATGATTTCACTTATTTCCTACAAAATAGGTACATGCAAGGAAGGGAATGCCCAGAAGTTAGCACTATTTAATAGTAGTTGTCTTTGATGGAGAAGATTAGCTGTAATTTTAATTTTCTTTGTTTTGCTTACCTGCATTTTCTATGGTGGAAACTGTACTGCTATTTTTGCTTTAAAAGTTATAAAAACCATTCTGCTTTTCCTCTAAATCAAGTGGTGGAAGTGCACACAGAGCAATACAGGTCAGCCTTTTTCCAGGGGGTGGAGAGGGTTACCATTGAGTTGGCCTGCTTGGGACCCATCCCTCTACTCTAGGTCCTCCTTCAGTGCCACCTTGAATCTCCCTGCAAAGTGCCTTTGAATGGCCTTGACCTTCAAAGACCCTATCATGTGACAAGTAATGATGAATGTTCTCTTGGCAAGGAATTCATCTTTAAATGCAATTTAATTGCTTTTGTAACTATAATTTTAATATCAATTCACTGAAGAAAAAGTTAGAGTTCTCTGTAAAGTGTAAAACCCAGTAAAGTTCTCCTGTGATTTGCTCACTGTGAATGGACTGGGGCTCTGGGAGCTATGGAGCTGGCCTATCCCTAGAAGCTGGGTGAAGGGGCAGGTGATGGGGAAGTGGGAAACAGGATACCCACGAACCTCGCTGAGAATCTGCCATTGATCTAGACAGAGTAGGAGCAGAAGGAAACTTGGAGTCAGAGAATTTGGTTATTAAATGTCTTTGATGCTCTCTTGAGTCTACCCAAAGTTTTGGAATGAGGTGGGGTGTGTTGAAATGAATGATGAAGTAAGTAGGGAATTTGTTTTATGGATATTTGTTTTATGGATCTTCCTACTTCCTGTGATGGTCATGAGTATTTAAATGAGGGATCAAGGAAAGAATTTTATCCTAAGCAGAATGCAGTAGGGATGTACATGCAGAGCAGAGAGATCTCCAGTGGGTTCGTGTGTGTGTGTATGTGTGTGTGTGTGTGTGTGTATGTGTGTGTGTGTGTGTGTGTGTCCTGTCCAGTCTGCAGACATAACATCTGCCTTTCAAGCACTATGTAAACTGGTTTCCATTCAGTGCTACTGCCCAAGTGGGGAAGCCAGACCCCCTATCCCTCTCTCCTTATTTCCTTGGCCTCCTTCATGAGTGAGGTGGAAAATGAGAACCAGTGATGTGCTTAGCTGTTGCTGTCTCCAGTGGTAGGACAAACATTGTAGGGGAAACCGAAAGCCTTCGCATTCAGCCTCTGCTACTTACCAGCCTTAAGACCTGGGGCAAATCACCTACTTACCCCAGGTCGTAGACTCTCCAGTTGTAAAATTGGGATAAAATACTTAGAGGACTGCTGGGATCACTGAAGACAGTGTGCTTGAGTGCCTGGGTTCTTACAAGGTATTTAAGGACTGCTTAATTCCTTTGGGTTTCCTTTTAAGCCTGTGCCTGCACTTTCTCTGTCTCTGTCTCTCTTTGTCTCTGTCTCTCTTTGTCTCTGTCTCTCTCTCTGTCTCTCTCTCTCTCTGTCTCTCTCTCTCTCTCTCTCTCTCTCTCTCTCTCTCTCTGTCTCTCTCTCTCTGTCTGACCCCCACACACATACACACATATACTTACATCTATGAAGGAGGGAATGATATCTCCTAGGCCCCTTTCAATCCCTACATGTCAGATGCTCTCCTACCTAAGGTCATGGCTAACACCAGTGTCTTTTAATGTGGTTTAAATAAGCAAGAGGGAAACTTCAGCTTGGTGGCAAAGGACTCTAACCAAGGGCTGAACTAGACCTGTGCATTTCTCCTCCAAATCCCATGGCCTCCACCAAAGAATGCCAGTGGCTGATCCTTAGAAGAGTGGAGATGTGGGCTCTGAGGTCCCAAACTTGGATTTCAAGATGAAAGTTACATTCACTGCCATCCCTCTGGCCGAAGTTCTGCCAGAACTGCAATACTGTAAATCACATAAGGCTCATGGTTTAGGTATCAAGAAGTGATTCTGGATTGTCTAGAAGACATTCCAGAGAATACTGATAAGAACTTGGATGGAAAGTAGTTGAAGTCTCTCTCTGCTTTAGCTTCTGGGAGTTCCCTCTCTGGGCCATCCAGGCTGCTCAACGGCAACACCCAACTTTCCTCTTTTCTTCCTGCCTTCCCTTCTCCTGTCCTCCATCCTTCCCTCCCTCTGTCCTACATCTTTTTGTGTCCCAGGTCCTGTAAGCAAATGCTAGGTGCTGATGATCCAGCTCCTACCCTCTGTCCCTAGTGTGGATGTTAAAGGGCTTCCGCTGCCACCTGCTCTCTCTGCACTCTCCCCAAGCGTGTTCTCCCACCCTCTTTCCTCTCTTCCAACCATTTCCAGCCACCAGAATCCTCTCAAGTTCCACCTCGTCCCTGCAGCCTCCCCAGGTCACTGTGGCACCTGCCTTCTCCCCTCGTGTTCTGAGTGCCAGGATGCTGGCCCTTGATCCTGACAGCAGTCTCACCTTGAGGTCACTGGTGTGTGTGGCCAGCTGGACACTGTCCATATCTTCAAAAACCATCTGCCTAATCTTGGGGACTTAGGATTTTTGTGAGCCATGTTGGCTGAAATAAGATAGTCAAAATAAATATTGCAATGTGAACTCTCAGGTAACACACAGGGATCGGTTTCAGTCCAGAACCAGCTAGACCTGGCTAGGCTCCTTGAGGCCCAGTGGTCCAGCAGGGACCGGGAGTCTCACATCTGATCTCTCCTGGCCAGAAGTCGTGGAGAGGACCCCTGGGTCTGGCTTCAAGTTCTGTGTTCAGAGTGCCTCCCTAGAGAGACACGGTCCTTCCTACCTGATCCAGTGGTGAATGGCAGGAGCTGAACCATCAGAGCAGGTGAGAAAGTGCTTGGTCAATGTATGGTAGTATAGAGAGGTAGGCAGCCACTCCGTGCTGGCTTTGTACAGAGAGTTATGAGGTGAGCGGGCCTCCGCAGTGGAGACACGGGGACCTCGTACCTGCCAGCCTGCAGCGTACTGATGGATTTAACTCAGGGATGTTTTTAGCCAAGACAGTAAATGCATTGTGGGAAGTAAACCTATGGTTAATGATATCCCCAGTGAAAATTACAATGAACTTTTATTGAATGCCAACCCCACGTTGGGTATTTTGTATCCATTACCTCACTTAACTTGCACATCTGTAAGTGCTGACCATGACATCTGCTTTTACGGATTAGAAACCCAAGACCCCGAAGCCAAGGGCAATTGGTATCATGGCAGCAGGCATGAGACTGACTGTGCCCAGTGGTTAGAACAAAGAGCTGGGGAGCCAACAGCCGCTTCCCTCCCTCTGCAGCTAGGAGATGGGCACAGGGCTTCATCTCTGCCTGCAACCTGTCACCTCCAGGTCTGTGATTCCCGCCTCTGCGAGGCTGTGAGATCCAGAAGCTTTTGCATGCACTGCCCTCACAGTGCCCAGTGCATGGTGAGTGCCATGTCTCCTCTCAGCACCACTGTTAGTCTCCATGTGGGCACTGCCACAAAGACTCTGAGGAGTTAACTCCAGGACTCACCCCAAGGCAGGGCCACCAGGGCGGGCTTGGGGCAGCAAGTTTGTCATAGAAGCTTTAACTTCCTGTTCCTTCACTTGTTGACATCTTCACAGAAGGCTTGTGAGGGCTCCTCCTGGAATATTGAACCGTCCACAGCAGGAGGGCTGTTGTGTCTAAGTGTGTATCTCTGTGACCGTGTGTGTCTTTGCTTGTGATTGTGTGTGTGTGTTGGTGTTGCGTGTCTGTGTGTGAGCCTGCCTCTGCCTGTGACCGGGTGTCTGTGTCCTGAGTGCGTGTCTGTGATGGGCACGTGTCTGGGTATCAGTGTTCGTGTCTGGCCGTGAGTCTCACTGTGTTCACAGGTGTGTGAGGTGTCCTCTACGTGTGCCTGTGTGGGCTGAGTCAAGCTTGGTCTGAGGCGACCAGAGGCTTCCTAAGGTCAGGACAATGTTCACAGACTCCAGGAAGGAAAAGCTGTGGTTAGCAACTGTGGTTTTGGCCCATGCTATTTTTAAACTTTAAAAAACAACAAGAGGAAACTCATTGCCACTCAATAGCCAGGTCAGAGTTAGATAAAACATAAGCCTGGGCTTTAAAAATAGCGTGGGTGGACTGAGAAGACTCCAGTGCCACCATGGCCTGCAAGGTCACATGAGGCCCAGAGAGCTGGCGGGTCCCAGAGGCCACATCACCATGCATGGGACACCGGTGGTCATCCATGTCTGCCTCGTGGTTCTTTACAATGGCCTGCGAACATGGGTTCCTGTTCTCAGGCTCTGAGAAGGCTGCTCTCCCAGGGGACTTTATCAGAGTGACAGAGCCAAAGCCTAGACCTGTCCCTCTCGCCCAAGCCCATGCTCTCTGCAGGGCCCCGTTTAGCACCCTGCCCCTGAGTACCTTGCCTCCTATCAAGTGGTTTAAAATGAGGGCTGTGTGCCCGTTGGTGCCTTCACCACCAATTTTCCGTGAAGAGATTTCCTCCAGAAAGATCGATTAAAACCAAACACTGAGAGGAAAGTTCTGTAGCCTATCTCACAATACTAGGGCAGCCCACGCCTTTAACCACTTCCTCCCCTATCGGGAGGCCTGGTTTTTATAGCTGGTAAAAATGTTGCAAACATCAGAGGCATGTCCTGAAATTCTCGTGTCCCCGGGGGCTGTCTGTGCATGAAGCTGGAAGCCCCTCCTGGCTGTCCCGCACTTTGCTGTTTACAGTAGGAACTGTAGCTGGAGTATCTGGAGTGTGTGTGTGTGTGTGTGTGTGTGTGTGTGTGTGTGTGTGCTCTGTTGGGACAAAGAACACCCAGAGGTTCTCACAAAAGCTTGCCACTCACTGATGGAAGAATAAACCCAAAGGTGCGGAACTCAGTGCCAGCTCTGAATCATGCTGACCCTGGTTCACTGCCACTGTCACTGAGCTCCAGGACCCCAGCTGGCTGAGTATTTATTTGTCCTTTATTGTTGCCTATTCCCACAAAGAGCCTGGGTTTAGTGTTCTCCTCCTGTAGAGATGCTGCAGCTCAGAAGGAGCCACTGGCTCGGTGCTCAGCCCAGCTTGGTGCATCTTACCGTAAGCCTGAGCTTGTTATCTAAATGGGTGAAGGACAAAAAAACCATATATTTTGCCTATTTCTGCCTGCATCTGTAAGCCCAACCTTCCAGGCTTAATGGGAACACTCAGAGCTGTTGGAAAGGGCTCCTCGGGTGCCAGGCTGCTTAGGCGCGGTGTCTCTGGTCCTCCACTACACGCCCTGTGTGATTTCCAGGCCCTCAGCTGAGTTTTTCACCGCCCAGCCTGACCACAGGCCCTCACTGGACCCAACAGCCAAGCAGAAACAAGAATAGCAATGGCACCTCCCGCCGCCTTCCCCCAAGGACTCAGGCCTGCCTCGTGGTAACCAAGGGCCTGGTTCAGGTCCTGCTCTACCTCCCCCGAGCCCTGTGACCTTGACATTCACCTCGCTGTGCTTGGCTCCCTTGTCTGTAATGGGGGATGATGCCATCAGTGCCCTGGAGGAGCTGGTGAGGCTTCAACCAAATCTGCACCTGCATCGTGGAAAGCAGTGCTGGTGCAGAGAAAGATCTCTGTCAGGGTGCACCTGGCAATCACTAAGCCCTCAGTTCCGGGAGCCACTTGGGGCTGGCATGGAGGAGGAGTGGGCGTTAGGGGCTCTCTGAAGCCATCCATGGCGTTGGAGGCCTGAGCCGGGACACTGTCTGCCCAGCTGCCTATGATGGTAGCGCCTCGGGGTTTGGAGCCTGGGCGTTGAGCTGTTGCATGGAGGACAGGGCCAGACTTGGGCTCCTCGCTCGCTCCCGTCCCCTCAGCCTTTGGGTGCCGATTCTCAGGCCCCCACACACTGTCCAGTGCCGGGGCTTCCACCCGAGTCCTGGTTCCCCCTGCTGTGTTAGCAGCAACCATACTCCGCCTTTCTGGTATTTTCGGTTTCTGACACAGTGGCTCCGGGCCTGGAACTGTGACGTCAGTGCCACAGAGTCCACTGGGGACAGTGTTCTCTTTACACTGCAGTGGGAGGACCCCATGTAGCCCAACCGCTGACCACCTGGTCTGGACAGGACATGGATAACATGGGGCCGAGCCCAGGGTCCAGTCCAGACTGCACCCTGCTCTGCCCTCAGCAGATGTGTGACATTGGGCATGAGAGAAAACTTCTCTGCCCAATTTCCCCCTCAAAAAGATAAGGAGCTAAACACTGTTAACACTTAGGGCTGTGGAGAGGTTTTAATGAGTTAATCTATGTCAGTGCTTAGGGCTATGTGCTTAAAATCTAGTGAGTGCTCAAGGCATGTGTGCAGTCACTGTGAGATGTGACCGAAAACTACAGTGAATGTTTGAATTTTTAAAGATGTATTACAGTAATAGTTATATTGCCATTAACCTCCTTCAAAATAACCCCTGACCACTTGGAACACACTTATTCCCTGTGCTTGCCACGTTCTAAAGCAGTTCTGGAAGTCCTCTTTTGTATGTTTAGTTGAGATATCATGGCTACCTTGACTGGATGAATCCATTCAAAATGTTTACCTTTCATTTTGGCTTTGGGGCGGAGCCAGAAGTTGTACAATGCAGACCTGGTGAGTAAGGTGGATGAAGGAACTCCCTAATGTTCTTACCAGCCTGCCTTTCCACTGAAGGCCAGCAGCATTCACCATATTTTATCACACCTCATAAAGATACTCGTGAAAGAGGACTTCCAGAACTGCTTCAGTAAGTAGTAAGAATAGTGGAATAAGAGTAGCCTACGCAAGGCAGAGTAATTTGAGGGGGATTAGTGACAGTGTGTCTTTCACTGTAATTTTTTTAAAATTTAACACACACTATGTGTTTTGCTCTCACCTTGCATTTCAGTTGTTAAGCTCCTAGTATATGTGAAGGACCTAATTTATGGGCATTCTCTCTGTCCTTGGTGACCCTTCTTGTCTGGAAAGTGGGGTGATGGCTGCAGCTGCCTCAGACTATTATTTGGAGGTGATGTGAGGTGCAGCAGACCGAGCTCCTGGGAGAGGGCACCCTGGCGGCTGGTCACAGTGCTCAGTGAACAGTGCTCTGCAGTCAGCTGCCCTTATTAGGGCCCAGGGCTCTGTGGTGAGAGCAGCGTCTCCCTCGGTGCTCCAGGTGCAGAGCCAGGCTCTCTGTCTGCACACCGGCCCATGCAGAGGTGCCTGAGCCTGGCTCCGTACCCACGAGCAGCTGCACCTCCCGATGCTTGGCCCTGCTCATACCACTCTGTCCCCCTGCGTCTTTAGTTCCAGGCTTTTAACGGGGGGGGGGGGGCAATAGCAGAAACTACCTCACACAGCCCCTGTGAGGCCAGGTGAGCAAACCAGGGACTCCTGAACTTGAGTTACCCGAGGACTCCATCCATGGCCATCGCTGCTGCTCTGTTTGTGGCAGTAGCTCTGGCGATGGCAGTGCGCCATCCCTCCGTGCTGTCCCTGACTCCAGCTCTCCAGGGGAATGTGGAGCCAAAGTGTGGGCCTCCCCTCCATCCAGCCCTGAGCAGGAGACCCAGGTTTGGGCAGAGACCAGCTTCCTGAAACCCAGCTTCCCCTGACATCCGTACACAGGGAAACCCCAAGGAACTGTTGTGCTAACAGTGACACCCACTGATGTGGCTGGAACAATTTCCCTTCCCAGTGGGATGTGTGTTTTCATCATCTCCTAGGTGTGCTCCATATTAAAGTGTAATTTGGTCCTAGTTGAGCCATGGGAACTTGCTGTTGTAACGGTCCCTGGAGGTGGAAGCAGGATGTGGTTCTACCCCTGCAGAGTACCTTTCTGCTCTGACCTTTGTCCCTGTTGCAAAACCACCTGACCTTTGTCTCTGTAACCACTCCAGCCAAATAGCCATGACTGGAGGTGCTTTGCCCAGTGCCCTTGATTCACAGATGAGGAAACTGAGGCCTCAGCGTTGACTGGTTAGAGCACACATAGCATGCTGATATGCTGTCCATCAGTCGGCCTCCACACCCATGGGCATCCCCAGGAAGGGCCCTGAGACTTCCGGTCTGGCCGAGGTTTTGAGGCTGAGCAGGAGCAGGAGACTGTGAGAGCCTTGCCCTAACCCTTCTTTCTCTTCCAGGGAGGCTCTGTGCTCTCCCCAGCCACTGTCATCAGCCCCAGCAGGGCTCAGCAACAGGCGATGACTTTGGCAAAGGAGGTCAACTGCCCTACCTCATCCAGCCAAGCAGTGGTGTCCTGCCTACGCCAGACGCCTGCCAACGTTCTCAACGATGCCCAGACCAAGGTGGGCGCTGGTGTGCAGGGTGGGTAGGGCCATCCAGTCCTTCACAAATAGAGAGCTGAGAGAAGAGACACGACCTACTCAAGCCACCCAGTCGGAGACTGTACATTCCTGACACCCACAGGCCATCGGGGACCAGCAGGGCACTGAAGGTGCACAGGTCTCTCTGCACCTTAGATTTCTCCTCTATGAAATGGAAGGAATGATGCAGCCCTGTACAACAGGAGGGGACAATGCAACACCACATTGAGGGGTGGTGCCCCCCATGCCAGGACTGCAGTAGGCACTCGGTCAGGTCACAGCTCTGTGTTCTGAGCATTATGGACATAGCTGCACAGTCAGGCTCTGGACGTGGGGCCCCCTAACCCTTACATGGGACAGCTTTGTGCCCCCTTTCTAGCCTGCAAAGACCTTGCTCAGAGCCAAGTCTCTACTGTCTCTGAGGTTAGTGAAGGGGACAGCAGCAGGAGTAACTGTTAGAATTTCAGCTGGCAGCTTGGTCCTCTCAGTGCTGACTGCAGTGGGTCTTACCCTTGGTTCCCTTAAATGTGGTAAATGTCACAGCAGCAAAAAAGCTGATCAATGTCACCTGTCAGAGCCACAGCCCTTTCTTCAGCTACATACCCTTCCTCCTGGGGATCTTTAGCTCAGTAGCAAGGCACTGCGATGCTCTTCTGGGGCCTCCCATGCTGAGAGTGAGCCACCTGGTGTCCTGCCTGCCTGTGGCTGTGGTCCTTTTACCCCTGCTTCCCAAGAGCACTACAGGTGAATAACCGGCCCTGGCAGTCATTTCCATTAGGACCTCGTTGTGCAAAGCAAAGACAAATCATTATTCCAGGACTATTTTTTAAAAGAAGGAGGTAAGAGCCATACAAATAGCGGCATTCCTCTGCACCCTGCAGCTCCTGGCAGTGAGTGGCCCTTTCCACTACTGGGGTCCCGTGGTCGACGGCCGGTACCTCCAAGAAGCCCCAGCCAGAGCCCTGCAGAGGCCTCCTCCTCGGGCCAAGGTCGATCTGCTCATCGGGAGCTCGCAGGAAGATGGGCTCATTAGCAGAGCCAAGGCGGTGAAGGTAGGCGAGAGGAGGCTGGGGTGGGGTGGTCTGCATCTGGCCTCTCCTCGAGGAACTGGGCACAAGGAGGAGGAGGACAGCCCCTCCCCAGCACACACTCAGGAGTCTCTCTGAAAGCTCTATTGAATATTCTTTTAAAAAAATTATTAATCCACACAGACAGGATCCTGAATTCCTTTGGATTAATCTATTTCCCTTGGATAATAGACCTCACTTTGGAGAATCTATTTCACAGCAATAGAAATAGGGTTTTACATAATATATATGCAAAGGTATTTTTCATAGCACTAATTGTTGTGGCAAAAAAAATTGGAAGCAATTCAAAATTAACAGGGAAATGACTGACTAAATTAAAACACATATAAACTATGAAGTATTAGGCTGCTGTTGAAAAGGACTAGTTAACTCTGCTTGCTTCAGGGATACCTGTTGCTAAATGAAAAATGAAGATGTAGAGGTATGTGGAATTTATATAGCATTCATATTCTTAAAAAGCAACCTGTGCTATCTGTGTATATGTAAGTGTGCGTAGTTTTATGTTTCTCTGAGAAAGGGTAATGATGTAGACAGATTAACAGCAGCTACTTCTGGAGGTGTTAGAGACATGAGAAAGAATATTATAAATTATTTACTGCAGTTGCTTGATGTACATATACGCATGTGATATTCAATATCATCTTTTCCTTGGAATGCCTTATTTACCATTGTCCTGCAGATAAAGGTGTATGGCTATTGACTCATCACAGCTCTGGTTCTTGGACCATGTGTAATAGTACCTCAGTTCACAAACTTAATTTGTTCTACAATTTGGGAAAAGATGGCCGCATTTGCATTTGTGTGGGAAAGATGGCCACGGTCATGTTTGTTACCTGATGCAGAGTTTGCAAACAAAACCAAAATTTTGCCAAGTGCTTCAGGTTTTGAACTGAATTGTTTGCAAACAAAAACGTTCAGGAACTGAGGCACCACTGTACTGAACTTGTTCTAGCCATCTTTGACTCTTTCTCAGAAAAGGAAGAACTAATCTCATATTCTCAGGAGCTTGGGATCATCCCAGATATTGCACATGTGGTTTGGAGGAGGACGGACCAGGGGCTTCTCCGCACTGCCACTGTAAAGAAGCGGTGTCCCCCAGAAGGGGAGGGCAGGTGCTTATCTGCAGGCTTGGGTGGTGGTGGGCCAGCATGCAGCCTTGGTTACATTTCTCTGTCATGCCAGCTGACTGGGAGAGGGTGGCCAGGACCTGTGGCTGCTTTGGGCTTGTCTAGTCCAACCACTGTCCTGGTAGTACCTTTGGGACATTTCCCACCATGTCTTGAATTCCTGAGCTACTCCTCACAAAGCCTTAATCCAGATCCCAACTCAGTGCTGCATTTTTACTCCTCTCCTTGAGTTTCCCTCTGAGGCTCTGCAGGCACCGTTTCCTTTGTCCACTTGCAAAGACAGGCAGTTCTGGCCAACAGGAGGCTGGCTGCCCAAGCAGGCCTGGTTTGGAAGGCACACGCTCAAGGTGGCACAGGAACAGAGAAATTTTGCTACAAGTCTAGCAAGGAGGCTCCCAGCCCATTCCACAGCTGCCGGCCAAGCTCCACTTCCAGGCTCTGTATTCTCCATACCCATTCTCTGGCGAGATTGGAAATCATACTGCACATTTCCCCCCTTCTTTCGGGAACAGGTGCAGCCCTGAGCCATCTTGGGTTCCTGCATCCTACCCAGCTTATACATAGCACCAGCCAGAGGAAGGAAGGAGAATGACAGCGACGGTCAGGTTGGAAGCCAGGTGTCCACGGCCATTCCATGCTGACTTTTCCATGCAGATCCTGTCTCTCTATCACTTTAGCCCTGACCCTTCCCCTGAACTCTAGACTGTTTTAGTCCACGATCTGGCCAACTTCTCATAGCTCTTCAACCCACATGCACAGCAGACTGCTGGTCCCAGCAGCCCCCACCCCTAAAGCAGCACATTCTCCCGCAGTCTTTGCACCTCAGTAAACAGCTACTCTCTCTCCACATGCTCAGGCTCCACACCAGAAAGCAGCTGGACGCTGCCTTCTGCCAACATTCCATCAGCATCGCAGTTTCTCTGTCTTACAGTACACCCAGCACCCAGCTGCCTCTCACTGCCTCGTGGGCCATCACTCTGATCCTGCCATTCTCTTTCTCCAGGATCTTGGCAGAAGCCCCACTGCCTCCCTGCTGTCTTAGCCCCTGTGTCTGTGAGGACCACTGTGGCTGGAACAATCCTTGGAGGCAGAAGTCAGATCAGGCCACTCCTCCACTCACAGTCCTTCAGTGGCATTGCCTCTCACAGACTCAAATCCACAGCCCTCACCGTGACTTAGAGAACCTATTGGATGTGGCCACAGTAGCTCCCTGGCTTCACTTCTTGCTCCTTCCTTCCATGGCCCACTATGTTCGCACCTCACCAGTCAGTCCCTCTGGTGTCCCCAGGTTTGCTGAGCATGCTGCCACCTTAAGGTCTTGCCATTTGCTGGTCCCTCTTCTAGAATGGTCCTGGATAGCACAATGCCTCATGTCCTTTAGGATCTGCCTACCGACCCTAACTGCATATGTTCTGAGGCATTGTCAAGCATGAGCACATTTACTATGTCCCAGATGCTGGGCCAAGTGTTTAGGCATCAATATTGAATTCCTGCCCCCCTTGGTGAGGTCACAGTCAGGCTAGGAAGAAGAGAGTAAACAAGCTAAACAACCGAAAGATGGATATATGCTATGTGGAAAAATGGGGATCCGATTCCTGAGCCTTCAGAGGCAAGAGGCAAAGGATTACTAGGCCCATAGTGGCACTGCCGGGAGGGCTGATACATGGCCAAGGAACTGACCAGAACCCCACAAACTTGGCTGTCTCTCAACCAAACAAGAAAGGAGTCATGAACATCCTTAGATTATAATCAGAAACATTCAAGTTTCCCAGAGCCTGACCCTCATTTGTCCTGTTTATAAATTTGGACATTATGAGTAAACATCCTTATAACAATGATCAGAGGATTTAAATATACCTCAATGTCTGCCAAGTAGTCTGACCTCAATAAATGTAATTTCTCACTTCGTTCTTTAATTTTAATAGGATTAGTGGCCCTCATCCAGAGTTAGCCCCAGAAAGCAGGAATACAAAGAACAGGCAGTAACCTTTCCTGACCGGAGACCAGTTTCCAAATTACCACAGTCACATTTGTGCACACGCTTCTTCCTCATGCCAGCCCTGCAAAATGCCAGCTGAGCCCAGTTCCCAAATGTACACAGGAAGTCCCAGGAGGGTGGGAGTCCCTACCCAAAGTTCAGGCCCCCAGACCGAGCCATCACCTGGCAGAGGCCCGCCAAATGCCCTCACCCCCTGCCACCCCAGCACAGCTGTAGCCCACCCAGGGAGTCCCAGTGACACCAGCACAGTTAGTAACATACCCACAGAGCATCCGGGCTGCTTGAGATGCCTAGAAGGGCTCCATTCTTGGGGAATGATCTTATCTTCTGAAGTAGCAGCTTTCTATTGAAATTCTTCATCAGTCTCTGTGAAAGGGAGTTTCCAGCCCCCTTTTCTCTTCCTTACTGGTGAAATTGACAGTCTGCCTACATTAACCGGGCACTCATTTGCATGATCAAAAGCAGATTTGTTCCAAGATGCAATGTTCCGCCTTCTCCTCCAAGTGCAAGCATCCCCAAGGAAGCCAAGGAAAATCAGACAGGGAGCAGTGCCACCACGCCCCGAGCTTGGCCAGGCATCAGCCCCTTTCTGGAGCAGGTGGAGTGGGGCCTGTGGTGCAGAGCCCGCCTGAGAGTTGGAAAGCAGCACCTGGCAGCCGAGGAGCTGGCATGAGCTCCAGCACAGGGAGATTGAGTCCTTGGTGACAGCTTATAGTAAGAGGTGCATGCAGGAGTCCCCAGCGCCTGCGTGAGATTTCTTGAAGAGAGGCCTGGCACTCAGTGTGGGTGGGTTAAGTCTAGACCCAAGGCAGAGTGAGGAGGCGGAGGCATATAAGTGGATCCCAAGTCATGGCTTTAAACATGCGATTTAGGCAAGTTGCTTAGCAAGTCTGAGCAGCCATTTTTCAGCCTTCCAGTGGCATAGTGAATGAACCCCTCCTTCCTTCCCCCCACCCTCACTCCTGTCTCCTGCTCCTTTGTGAGAAGGCCTCTAAGAAAAGAGACAACTCCTGCTCCCTGGGGACCCTGCTGGTCTCTGCCGGAGCTCTGGGCTGCCCTGGTGCACTGTGAGCCCCCCACACACTCTGTGAACCAGGCCCTCACAGCCCCAGGCTCATATGTTACCTCCCGCAGCCTCATGTGCTGGGATCGCCTCACTCAGCAAGCTGAGGCTCAAAGAGGTTGATTCTCCCCACCCAAATAGCAAATATATTCCGTGACTGCATTGGCAGAAAGATGAATGTAGACCAAGCTGGAATCACTGTTATACCTTCATGATCTTTCTATTGTTTTCCTTCTGATTTTAAAAGACACACACAAGAAAATATTCTTGTGGATCCCTAAAAGCATAGGGGGCCCTGGGCCCCAGGCCTGCCCTGCCTGGCTGAGAAGGCAGCCCCTCGCCTTCGTGCTGTAGTGAGTGGAGGCATCAGGAGTCCGGCATGTGTTAGTTGCTTCGCAGAAGCATCCCGCAGAGAATTGTTAAGATGCTGCTTCGTGCACTGGGCACTCTTCAAGGCTCGGGGGAAGTTCTGACCAGACAGATAAGGCCTGGTTGTGGAGTCTGTTCTCTGAGGGGGACACACATACAATGATGTTCACACAAATACAGTAAGGACTTCAGACCTTGAGAAGTGTTCTGAAGAAAATGGAAGCAGGTCAGTTGTAGAGGAAGTGGCAGAATGGGAGACTGAGTTTGGGGTGGATCTGGGAAAGCCTATGGAGGAGGGGACTTGGGGCTGAGATCTGTGTGGTGAGGAGAAGGAGTCTGTCTTAGTTGCTTTTCTCACTGCTGAGACAGAGCCCCGGGGAGATCTCTGGCAGAGCTGCTGCGAAGCTGCACAGGGAGGCCGTGGGAGAAAGCTGGGGCCCAGAGGAGGAAGTGCACGGCTCTGGAGCAGACAGTGGGGTGACAGCTCAGGGGCCACCAAGAAGGAGATTTGTTCTCCTTACAGCACAGAGTTACGCAATGCATTTAAGCTAGGCTATTCATCTACCCTTTTCCAATAGAGCATCTGAATAAAAAACTGATTACAGTCAGGTAACAAAGGAAGGCCAGATTGCACTCACAGGGAAACCCATGACACAATCTGGCCGCTTCAGCAGGGCTGCAGGTGTGGCCTTGGCAGGAGCGATAAGACGCCAGGCACAGGGGTGCAGCCCTGTGACCCCAGCACTCTGGGGAGCTGAGGCAGGAGGGTCAAAAGCTCAAGGCCAGCTCGGGCAGCTTAGTGACTTAGCAAGACCCTGTCTCAAAACTAAATAGATACATAAATAAATAAATAAAAAGAGCCAGGATGTAGCTTAGTGTGAAAGCTTTAGGTTCGATGTCTAGTCCTGGGGAAAAAAAAGGAAGATAGAAATGAACAAAGAAAGCAAAAAGCAATCAGATTTGAGCTACAGCTTGGATTGGCAGTTGGGGTGTATGAGTTGGGACGTTAGAAGAGAGGCTAGGGCTGTAGGAACAGCTTTGAAAGAAAACTAGGAAAATCTGATTTCACAAAAGCCAAGAAAAGAAAAGGTTTCCCAAGTAGGTGGAGGCCAAGCAGCAAATGCCACTGGAAATAGGGAAAATGAAGGCTGCACAGGACGTCAGTCAGGAGATCTGGATAAGGACCCCTTCAGCCGAGGGAGGGAATTGGCAGACTGAGCAGAGCTACTGAGGGGACAGGAGAAGCGGTCACTCTGTGCTTTGCCCATTGCACAGTGACCCCTGAACACACATGGGTTCTTGTGCAGCACCTTGCTCATTCATGAGCTGGCCTCACCGGCTCCACCAGGCTTTGTCCCATGGCAAGAACTGTGTGGCCTCTGCCTTCAGTCCTCTGTTCCCAGCTGACGGTGGGTCAGTCTTCAGCCCGTGCCCATCAAGTGCACAAATGGACTCTTGTGTCCCATCTTGCTGGGACCTCTGGGGAAGTCTGGGGCATTCATTTAATCACTCCTCCCCCCATTCATTTATCCATCTATTTGCATTGTCCTGCAAGTATCAGGTGAACTCTGGCAGGCTTTCTCATTTTCCTTTGGGGATTCTGCTCCGGTCTACTCCTTTCCAAACCTGGGATGTTAGAACCATTATGCAAAACTTCTGGAGTCGACAGTGCATGGACAAACACTGGTGAAGGTCCTTTGTGGACTAAGGGATCCTCCTTAACTTGCCTGATGAAGCAGCATCCTGACATCTGCCCCAGGATCTAGGCTAGGATATTCATCTACCCTTTTCCAGAGGAGCATCTGGCAGCTGAATGAAAAGCTGATTAAAGGCAGGTAACACAGGAAGAGCAGAGTGCACTGATGCGGAAATGCAGGGACAGGCTGGTCAGGAGATAATGGTTATGAGCTGGGATAGGATGAGAGGAGGGGCAGAGGCTCAGGGGGCCCATAGGGTTGGAGTGCGACAGAGTGGGGGCCTGGGGTGACGTGTGTTTGAGCGTTTGACCATGAGAGGCTGGGTGCCGGGCTCCCTGAGGTCAGGGCAGGAGGGAAGCAGTTACCAGGGTGGGCTTGTGGGGATGCACAGCTGGCCGGTGCACAGGTCGGTTCTACTGAGCGATTTCCCAAGGTAGGAGCCATTTGGCTAGAAGGTCTGAGGATCTGGTGGGGGAGGTCCCGGAACCTTCTTGCATAGGCCATTAAAGGAGGCGATGACCCCACCCCCAGCATGTGTGGTGAGAAGCAGAAGAGAGGGAGCAGTGATAGCAACTTGGTGTCTCAGAATTCAAAAGCGGGCAGAGACGCGGAGCGGGTTCCAGAGGTAAGTTTGTGAGGTGGGTGTTTAAGAGTGAGGAGCCAGGGGAGGTGTGGTAAGCAGGGGCAGAGTCCTCTGGGGGCCGCTGGGGGCCGCTGGGGGCCTTACTGGGGGTGTCTGGATCGGGGAGGAAGGAGAGTGGGCTAATGGAGACTGCCGCATAGACAGGTCCATTGAGTGCATGCCTCGCGGAGCAGAGAGGCAGACGGGGATCCTCTGGGGAACCGACAGGAGCCTCTGAGATCCAGGTGGGCTGGGCCACACAGGAAGGTCTGAGGGATGAGGGGCAGTAAAGGTCCCCAGAGCACTGGGCAGCAGGCCTGAACCTTGGAGGGAAAGGGGCCTTTGCTCCAGGAAGAGGAAGGGCTCGGGTTGGGCCATTTCCCTGAGAACAGGCCAGTGCAGGCCTGGGAAGGGAGGGGTCTAGGAGGCATCGGTGTGAGCTGCAGCAGGGACCAGAATCCTCTGGCTCCTCCCTGGCGCCTGCAGACCACGGAGATGCAAGGTCACCCAGCTCATGCTGTGCCCCTAGGCTCTGGAGGCTCACAACTGCAGAGCAGCACAGATGCAAAGAGCAAGGCGAAGCCTCCAGTCGCCCAGTCTCCAGTCCCCTGGCCTCACCTCCTGGTCCTCCACCCTCATCCACCCTGTGACCCTGCCTCCACAGGGCTGGACTTCACCTCGTGTCTGGGCTCAGTCCCCTCCATGCTGCCCACCCGATGCAAACGGGGACCCTCACCCACCCACCCAGCCAGTAACAGGAGCATAAAGAGATGTCTTCACTGAGCATATCTACTCAATGCGGACAAATCCTCTGAGGCCACACCCTGAGCTGGATTTGAACGGTGTCTCTTTTTTTTTTTTCCCCATTAATTTTATTGGTACATTTTAGGTATAAAATACAGTTACATTCATCATTGAGATCTTGTACCATTGCATGAGTCTCTTGGTTCTTATTTTTTTCCCCTTCCCTTGCCCTCCCTTC
>NW_004624735.1:22857870-22885572 GCF_000247695.1 Heterocephalus glaber | reverse complement strand
TGGGACTGGCTCACCTTCTCTGCCCTAGGAGCCTGGGATGGCAGCAGGGGAGCTTCCTTCTGGGTGCTGGGGCCAGCTGAGCTTCTCTGCCCTAGGAGCCTGGGATGGAGGCAGGGAGCTTCCTTCCGGGTGCTGGGACCAGCTGAGCTTCTCTGCCCTAGGAGCCTGGGATGGAGGCAGGGAGCTTCCTTCCGGGTGCTGGGACCAGCTCACCTTCTCTGCTCTAGGAGCCTGGGATGGTGGTGGGGGAGCTTCCTTCCAGGTTCTGGGACTGGCTGAGCTTCTATGCCCCTGAACTATGTCTCTTTAAGGCCAAGTGCCACACTGTCAGCCATTAGCAAGACATTCAGGTGACTCAAAGCCCTTGGCATCTTGGGGCTTCCCAGTGGCCTGACTCCCGACTGTTAATGACTCCCCCCTTGAAATTGCACTTGGAGGTCCTGCCCATTCTCGACAATCCCCTAACACAGTCGGCCTGTGACAAACCCGCTGGCTGTGATGAGCTTGTGGAAGTGGCCGCAGCCCCTCCTGCTGGGCCTCTAATTAACCAGCAGAAGCATCTGTGGTCAGCACAGTACCAAGGATAAAGAGATGTGTGCGGTGGGCTTCTCTGAGAGAGCCCTGCCACTGCCCTGTGCCCCAGGGGCCAGGCCCACATTCCCAGGGCTCTGGGATATCCACTTTTGGGGAGGTGACACCCAGCTGGCCTCAGCCTGGGGGCACCTGGCTGAGTGCTGAATTCTCCCAGGGGCAAAGAGATGAACCCCTCCAGTGCACCCACTTCTGCCCAGTCCCAGACTTTTCATTATAAAGCACTTGTGGAGCCAGATGTGGTGGTGCACACCTGTGCACTGTGGAAGGCTGAGACAGAAGGATTGCAAGTTCAAGCCCAGCTTATGTGACCCTGTCTCACAGTAAAAAAGGGCCAGGAAGATAGCTCAGTGGAGTAGCCCTGGATTCGATCCTCAGTACAAGAAAAGGGGGCATAGATGACCCAAGGTCTGGCCCCTCCTGCTGCCCCCCTTCTGTCCTCAATCAGCACCTCTCTCCTGCTCATGGCTCACAGCTGGGGATGCAGCTGAGCATTTGGGAAGCCCCTGCAGCGACTTGGCATCATTTTCATGCACTCCTTTCAGACTTTCATATTGTTCATAGGGAGACAGCAGATAGAAATAAAAGCAAGAGGGAAACACTTTCTTCTGTGAAGACACACATAGCATCTTGGGATGTTTTCCCAGCAATAAAGTGGTTTGGGCTCATGCTCTTCTTTCTCTCCTTTCACTAATGGAAGCCAATAAAAACCTGGGATTAGTATAAACAGAACTCTTTCATTAAGTACTGTCTGCCAGACTTGGAGCTCAGTGCTTCAGAATATCATGTCTAATTCCTAAGACCTCACTGTGAAGCAATCTTTAACCCCAGTTTGCCCATGAGAAATCCAAGGGCCAGAGGGCTTAGGGACTTTCCCAAAGGCACACAGATGGGAAATGTCCTGGCACCGAGCCCGGCTGGCCCCTTCTAGCCCACAGCACCAGCAGACGGCCTGGACCTGCAGAAGAATATGTGACTGTGACCACTCTGTTCCCTTACCCATCATGGCAGATAAACACAGGGCCGGGTCAGTACTGCCAAACCCACTGTAAAGATGCAAGCCTCTCTGGCAGCTGGCACTTGATGCTAATGTTGACTCCAGTACCAGTACTCTCTTCACTTCGCTGGCCTGGGACCCTATGGGTAGACTTCCTACCCTGTCTCCTTATCCTTACGGCTAATGTTGGACAGTGGGTAACTCGTAGCAAGAGACAGGCCTGACACTCCCAGCTGTAAGCTCTGGGCTTGGTCCCAGCCCATCTGCTCACCTGCACCTGTGTGACCTTCGCCAGCTCCCACCCCCAGGCCACACTGCCATTTAGATGCTCCTGTGAAGCACCAGGGACATGTGTAATGCAAAGCTGCAAATAAGAGGAGGTGTAAAAATGGTGACCAGCATCATGTTTGTCCCGAAATATTCCACACAGAAAATAGTATAATGCAGTTTCTCCTAAAATAGTGTGAAGTCGACACAGGAGATTCCAGGTGACGTGTTTGGGTGGACAAGACTGGCGCAGCCCGGACAGGATTGGAACCTCCTCTGTGTGCAGCTGCTAAGAGCCAGGGCCGGGAATACCATTCATAGATGCTCTTTGGGTCTGTGAGAGGTGTGTGTGCGTGTTTGGGGTCTGTGTGTGTGTGTGTGTGCGCACATGCATGAGACTGGGCTGTGTATGTTGTGTGTGCATATGATCTTCCCCTTCAATGGCCTATGATCGTGGTCAGTAATATGGAGACGCTGCTTGGGAATTCACTACTCAGGCTGAACAGATAGTAATGTGCTTCCGTATTTGCTTCGGACTTCATTCCGAGGAGCAGGATGCCATGGAGGGAATGAGCCCGGCCCCTTGCATCCAGTTCCCTGCCTCAGCTCCCTCCTCCCCTGTGGGACTGGTGGACTGGAGGGGACAGATGTGTCTTTGTCCAGTCATTCCATGCCTGGGTATGGGCAGAGCTCGGCCAGCCCATCGGCAGGACAGCCGTCCTCGAAGGAGGGACCCTCCTGGGCAGGCATGCTGCCCCTTGACTTCTAATCCCGTGTGCTTGAAATGTTTAGACAGGCAGCTTAAACATGTCAAGGGTGCTGATAAACAGGGCCACAGTTTACACAAGAGCCCAGACAAATGTAAACACAGTTCACAGGCCTCTCCAGG
The DNA here is from genome assembly GCF_000247695.1 of Heterocephalus glaber. The sequence continues at coordinate 22,882,828 of NW_004624735.1, read as the reverse complement.
GGCCTGGAGTCCAGGCAGCTCTACCCGGAGCTGCATCCCTCACATTTTGTGGTCCCTTGTCTGCACAATCAAGAAATCTGAGTTCTGGAGCAAGGAGATCATCTGCCCTGGACCCCACAGGGTGGATAGCAGCAAGGCCAGCATAAGGAAGGAGGAGGAAAGGGGGAAGAAGAGCAAGAGAAGAGACACAGAGCGAGCCACTCCCCTCTGGGCACGCACCCCTCGGCCACGTGCCTTCCCTGACTGACCCGCGTGAAACACCCCAGCCCAGCCTCTCCCTGCCTCTCCCCCAGCCTCAGTGTTCTCCCAGAACAGTCCTGGTGGGCTGTGTGTTCAGCTGCCCATTCCCACTCTGCCCAGTGGCCCACACGCCCAGGAGAAGAGTCGGAGCTAGACCAGGGCGGTTGTGCGCCTTTCCCAGCCTGGCAGTCAGCCTAAAGGGAGCGCTCCACGCACAACAGTATGTTCTGTACATTGTGAATGACCAAGTCAGTCAACGGAGCTGAACTGAGCTGGGCCCATAGACACAGAGCGGCCCAGGGAAAGCCGGTGAGACCAGGTAAGGCTGCTACTGAGTGGCAGTGACGGCCCACTAGGTGATTCGTGTGGATGTTTCTTCCTGGCCTTCCTGTGACCATCTATGAAAGATGCCTTTGTTTCCCCATGGGCACCAGAAGGCACAGAGGGGCACAGCCATTGTGTCCAAGGTCACACAGCAGGAAGAAGGCAGAGCAGGTGTTCAAATCCAGGCAGTCTCATTCCAGCACCCAGGAGCTGTATGCCATGTTCTATCGCTTCCCAGCGAGAAAATTCTAGGATGAACCTAGACTTGAACTTTTCATGTTTTTGTGTTTTTAGAGATTTGAGGAAAGTCAAGGCCGGACTGAGAGCAAAACAGCCTTTTACCAGGCGCTGCAGAACTCGCTGGGAGGTGAGGACTCGGATGCCAGCGTCCTGGCTGCAGCCACGTGGTACTACTCCCTGGAGCACTCTGCAGATGACTACGCCTCCTTCTCCCGCGCGCTGGAGAACGCCACCCGGTGAGCCAGGCCGGGGCACGGACCAGATGGTGCTTGCTGCTGAAAGCCTGAGGCAGCTACGCACCCACAAGGCCTACAGCTGAATCCACTGTGGCCGGAGTCCACCCTGCCCGTGGGAATCAGGGGAACTGTTCAGGAGGTCCTGTGCCCAATGTCACAGCCCAAGGAGGAGGAGCCTGTGGCTCCACTGGCCATTAGGCCCTTCCATCGTGGGGGGCCATTTCTTGTACCCGCTGCCATATGGTCACCTCGTCCTCTTCATTGCTTAGGTTTCTCACTTGAGAGCCTGCCCTGGCCTCACCCTGTGAGAGTTAGGGGCTGCCCCGGAGCCCAGTCTCTGCTGCCCCTGGACACACCCTGCCCAGTGCTGCTTGCATCAGGGCTGGCCTGTCTCCCTCTCCCAGTGCACCAGGAGCTGGTGGAGGTGGGAACTGCGGGTTCGGGGCACGCACAGCAAATGCGCAAGGCCCCAGTTTCAAAAACAGAGAAGTAAGCAGGCTGTAGCCCTCTCTTCCTTCTTCCTGAGGCCTTGAGGAAGAGACCTAAGTGGAGATTCAGCTCTCCTCACTGCAGTCCCTGAAGTGCACTCAGCTCCCTTTCAGGACTCACCTCCAAGTGGAAGGGAGGGGTCTGTGGGGTCAGGGTCCCGCGGTCCTTCCGCTCTCGTCTCGGGCCACAGGGTCACAGCTCAGATCTCCGGAGCCCTCGCTGACCAGGCTCTGCTGGGCAGGGTGAGCTGGAAGACAGTAGAGGCCGCTGCCGCACCCTGCCCGAGAGGCTGATTCCAATCTGAGGGTCACCAGCTCAGAATAAAACTCCACGTCTCCCACATGGTTCTTGGGGCCCAGAGAGGCTTTGATTTTCCCTCCAATCGAGAGCTAGGTCTGAACCAAGCAGTCAGCAGCTATTTCTGGAGGCCCAGCCCTGGGCTGGACCATGAGAGCTCACAGATGCCGGGTCGCTGAGCTGGAGAGGCTGCCCACCACGTCCAGACTGGCCCTGATCTGGCTGTGGGAAGAGCTTAGGGCCCGAGCTCAGCAAACCAAGCTGTTGCTTCATTGGTGCCTTTGGATTTAAAGACAACCTGTGCCCTGGGGTAAGAGCTGAGGCCCGAAGAAGGCAGCATGATCCAGGGAGGTGTCACTGAGGAGGCTCAGGCCCTTGTTCTGTCCTGGCTGGACTTGGGCAGCCACCTCCTGCGGGCCTCCCTGCCTCCAGTTCCCTGGCACTAGACCTCTCCTGGGCACCATGGCCTCTGCCTACAGGTCTGATACCATCCTGTCCCACTCACCAGCAAAGCACAGCTGCTGTCACCCGCCTTACAGACCCCGATACTAGCTGCCACCTTGGAATCTCACTGAGACATTCCCATTACTCTAAGGCTTACCAGTTGTTGCCATCTCTGCAACCAGGAAAGGAGGGAACCCTCCTTTTACTGAGGGGCTTGCAAAGTCTCTGCTGCACTCTAGGGCCCCGGCCCCGTTTCTCAGCTGGGAAGATGGAGATCAAAGAGCTGAAGGGAGTGCTGAGTATCTGCCCTCACCCAGCAGGGCTCATGGGATTCAGTCGAGGGTCACAGTCAGCTGGAACCTGTCTGCTCCTCACCAGGCTTCCTGTCTCAAGGCACACAGCCCCTGCCTTCCCCCTGGGATCCACTGCTGGAAGCTGCCACTTCCAGGATTCATTCACATGCCCCCAGGAGGAGCTAAGGTGGGGCCTGGGTCATCTAAGGCCAACTCCTCCGGCCCATCACTTTGAACTAGGTCATTCTGGGTTTGGGGACTTTCCTGTGCTGTGTAGGATGTGGAGCAGCATCCTGGCCTCTACCCACTAGATGCCAGTAGAAACTTTCCACCCGCTGTCGTAACAACCAAAAAAACATCTCCAGGAATTGCAAATTCACTTCTAGTTGAGGGCTGCAGGTTTAAAGGTATTACATGCGTAAAATATCTTGGAGGACTTTGTCTTCTTTTAAAATATAGTTATTTTACGTCTTGCTCCTCAATATATTTACTATGTTGCTATACCAGGGTGTGGTCCCAAATCTTTATGTAAAATTGACAATCTAGGAAGAGCTTTATACCATGGCTTCCTTGGCCTCTGAGATGCATCACCATGGGTGCCAGGTTTGGGTCACCGTCCACCATAACCAGAGCAGACCATGAGCTGTGCCTCAGCTCTTCCACCAGGGCGGCAGCAGAGCCACTCTGAAAGGGGCTGGAAGTGGAGAATAGCATCCTCCTCAGGCAGGAGCAGAGGAGCTTAGGGGATGATGGGACCTTGGGGGCCCTTGCTTGGGAGAAGCTCTTGCCTGGCCAGCTGTCCACGGAGCTGTGTGTCACCAGATTCCCTCCTCTGTCCTCTCCCCAGGGACTACTTCATCACCTGCCCCATGATCGACATGGCCAGACGCTGGGCAAAGGGCACCCGAGGAAATGTCTTTATGTACCATGCCCCAGAAAGCTACAGCCATGGCAGGTAAGGGAGCTGCATGACCATAGTGGGTGCAGGCAAAGACAGCAGCCTGGCAGGGTGCTTGTCACTGCTGTGAGCCAGAGAGAGTCTGAGAAAAGAGGGGAACTGAGGTACAAGTCTTGGATCAGTGACATAAGACGCTCCACTGACCTCTCCATACCTCAGTTTCATCATCTGAAAAATGGGAAGAGCAGGAACAATCACTTGATTTATCTTGTTTCTACCAACTGGGAAAGTAAAGTAGGAGATGTGGGAAACTTTGTAAATGATGATGCATTTTGGAACTGTGGTATCAGGTATTTGTTACTGATTGATTAACTTGCCTTGGCCATTAATCCTGCATATTCTACTTCTAGAAACAAAGCACTTGCCTTAAGAAAATGATTTCCCAGTGTATGAAGGAGGTTTTTTCCAACCCAAAGGAACGGGGGGAGTCAGTCTCCCAGGTCTCCTTCCCTCTCTCCTGGAGGCCCATGCAGGCCCTCTGCTCTGTCTCCGGGCACAGGGTCAATGCACAGTGCAGATCTCAGGTGACCTTGCTGACCCTCATGAAGCCATTAGTCATCCCCCAGAGGTGCTGCCTCCCAGTAATAGCACAATGGGGATTTGTCTCCAACATGAGTCTTGAGGGGCAGGAACATTCAGACCACTGAGAAGAGCTGAGGTTCCAAGAAGTTCCACGTGACTGGGAGGACAAGCAGCCAGCTAGTGACAGAGCAGCAGCCTGCCATGGCATCTCTCTTTCCCCTATGACACCTGCTCCCTGCATAGGGCCATCCGATTTCACCTCCCAGAGGCCACCAGGTGGTTCAGGCTGTGGGAGGCTCCAGCAGCATGGGCCTGGTTCCACTGAGAGCTTGTGGAATAAGAGAATTGAGGTGGCTGTAGGGTTTGGGTGGATGGGAAAGGAGTGTTGTCACTGATGGGCTGCAGCCACCACAGCTGGGGAGCCAGTGGGGAGCTTGATCCTGGAATCAGCCTTAGCCATGCCTCCCAGCGCCTGGCACATAGGTTCCCTCCCTCCTCCCTGGTCCGTTGTTGTCTCTGCATTCCTCCCTGTGCAGGAAAGGTACAAGGCTGCTGTGGCATAGTCAGTTCCTCGGGAGCCTTAGGAAGCCCACACCCAGCTGTGATCCCAGCACTCTGGGACGTGAGGCAGGAGGATCACAAATTTAACCCCAGACTGGGCAATTTAGCAAAGCCCTATCTCAAAGTAGAAAGTAAAAAAGGGTCTGGGAGTGTAGTTCAGTGTGAAAACACTGAGTTCGAGCCTTCAAAAAAAATGCCCACAGCTTTGGTCCCCAGAGTTTACAGTGACAAAAGACTAAGAAATACATCCATGCATAAGGGTAAAACACAAGAAAGTGAAAGCATTCATAGGACCCCACCAGAATGGCAGTGCCCGGGCCCCACCCAGGTTAGTGGCTGAGAGCCACAGAAGTGGATTGTCTCCTGCTACGGACTCTGGAAGACTGAAATCAAAGAGTGGCCCAGGTCAACTCTCCTGAAGGAAGGGTGGTCCCAGGCCTGTCCCCTGTGCTGATGGCCTTGGACACCCTCAGCTTGTAGATGGTGGCTTCCTCCAGTGCCTCTCCACATCACCTTCCTTTGTACTTGCCTGTCTGTGGTTCCAAATCTCCCCTTTCTGTAGGGGCATCTGTCACCCTGGACCAGGTCTGCCCTAATGATCTTAGTTTGACCTAAGTACTTGTGTATAGAGAGAGCCTTGCTTTGAACGAGGTGGCATTCTGAGGAACTGGGGTTAGGACTCCAGCATGTGGAGTGGAGGGGATGCAGCTCAACTCTCCAAAGAGCCCTACTAGGACCTGTTGAGTGCTAGCCCCTTGCAGCTGGTGGCCTGGAGCTGGAGCCTCTGCAGAGCCATCCTGGGCAGACTCAGTGGTGTCCTCGGTCTCCCACAGCCAGACTGGCTTCTTCTGTTGCCCAGTGACCTCCCCGTGTCCCTCCAGGGACCTTCAGGTGGGGCTCACTGTGCTGGCTCAGGGAAGCTCCCACAAAACAGATGCTTTCCAGGTGCCCTTGAGTCTTTGTGGCTCTCTCTCTTCACAGGTTGGGCACAGGCTGAGATTGGGCAGGTGCTCAGGCATCTGGCTAAAGGACAGAGGTGACTCAGCCACCTCATTCAATGGTGCCGAACAAGTCTTTCCCGCTGTAGCATTTGTGTTCCTTGGGGCTCAGTTTTACCATCTGTAAAGTGGGAGTAGGGAGGTAGGCACAGCTGGCAATGGATTCTTCTGTGGAGCCTGGTCCTGGGCTCCTGTGAGTTGGAGCACAAGGTGAGTCTGTGCCTCCAGGGCCCTCTCCCTCTCACACCTGGAGCTCTAGAAATGCATCCCGCCTGCTCAGTTCAGAATGGTTCGGACCCTCGGTGTGAGCATCTGGAGGGCTTGTCTGGCTCAGGTCCTATCATTTCTGGAGGAGACACACTCAGAGCCACTGATTCATCCGAGATGTGGCCGTTTTCATAGAGGCAAGTCACTGTCTTGGTGAAAGGCAAGGGCACTGTCATCTTCTCCTTTCAGTAAGAAACTTGCCCTTGACTCTTACCCACTCAGTGACCTACGGCAAATCACACAACCTCTTCAAGGACTCACGTCTTCCCTGGACAATGGGCTATTAGGATTACTCCTTCATGCAGAGACCAGCCCTGCTGAGCCCTAAGTGCTGGGAGCGTCCCAGTGTTCTCAGCCATCAGAGCGTGTCCTTGACAACAACCCAAGCAGACAGCTTCCCTCTGCTGAGGTGACCACGGGGCCACCCACTGAGTGGACACTGGAACTGGCAAACAGATCGCAGGAAGGGAGGCTTTCGTTGGCAAGTTTATCTTTTCTTCCCCAGGAGATAAGGTGAATTTCTCTGTTTGTCTGTCTCTGTGTCTTTTTCTCTCTCCATTTCTCTCTCTTTCTCTGCCCTGGAGCTGTCACACCTCTCATTTTATTTCTGGCTCAATCTACACACTTAAAATATATGTGTGTGTGCTGCGCTCCCAGCCATCTGTCTTGTACCCCCACTTCTGTTAGCATATATTACATTTCCTGGCAAAAGCTAGTGAACAATACACAATAATTACTGCTTCCTTAAAGACTGTTGCTGTTTGGTCACAGGATATCAGTGAGGTTCTCTGATGCCCCACTGGACTATAGATAAGATTTCTGTCCCTGAAACTGGGGGGACAGGGGGGGGATATTTATGAGGAAAGGATAGATACACTGGATGGGGGCAGGGAGACAAAGAAGCCAAAATCTACAGAGTAAGGCGTGCTTAAGTGTCTCATTCAAAGAATCGCAGAATGTGGAAGATGATTTTTGCCTCACTTCATTTTGCAAAGAACAGAAGCCTGGGGAGGTGACAGGACTTTATCCCTGTTCCGGAGCCAGTGAGAGACCATCTGGACTCGAGATGCTGCCTCTTGCACTCTCTGCAGTTTTCTCTCAGTTGCAGCCACACCAGCCAAAACCCTACTGAGTACTTGCCCGGGCCAAGCCCACTAACTGGCTCTGTGGCCTCAGGCAAGTTGCTTAACCTCCCAGAGCCTCCAAAGCTGTATCTGGATGGAATAATAATACCTGTTCCGTACAGCTCCTGTGAAGGCCCAGAGAACCCGCAGGGTGTTTAGCCCAAGGCTTGTATCTGGATGCGTGCGTGCGTGTGTGTGTGTGTGTGTGTGTGTGAGTGCACACATGCATGCATACCTGGCAGGCTTTGAGTACCGACTCTACCGATATGAGAGTTAAATCAACTGAGGCATTCATCCTCTCAGAACAGCTTCCTTCAGCTCTCTGTCCTCACCTGTGAAGCTGGTAGGGTTACCTCCACCTCACAATGTGCACAATGTGTGTTTAACACAGTTGAGATCGTAGATGCTCAATATTTAGTAGGAAGGATTCTTTTCCTTTTAGAAAAAATAAGTCTCTGATAGGGAAAATAAATAAAAATGACCAAAGGGGCGATAATGTTCCTCCTTTATAAGTTTCCCAACTTTGGAAAACAAAGCCATAAATTCTAGACTTGAGATGCTCTGGTCACCTCTGTGTTTGCATTCTAGACACTCCTGTACATTCCAAGGCCCTTAACTAGTCCAGATGCAAAATATTATCTTTTCAGGCCACTGCTGTGGTGCTTTGGAAGCAACAAACCAAAGAACATATTAAGCAGCTGGATTCCATTAGCCTTAGCTACATCCTGTGTGATTAACAAGATTATTTCCCAATATAGACGGGCACTGGGCATTTTCTGAAACTGTCCACTCTAGCCCCAAGGCACAGTAGGGCTTACTCTTATCTTCCTCTGCAGCACTGACTCAACCAACATGTACTTACTGCTTTCGCAGTGCTGGGGGTGGATTAGCCCACAGGCAAAGAGGGCTGCTGCCTCACAGCACAGGGCATCTGGTGGAACCATAGGGAAAGGGTGCAAAGAGTAGGTCAACGCTGACGGAGAACTTTCCAGAAAGATGGCATTTGAGCTGAGCACTGTGAAACGAAGTGTGATTCCGCTGCAGACTTGAGCAGTGAGCAATCCCAAAAGGATTGTCAAATGCCAAAGCACTGAGGTATGAAAGGCCTGGATGAAGAAGGCCAGGGAGCTGGGGCCTGGTGAAGCAGGGGAGACTATGGGAAAAGAAAGGTCTTGTGGGTCACTAGTAGGGTATAGTTCTAGCAGGCAAAGAGTTGGTATTTTATGTGAGAGTCATCGAAGATGTTTAAATAGACATGTTATCCAGAGTGCACAATGTTCTTTTTAGTCATACCCCAAACACAGTTCACTGAAACACTAGGTGTCTTGTTATTGGTTGTTGTTGTTGTTGTTGTTGTTGACAGAATGTAGAACAAAAGTCCTATTATCCAGTGTGACTTTCAGTTAGAAAAGGCCATTAAAATGGGAGATTGTGAAAACATGCCCAAGATAGCTATATAACTTAAACATATCATTTTAACTTTAATGCGCATTCCATTCCCATTTTTTTGCGTGCTGGGTCAGAGGCTCCCTCTGAGCTTCCTGCAAAACCAGAAACAATATGTGGTTCACGATTTCCAGATTGGAGTTCTGGGATGTGGGGCTGTACATGACAGAGCATGGAATTACACAGTAGGGTCCCAGTGACAAACACAACTGGGCAGACCCTTAGCTCTTAGTCAGCACATCACCTGCTGCCTGGCAACTTTTGTTTTTTCTGACACTTCATGGGGGTGGAGGATGAAGTGTTCAGGCTGATTGAGCATATCACGCTAAGTTTTGACTGTTCTGCAAGATAAAATATTATCCAGCTCTTCTGGCTTTGGGGAATTTAGGAAATGTCTGAAATATTTCATTTGGGGATGGGGTAGGGCTGTATTATTTAAAGTAAATTGGGGAGCTGAGGTTTAAAGGATTGCCTAGCAAATCAACTTATTAAATATGTCATTTGTAAGGTTTATAATTACTTACTGATCAATTCATAGGCAGAAACTGAACTTAGATTAGATTTGACCAAGGTTTTGATTTCTAAGTGACTCAACAATTTCTCACCACCCTCTCAAAAGAAAACCAAACAAAACAAAATGAAAAAGAAGCCTGGGATGCAGCAGGACTTCCAGCCCTCCCTGTTCCCTTGGCTCCTTGGGAGGAGAAGGTCTGGAAATGCCAGCTGCAGATAAGAAGGGCTATGTTTTGCGGGGATGAGTTCAACAGATTTCTTCCTGCAGATGGGAGGGAGTGAACAGACATCCCTGGTCCCACCGGGCTGACCGTGGTGCAGCAGCCCCTCCCTGGACATCCCCTTATCCCCTAATCATTGGGACAGTGCCTTCTGTCCTATGCACGCTGGGCTCAGCCTACCTTCCAGTGAGGCCACCACCCTCGGCTCTATTTGCAGGTACCAGCTCAGCTGTCCTAGGTTACAGCTCCTGCTTCTGCAAGTGGAGCTCCACGCAGGGGTGTGAGGAGCTGAGATCTGGCCCCTGCTGCCTTGGTTTCTGGCTGCCTGGGCTGCAGGCCTGGGCTGATTTATAGCCAGAGCAGTATATGAGATAAGAGGAGGCTGAAGGCCAGGGTCAGGTGCTGTGTGGAAAGAACCCAGGCTCTGTCCTTCTGGAAGCACTAGGTCTCCTCTCCCACATCACCCTAGCAGTCATTGATAGAGACATGCAACTTGCAAGTCACTGGCCAAGAGGCCACCAGCATCCCCAGCCCCTGTGAGACCTGGGCTTCCATCCTGTTGGCCTCAGTCCTCAGTGTGCCCCGAACCAGAGGCAGAAGAACCTCAGTGAGCATCGCCTTTAGTGGTTCCCACACTGGGTTGGGAAAAACTCCAGCTTCACTTCTCAACACCATACACCTACCAGTATATGGGGCCACAGCACCTGGCTGGTGCCTCAGCTGCCCAGCGCCCTCACTGCCTCATGCTCAGCTGCATTTCCCGCTTGCTGCATTCTCCATGCAAAGTGCAGCCCCTCTAGAGTCCTCAAGTGCTAAGATGCGCCCCAGATGCCCTTCCTGCTGCATCTACTTCCTGCTCTGTCCACTTGTGTCCACGACACAACCATCTAGCCTCATGTGCCCTGCAACAGCATTTATGTTTGAAAACCACTGGCTCCTCTGCATTTCCTTCTCAACCACGGGCTCGTTCACAGAAAGGCTCATTCATGACTTCTTCATCTTTCCCTCTCCACACCTGTCCATGCCAGACACAGCGGACGTGTGGCCCATGTCAGCTACACGGGGCCTCAGACCCGACACCCCCGACCCCCTGTCACACTTGCTGCTGTCCTTGATGAATTACATTCACATCATGAGCCTACACACACACCGAATTGTGCCAGGAGCCGAGTGGCTGGTCACTTCTCACACTCTGACTAAATAAATGCCACTTTAGCGGCATCTCTGGTGTCGCTTCTTTCCCCAAAGGCCATTTCTAATTTTGAGAGGGATTTCCTTCTACCATATATCAGTGAGCACTGGTGGAACTGTGTGGAGGCTGGGCAGGGATGGTCAGACCCATTTTACTGATAGAGACACCAGGCTCGGAGAGCCGTGGTGGAACTGAGGTGGCCTGGGAGCTCTCTGAGGCTCTGTCTGCCTCTCCTGTGCTGATGCAGAGACCCAGATGTGGTCTGAGCACCCCACAGGCAGCTCTCAGAGTAGACAAAGACAGCAAAGCACAGTGAGAAGCCAGGTGTGACCAGCCTGACCATTACCTACCTGGCTGCTGCAGGTTTGGGCAAACACACTCCATGCAAAGAAGCCAAGCCAGTGTGTGCTAGCCTGTCTCTGAGGACTGTGGGCCCGGCTCAGGAGTTTCTCCCTTTAGCTGGTCAGGTCTGGTGTGTGCTCCTGGGTCTCCCTCTGCTCACTTCTTCCCCACTTCTTCCTCCAGTGGGTCCTGGGTCTCTCACCCAGGCACTAGACCCACTGAGGGGTGACCCTCTGAGCCAGCATCCTCTCCTCCCAGGCTCCCTCTCTGAGTCCCTCCTCCAGATGTCAGCCTTAAACTGCTCAAAATAACTCCAGCATCCCCATAGAGATCTGCCCTGCTAGGGAAAACGGGCAGAAGTTCTCGTCCCCGTTAAGCTCCCAGTCACACATGCAGGATGGGCAGGAAGCCAGAGCTTCCCCCCAAGAACAGTCTCCCCTGGCCTTTCAGAGGCCAAGGCTGCAGTGGGAGGAGACGATTTGCCCCAGTTCCCAAGAGCCCCTGTGTGTGCCTCCACCCTTCTCCCTGCTCAGTGATGTCACTGACAATTTGAATGTGGCTGTGACGCAAGCATTTACAATCTGGAAATCAGCAAATGCTGTAAGGAAGCCTGCCCTCCCGACTAAGGGCCAGCCCCTGAGCCTTCACCAGCTCACCATCGGCAGCCTTTCTGGAGAAGGTGGTAATGTGTGTGAAGCATCTCTCGAGGAAGATGAACATAAGCTGGGTGTGATGGTGCACTCCTATAATCCCAGCACTCTGGGAGGCTGAGACAGGCAGATGACAAGTTTTAAATCAATCCAGGGCAATTTAGTAACTTACCAAGACCCTGTCTCAAAGCAAAGACTAAAAAAGGCTGAGGATGTAGCCCGGATGCAAAAGGCCCAGATTCACTCCCCAGGACTACCAAAAAAATACAGATGCACATAGACACAGTTTCACAGCATCTCACACATAATTTTGGGAGACACAAAGCCTGCAGAGGCCCTGGACTAACAATCTTCACACTTAACCTTGCAGATGTCCCTCGGGAAAGGCAAAGAGAGTGGGCAAATGAGTCAGAAACGGGGCCAGAGGTCTGAAAGTTCCATTGCTAAACCTTATCAAGGACTAGGGCATCGGGATTGCATCAGCAGGTCCCAGACAAGGACACAGAGGCCCAGGAAGCGTGTGCCTCTTATCATGACCTGACTGTGCTGGGCTCTGACTGAGGACCGTGGTCTCAGGGCTTCGTCCCTACTTCCTCTGCCACAGGGGATGCTGTGGAATGCTGCTCTCTTTGGAGGGCACAGTAGACAAGGCAAGTATGGTTCCTCAAAGTGTCCCAGTCCTAAACTTTGATACCCTCGGATACCTTACCTTATGTGGCAAAGGGGTCTGCAGATGAGACTCACCATCCTGGTAGGCTCAGTCTAATCCCTGAGGCCTTAAAAGTAGAAGCAGGAAGCCAAAGAGTGTGTCACAGAGGTGTGAGGTATGGACCCACGACCTGAGGACTTGGGACCCCACTGGCCTCTGGTTGCTGGGAACAGCCTCAAAGTGAAGCAGCAAGAAAGATAGACTTGTGTCCTCCTCCCCAAGCACACACCAGAATAAACAGGTCAAGGGTTGTGGAAGGAACACAGCCTGCTAGCACTGTGACTGCAGCCCAGTGAGATCCATCCTAGACCTCTAAACCTGGCACTGTAAGATGGCACTTGTGCTATTTGAAGTCCCTGAGCTGTGACCACTTCCTAATGCAGCAACAGCAAACAGTTCAGCCACTGTCCCAGAATGGCCTCTCAGGAAGCAGGCTGCTTCACCTGCCTCCCGAGGTGAGGGGTGGGGCAAGTGCCACTGAGGAGAAAGGCAGGCAGGCGGTGGGGAAGACAGCAGAATGTGGTCCGTGTAGACTCGGGGCCTCCTGGCTGCTCTGTGGCCAGTGCTGCCCCATGGAATGGTTCTGGAGCCTCAGCCGGAAAATGACCACTTTGATTCCATTGCCTGCACTGCTGGAAGGAGTAATGGTCTCTGTCGCCTGTTCCTGCTGCCATAGCAATGGCGACAGCACCCTGTAAAGTACCCAGTGCTAGTCTATGTCAGTCCTGTTCTTTCTGTAACCACAAATTCTACTTCCGTGACATTTTTGTCTTACCTTTCTTTTCCTTCTGTGGGTCTAAATACATCCTTCTGACTTTTCAGTGTTCCTCAGTTCCCTGCCCGTGGGGGAGCGACTACATGCAACATGGATTTGGTCCTGGGGCACTTGGGTTTGAGTACTGGCTTTCTGTGTCTCTAGCATGATGTTGGGTTGTTGTGAGTCTTGGGCTGTCATCCAGGAAGTGTGTAGATGGTTCCATTGAGTTCTCTGTCCTTTCCCAAAGGTCACCAATCATGAGCCGGTGGTTTGCCACAGAGCTGGGCCATTGTGAGGGCTCAGATAGCCGGGAGCAGAGTGAGCAGAGAGTAGACCAGTGGCTCCCAGTGGCTGGGGGTGGTAGGAGCAGGACACAATGGACAAGGATGAGCCTCTGTCAGAGAGGAGAAAGAAGTCTGATTTTTATTTTAAGATCAGTTGCACAGCACGGTGAATAGAGCTAATAACTGACAATGTACATTTCAATATCACTAAGTGTGTGTTTAATGTTCTTATCACAAACAAGTTAGATAAAATTATAATTAACTTAATCACCCACACTGCGCTCAAAAATCATAACAGGGCTGGGCAGAGCCAGTTTAGCATGGATGAGGCCCTGAGTTCCATCCCTAGTTCTGCAAAAAATTCAAAACACCATTTTGTACCCCATAAATATATGCAAACTTAAGGTAAATATATATAATATGAGTTAATTAGAAACAAATAAAGAAAAAAAACAGACAAGGAGTAGAGGTGGCAGCTCTTTGGGTCCTAGGATCCTACAAATTCCAGTGGCATTTGCCATTTCTGGGTCCCTTTCGGAAGCTGAAACATCTTCCAGGAGGGCTCAGGGTGGCTGTGTGCTGTTGCAAAGAGGCCCTGTGCTTTCTGGTTGTTGCTTTTCTTGACCACGATGCGTGTCTTCCAGGGTTTCCTACCTACTGTACCTTCCAGGCTTGGCTTCAGCACAAGGCACATGGCATAGGACAGTGACATGCAGGACCTGTAAGGCACCGTGGCAGCCAGAGCTGCTGCATGCAGTAGTTCATTTGATCTAGTGCTTCATGAGGAGGAAAACCCAATCACAGAGAAATCAAAGGACTCATCCACAGTGAGAGAGTCATAAGTTCCAGGGCCAGGTCTCAGCTGATTGGCTCGGTTTAACTCCATTCTGCACCCTGCTACCAGTCACATGCACACCCAGTGATGACATGCATAGCCACACATAACAGGGGACTGGCTTGAGCCCTCAGAAGCACAGTAAGCCAGGTGCTTGGCATCAGGCCCCAACACCTGTCCAGCCTGAGCAGCACCATCCGAGAAGGTGCCTTCTCCACTCAAAATGTCCCCTTTGCAGCCCTGCGCTGAAGCAGTCCTCATCCCCCTGTTCTGGTGATCACCTGAGTCACAGCCAGAGCCAACCGTGTGCTGACAGTGGCCCACACCCATGTGACTGAGTCTGTGCAGGTGGCCTTTATCCAGAAGCCACCCTGCCTGGTCCCCCGCACCCAGCCTGATGCCCATCAGAGCCCTGCCCTTACCTCAAAGGCCACTGAGCCCATGGGCAGGTGGGGTGAAGGGGAGGAGGGCCTGAGCACACTCCTTGCCTACACCGGCTCACCCTGACGGTCACAGCAGCCATGTGAGGAGGTGTCTGTACACCCATTCCACGCTCGAGGAAGTGGGGAGCGGTCCGGGCCAGGTAACTTGCCAGAGGTCACCCAGCCTGACCGGGAGGCAGCGCGACTCAGGAATCGTGGCCGCCTGGGCCCTGACTCCATCCCTGTCACGCTTCCTGGAAATGCCAGCTCTGATCCAGCTCTTCTGTTCAACTTCCTAGGTGCTTCTGAGAAAATCAGGAAACTTCCCTGGCCTCCATTCTCCTCACCTGTAAGATTGAGAGATGATTCTTGGCTGTGTGAAGGCCAGCTACTAAGTTACGGGGCACTGTCTCCACCCAAAATCTCTCTTACTGCTGACACCAACTGCTATCTCAGGGCTTTCCCAGGCCACTCTCAGGTTCAATTATTCACTGAAAAGGCTCACAAAATTCATGGAAAGTAGCAGTGCTATAGCAATGATTCACTATAGGGAAAGGCTGAGTCATCTGAAGAGAGGTATGGTGCCAAGCCCAGGAGGTTCCAGATGTGACGCTCCATTGTTCTCTCCCTGTGGGTCTGGACAGGGCCTTCTCTCTGCACAGATGTGTAATGGGACCGAGCAGTGCCCCTAAGTTTGGTGTGTACAATTTTATTGGGGCTAAAATGCATGCTTCACATTTGCAGCCCGGAAGACTGTCAGGCACCGCCACATCTCCTTTAAAATCCCATGTGCCGGGCCTCCGCCTTCAACAAAGGCACTCCCACTGGGCAGGACTTATTTCCCAGACCTCTCTTTGGGAAAAGCCACATTCTTTACTACACAGCTCTGTAAAAGGCCTCCCAGCTTTTCCACCCTCACACTCTCCTGGGGAATCGCCGTGACCATCCAGTGTCCCCCCAGGACCCAAAGTATGCAGGCTCCTCAGCTGTCACCACTGGCTTGGCCCATGGGAGCCTTGGACTGTCTGCCAAGTCATTATCCCCCTGCCTGCTGCCTTCTAGAGATTCAGTCCAGCCTTGGCGTGTATTATTGGACAACTACCCTGCAGCAAGTGCCAGGGTGGGCTACATGGATAAACACCCACTCTGAGGAGCTGCGAGGGGGCTGGTTACATAGGGAACAGGGTTGATGAAGAGGAGAGGCTTGACGCCTATGTTCTTTTTATTACTTGCGTCAGTGAATAGGTGAGCAAACAAATATTCAGGGATACCCTGAGAACCTGGTTCGAAAGTGGTCAAAGGACATTCTGTCAGAAAGTTGCTCCCAGGTACTGTTGCTCAGCGCAGGCAAGCTGAGGCTGGCACCCATGCCATGAATCTGCCCCATGGGCCATCGGGCTCAAGACCAAGCGGAAGCTCAGCTATGCCGAGCACTTCACAGGAATCTTAAACAAGACGCAAAGTGGGAAAGTCTTTGTTTCGGGAAGAATGTGGGTTTCTCCAGTGGTATACTATTCCCCTAACTTTTGCCCCTTCTTTTCCTCTGTGTTCCCAGCCTGGACCTGCTGGCGGATGTTCAGTATGCCTTTGGGCTTCCTTTCTACCCTGCCTATGAGGGGCAGTTTTCCCTGGAGGAGAAAAGCCTGTCACTGAAAATCATGCAGTTCTTGTCCAACTTCATCAGATCGGGGTGAGCGAACCACTTGTCCTGAACTCTGCCATATGCTCCCCTCCCTGCCCCTCCATCTAAAAGAAAAGGCTGCAGTCTGCTCAGGGGACTCAGCCTTCCTCCCTAGATGCTGGGATCACTGGCCATGGCCATCCTGTTTCATCTCCCTCTCTGGCCAAGACACCTTCGTATAGATTAATCTTCATGACGAGCTTCCAACAAGCCCCTCTGTGGTCCAGCCACATTTCACGGCTCTCCTTCCGGGTCATTGCCTGTGCACGTCCAGTGTTGTAAGAGGTTACATGGTAGCCCTGGCCCCTGCCCAGTAGATGCCAGTGGTACGCACCCATCCCAGCTGTGACAAACAGAGCTGTCCCGGGACTGACCATCACCCCTGGGGGCAGACCCCTGGGAGGAGGAACAGCCTGTAGGGTGTGAGCCGCAGGCCCTCTGGATCTACGCCACTTCTTCCCCGTCTCCATGACACTCACTCAGCTCCCTCACCGCCCAGACCCTCTGCTTGCCTCCTCCCCTAGTTTTGATTTCCCTCTGCCTTCTTGTGGGATGTGTGCACCTTCCCCAGGACTGTGCTAGCCCCCCCCACCCCAGGAAGTAAACAGGTAAAACATGCCCTGATCCAGCAAAGCCACAAGGTTCTGACACCTAAAAATGAAAGCCAAGCATAGCTCGAAGCAAAGCAAAATGAAGCTTTTGGTAGTTTGCTGCGGGAGTTGAAAAAGACATTTGTTCTAATTAGGGTTGTGGAACATATTTCCCTGAGAAAGAACATTTATGCTGGGCCTTGAGAGATGATCAAAGGAGGCAGCATTCTGGATGGAGGAGAGGCATGGGCCAGGGTGGGTGGTGATGGATGGCAGGGGCTGCTGGGCTGTTTCTGAGGGAAGGGGACCCGTGGGTGGCAGGTGGCTTTCTTAGTTGTGGGCCCACACTGCTGCCTGAGCCTTGGGAAAACCAGACCATGCCAGAGACGAGATGGTGTCCAGATCAGAGGATGTCAGGGCCAAAGGGCACCGTGGCCTCCTGAATACCCAGAAAGACCAAAGGCCAACACTAGGGCCTGCATGATCCTCCTGGATCACAAACTCACATCTGTCCCTTGCAGAAATGGCCTGAAAGCCGTGGGCCCGGGGAGCCTTTATGCCTCTGGCTTTGGGGCCTCATTAGGGTCCCAGTCTCGGGGTCAGATCTGTGCATTCACACCCAGTGTTCCAAGACAAGTGACATGGCCCTCAGAGACTGGGTGCAGCTAGGCAGGGACCCCACGTGATAAAGGAGAGACAAGGTTTCCTTAAGGACATTTTTTTCTCTCATTTCCCAGAAACCCCAATTACCCACATGAGTTCTCACGGAAGGCACCTGAGTTTGCAGCCCCCTGGCCTGACTTTGTCCCAGGCACCGGCGGAGAGAGCTACCAGGAGTTCAGCACCCTGCTTCCCATTAGGCAGCACCTGAAACAAGCTGACTGCTCCTTTTGGTCCAAGTACATCCAGGCCCTGAAGGCGCCAACAGGTAGTGAAGCCCAGGGCTGGTGGGGGTTCAGGGAACAGCTGGGTGGGGTGGGGTGCTGGTTGTTGATTTTAGCACCTGCTGACTGGCTGTGTGCGCAGCCTGCTGTGCCTTGTGCCTGGGGCCTGCATGTTACTGGATGCTGATGGCCCAGCCCCTGCCCGTGACTGCTGTCTGGGGCTCCTTTTGCCAAGAGCCTCCTGCTCTGATGGAGGCCAGCAAAGTAAGTGAGAGAGAGCCCAAGGAGAGGAAGGTGGAAGGTTGAGTGGTGAGCTCCTAGCCAGGAACTCTGGTACAAAAGAGAGGTCAGGACTCTGAACTTCAACCTCGTAGCCCTTCAAGAGCTGCATAGAAATCTTGGACAGGCAATTCTAGCCCAGGGAAAACTGTGTGCTCCTACCACTTAATGTTGCAGAGGTAGTAAGGAGAGAAATGCAATCATAATAAAGGTATCGAGAATGTAGTGATGAGCTTGATGCCCTTGAGAAGCACCTGGAAGGTGGGGAAGTGAGAGACAGGACCTAGTGGGTGCTCTTAGCTCTGCTGGCACCATGGTGGAAGTCTGTGAGGCATTAGTGGGGAATGACCACTGGAGGCTGGGACCTTTCTGGACCAAAGGAAAAGGACTGGGGAAGAGAATCCCTGATCTGGCCTTGACCAACCTGGCTGCCCCTCTTTTTCAGATGGAGCCCTAGACGAGCAGTCAATAGGGAGTGAAGATAAGAATTTGTTGGCTGGGTCTGAGCTGGAACAAGACTTCCTGGACCTCCCGGAGCCAGGTCCCAAGAGCTACAGCAAGTGACCTTCCCCTGAGGCCTCACCCATGCTGTCCACTGTGGTCACTCTTTCTCTAGAAGAGCCACTTGCTTTCAATAAAGTGTCCACATGCATTAATATTTCCGTGACCCTGATTTGTGAATTTAAGGCGATTCTTGGGCCACACCAAACTGTATTATGATCATCTTCCTGGGGCTTAAACCCTGGACTGCTATTTTTTCTAACAAATATTCATAGAGCATCTACCACGTACCAGGCCCTGTTCTGGGTGCTAAGGAGTCAAGGGCCTTGCCCCTCTAGAAGGAGAGAAAGTCAGGCAAGCAGAATCAGTGACATAGAAAAAGGGGGCTCATGGAGGGTAGGCCCGAGTGACAGTGCCAATCTGAGTGATGGAAAAGATTTATTCAGGACAGTTCCAGAGTGAAGGTTTCAGCTGTGCAAACTTCTAGCCAGGGACCATGAGCTTGGAACCAAGGCCAAGAGAGTGGAGATGGAAGGGACACATCCATGGGCCCTGTGGCAAGCAGACGCTATGGCCTTGCCTGAAGGTGACAGGGAGCAGGTGCAAGGAAACAATTACAACAGCAGCTTTTGGTTGATTTGGGCTCCTGGAGACGCAGCAAATTTCCTCATTCTCATTCCCAAGGGACACATCTGTGAAACAAACCTTTGTAAACTCTCTGGGGAGGACCAGAGAGGACAGCAGGAAGGGTGGGCGCAATCAAAGCAAGATTTGTTTGTTTATGGAAACGCCACGGTGAAAGCCATTGATTTGTACACCTAACAACTATTGATAATATTATGAAGAACAAAGCCAGTTACTAATAAGGCAACAGAGGAAGAAGGAATTTAAAAATGTTTTGATAGTCTCAGAATTTAGAGTAGATATCACATCCATAGAACATGAACAACATGCAATTATTTGTAATAGAATTGAAAACTATGAAAAACACTGTGATAATTATACTTTTATATTTTATACAACATTCCTTAAGTAAAAGTATTCATCTCACCATAGTAATCAGAAAGTAAGAAAACACACAGTAATATACAGAGAGAAATCTAAATAACATATGAATATAGAAATGTCACATAGAGAGTAATAAAAAATCTCACCCCACTTCCTCTTTCTGTCTCTGTGCCTGTATCTCTCTCTCTCTCTCTCTCTCTCTCTCTCTCTCTCTCTCTCTTTCTCTAAAGCAGGTGGAATTTGTCAGCAGTCTCTGTCATTCACATGGCACATCACAAAATGTGTTTGCACCCATAATCTCACTTGAGTTCAGACAAAACTCAGGAATGATCTGCAGGTTGGATGAAGCCCAGAAAGGCTCATGATATGCCAAGATGCATACTAGGAGGGGGAGGACCAGAGACCAATCTGTGTCTCCAGGTCAGGGGAACCTTCCCTCCAGGAAAGAACAGGTGGCATCTCCCCACCTGCATGTTGCAGGATTCTGAAGTAAGGGACCCCTAGGTGAGAAGCATTTTTGGATACAAGTGTTGGATGACTTGGAGTAATTCTTTTGACCCCAGGTCTTTCTGGCTATTATGCTTTGTGTTTAGTTGTCCCCCTAAAGCCTCATGCAGTCATAGGTGGGGCTTTTCAGAGTTGGCTAGTTCTAGAGTGTGTGATACTTGAATTAAATGTGTGATGCTGGTGTGTGATTACTAAGTTAGTCCCCTGATTTGTTTGGTACAGGTTCTGGGTAAGATTAAGGGTGCCCTAACCTGGGTATGAGTGCTACCTTCCCCCTAAGGGGGTCCAAGAATTAAAAAAGCTATTCACTTGCTGCTTTCTCCTTTACTACTTTGCTGCTTTGCTGCCTTCTGCCTACCATGAACTGTTTCTCCTCTGCAATGCCCCTCTGCCGTGCCACCCTGCCTTGGAGCCAGACAACTGTGAACTGAAACCTCTATAAACTATGAGCTAAATAAACATTTCCTCTTCTAACTTTGGGTGTTGAATGTTTTGTCTCAGCAATGAGAGAAGTAACTGAGACACTGGTCTTGACTATTTGCTGGACTTGCCTGGGAACTTTTACAAAATGCTAATGCATGACCCAGAGAATAGATCAGAATCTCTGGGCGCTGGGGCCCAGGCCTGAGTCTCAATGCACAGGCAATGGTGGACACCACTCTTTCTCTGAATTTACCTTCCTAGACTGTCTGTAGAGGGGGCTCATTTAACTTACTTACTAAGCAAGTGAACAATATTTACCATGGTTTAAGATGGGAGATATTTTATTTTCCCACCAGTACTCACTAGGGCAGGTAATGCCCCGAAAGGTGAACCTGTCCTAATACCCAGAACTTAGGAAGAACCCAGGCTCTATGGCAAAAGGAAATCAAGGTTGCAGATGGAGTTAAAGTTGCTAATCAGCTGGCCTTAAATTATCAGGAATTATCCTGGCAGATCTAATGTAATGACAAGAGTTATTAAAAGTACAGAAGGGAGGGGAAAGAGAGGACCAGAGAGAGAGGACAGCATGCCAAGAACTTGGCCCAACATTGCTGGTCTGAAGATAGAGGAAGTGGGCCAGGGAAGCATGGGCAGCCACTAGAATCCAGCAAAGGCCAGAGCATAGATTTTCCCTTTGTGCCACCAGAAAAAATGCACTCACTAAGAACCTTCATTTCGGCCTGCTTGAGATTCAGGCTAGATTTTCTCACTTACAGAACTGTAAGACAGTATACTGTATCACACAGGGGTAGCTCCTCCCAGCCCATACAATAGTGGTCATTTGTTACAGCAGCCACAGAACACTAAGCATCATTACCAGTGTTCCCATGTCTAGTTTATCCTTCCCTGGGACCAAACCTCAGGCAGAGCTAGCTCAGTCTTTTTCTGGTGATGAGAAGTTCACTCCAGTCCAGTATCAAAACCCCCATTTACCAGGACCTGTTCTGATGTTGGTTGGGGTGATAGGCTAAGTTGGAGGAATTGTTTTTGATTACCCCTTTGTGATCCTTGCACATGTGTATGGCCTGGGCCCACTGGTTGACATCTATTGTTTTGTACTCAACCTTTAAAACCTGAGATAGAAGCTTCCCATTTTAACATCCCATCTTGATAATAATGCCTACTTTGCAGATTTGCCCTGCTGATTAGGGTGCTAATGTATGTGAACAGAAACAGCGAGGTACAGTTCACAAAGCCCTTGCAGTGAGCAGCAGGGTTGCCATGCCTACCATGTACACATTGTGAGAGGCAAGGGTACAAATAAGAGGACTCCAGAGGCCAGGCCATCAAGGCCCTGCCCTGGCGCAGCTCTCAGAAAAACTAAGGCGTTTGAGCTGCAGGAGGCTCGACCCCTTGTCCACACAGCCAGCCACGTCACTGCTGGCTTAGGGCTCTGGGCTCCAGATTCCCACTTAGTGCTCTTTTCTGTGCACTGCAGAGACTTCCATTGGCATCATGGGAACTACACGGCTCATTACCAAATGAGCTGAGCAACCATTTGTGCATCTGAGCAGCCACAAAGGCATGAAGAGATCATAAACTTCTCTCCATCTGTAAAGTTCAAAAAGGTCACAGCACACCCTGTACCAAGGCTGGGGTCACTCAAAGTCAGGTGAGTGAGGCATCTTCTCACATGGGGAACCAGAGTGGCCAGCAAGATGAGTACATCCTGAAACAGGAAGAAGAAGGAAATGTAGAAATTATCAGGAAGCCCAGTCATGAGTCCACTTCCTTCTGAGCTGGGAGCATCTCTGAGGGCAGGAAAATGAGACCCATGATCTTCTCCATGGGAAGTTGCTAGACACCCTTACTGCCCCCACTCCCACCCACAAAGGCATCGGGAATCTGAGAGGCCAGGAACTCGCCAGAGCCTAGCAAAACTGGGAAGACAGAAACAGCTCCTCCCAACGCATCCTGGGGCTCAGATAGTGGCTCCTGGACCAGGCTGAGGACGTACAAATCAACTGAGTGGCTCATCAAGAACACAGATTCCTGTTCCCAAGTTTTTGAGACTTTTAGATCTAGGGCAGAGCTCACCAATCTAAGTTTCCAATGAATAACACCTTTGGATAGAAGTCATTTCCTGTGGTCTTTCGGTCACTATAATCCTGTTCTCCAGAAGCAATCTCTACCTGTTTTACCACTTTCCATCTTAGTCCACTCACCTCTATAACTCTGTGAGTTTACTTGTGTTTGTGATTTGTCGACTTTACACTGGACCTGTCGACTTTCTTCTCAGGTCATCTACCTCCTGTGCCTCCACAAATTGGGTAACAGTATGATTCTACTTCTTCTTTTGGTTACTTTTGCAATCCTAACCAAAATCTTCTTCTTTTTCCATCAGTTTTGGAATGACTTCTTAGCTTGCTATGTGAATGGGGACCACATCTGCATCTTCATTCCAGAGCTCCCCCCACCCATCTCTTTCTGTCTGGCCTCCCACGTTTGCACCTTTTCATTTTGACTGTTCACACTCTTGGCTTCATTTTGTCCTGAGACCTCACCAACCCTCCAGGTCCACAGGGCAATTCTAGCAACCGGAAACCTCTAGCTGTTCTGACTCTAGTAAGACTTCAGATCTACAGCTCATAGGACAAGTAGCCTTCTGGGACTCACTTCATATCCTACTGGTCTATGGTACACACCCTGGGCATCCAAGAGGAATATTCCTCACCTCAAGAGCTAAAGATTCTCTTTCATTATATTCTGTGCCTTGCTTAAAAAATCTTGCTATATTTTAGAGCAGTCTTTGCATGGACCATAGCACAGGGAAGCTTTGCTTCTTCTTAATATTTATAAGTGCTTTTTTCCCCGTCTTTCTCCCCTTCCCTTCCCTTCCTTTCCCTTGCTTCCCCTTCCCTAACCCAATCTTAACTAATCTAACCTTCCCTAACCTAAAAGTCCCTAACTCAACGTTCCCTAACTCAACTCTCCTTGACCCAACTTTTCCTAACAGAACCTCCCTAACCAAACACTCTTTAACCCAACCCTCCCTAACCCAACCTTCCCTAACCCAATCTTCCCTAACTTAACCTTCCCTTCTGTTCCAACCTCCCCTCCCATGTGTCCCCTCTCCTCTGTCCCTTCCTCTACAATCCACCCTGCCTCCGCCTGACTAAACACCCTAGTTTCCTCCTGAGCAAGACTGCAGATCTAAGGCAGGACCCTACAGCCCTGCCTCAAAGGTTTTGATGTGAGCTGATGTTCTGGCTCCAGAGGTGGGAAAGTGAGTGGTGGCCCTAGTCAGGACAGATGAGCCATGGGTTTGGCAACAACTTTCAGGGCCATGGCCAATACTTGGGCTCTGTCAGTGTCACTAGCCTACGGGTTGTGTATTTTGAAAAGTGAGGGGAGCCAGTAGTCATCCAAGGCTCTTGCTGGTTGTTTTCTATGATACTCTAGCGTTGTTCTCTTCCTCCTCACGCCCCTTATTCAAGCTGGGGCTCATCTAGTCTCCCTGCCCTCTGAATGGAACTTAAGCCCTCCCTGCTTTTCTTCCCCTCATCCAGCTGTCTCCAGATATTCTTTGAGTTACTTATGCTCCCAGCCGGGGCGGGAATAATGGGCAGAAGGCAGCTTAGGTCCCCTCCTTGAGGAGAGGCATCTATGCTGTCTGGCTGATGAGTGGAACGAGCCCCTCCTTCCCCAGGGTCATCCTCACCATGGCCCAAGGCAGCTCCTCAGCCTCTCTAAGCTTGGTTTGTTTGTTAAACTGCAAAATGAAGAGAGAAAGTGACCAGCAGGACAGAGCCATTGTGAGGATAAAATAAAATCATGTCCTTGGAGTCTTGTGGGTCCCTGGTGGCGAGGAAAGGATCAGTGTCCTGTGTTGCAGAGGGTCCACCTGCTCTGAAGCCGGACACTGCACCTTCCTGGCTCTGCCCTCCTGGAAGTTGGCCATCGTCTCCGAGCATGTCATTAGCGATCTCCACTCTGGGGGTGCTGTGAGCAGTGAATGTACTAGAGTACATGAAAGCACACTGCAAGACCTGCGCGCTGCAACTGCTCCAGAAGCGAGGGCCCCAGAACGCTAGCTGCTCCTATCTCTGACCCAGCCCTTTCATCTGGATTTTGCTGGCTTTTCACCACAGCCCCTTTGCATTGTTCCACAGTCTGCGTGAAGCACCTAATCTGTCTCAGGCTCACTGCAAGATACAGTCAGAAGGCAGAGGCCACAGCTCACTGCTGTTTGAAGGACAAGCTATAAATACATCAGGTCATTCAAAAGAGGAAGGAGAGCCAGAACATGTAAATTCAGCTCACCCAGTGTCTTTCCCGGTTCTTCAGAGCAATGTGAGTGCCCAAGTCGGAAACTGAAAACCACCAGTTGCCCCTTCCAGCAGCCCCGGAAACCCCATGCCCTTCGCCAGGAAGGTCACAAACAGCCTGGGGTGAGTCCCTAGAGGGACATTAGTCCTGGGCAGCCTCCTTCTGGAAGAGGAAGGACAGTGTCTCCAAGCAGGGAGGGTCCAAGGCTTGGTCCCAGCTTCCCTCTTGAGGTATACCTGTACCTCTGGAGTGTCCTGATGTTAGGAATATGGAGAGTTAGGAAGGAAAGAGTGAGTCTTCACTGTATGTTAGAGAAGCCAGATGATCTTGGCCAATTTATTGAGTCCTTGAACCTCTGCTTCCTCCCTGATGCACTGGGGTGCCCTGTGAGC
>NW_004624735.1:22732566-22856885 GCF_000247695.1 Heterocephalus glaber | reverse complement strand
CTGTGATGGCTACTAAGATCCCTGGCCCCTGAGGCTTGAAGCCCCTACACTGCCAGCATATTAAGACCAGGTCTTCTGAGGTGGGACACTGTGGGGAGATGTATCAGAACTAAGCATATCCCCACACAGTGGCAGCCCAATAATGTTCCAGAAGCAAAAATTTCCCCAAAGGTTCTACAAGCTCCATATTGTACTGCTCTGCTGAGCCCATCTCCTTGAGTAGCATTCCTCACTACTGGTCACACCGCACAGCCACTGGATGGACTGCAGGGCTGGTGGTGATAGCAAGGGAGTAGAGACAGCACTTGCCCTAGGCCCACCTTGAACTTTCATATCTCAGGTAGGTTATGGGCAAACACTTTGGGGTCAAGGTCCTCAGGTTGTGGTTTCACATGTCACAAAAGCAGAATCTGCCATTCTTTTCCACCTTCTTTCTGGCCTGCAAGCGTTGAAATTGAGTCAAAGGTTTTGGTGCATGATGATTTAGGCAGAGATACGGTAAAGCTTAGTCAGTTGGGCTAAAAAAACAAAAACCAAGACCAGCTGCCTGGTCTTCCCACTGCCTCCTCCAGAGAGCCCTGTGGCCTCTGGATGAGCAGGGAGACCGAGGACACAAAGCAGATGAGCCATTAGGAACCTCCTTGGCCACCTCCCTGCCACAACCCGCACAGCTTAGGGTCCTAAGCCAGGGACAGCAGTGGGAGATGAAGAAGACGACAAAGAGACCAAGATCACTCTTGATAGCTGGAACCAGGGGGAACCATAGCTCGTTGGGAGCTGATGGCCGCCTGGAGCACCACATGCTCTTCATTTATAGTGGAAGCAAACAGGAAGAGAAGGCGGGGCAAATAGTGCTATGTGGCCCACGTAGCCTAGGTGGAATGTAGCGTGATTGTTTCATGACGGGGCATGCGCAGGAAGGGAACAGGGAAGGATACAATGTAGCTGTCTCCTCAGCCGTGCCATCCAGGGTCTACAATATTAGTCAAACAGACTCTAATCTATGGGGAGAAAGGGAGTAGGCAGGAGGCGAAGGACCATCTTCAGGCTCGGCCTGGAGCACTTCTCCAGTGAGGCCCTGAAGTTGGGGACATTTAAGGAGGTGGCCAGAGCACCCCAAGCTGTCCAGAAAGAGGAGAAGGGCTTGGAGGCAGAGAGTATGCTTATTGGCACACTCAGCATCAAGCGAGAATCTTCACAGAACTGAGCTACGGCATGTATTGCCATATGTGAAATTCCGCATTTCCTTGTCCCAGGAAAAGAAAGTGGAGTACGTGTTTCTCTGATTCCAGCAGAGTGAGAACTCCTGCAGGTCAGGCCCTGTAACAGGGATACGGACTGGAACAGTCTGGCAGGAGGGCTGCCGCTGCTATCCGGGAGGTATGGGGCACAGGCTCTCTGAGGATCGGCTGGCAGGCCCGTGACTGCTCCAGGGCCCTCCGCCAGGCAGAAGGTCCTCTGGATGTGGCGCACGGGATGCTGGAAGTGGTCAGAGTGCCCTTGGAAACCTCCTGTGAAGCCAAGGGATAAAGCTGTGGTCCAGCCACTGTCTCAGCTGTGGAGCAGCAGGCAGGAGTCAAGCAGCTGGGCAGTGGCTGAGGGCAAAGCCCAGCCTCAGGGCTCCAGCATCTCTTGCCAGCTGCCCCTTTGTAGCTCCAGAACCTCTTGAGCTTTCCTGGTGGCACAACATGGGGGACACCGAGGCAGGGGACACACATCTCTGCGGAGGGGACAGAGGGGCCTTCAGGAATCCCCTCCACAGTACACCAGCTGAGCCACCCTGCCACACAGCAGGAGATGTCAGGGCCACTGCCATGAGCTGACCCACCGGGTGACAACACAGGCCCTGTTGGTTCTGACGTTTGTTTGCAGGGAAGAGAAAGGGCAGGCTCAGCGTGGCCTGCAGTCGCCCCACCCCATGGCCTAGGGGACCCTCTGCGGGTTGCGCAATAGAACCTAGGGTGATGGAAAATTTAGAACTGTGACAAGGCAGACAAGAGAAAGGAGACATAACTCCACCCAAATTCTAGCCCCAGAGAGTCGCTCCTGATGTTTTAGATTAGGACCTTCTGGGCTATTTAGCTATTTGATTAAAACAAATCTTACAGGCATGTTTCAAGTGTACAACCCAATTTTACAGGACCTGTACAACTGTAAAATGAGTATTTGCTGAAGCAAGTTAACATAGTTTTCGTCTCACACATCCTCCCACAGGGTATTTTTCTCGGCAATGAAACAGCTAAAATTTACTCATTTGGCATGAATCCCACAATAGTACATTTTTTCACCTATAGTCCTCACAGATTCAGATTCGATGTATATGAATTTATTTATCTAATTTACATGTGTGAATAAAAGTGGCTCATATGCTATAGACTTCTTTGTTGTCTACTTTTTAAAAAACATTTTAATAAAGTCTGGGCATTGGCTACATCATTAATTTCTCATCTAAACCCTTTTTAAATCACACTGTATTATGCAAGGACTGGATTTTGTGTGGTTGGCAGAAGTAAGATTCTGATGCTTTTGAACGAGAATCTTCTATACCGTCAAAATTGGCCTTGAACATCTGTAACAGGCAAAAGTACTGCTGAAGCAGAAAGAGCAGCTCTCGACTCTGATACAGGCAGTTTCTTCTCCAGAGTTGGAGCAATCCTTGTTTCTTTCATTATTCATGAAAAAGTAAATGGCTCCATTTATGAGTATTTAATGCTACACACACAGACTCACACACACACACCCCTCATCACAATTATCACTATTACTACTTCCTTAGCTCACAGGCCTGCATGAAATAGGATGCAAAACCACTATATATTACCCCACGGACCGCCCCTACCACGGGCCCTTCCTCAGCTCTGGTCTGACCTCCTCCGTGAGGTCCATAAAGATGCTTCAAAGGCCCCACATAGAACCATTACAGGCTGAATTGTCTTGAATCAAGTGATTTCTCATAGGACGTCAGGGTGTGAAGGGACATTGGAGACCATCCCATCCCATCCCCTATTTTCTAGTTGGAGACTGATGCTGGAAGAGGGACCAGTGCCCCAGCGGTCAGCAGTAGACACATGCCCTGGAGCGAGGACGCACATCATCAGGGCTTGCAGAGGGGCTGGCAGGAAGTTTGGGATTGAATCGGCATGGTGGAACAGGGGTCACCAGGGTCAAGAGGGTCACCAGGACACTCATACTAATACCGCCATTGCGTGAGTGTGTACAGCTATGGGTGTTGGGCACTCGACCCATCCTCAGAGCTGTCGTGGCAGGTGGGCCAGAGGACAGACTCTCACTCCCATTTACACACAGAGACACTGAGGCTCAGAAGCACTTGCCATAGTCACACAGCTGGCCCCCGGTTCTCCCTTGAGTCATTTTCAGACAGTAACTCCAGGATATTTTGTCTTCTCCCTCACCCACTGTGTCACACAGTGTTTCACAAGTCAGCAGGGAAGTGAGGTCCCTTCTCCAGAAGCAGCTGGCACAGACTCCACCGAGGAGCCAGGCAGGACCTGTGCCCCTAGGCCTGGGTCACGGGGCCTCTGCTGATGCAGGGAGCACTCATGTTCCATGGATGCAGGTGCCCCTTGGGGTCAGGATTTGCTGTGTAGAGTGAGGGCTGGACTTCAGCCACAATGATGATCTGACCGGAGCTGAGCTGATGCAAGACTCAGCTTCCCCAGCCAAATAACAGCCGCCTTCTTCATCTCTGTGCTCAACCGAGTTCTGTTCTGAGGACAAAAGAGCTGCACCTTGCTGGCTGTGGCAGTCATATTTCCTGTCTTCGGCTCAATGTCCGGATTCTAATGATGCAGAAATGCACCACCTGCCACTACCCTCTCAACCCTCAGGAAAACAGGAGAGAGCAGGAGGGGATCTGGGCTGCTGGACACCCAAAGCCAGCACTTCTGGCTGAGGCCTCAGCCTTGGTCATAGACAGTGAGCGTAGGGTAGATCCAGAAAGAACAGCACTCCAGTGGAGCTTCTTGCTGAGGTCTAGAAAATGTAGAACACAGGGGCATGTGAGCCCAAGCTGACTCTACCTCTGAGCCTTTGCTTGTACAGATTGCTCTTCCTGGAGTGCTCTGCCTCTCTTCTCCCGGGTGACCTCCTTTTCCTCCTGTTTCCATTTGCTGAAGCCTGCCTTGGTCCGTATCTTCTCTACCCTCCCACAGAAAATGGCCTGCTGCCCCTTATCACTTGCTGCTGACTCGTAGTCAGTTACAGGTCTGTCTTCTCAGCTGGAGGGGGTCAGTGCAAAGGCTGCAAAGTCATCTTCTGGGGCTGTAGAGCCTGTAAAAATGGTCTCATTTCTACCCACTCTCCAACCTTTTCTGTGGTCACGTTCTCCTTTAATGAAAACAAATGGCCTCAGTTTCCATCCCTCATACTTTAGGGAGCTCGCTGCCCTCTTTGTGAATGCTAGGGAGAGCAGTGAGACAGACTGTCTGGACATGGCCTTGGGATCTCAGTCTGGGGTGCCTGGACAGTGAGCTGTCCTGGACCAAGAGCCTCACCTTCCAACCTTTGGGGCTGCATCCAAGCAGAACTTCCCACTGGATGGGTCTTCAGCTGTAATGGTGCAGCTGGTCCCACGGGGCCACAGCTGTGAATCACTGGCACCCAGATGCAGACCTCCTGGTCTCAGCAGCTCATACAACCAGGGGGAAGGGGAAGGTGGGAGAATAGGGATCCCCTTACCTTCGCTTGCCCTCTCCTCTTGAAGTTTCTCTTTAGGAAGAAATCAAGTGCGGGCCTGTGGCATGGAATTCATCCGAGTCTGCTGATGGTGATGTCCCAGCAAGGACGCATGTGTACCCGATAGGCCGATCCTGTGTTCTCTGTGCTCCAGACTGCCATACAGAGCACCTCCGTGTGCATGCTCCCCTGCGCACCGCTTTCTTCCCGACATGGCTTGCGTTCATTGGCTTTCCCTCTCATTGCCTGCTTCCCAAGCCCTGCGTTTTGTATGGCAGACTGTCACTCAGGGGCAAGGTAATGGACACAATCCACAAAACAGCAGGAAAGCACTCTGTGTGACCCTAGCCCGTTCTGATTTCTGGGCCACTGTAGCACACTGAACAATGTTCGTCTCCCTTCCTTCTCCCCACTGGTTTGTGCACTCTCACTGAGAAGTGTTCCTATATCCTTTGCTTCTCCTGCTCCCAGATCCTGACCTTTCTCTCCCTCAGTCCATCAGAAAAATCTGAGGTTTCTTTTACATTATCTGGTAAGTCACCTTCATCCACAGGGCCTAGTCTCATGTCCTGAATAGGGCAAAGTAGAGAAACTGGCTTTTCTTAAAGAATCCAAAGACCTATTGCAGCACTTTTCTAAACTAAAATGCTATTTACTCTCTTTTCTACCTTTAGTTCCACGAGGAAATCGCAGAGGTTTTGAAATGACAGTAGTCCCTCAGTGTGTGCTTAATATGCCTCCTCCCTGCCCCACCCCAACTACAGTGCTGGTATTGGGGAGCATCCCATCTCCAGTGCAGTTTCCCCACTGTTTCCATGTTTTATGGCTTCTTCCTCCTACACAGCACACAGTGAATCAGCGGGTGAGTGAACCATCTATCCCTTTGTGTGTTGGGGGAGAGGGTTTCAGTGTGCTAGGATTGGAGGTCATGTGTATGCGTGTGCACACACATGTGTATGGAGATGCTTCCCTGTGTTGGTCTAGGATGAGTGTGTGCGCGTGTGTGTGAGCTGCTATGTGCTGGGCCTGGAGGTGGTACGTAGTGCTCATGTAGCCCAGACCTGGCAGGCGGGTGGAGTGTGGGAGAGGGAGAAATTTGTATATGACTTAAGATTTCTCAGCTCTCTCTTGCCAAGTGGTTTCCTCTGAAGCTCAGAATCAGCCCATATGGCCAGGGTGGAAAATACCACTGTGAGCAGCCAGTGACTGACTCATTCTGAAAGCCTGCACGCCTGCTGCATACCATAGTGTGTCCCATACTCAAATCTGCCTACAGGCAGGGCCTCTGAACACCGACGCCCCCCCCAAAGCTGGGGCTGGGGTGTGGAGACCTTTCCCTACATCTGTCACTCCACTCCCTCCCTCCTGGCTGGCCCTCACCCTGGAATACAGCTCACTCTGTGATTTATGATTCTGTGTCCAAAGATCTCCCCAACCTCACCCTCCTTGCCTGTACCCAGGGGTCCCTGGAGAGTACTTTGAACATCCTATAAGTTGCTGGGACCACTTCTCTCTGTTACCAATTTCTTGATCTCTACCTGCATTCTCTGGGGGACTCATCACCTCCGAGTCCTGTAAAAATGGCAACCTTACCTCTGGAGACAGACTATGTCCAACACAGAAAACATTAAATTGTCTGCTTTGTAATACCAAGGAACCAGGCACCTCGTCCAGCCTGAGCCCTTTCCCTGGTCTGATTGATTCCCTCCCCTACCTTGGGATGAGTGTCCACCCATTTGTGGGTGGCACAAGGTGAAACTCGAGCATGCACAGCACACTCAGCAGCACACAGGTGTCATCTTGTCTCTTGCCACCATCTTGCTTCATCCTAGACCAATGACAAAATGGCTGCCTCAGGTTCGCGTTTCAATCGCCCTTCATCTGCTCTCAGCTCTAGTGCTTGCCCTTCCATAGCACCAACCTTCTGCAAGAATGGGCCCTGATATTCTGCTGAAGGGTGCTACCATCACTGTATTGGTTATTTATAACCTGCAAGCGGCTGACAGGCTGACGTCTGCCAACCAGCCAGTGCCTTGCCTCTGGCAGGGGTTACTATTGCCACACAGAGGAGTTACTCCTATCCGCCTCATGCACCTCCACAGGCTCCAAGCACCCCCGCTCATTCCTTCAGAACCGTGCTGCTCCAGACACCAAAGAAGTTCCCTCCCAAATCAGCCATGGCATCTGTGTAAATAAATGACCTGTTTGTGCCTGTAGCCCCCTCTTCTAGAGTGTTGTGGACCATAAAATGAGCAAAAGGAAGACTGGACACAGCCTCCCATCTTCTTGAATTTCCTCTCCCAGTCTCTGTTCTCCCACTCCCCCAAATCCCTTCCTCATCTGCCCTCGGTTTTGGCATGAGGTGCAGCTGCTGCCAGCTTCCAGGGACACCCATGGGTCAACCAGGGTAACCTAGAGTGGACTCAAACAGGACCCGTAGGGGTTCTGCCACTTGAAGGCAAGGACGGACCCAGAGAAAACAGATGTTGCTGCCTACCAGTTAGTTGTGTTATTTCTACCTGGAAAACCCTTAGGGAGCTTATCATCTCTGGGGGAAACCTCTGGTTATTAGTTAATACAGTGGTTGGTGAATTTCACAGTGAAGAAAACAGATGAACAGAAACACAACTTACAGTCTACTTGGAGGCCCTGTCTTTCTTGGAAACAGAAAACAATACTTGAGACATTTGACACATTGAGTCACTGTGAGTACAAAGGCAGTCCCTTTGGAGAGGACACACAGGAAAGACCCTTCCCTTGCCTCCTTGTACCAGGTGCCTCTGAATTTGGAGATCTCCAGGCTGGGATGGGTGAGAGTCAGGTCCCCATGTGTCCTCCAGCTCTGTACCCGATGTACGTGCTCTCTTCCGGGATCTGGTCTCTCATGAAAGCGTGGCAGGGAGACTGCAGTCAGGAGGGCTTCTCCCGTTGAGAGAGCCAGCCCTGGACTAAGCCCTGTGCCCTGCCCCACCCTCTGTTCTTTGGCTACTCCAGGAAAACCAGTGACTGCTGGACTTGGAGTACATACTTCCCGTTATTTCTGGTTACTGTACACTTCGATCCCCAGAGGCATGGGAAAGTTCCTGGGGAAGAAGCTTTGCCTCAACATAGACAAGTGGCTCCTTAACACACAGCAGGTTTTGGAGAAATAGGCTCAGGTTTGTCAGGAAAAGTGTAAATTCTCTGACTCGAGAAGGCAGAACTGTGAGCAGTAAAGCTTTTGTCTAGCGAGTGCTCCTGTGTCAGAGCCACATTTTATCAAGGGTCCTCACTTTTTCTTTGTATGTGTTCATTGATTTTAAAAATTTTCTTTATGGAAGAATTTTAAATGTAAAAATAATATGAATTTTTAAGACGTCTGAGCATCACCCACAGTCCCTTCAGACATTCCGAAAATAGACATTGTAAATATTTTGATGTATTTTCTTCTAGCCTTTTGCCTCCATTTGTGGGTGTGTGTACAAGCACATAATTACACTAATTTTTTACATATACTTTGTATCTTTTTTTCTTACATCTGCTATATGTCATGGGCTTTTTCAATTTTCCACTAAAATATCTGTGACGTCCCCAAAGGCGGAGTTGAAAGTGAAACCTTAAAAAAAAAATAGTATTTCTTCTGAAGAGAATGTATTATGTGCTCAGCATTATCTGAGGTTTGATTCATCTTATTTCATCACCACACAGAACAATGTGAACAGATATGTACCACAACCCCACCACCATCACCATTTTACAGATCAGGCTGCTAAGATCTGGAAGAGCAATGTGCACAAGGTAACAGATAGAAAGGTGCAGAAATAAAAATTGAATTAATGCATGTGGTCCCTGAGGTCAAGCTATTAATCACCATACCACACACTCATTATACAAATGGGTTGGCACCTGCCATGCCAGCCACTGCTCTGGAATGTGTCTGTGACAAGAACGGGCAGGAAACTGACAAGAACTGGGGTCACATCCTATTGGGGTCGAGGGGCTGAAGAAAGACAATGAATAAGTACAGAAGTTTTGTAGGGTACTACATGGCTCTAAGTGCCCTAAGAGATAGCAAAGCAGGGTGAGGAGAAGGAGACCAACCCGATCAGGTGACAATTAAGCAGCCTTGAAGCAAGCGGAGCAAGCCATGTGGACAAGAGGAGCATCGTTCAGGCAGAAGGAACAGTGGATGCAAAGTCCCTGAGGCAGGAGGGTGCTGGGACTATTTTAGCATTCCCAGTCACTGGGGTAGAGTGAGCAGGAGGGGGAGTGGAAGAAGGCGGGATCTAAGATTTGGGTCAAGCTGTCCAGTCACTTTGTACTCCCACAGGAAGACGTTGCTTTTCTTTGGGTGACAGGGGAAGGCATTAGGGCATTCTGAGTGGAGTATACAATCCAACTTGATTTTGAAAAGATCCTTCTGAGGTTTTTTGTTTGTTTTGTTTCGTAAAGAAAAGACTATACAGAGAGCAGTACATAAAGACAGGAAGTCGTGACCATTAATCACCATATGTTAATGGTCAATCTTGATTGGATTAAGAGATGCCCAGCAGACTGCTGAAACACATTTTGGGTATGTTGAGGTAGTCATGCAGCATGACTTTGGGGTCTATGTCTGACTTCTCCTCACCCCTTCCTAATCTGGCGTGGTTCTCCCCCTTTGCTCTGCTTTCTAGCTGTCATGAACTAAGCGTGTTTGCTACAGCACACTCTTCTGGCATGATGTTCCTGCCTGGACCCAGGCAGCCAGAGACTGAATCCCTTGATCTGTGAGCCAAGTTAAACCTCTCCTCCTTTAAGCTGGAGGGGCCGGGTATTGGGTCTCAGTATGGGGAAGCTGGCTAATGGAGAAGCTGTGGCAATGAGCCAAGTGAAAGGCCACGAGGGGCTGGTCCAGGCAATGATGGCAGCTGTGGAAAGTGCTCAGATCTCATCTCGAAGCTGGGCCACACAGCCCGAGTGTGGGAGTGCTGAAGGTCACCCCAGATAACCTCAAGGCTTTTGGGCCAGATGAGCTCACCTGAGGGTGTGCCCTAGGGAGGGAGAAGCCTGAGAGCTGGGGCCTGAGCTGTCCTAGCATCCAAGGGCTGAAAAGATCATGGAAACCCAGTAAAGGGGACCAAGAACAGTTAAGTGGCAACACAGGAAACTGATCTCTTCAGGGAGCCAACTTTGGGTGGGCTGCTTGGCATGCATTATTTCATCAAACCTCCCTTCCAACCTTGTGGGAAACTACATTTGCTCCCATTACAGATAGGGAAATTGAGGCTCAGACAGAAGAAAGGAGTCACCTGGGTATTTAACAAGGAGGTGGCAGAGCTGGGATGGAAGCCTCCTTCTGCAGGTAAAGGGCACATGTCTGGCCCGGCTGAGACCTGGCCCTGCTCATTAGACAAGGTGACATGGAAGCACTGTCCTCCTACACCAGCCCCCAGAAGCCACCCTCAGCCCTGACAGAGAGGGAGCCGGCTGCTACCTCCCCCAGCTCCCTCCTGCCTTGGGTACGGTTATTCTGAGCCATGTGCATCTTTATGCAGACCTCGGGGACTGGACCTCCACAGCCGTGGTCACCGCCACTGTGGGTTAACATTGTTCCCTGACTGGTTTTCCCCAGGACCTCATCTCACTTCCTTAGTCCATTGGTGCCATTTCCTGCATCACCTCCCAAACAATCCCTTGTACCCAAATTCTTTCTTTTAATGGTACTGGGGAATTAGTCCAAGGCCTTTGGACTGAGCTACACCACCAGTCCTGTTTATTTATTTATTTATATGTTTTTGGAGACATATTCTCAGTTGCCCAGGCTGGGCTCTAACTTGCAATCCTCCTGCTTCAGCCTCCCAGAATGCTGGGATTACAGGCATGCACCCTCGAGCATGCTGTAGACAAATTCTTATCTCAGAGGCTGCTTCTGGAAAAATCCCTGCGTGGTTCTCATGTGTGAAGGGCAAAGACAGGCACAGCATGAGGGGACAGACGTGTCCCGTGGAACTCCCCCAGCTCAGGGCTGTATCTAGAGCCAGTGGTGTGGGGATGGGTCCCCTGCACAACGTGTCTGCCCCTGTGAGATGCACACGTGGACCCGTGTGTCTGTGCCCACTCATGAGCTAGAAGCCAGAGAGGAAAATGTAAGCAGCTCCTTATGTAAATATCGGGCTGTCAGACCACTTCTCTATTGCTGTGAGTCATTTTGGAGTTTCTGAAACTTCACCTCCTCCCTTTGGAAGACAGGTGGAAACGGAGGTGGGGACAGAGGGTTATTTTTGTCCTGGGGATTCCACAGCCCTCTCTGGGTCTCTCCTCTCCTTCCCACCCGCTTCAGCCCAGTAGGGATCCTCTGCTGAGGACAGGGAACTCCTTCTAACCCAGCGATGGCGAACCTTTTAGAGACGAATGCCCAAACTGCAACCCAAAACCCACTTATTTGTCACCAAGTGCCAACACTGCAATTAAACCTGAATACGGAGGTTTTAGTTTCGAAAAAACAACTCATACATTAACTTCTTTTCTCTTAAAAGAAAAACAAATAACATGTGTGCCAGAGGTTCGCCATCCCTGGCAAACCCCATGGCAAAGCGGTGCTCCTCTGGCTGCTTGGGACAGTGGGAGAAGTCACTGCAGGATACTGAGTCACCCAGTCCCTGCTCCAAGCCATCCTGCCTCAATGCTCCCAACATAGATAAGAGGGAGGGTAGGACCAGTCAGGAGAGATGCAAATTCAGTGATGGAAATGGGAGAGCCGTAGTCCACCTGGGTTGTGACCATGGTCAAGTCATCCGTGCCCCATGAGTGTAGGGCTTCTGCCTGTCAGAAGGGGTGAGGCAGGCTGCCACAACCCCAGAGGTGGCTGCAAGCTTTGTAGGAGTCAGGCACCAGAGGAGGGCATTTGAAGGAATGGGTTTTAGAGCGATATACATGCAAGTTCAAATCCGCTCTTGGGATTTGTGTGACCTTGGGAAATAGTTTAGCCTCCGTGAGCCACTTTATTCCCATCTGTTAAAGGGAGACTAGAAACATTTTTATTTTATTTGACAAAAGTAACATATAAATGATCCGTCCCACTTGCTGAGGTGTAGAGAGTCTTTAGTGAGATCCGTGTTCTGCTTTATCCACTCCACTTCTTCCTGGGGC
The DNA here is from genome assembly GCF_000247695.1 of Heterocephalus glaber. The sequence continues at coordinate 22,845,080 of NW_004624735.1, read as the reverse complement.
AGTAGTGGTGGTGGGGAAGTGGAATCAAGAGACACCGTGGAAGGAAGACTCGTCTTCATGCAACGGTGCCCGGGCAGGCGTCTTCTAGAGCTGGTGCCAAGATGCTGAGTTTAGTTAGGGGCCGGGCTGGGCCTCTCCTCGGCTTCTAGGTGACAACCCTGCTGGGCGAGGGAGTTGGCATCGACAGTCACCACCCTGAAATACTCGGGATGGGGAATGTTCTGGGCTGTCTGAGTGCTCAGTGCACTGCACTTTCTTATTTTTTAAAAAATAGTTTGTTTTGTGATTACAGAAGGAACTAGAGGATCGCTATAGAAAACTTTGAAATACAAAACAGAATGAAAAGAAATTAACCACGATTCCATCAACTATGAGTGTTTCTCCTGGTATGTTTTCCCTCTAGGATTTTCCCTGTGGAAAGAGAATTTTCTAAGAGAAGACAGCATTTTAAAATATGTGTGACATTCCACCTCCCAAATATCCCAGAACAGCAGCCTTTTTCGCCCCACTGTGCATCCACAGGCTCATTCAGTGCTAATGGGCAGGCAGACTCCATGCGGCAGTGTGCTTATTCTGCAGGAAGGCTCTGTCCTTCACCCCACAGCTCAGCTAGTTCAAGCACTCCTTCCTCCTCGTGCTCTTTCTCTGCCCCTTTCCTTTTTAGTGATGCAATCTCACCGTGAACGTGGTGAAGCTATAGCACGCAAGCTGAAGGCAGTGGGTTCCATCTAGCCTAGTGGGATGCACTGAGTACTGAGGACTTTTCCGGCACCTGCGACGATACAGCCAGGGTGATAGCTACAATTGTTCCAGTTTGACACATGGATAGAGGCCGGCCCAAGTCTTGTCCCGGGACCCTTTCCCTTTGGTCCGGTAGTTCTCAGTAAGTGCTGAATGAGGGGAAAAGTGGAAATAGGAAAGGGCTGCTCCCGGGAGCCTCCAGGGCTGACTCCACAGAGTGAGAATGTGGATCTGAGGGAACCACGAAGAAACACCAATGTGCTGGGCCAGTGGATGTGCACGTGAGCCCGTGGTTTCTTCCCACTGAAACCCTGTATGTGCACAGACATGTAAACAAGTGGGCGTGGGACTCGGACGACTGAGGTTTTCCCCTCTGACCTGGGTGAGCTGATTGGGTGGTAGAGGCATGTGTGTGTGTGTGTGTGTGTGTGTGTGTGTTTGCAGACCCTGGAGGGATGGGGCAGTGAAGAGACATCCCCAGCCATTTGGGAGGCTGAACCCACTAGGGACCCCGTGGGAGCAAGACCCCACCCCGTTTGTCTCTGGGTTTCCAGGACCTAACACAGAGTTTGGCACACAGTACATGCATCAAGCAATATTTCTGAGTCCATATACCACCCCAGAGAATAATTAATAAATGCAGCTTTTAAAAAACTCCATGCCAGGGCTGGGGATTTAGCTCAGTGGTTCCACCACCTGCCTTGGAAGCAGAAGGTCCCAAGTTTGATCCCAGTATCCCCCAAAACAAAAACAAAAACAAAAACAGAAAAACCCCTCCATGCCAGTACTACACAATCCATAAATAGTCCTCTGCTTGCTTTCCCAGACCTCATGAGGCTACCGGCTCTCCACAACACTTGGCTGGGTTTTGGTGCCTGAGAGCCTACTTCACACTTTACCAGGTATTGGGAAAATGAGCTTGCCATTAAGTACTCCTTTCTCAGTACCGGCTTCACATACTTGCTATAGATGGAGGCAATTTTCATCCCAGTCTTCAGGCTGGACTCTGAAATGTGTGACGTGTTTCTTCCACTATTGTGTGCATGTACAAATGATATGATTAAATACATGAGATTGCCATGTATTATATATCAATTATATAATAATTATACAGATATAATATTAATTATATTCCAATATAAAAGCATAATCAATTTGATGTGTAAGATATCATATTTATATAATAATAATTACATACTATAAATATATGAGATTATCATTTATTCCTTTGCTCCCTAAAAAGTATCTATTGGCAGGGTGTGGTCCCAACTCTTTGGGAGACTGAGGCAGGAGGATTGAAAGTTCAAGCACAGCCTGGGCAACTTAGGAAGACCCTGTCTCGATATTAAAAGTAAAATAAAATACAATGGGCTGAGGATGTAGCTCAGTGTGACGGCCCTGCGTTCAATAACCAGCACAGCCAAAAGTAAACAACCGTCTATTGACCACCGTGCTTGGCAGGCACCGTGCTCAGTTAATAGCATAAAGCAAGACAAGCATGGCCTCTGCTCTGTGGAGCTCATGGTCCTCCAAGGGAGAACGTGGATAGCCATCACTGTGTTCAGAAGGGACTTGCCCTAGGGCACAAAGGGCTGGGGCACCAGGTCCACAGGCGGTCAGGAAGGCTTCGTAGATGAGGTCTGGCCGTGGGAAGGGGCAGGGCTGTAGGCAGAGGGGTCTCAGGACGACGATCTGCACCTCGGGCCTGGTGTGAGCCCTGTGGTTGGACCAAGTGAGGAGGGGCAGCTGGGCCTCCCAGCAGGAAAGGCAGCCAGGAGCCGGGCGTCAGTAACGGCAAAGGGATGCCATGGGTGTGCTTTGAATGTGGGAGTTGCAGGAGCAAACTCGGTCTCCACAAGGTGGCGCTGTGTGCGGGTGACAAGCAAGGTGCAGCCTGGGTTAGAGGCCGGGAAGCATGGAGCCTGGCGCTTGGGTAGCGGTTCCTGCTGTCTTCCAGTGAGGAGTGAGGGGCCTGGAGCCAGAGAAGTGGTGAAGGGAAGGAGAGGAGTAAGAAAGCTCATGGCCCCTGAGGAGGTAAAGTCCAGAGGATTTGCTAGAGATTAGATCAGAAAATGAAGAAACACCGCCGTGCCCTGGCATTAGCAACCAAGGTTGAAAGACAGTGGACGCTCTGTTTAGGATATGCGGCCCCTGAGCTGTCTGCCACAGGACGCTGGACGCTGAGCCCCGGACTCCGAGGAGGCGGGGTTCGGTGCACCTTCAGGGTTGTTGGCGCACGGTGGCGCTGAGGCTGCTGGGACATATGAGGTCAGCGAAGCACAGAAGGGCCCCATACAGTTCAAAACCATTTCAATTCCGCCCAAGCCAAACACCCAGATCCTGAGGATTTTTTTTTTTTTTCTTATAAATAAACAGCTTGGAAGAATTTCCTCCACGGTGCCGGGTTCCCTGAGTTGTCTTTGGCTGCAGGAGTAACGTCACTGGCCCCAACCGGTGGCCTGGCTTGCAGGAATCCGCTAAGCTGGCTGGGAAACTGGGCCTCCTCCCGCTGCCTTGCGCTTGCCAGCCCCATGAGCCGCCTCCCCCTCGCCTGCCTTCTCCCGCCTCTGCCGGCGCCTGGGACACCATGGCACTCGGGCTTGGAGTCCTGGTGAGGCCCTCGGCGTTTACAAGGTTCTTTCGCACATGCTACAGCTCTGGTTAATGTTGGTCACAGATGTCTGGAGTCTGCACCAGGAGCTGGGGCTGAGCGATTTGTTCTGGGGAGCCCCAGAGCCAGGGCAGGTGGGAGCTGGGGAGGCTGGTGAGGTGGACGTGGCCTTCCAGGGAGCTCTGGGGTGGGGACGGGTAGAAAAGGGTTGTGTGCGGCTTTCTGTGGGAGAGCGTGGCTGCAGAGCCGAGTCCCTCCCACCTCGCCGCCCCTGAAGCAGACCCCTCCTGGCGTGTCAGGGCTGCCTGCTTGCTCTTTCTCCTCTGCTTGTCCCAGGCTTCTCCTCACTCACTGAGCCCAGAACATTCTTGGTGTTGTTTGTCCTCCAAAGCTGACCCTCGTGCAATCTTCTTAATTTCTGTTCGTGACAGCATCATTCATCAAAATTGCTCCATCCAGAAGGCAAAGCTGGACGGTCACCCAAAGTCCCTCCCCTTCCCTGTGGCTGGTGCCTGTCACTTCTCAGTTCTACGACCCTGCCCAGAAATGCTGCTTGTGGCTGTCCCCTCCTCTCCCTGTCCTCTGTCACTGCCTTAGCTCATCCTCTCCCCGACGACTGTGTCCCGCTTTGTCTAGGCCTCATTCCCTTAATAACCTCCCTTGTCACCCCTGAAACTCACACTCCCCATGGCCACCTGGTTCTCCTAGACCCAAGTCGGAGCCTCAGTCTCCACCGGAGAACCCTGGCAGGGTTTTCCATTCCCTTACTATAAAGTTCGTGTTCCCTCTCAATGCGGGGGCTCCACGACATGGCCACTGCCTGCCTCCCTGTCTCCACTCCCGAGCCTCCCCACCCCATCCCTTCAATCTCAGTGAAGGACAACCAGGTGCCCCAGCGCTCCACCCACTGGCTGCATCTCTGCCACATGCCTGATTGGTCCAGCTTCATCTTCTCATCCATCCCTGACCCGCCACACACTCGCTGGCCCTCCTGTGATTTTGACTCCCTCCTCTGCCATCCACTGCAGTGCAGCCCCACAGTCCGGACAGTTTTCGAAGTTCTCAGAGTTCAGCAGCTACTGCCTAGCCAGTCTGTGTGCTGTCTTCAGGCAGGAGCCACACCTGCTCGGGCTCTGAGTCTCCACCACCTACGCTGGTGCCAGACATGGAGGAGAGGAGTCAGCTAGAAAAGCTACTGAGAGAGAGAGAGTGAGCGTCAGCTTTCGGAAGGCATTTGAAGCCATGAGACTGGATGAGATCACCCAGGGAGAGTGAGAGTAGACAGAAAAGAGGTGATTCAGAGAGAATTCTGGGTACTTCCGGTCACAGTATTTGCTCGGGCTCTGAGTCTCCACCACCTACGCTGGTGCCAGACATGGAGGAGAGGAGGCAGCTAGAAAAGCTACTGAGAGAGAGAGAGTGAGCGTCAGCTTTCGGAAGGCATTTGAAGCCATGAGACTGGATGAGATCACCCAGGGAGAGTGACAGTGGAGGAGACAGCAGAAGAGCCTGGTGGGAGAGGACAGACACCTCCAGAGGGGACTCAAGGGGTATCCATAGAGGACACTGATGGAGTTGTAAAGCCAGGATAAGCTATGGGGAGGAACCAAAGGCTCGGCGGCAGCGGCAGATGTCATTATTATGTCACAGTGGAAGCAGAAGAGGAAGTGCTACTGGATCCTTGTGGAGCTGTGAAGGCCACAGGTGGGACCACAGGGCCAGGTGGGAAAGCCCGGGGCATTTGGATCATTCCTGTTGGCTTCTCTTCCCCATCAGACTGTGGCACCTATATAACCACATCTTGCTCACTTCTAGATCCCCAGACTTGGCCATCAGGCCCGCCATTATGTGTGTTACAAACTGAGCCCTGTGGTTTCTTCTTTCTCTCTCTCTGCCTCTCTCTCTCTCTCATTTTTTTGAAAAGGGGTCCACTATGTAGCCCAGGATGGCCTGAAACTCTCAGCAATCCTCCTGCTTCAACCTCCTGAGTGCTGGGATTACAAGCATGTGCCACCACACCCAGCTCCCTGTGGTTTCTAAGCCCATGAACTCTTTGTCCACTGAGTACTTTTCCCAAAAGGTACATCAAGAGCTCAACTGACCAGCAGTTGCCTAAATGATCACTCACAAGCAGCAGTTTCCACTGGGTGTCTGACTGCCAAAACAGGGTATGAAGCTCTTAACCCTGCCCCCAAAACCCAGAGAGCATTGTCCGCTGACCTGCACAGAGCCAAGCAGAATAAATCATAGCTGAAACTACTCCTGGGCTCTGTAGAAAATGCAGAACGCGAGAGGACTTCAGAATGGACTCATTCACAAGCCACCAGTCAGTGTTGGCTGCCGACAGGGCCTCCAGGCCCTGCCAGGTGGCTGCTTGGGCTTCCTCCCAACATGGCAGCTGGGCTGCAAGAAGGTGGACCTCAGAACTCATGGTGTAAAAGCCTCCACCTCTGTCTCGCTTGCCGAAGTCCCTGGGCCAAAGCTAACTACAGAGTTGGCGTGAAAGAGAGCACACAAAGGGCTGAGAGCAAGCTGCATGGCTCACAGAGTCACTGACAGGGTGTTTATCACAGAGCCCTCCAGACTCTGAACTTGGCTCTCTGCTCTCCTCCATCATCACGCTGTCCCTGGGTGATCTCATCAAGTCCCATGGCTTCAAACGCCTTCCAAAACCTGAGGATTTTCAAATGTTGTTGCTAGACCAGACATCGCTGCAAGCACTCAGCATCTTCTCCTTAGTATTCGGTTAGCCTCGCAAACTGAGTTGTGCATTCCACTGCTCCCAGACCCCCGCTTTCTCCTCCTGCACCAGGCAATGCGGCCCCAATCTGAGGACTTATTGGTGGCCTTTCCCATTCTCCGTGGCCCGCATGCAGCCATCTCTACCTCCACAATGCAGCCCAAACCACCACCTCACAGCCACGGCACCCCCTACCCGCCATGAGACCCCTGGCTGCTCCCCTGGTTTCTAAGTGCACCCTCATCTGCCATGTAGCAGCCAGGGCTTCGTGCTGAAGGCTCAGCTGACTGTGCCCCTCCCATGCTTGGAGCTCTCCAGAGGGTCCCCGTGTCCCTGGCCTGAAGCCCAAGCCCCTGTGTGGTCAGTGAGGCCCTTTGTGGCCCCAATCCTGCCTCATGTCACCCTGCTCCCCCCAACTGTGCTGCTCTCCTCCACACACTTCCTGTTCATCAGGACCATCGCCCTTAGGGCGGGCCTCCTTTGTTCCTTTGTTCCTCTGCTGGAGCTCTCTCTCTCCTGGGATGTCACACTCTGTGTCCCAACTGGAGTAACAACGAAAGCGCCCTCTGCTCTCCTCTTTGAACTCCGTGCAGGGACCCCCTGCCTTCAAGTCACGTGGCCACATCAGCTGAAGTTTTCCCCACCATGGCCCTCGAGGGGCCCCGCCCTTTGTTCACATAGATATTTATTTTCTGACTTCGTGCCCTGAGAGGAGACTCAGCCTGTGTTTGGCACTGTTAAATCCCCAGTGTGGAGAGAAGAGTCGGGCACGTAGCAGGCCCTGTAATTCACTGTCTAGGATTAACAGTGCTTCGTATCTAATAAAGAGCCGCCAAATACTGGGAAAATGACATTTTACAAGAATCTGAGCTCTGTATTAGCTGTGTGGTTTTCCCAGCCTTCCTCACCTCTCTGAGCAAAATGGGAACAGCAACTGCCCTTCCTCAGTGGAGTAAGGACGTGAAGGTCACTGGAGCTGGAAGGTCAGCTGTGTTTTGAACACTGTTGGTTTCTCTCATTCCATCTTCCCAACAGCTGCGATATCGCAAATGCTTTTGTCCCATTTTACAGAAGAGAAGGCTGAAGCTCAGGGGCCTGACACAGCCCCAGGGAGTCATGCACATTAAGCGTGGCCAAGCAGGATCACAGCTGTGTCTGTCTGATGTGTGATTTCCACACCCTCTCACCTCCCATTCACACGGGGCCAGCGTGCGGATGTGAACAGCCACGACCCCTTTCCTCGTTAGCTTCATCTTGGCCTGTTTCCCTATCTGTGGAATGAGTGCGTGGACCAGACAGTGCCCAGGAACTCCCAGCTCCTCTTCTGGGCCCTGCAGATAAGGAGGCGGAGGCCGGGATGGAAGACATTCCTGGAATGCCGGGCCATCCTGCCAGAGTACTGCTGGCTGCTGGCTGCTGGCAGGGAATCAAAGCCAACAACTGAAGAACATGAGGATGGGGGATTTCAGCCTGAGCTCTGGGGCTGGCCAGGCTGCTCTCAGGACCACAACCCTTCCCCAGCCCCAGGACAAGCTGGTGTCCCAGCATCCTGGGGCCTGGCCTGCAGCTGGCAGCAGGCTGATGATGGGGAGCAGAAGAATGCAGCACACTCACCTCGGGGTGCTCCAGCACTTGGTCAGCCACCAGAGAGAGCCACCCCTTCCAGGTGGAGACTCAGATGCCTGGAAAGGTACAAAGGCCCCGAGGATGTGAGCTCTGGAGGGGTAGTATCTGCCTGGCCACAGCCCTGGCACAGTTGGGCTGAAAACAGGCAGCAGCAGGAGAGGAGGAGGGGAGAACCGTACCCCCTGGAATTGGGGGAATCCCCAGGCCTCATCTTGCTCAACCTACCATCCAGTCAGACGGTGGGCACGCAACATCCAGCAGTGACTGGGCCCGAGGATCTATCGTGGAGCGGAATGAGCTTCGTGAAAGTATTCGCGCTTGGCTCCAGCGTCTCTTCATTCATTCATCCACTCATTCATTCTGGCATCAGGTGTCTGTGGAGACCCTGATTTAATGGAGAAGACAGCAAAGTCCCTGCCTCTCAAGTTTACATTCAGGTGGGGAGAAGGATAATCATAATCACAAAAAATATGTTTGATATTGGGTAATGGTCAGGAATTTGAATAAAACAAAGCAAAGCGAAAGGGAAGAAGAGACTGGCCGTTTCTGATGTGGTGATCTGAAACCGCCTACGTGAATAACGTTTTAGCAGAGTTGTTTGTTTAGGAAATAACTTTGATCAGCAACTTGAGGTTGATAATGGGTTTTTGGGGGGTTTTTTTAGGATGTGTTTTCTGTACATCATGACTACACTCATCGTGGGGAGTTGGTACATGTGCAGAGCACAACTTCCTTTATTCTCCTCACCCCCCTTTCCTTTCCCCTCCTTCCACCTCTACATTTTCTTCCCATATGCAGAGGACCTAGCTTTCTACTTTGTATTCTCTCTTACTTTTACTTGGGGTTTCTCATATAAGAGGAAGCATCCAGTGTTTATGCCTGTGTGTCTGATTTTTTTCACTTAGCATTTCAAAGTGTGTCCATTTTCCTACAAATGACTCAAACCTTCTTTATGGCTGGGTAGTACTCCATTGTGTATATACACCACATTTTGTTGATATCGGAATCTTGAGGGCAAGAATGAATAAGAGACAAAGAATCAAGAGGCATTAGAGATAAAGATGGACTTGTAGTTGAGGGGGAAGGAGAAAATACTAGTGTGGGGCCCAGAACATGGCAGAAGAGCTGGGGCCTGTTGAGCTTAGAAATACTTCGTACTCTATTTTATTTTGTTTATCTTATTGTGAATATATTTCTTTTTTATCTTCTTAAACCTTTAAACTAAATTCTGCTCCCCACAGAGCTGTGCCTGTGTGTGTGTGTGTGTGTGTGAAGAAAGCTGAGTTACATTTTTGAGTTCATGTCTAGACAACGTGCAAGACACAGAAGAAAGCAGTGGTGGCCAGCGGAGGTGATAGCTGGAGATGAACTGCCCAGCTCTCCACCCTTCATGCCCCGCCCCTCAGGGGGCACTGGGCATGCTCAGTGCAGCCCTGTTGTCCCTTGGCTCCTGGCCATGGCTCTGAGGGAGAACGGTCCCTCGCCTGTCTCTGGCCTAGGTGGTTGCCCACGACCTCCAGCATTCCTAGGCTTGCAGCTGCATCCCTCCCATCACCCCTCTGTCTTCACACAGCCTTCCTGCCCTTGTGTCTCTGCATCCTCTCCTCTCCTCATCAGGACAACAGCATTGATTTAAACCCCAACCTCAATCCAAGATGATTCCATCTAGAGATCCTTAACTATTACATCTGCAAAATCCCTATTTCTGAGCAAGGGTGCACTCAGAGGCTCTGGGGGGCATGAATTTGGGGAAAACTGCTCATCTGCCATAGAAGACAAGCTCAGAGATGCATCAGCCAGGCCAGGACAGGAGAAGCAAGGTCCAGGGGACAGGAGAGAATGGGGCTCGGGAGGACGGAGTCAGTGAAACACAGAGTGTGGAAGGGTGACAGAAGTGGGGTCAGTAGAGGACGCTCAACGCACACCAGCGGGGCCAACCACCCTGCCTGAGGACTTTCATCTGATCCTGGGACCAAAACTGTTTTTATGGATTTTAGAAAGGGAATGGAAATAGTCATATTTCTATTGTGGACCAAGCCCCATGGCAACTGGAAGAGGGGATTCGAGGAGGAGCTGCAGGGGGAGCAGAGGAGCTTGGTGCAAACGCAAGACCAAAGGCCAGGACTTCCAAAGCCAGCCCTGCTCAGCCTCTCGTCACTGCAGGGCCAAGTCCACGCACAGCAGGGAGAGGGGCTCCTGGAGCACAGCATGTTGGACCTGGGCGCTTCCTAATTCCTAGCAATGTTTTCTTAACTGCGGGGTAAACAGAACCAGAAACACATGGTGCGGCTTTCTTTCACTTAGAAAAACAACAGCAGCAGCAGCAGACTGGAGCATTTGAAGAGGAGATTTTACCGTGGTGCTTCGATGGCCTGGGCCAAGCCCTGAGGGATTCTGTGGAACAGATTCTCAATGAGCAATCGTCTTTCTTGCCCAGCTCTATAGGGCATCTCTCCGTATTCTGCTCTCCCTGAGCCCCCTTTCTTCCCCCTCCAACCAGACAGGTGATGCCGAGAGGGCCTGGGGCTGGATCTGAAAAGGAGACATCTGTATTTCTTTAGTGGACTGTGGGTGGCAGTGGGCTACTGGGTTTGGGGAGGGAGGACCAGGGAGGAGCTGTGAGAAGCAGAAGAGAAGAAAAGTGGGGTTTGAGAAACTTCAGAGAGATGGTGGGACATGACGTCTCAGCCCTGCAGGAAGGCCTGCGAGTAACGGGCTCTTCGAGTGCTGTGAGTGGGCGGGCCTGGCTTCACATCCTGGGCCTGTACTGCTGGGGCAGGGAAAGCCAGAAAGACCCTCAGTGCCCGGTGGTAGGCACTGCTCTCACAAATCGCAGTGAGTCCACACGCAGGGTGGCACATGGCCACTCCAGCCAGACCCTCACAGAGTACTGAAGGCACAAAATGTTTGGCTAAGGTCCTAACAGTAATCAAAAAGTAAACAAGATAACAGGACTTCTGTTTCTAAATATGCATATACTATATTCACATTATGGAAAAATACTAAAAGTCATTCATCCGTGAGACTGAATCCAGGTGTCTTTTGATTTCCTTCTTTGCTTGGTAAGTAGATATAATTTAAATATCATTATACACATCTGCACATACACATATTGATTTTAAAAATAGCCAGTGTCAGACATTAGGCCTGACTCTTTATAAGCGTTCCCTTTTAATTTCCATGAAAGCCCTTTCCAATTATTAGTTATTTTCATTCTTCAGATGAAGAAACCAGAAGGTTAAACATCTTGTTTGGAGACACCAGCAGAGCCGGGTATGGTGGCTCACACCCGTAGCCCCAGCACTCTGCAGCACTTTGGGAAGCTGATGGAGTAGGACTGCAAGTTCAAATCCAGGCTGTGAAACTTAGTGACACTGCAGGACTCTATCTCAAAAAAGTCAAAAGAGTTGGGCATGTAACTCAGTGCAAAGGCCCTGAGTTCAAGCTTCAGTATCAAAAACAAAACAAAGACACCAGCAGATGGGCATCCAAGCTGAGCCTCACTCAGGGGTCCTTGCTGTGAGCCATAGTGTCCAGTATGTGCCATGCCCCACCTGACACCCATAACCCACTGTGTAGAGGGAGCCAGTGGATGCTGGGGCTTCCTTTCCTGTAGAAGTTCCCCACTGCCTGGCAGCTCTCTCTTGGGCAGGGTTTGCTGGAACTCCTACGAAATAAGAGAAAAACAAGCAATCAGAAGGTTTATCTAACCCAGATCTGAAAGAGAGAAGACAGGCAGCATTGTGCCTGGAGAGTGCAGGCTGGGGACAATAGACCAGGCTGGAAGCTGCCCATGCAGAGCCACAGATGCCTGGAGTCTGAGAAAACAAAGGGATCTGGTGACCCCCACCAGCCAGGGCTGCCAGCAGCCAGGTGAGCAGCTGTCCCTGAATACCCTCTGCCAAGGGAGAGGCTGGGCTTGCCGGCCGGTCAGGGGAATCTGAAGCAGAAGGTCCCTCAGTAAGTCCAACCTCATATTCCACAGGGCAGGACACAGGCCCAGGGAGGTCACGGTCAGCCCGGGGACTCATGGTGGGGTAGCACCTGAGGGTGCTGCAGGACTCAGACCCAGGGAAATGCACTAGCTCTGGCTGGGCACCATGAGGGACACATTGGGGGACAGGGCACACGTGGCCCCACATGCCCGCCCATGTGATAAATGCCCAAATTCAGCACCAAGAGTTGGGTCTTTAGAGAGTTTGGCCCAGTTCCTCCAACAACCAGCTGTGTGACCTTCCTGTCTTCTGAGACCATCTGAGCACAAACCACAGGTTGGCCCTGCCATCCCCACAGTTTGCAGACACTCAGAATAGATCCTCAGTTTCCCCAGAGCCCTGTCTCTTCATTCAGTGACCCATCCATCCAATCATTCATCCCTCTGTGTATCTATCCACCCAAACACCCATCTACCCACCCACCCACCCATACATTAATTGTCCAGATTCATTCACCTTTGTGCTTTTTCTTCCTCTTCTCTTTCCCATCTGCTCCCTCTTCTCCTCTCCATTCCTCCTGGCCTTTCTGTAAACCTGTAAGTGAGCATGGGCCAGGCTCTCGGCTCACAGCACACGTAGACGAGCAGAGCCTCACACAGGGCAGGACCTTTCCAGAGATCTGACAGTAACGCACACACAGGACACGCATACTCCACGTGTCAGATGTGTAACTGCCATTTGTGAGTGTAAAGAGAGAGCTCTGGTTGGGGACTGGGCTGACCTCAGGCAGCGGTGACCTCACTTCTCCTGAGTGTGGAAGCCACGGGGAATTCAGCAACATCACCTGCTCTACAGCTTTGCCTTTGACGCCAATGGCGGCTGCCTGTCTTCCATCCTTCCTTCATCCCTGCACTGGGTGAGGACACGGATGGCTGCTGGTTTGTCTCCAGCGCCCAGCACCCTGCTGGACAGTGGAATGAAGGAGCCATTCCTCTCTGCTCTCCCTCCACTCAGCCTATTTTTCTCAAAAAAAGGGAAATAACCTTGCAGATTCTAAATGCTCCGGTTCTGTGGCCAATCAACTCAGCAACTCTCCAGCCATATTTCCTCCTCATCTGCTGCCCTTTCTGCTATTACCCAGGGAGGAGAGACATGGCAGAGGGCTCATGCCTGCCTCTCCACTTCCATCCACTCTCCCAGCCCTGCCTGCCAGCCATTCACCCACTCCTTCATCCATGGATCCTGCTCCCATCTCACCAAGGTCCCTCTCCTCAGAAGCCATCCACACCCCTCTCCCCAGCAGGATGCAGCCTCTGCCTCACTGCTTCCCCCCTGCTTCCCCCCTGCTTCCTGAGCCCCAACCATTACCACCCCACTTCCAACCCTACCCAGGAACAGACTCCTAACCGGACTCCCAGCTGCCCATGCTCTCCTAGCCATGGTCCTTGCCCACAGCACCCATAGGAAACATTCTAGAAGATCTCACCTGCTGACACTTTTCAGTGGCTCCCACAGCCCTAAAAGGCATGGCACTGCTCTTCACAGGGTGACAAGGGTTTGGGGCACATGGCCTCTCAGAGTCTCCTGCCGATGCCAGGCTTAGAGCCTCACCAACGTGCTGAGTCCTCTCCTGCTCCAAACCGTCAGCTTCTTTCTTCCTCCAATAAGGTCACGTCTTCTGTCACCCCCTAACTAAATCGCGCCCCTTGCATCTCAGCTTCCTCTATCCATAAGCTCACCATTAGGGTTTACATCTAGATGTCCCCACAAAGCCCCATGTGCTCATGCGTGGGGCCCTGGGGAGGTGACTGGATCATGGGTGTGTGATAGTCATCACCGGGTTGGCCCACTGATGGATTGCTAGCTGGGTGAGATGTTGGGAGGCAAAGTATGGTGGAAGGAGGTGGGTCACTGTGGGCGTGGCCTGGAAGGCTCTCTGTCCTTCCTCTTCCCTTGATCCCTTGCTGTTTCTGCCTGGCATACTGTGAACAGTTTTTCCTCTGCCATGTCCCTCTGACATGCTTCCTTGGAACGAGCCCATCATGGACTGAAATCTCTACAAACTGTGAGCCTAAATAAAACTCCTCCTTTAACTTGCAGGTGTTGGATATTTTGTCCCAGCAACAAGAAAGTAACTAAGCCACTCACATTCACCTGTGGCCCCATCCCCGTGCACAACCCAGGCTTCCTGATAGTCCCATAATTCCTTGGGCTTGTCTCAACTGCAGACATATTCCATATGATTGACCTTGACCATATGCTATATTTTAACATGCTTGGGAGCCGTGATGGTGATGGTGGGACCCCCCCCCAAATCCCAGCTCCTCCCAGGGCCCAGCACATAGTAGGCTCTGGACAAATGGCAGCCAAAAGTCCCCTCATACAGAGCTGTGAAGAGCTACTGGCTTGGGAAGGAGAGGGTGTGGGAGCCAGCTCTGCCACTTACTAGTTAGGGAATTTGGAGCATGCAATTTCATTTCCTGCACCTCTGTTCTCTTACATATGAAATGGGTCAAATACAAGGAAAGTGGTGTTTTGTTTCTTGGTGAAGACTGATACATGAATACATGGAACGTGTTTTAAATGATCCGTGATGCATACAGAAAGCTAGAATAGTAGATTTTATTGCAAACATGCAATTGCGTCCTTTCCTCCACCTGAGACTCCAGTTGCCCATGTCCCTCACCCAGGAACTGGACCCCTGCACATCCTTAATTTGCTCCTTGCTGCCTTTCATGGCCTCCCTAGGGTTTCTGTTCTTGGCAACAGAAAACCCAGTCTTTCCTATGGGGGACTGGGTGGGGAGCTGCTGGAAACCCCTTGTGGTCATACTGTGTTTGAAACCAGGCTTCCAGTTGTCCAGCTTTGCAATCCCTGTGCCTCTAGTGGTGGGGCTCACAGCTGAGTCTGCAGACACTGAGAGAAATGAATCACCCTGCCCATGAGAGGGTAGACGGGTGTGGGCAGGAGTCTGGGTGTCTGCGGGCAGGGTAGAGGATAGAAAGCTGCCATACCACATCACCACTACGATATCAGTGTCTCCCTTTGTGCGTGTCTCCCTCTGGACATAGCTGGGAAGGGCTTCGACACCATCTGGAACTGCAAGGCTCTGTCCCCAGAGTAGTCACGTGTTACATAGACACCAGGAGGAAATCACAGTCTTGTCCAAAAATCCCAGATGGTCTTGTTGAAAAAGGCTCTGAGCCGGGGATGTGTCTGACTGTTAAACCTCCCAAAGGTGCAAAATCAGGAGCCCTTGGCCAGCTCAGAGTTCATATCCATGTACAGCTGGCTGGCTACCAAGGGTCTGAGTGACTTCTCTGAGCCCTGCTGCAGACAAACCTACCCATTGTCCACTCTGACAAGCCTCTGTGGAGGGACCACAAACACAGTAGCTGCTCCAATTTCCCTAAAGCCTGGCCCACACTCCCCTGGGCTTAGTTGGGCTGAGTCTGGGCCTGCCTCTCCCCACACCCACTCTCCGTCCTGTCCCTGGGGAATGTGTCCCAGTGATTGACTTAAGGCAGCTTGGCCAGAGCACTCGCAGGGAGCCGGGCCCAGCCCAGCCTCCCAGACAAGCTCAGATCTCGCCGGTTCTCGAGAGCCCTGGCTGGGACCAGTTGTGGCTGTGGGTGCCCAGATCAGCTGTGTGGCTTCCCGCAGGAGCCAGGCCAGGCTCCAGTCATGGCTCACAGCTCCATTGCCCAGCAAGTGCCCAGAAGAACAGCACTGGGCTCCTAAACACCGTGCCCAGAAAAATCCCTGGCAGTGCCACTCAGCATTTGTTGGTCAAAGGACTGGAAAGGGTAAAAAGTCTGATCCAAGTCCCACCTCTGCTGATCACCAGCCATTTTTCATGGTCTGAATTGTGTTCTTCTAAGATCCATGTGCTGAAATCCCAACCCCAGGACCTCAGGATATGGCTGATTTAAAGATAAGAACTTTAAAGAGGGTATTGGGCTAAAATGAGGACCCAGGGTGAGCGCCAATCCAATGTGACTGTTGTACTATGAGGAGAGAGTGGGATGTTGTCAGGCATGGAGGGAAGGTACTCGAAGACCCAGGGAGAAGGTGGGCACCTACAAGCCAGAGAGATCTCAGAAGAAACCAACCCTGCCAACAAATCAATCACAGCCTTGCAGACTCCGGACTGCGAGCGTCAACTTGTGGTATGAGAAAGTCTACAGCACTTTGCCAAAGCAGCCCCAGAAAACGAACACACTGTGCAGTCTCCCCGAGCCTCAGTTTCTCTCTGATCCCATTTCCTTGGCTACAAAATATGCATCATCCTGGTAGCTCGCAGCCCAGGATGAGTATGAAAATGGAATGAGTAGTGAACTTAAAAATATGTGGAAAGAGGGAGATTCTCCTCAGATTGCTTCCTCTCCCTTTCCTTCCGATGACCAGTTCTAATCCGTCCTTATTTCTGAATAGTATTCCATTCCACAGCCCGGCTGTACTAACTGGTTTAAACCTTCGGCAGTTGAAGGGCAGGCTGTGTCCAGCTGGCGCTTCTAGCCAAAAAGCTGTACGCTCAGCCCTGTGCAGGATTTTGTGAACTATGCTTCCTCCTACCTCCCTTGTCCCTTGCACCTCCTCTTTTTCCTTCCCATCCCTCCCGCTCTGCTCCTTCTTGCTCTTCCCTCTCTTCCTTCTCCCTTTCTCTTCTTCCTTTTCTCCTTCTCTCCTACTGCTCCTCTTTGCCAGTTTCTCTGACATGTGTTACACAGCCCTGGGGTGCAGATGACTGACTTAACTGAACATTCCTCCCTATGGCTCCTCATCATCGGCTCCTCTCAGATCATTTTAGTGCTACTCAAGCTTCTGCCTCACGGCTGTAGGCAGCATCTGCAACATGTGTGCAGGAACACGTATGTGTACCAGGGGGTGTGGCATCTGACTCTAGCACACATGAGTGGTAGTAGGATACCTCGTCCCATTTCAGTCCTTTTTTTCAGCTCTGAGTCGAGCTCCCTTCTCAGTGCCTTGTGCACATTCATCTCCAGCAGGACTCCATGGTAGGCATTCTCTAAGATTTACTTCACATAGGATGCCCAGGCTTCCCCCGGTTCCTCATTACCACCAGCAGTACCTGAAAGAGGAGCTTCCCACATGCCCCTTTATTGGGCTCAGGAACACATGGATGGGTTCAGAGTGGAATGGGTTATCAAGAGGTGGGGCCTAGCTGGAGGAAGTAGGTCATGCAGGCTGTGACCTGGGAGGGTATATGTAATTCCCACCTACATCATCTCTCATTCTTTTCTCTTTTTCTGCTTCCTGGCTGGGCTGCCATAGGTTAGGAAGCTTTCCTCCACCAGACATTTCCACCTTGATGTTTCTGCCTTGCAGCCAACTACGGACTGCAACCTCTGAAACCATAAGCCAAATAAATCTCTCCTCCTTTAAGTTGTTTTTCTCAGGTATTTGATCCCAGTGACAAAAAGCTGACAAACACAACACCTATTATAGAAGCCCCCCATGCCCATCCAGACTTGAGAGAGCTGGGAATATAGCAGAATGTCATGGGTCTACAGTGTTTTCCCCCTAGAGCAAGGAAGTGAGCCAGTAAGAGAGACAGATGTCCATGTAAATAGGTATGAGTAGGTATAGATGTACAGGGACATATATAGCAATGGCAGGTTCAGGACTAGAGTCACTCAGGCAGGAGCTGATGCTACACTCCGCGGGTCCCATGGTGTTTTCTACCTGGGTGTGATGTGGCTCGGGAAGACTCCACGGGTAGGCATGACAATGGCCACTCATATCTGGGCAGTTCTGAGCTGCTTATCCCATCTGAGATGTTTGGTCTTCATTTAATCAAATCTCAAGATGTTCCTCAAGTCCCCTTGTCTCCTCCTGCTCTCACTCTCCAACCGTCTCTGTTCCCATGGCACGCAGTCAGCACAGGGATGGGGTCTAGACCCGGGCTGGCCTCCCAGGCTTCACATCCAAGCACACACTGGGGATGTTGGACAGGTTAGTTGGCCCTGTGTGGACAGGGTTATCTCTTAGCCACCACGCAGGCTGATGAAGGCAGAGCCCATGGCATAAGGTTGTCCTAAGAGGAAATGGCTGGCCACACGAGAGGAACTTAGGACAGGTTGGCATGCAGCATGTTCAAAGTAAAACATGAATTACTATTATGATTTATGACAGCCACTGGGTCAGTCTTTATCTCCACAGCATCCATAGCTTACAAGGGACGAGAGGCAGGAAAACCAGGACAATCCCATGTGGGAAAGTGACACAGCAGAGACCTGGCTGAGTGCATGACACAGGCACACAGAAAATTGTCAGGAGCTGGCAAGTTAAGTAGGAGCACAGAGTACAGAGTAGGGCAATCGACTGTGTCCCAGAGGTGAGCTGGATCCTGTGAATCAATTTGGCTGAGGTTAGGAACTGCAATACCCAGAATCCCCTTCTCTCCATGGCTCCAGATAGACTTTCCCTAGAGAGAACTCACCGGGGGTTTATATTTGTTTGTTTGGTTGGTTGGTGATAGCGGGAGTTGAACCCAAGGCCTTTGCACTGAGCTATATCCCAAGCATTTTTCATTTACTATTTGGAGACCGGGTCTTGCTAAGTGGCCCAGGCTATACTCACACTTGCAGTGGTCTGGCCTCAGCCTCCCAGAGTGCTGTGTTTGTAGGACTATGCCACCATGCCAAGCTACTTGCAGGAGATTCTAAGGGTGGACATGAGCGTGAAGTTGTCATTCTTGGAAGGTCAGCATGATCAGATGCAGTGATTCTCAGAGACAGTGGCATCCTCAAGGCGGGCTGCTCCCTGCACCTCCTCACAAGCTCCCTTCGTTGTTCTCTGTTTAGTAACTGGAGTGTCTCGACTTCTCAGGTTCCCCGAAAGCCCCCACCTGTCCACTTGTAGCAGAGTGTCTGGGCGAATGGCGGCCTTTGCCCCGGTCCTCCACTGCTCCATTCCAGACCTTCATCATCTCAGCGCCTCCCACATCCGTGTCAGACCTGGCGACAGGAGAGCTGGGGCTCTTCTCAGAGCAGCCACTCCCCCTGGGGTGACCCTGTCCCTGATAAGTCAGGTTGCAGTACAGTGTGGTGGGAGGAGAGGGGAGCACATGGAGCATTTATGTTAAGATGAGGATGGTAGGATTACCAACAGAGACAAGGAAGGTGGAGGAGGAGGTCAGCAGGAGCTGAGAACACGTGTGGCCAGGATTATACACCGAGCAGTCGTATGTACAACCACAGTGAGTGGAATGCGGTACCCAAAATGGTATGGCCACATGTCACAGAATCTTTCAAACCTGTCATCGTGTTGATTTGAGAAAAGGGTCTTTGCAGATATAACTAATTAAAGATCTTGAGATGATAATCCATGAGATCCTGGGTTATCCGGGTGGGCTCCAAATCCCATAGCAGTGCCCCCCATAAGTGTCACATCGCAGGCAGACAGATGGAGGGGGAGGCACTTGAGGATAGAAATTGGGAAGGCGGAGGCCACGCTCAGGAGTAGCTGGGGCCACCAGGAGCTGGAAGAGGCAGGGAGGGGTCTCCCTTCAAGGTGTACTGTCCGGCTGACACCTCGGTTTCTGGTTTCCGGTTTCCGGTTTCCGACCTCTAGAACTGAGAGAGAACACATTCTCTCATTGCTTTAAGCGTCCAAGCTTATGCTGAGTTTGGGGGCCTGGGAAGCTAACCAGTGGCTTCATTTCCTCCTCAGGGCCCCAGTGGGCCATGTCGCCACCCCATTTCACAGAAGAGAGGGCACAGAACATGGCAGCTGGGCCGTGAAGCCCCAGCAGGCTGCGGAACAGGTTTGAGCTGGCATCCATGCACTTCTCAATCAGCCCCATTCAAACCCAGCTCCCATGAAGCTGCCTGCGGATTCACCGGGACATGAGCATTGGAAAGTGAATCTTTGAGCCCTGTGCAGACCCGCTGGCCAAGAAACACTGGGGTGAAAAAAGCCTCTGGGTGAATCCCAGGCAGGAGGCCCTTGGAGATGCCCCATCCACACTGCTGCTCAGAGGCCCCTGACCCAGGGCAAATGTCTTGTCCCTGGCCCAGCCTGGCCCTGGGGACTCCTGGAACTGCACCTTCTGTCCATGGGCCACATCTCCGCCATTCCTTGCACAAGAGCCTGGGAAATGCTCCGTCCTGAGGCCCAGCACAATGTGGTGCTCCTCGCTCAATAGAGCTCAGCAGCCACCCCTGATCTGTAGCTGGGAGGCTCCCTTGCTGCTGGGGCCCACTCCGGGCCATCCCCACAAGGTGCTGTGTGGCCGCTCATCCACTACGCCTCTGAGGACCATGGGCCTCATCCTCCCCTTCCATGAACACCCCAGAGCCCCGGGCGCATGTCCTCATCCACAGAGGTGCACACAGCACTGTGGTGGCCACCTGGGTGGCTCGGGGTCCTGGCTCCTGCCCACCTGGCCCCAGGCAGTCACTCTCACCCCTGTGAACCCACGTTTTTGTACCGGGAAGCAGAGAGGGTGCAAACTCCCACCTCATCTTGAGGCTCTGTGTGCTGCATGAACCATGGGGTGGGTTCACTGGGACACAGCAGGTGGGAGCAGCTGGGCTGGCACTAGGGGCAGGGGACTGGAGACACCAAGGGGCACATTTGCTGTCACTCCATATCACAAAAGCCCCACGAGAAAGAGACCCTTTCTTCCTGCTACTAGAAAGGGCGGGGGAGCTTTAGTCTTAGAATAAACATCTGTTGAGCACCTACTGCATGCAAGGAGCAAAGCCACCTCTACCACAGGGCCGCAGAGACAGAAAGGCCCTGGTGGCCCGTGGAACCCCTTCCTGCTGTCTTGCTGGGGATCTATGTGGCTGGAACCCAGGCCTGGGGCCAATAGAGCTGAATGCTGCACACGAGGTCACCCATGGGTCCCCCAACAGCATAGGCGGTGGCAGAGCCCTGATCCTGGAATCTGAGGCCAGACCTGGACATCAGGGACATGGTGGAATCGCTGTGGTCCTGAAACCCTGATCTCCAGCTGCTGCAGCCCCGCAGGGAGGAGCATCACAGGCAGTGAGGACAAACGCCACATGCAGGGCAGCGTGGCTGCTTCTGTCCCCAGAGAACCTCACAGGCAAGTGAAGAGAGGCGGTGCTTGTGACCCCTGGGGAGGCGTGGGGAACCTTCTACTTGGTGGAGGGGCAAGGAGAGCATCAGAGACCCCACCATGCTCCAAGCCAAGGGCCCCAGAGCCGATGCAGGCCCAGGGCAGAAGCGGTCTCTGAGGGGAGAGCTGAGGACGCCTTCGCACTCAGTTCCTAAGTTCGGGTGAGCTAGCCAGCCTGCCGTGGAGGAGAGAAGCTCTGGCTGGGCCATCTGGGCTGGGCAAGTCTCACTGGGTGCACTACTGTCTCTCTTCCTCATCTGCACACGGCCCTGAACACCAGAAGCACTCGCACCGAGGACACAGGACTGTGGCTTCTACTCAGGGGCAAAGCGGAGGGATCTGGGGCCTGTCACACCCTGGAGCCACGCTGAGGGGAGGAGACTGAGTTCAAGAGCGGGGTGAGGGCCAAAAGGTGACTGTTGGGTCCGTTTGAGTGAGAAACGCCCAGCTGATCGGCTTAGCACAGCGCCTGGTGTGACTGACTGGATTTCCTGAAGGCAGAAGACCCACCTGGGAGTGAGCGAGCCGAGCAGCACCAACAGTAGGTTTGTAGCCTGAACACGATCAAAAGGGAAGGAGAAGGGACGTTTGCAGGTTCGCTTCTGTTTCTTCAGAGGAAGTCGAGTCTTTGCCTTCATCTTGGACATCTGTCTCCTGGCTTCCAGCACGGACCCTCAGCCTCCTGATGGGGACTCGCAGGACGCTACGGTGAGCTTGGGCCTCTGACTGGACCCCTGGGGTCTCCACACACAGACAGCTCCTTCGCACGCTTCCACACCTGACTGTGCAGGGGCCATCCAATGTCTTAGATTAAGTCCGTTTCTCTAGTGAGCACGGATTCAGTGACCCAGGCTGGGGACACAGGTAAGGGCCCTATGGGGAAGAGCTTGAGGGGCAGGGGCCAGATTTAGTGCCCAAGGCCACACCCACATGATCAGTCAGTCCCCTTAGTTAGGCCCCACCGCCTGTCCCCATTCCTTCCCGATGATGATGCCACCACTTTGGGGCCTCATGGATGAATGGAAGGACCCAGGAAGTCCAAGCCCTCATGATCCCAGGACTTCCCAAACATCCACCCACGCCTTCCCCACTCGGTGAGGCTTTGGAGAGGCGTGGCACGGGACCACTCACTTTGCTTTTCTCCTTCACCTTCCCAGGTGAGAAGCGGGGAGCCCCACCTGTGGCTGGAGGTGAGCTCCTGTTACACCAGCCACGGCAGGGGCTCCCCGGTGGCCCCAGCTCCCAGCGCCGGCCTTGGGGGGGGCCGTGAGGGACAGTCACCTGAGCCCTCTGACCCCCAGGCAGGCTGGAGCCAGGGCTCTTCTTCAGGCTCCTGCATTCTCCTGGAAGCTCAGACGAGACCGTGGTCCCTGGAGCAGCCAGAGATGGCTCCCACCAGGAGACGGTGCACGCCTCTGGGTCTCCCCAGGACCTGGCACTGGACTGCCTGCCCGCACAGCGTGGGCTCTGAGCGTGTTCATGGACAAATAAATGACAAGCGAACAGGCTGTGAACAGATCCCAGGCAGATGCAGCCTCAGGGCTGCTGGCACCTGGTCCCAGACAAACGCTGGAATCTTCCCTGCAGCTGGCTGTGCTCGGGGGGCCTTCTGTTCGGCTTAAGCATACCCTGCCCCTCTCCGGAATTTATTGCCTCTGCTGGGGAGAGGTGGCAGACAGACGGCCCTCCCCCGGAAGTGCTGCCAGGACCTGGGCCGGAGGGGATGCATGGGGAGGAGTCCGAGCCGGGATGCTGTCCTTCCACATACCTGAGGGCCCAGAGTGGGACTCGGACCTGACCAGGCCAAGTGCTGCCCTCCTCTGTGGTTTCCCATTTGGGGCCAAGTGGAAGGGACCTTCACACAGGTGGGGTTTCCCTGAGCCTGGCCTCTGTGCTGCATGTGTAATAAATCCTACCAAAGCAGAGTGCTCAGAAAGTACCGCTCTTGCCCCTACTTTATACACGAGAAAACCAGAACAGAGAGATTATTTGAGTTCTCCTAGGTCACACAGCAATGAAGGTCAGGTTTCTGAGGGCAGCAATGGACCATCTGCCACATGGGAATGACACCAGCTAAGGTGACAGCTAACAGATGAGCCCTACGACTCCCAGAAGGACTCCCCACTAGGCCCATAGGGGCTGGGCAGGACAGCTGGAGGAGAGGTGAAGGAGATGTGAGGCCCCTCCCTGGGGGAACACAATGAGCAGCTGCAGGTCACAGGCTGGGAAAACTAAGGCAGCCAGAGAACTGAGTGGAAGAGAAGGAGGCCGGGTCCACGTTCAACTGGCTGGAAACACACAGGACTCCTTCCCGGTGCCTGGCTGGACTCCAGACAAACCGGAGAGCTGCTGCTGTTCATACGCTGAGCACCCACCCCCATCTTTGGGGAAATGGAGGCCCAGAGACCCAAAGGCCTCTGGGAGCAGAGCTTGGAGAGCTGTGTGTGCCTCCTGGAAGGTCCTCAGCCAGGTGGAACTGTGCCCTCGAAGACACTACGGGAGCCCAGGCTCTCTTAGCTCCAGACAGCTGATGTGCGTCTTCACGTCACACGTGCCCCACCATGACAAGACACAGCCAGCGGGTCCCTCGCCAGAGTTGGGCCCATGCAGGCGCCACACCTCAGCACTGCAGGACACACGTTCCCTCTCTCTGGTCATAATGAAGAGTGCACTCTGGCAGCTCCCATCTCTCCGGCCACTGCGTTAGCTCATTCCTCTGAGTATTAACTTGTCGTCCAACACACAGGGCAATAAGGCCTACTTGGCAAAGATGACCTGCAGGTTTGAGTTCTGATGTCAGCTCTGCTGAGCACAGAAGATTGCTCCATGCCTCAGTTTCCTCGCCTGCAGAAGGGGATGACGTGTGTGATGGAGTTTGGGCTGGAGAGTGAGCT
Organism: Heterocephalus glaber; assembly: GCF_000247695.1. The sequence goes on along the minus strand of NW_004624735.1, from coordinate 22,821,421 downwards.
GAGGCAGGAAGCACCCCTGCCAGTGGCGTGTGTGCTTCCCCAGCTTGGGGTGGCTCATCCTGACTCCTCTGGTCAGAAGGTCACAGAGTGGATGGACACCAGTGCCCCACGTTCGCTGAAAGAGCAAAGGTGCAGCAGGTTGCTGCCTGCCAAGGCCCCGGAAGAGGCAGAGTGGGCTGACATGCTGGCCTTCTGCCTCCTCACCCAGCAGGCTGCCTGTCCCCAGCCATCCCGGGCCCCACCGAGGAGCAGCCTGGCAGCTGAGCAACCCCCAGCAGGTGGACGCACCCAGAACTCTGGTGCTTGGGGGTGTCTGCCCCAGTGGCATGAAACAACTAGATCTAAATCCGGTCCCGGGGTGCTGAGCCCTGGGATCCCCAGCATTCCTGAGCCCCTGCCCACCGGTACCACAGAGCACAGTGCAGGTGACACGGTCTAGCCTGGGTCCTGAGGTGCTGCCTAGCGCAGGGCCTGGCTGAACTGGGTGTTCATCAAAAGGCTGTCAAACCTGCATTGGCCCACGGCACCTGAGTGATTCCTTTAAAACCTGTCAACAATGCTGGCCACCTAGGATTTGTCTTTAAGAGCATCAAATTGGTTAATGAAAAGAAACTGAAGACCTTTATCAGGCAGTCTCTTTGTGGCCCCACATCACTGCCTTCCATTTTACATATACTATTTCAGTAAATTCTTATATATAGATTAATATAAATTTAGCTTCAAAGAACAAAAAATCTAATTTTCTGAGAATGACTTAAGCAATAAGTAATTAAATTACATTCTGTAATGAATAGTCTGGAAGGGATGGTTCCAGGTTTGTTTAGTAACAACATAAAGCACCAAGAACCTGGATCTTTTTATTTCTTCTGCTCTGATGCCTGTAGTATGTTGGCTTTTTAGACTTAGGCTTGTGCCACATACACCGGAATGGCTGCTGCTGTTCCAGCCATCACCTTTACACAGTTGGAAAGAATAAGATGATTAGAATTGTTCTTTCTTCCCTTGAGGAAGAATATCCTTTATAGGCACTCCGAACAAATGTCCCTTTATGTATCATTGGCCCACTCCAGGTTAACCGATGGAGAACTCATCAGGATGCCCTCTTGAGGCATCATGGCTGTAGAGACAGAAAGCCCTTAGGTGGGACAAGCCCTTGGCCCTCTCTGAGCAGCCTCGCAGGCTTTGGCATCCCCTGTGAGTAAGGCGCCCAGGCAGGGCTCCGAGTGCAGTGTGCTGGGTGTGAGAGAGCGCTCCAGGCTCTGCAGCTGCACTGTCCTTGAGGGGGAGTTGGAGGAGAAGTGGGAGCGAGCATGGCCACTGCCACTCAGGCTCCCGCCCCCGGTCTCTCTGAGACATGAACAGGGGGCAGCAGGCCCCCAGCCACCTCCTTTCCCCACAGCAGGAGCCCTGCATCGGGGAGGCGAGGGACCCCAAGCCCCCCGGGATGACAGATGCCCAGAGCCACAGCACCTCTGGGACCAGGGCAGGGGACTTGGAGCAGGGCAGCACTGACATCTGCTCCTAGGCCAGTTCTGTGAATTCCTGTCATTTCTCAAGCCATGGCTGGAAGTCTTCCTCTCCCTGCAGCCCGGAGAGGGGAGCGAGGTTCAGTGGTGGGAGCAGCCCAGACAGGAGAGGCAGGCCTCGCCCTGGGGAGTCCTCTGACAGGGCCGCCTGTGTCCCCTCCACCTCCGCCTGTCCCTTCCCCACCCTCCTGAACTGTCTAAGTCCCTGTGAAATCCTAGCCCTGTAGCTTTCCCTTTAAGAACTGTCGGCACTGCACAGGGCTGTGGCCCAGCTGGGGGTGGGGACAGGGAAGAAAGGGAAAGAGAGAGAGGGAGGCAGGAAAAGTTTTTTCAGAGGAAAATGCAGGGTTTGTCCTTCACTCTGACGTCAGATCTTGCTTTAACAAACCCCCCCAGGGCTGCGGAGGAGGAATATCTGCGGCTCCCGATGGGCCGGGCCAGTCTGGGCGCAGCTCCCCCGAGAGGCGGCCAGACCCTCTGCTCTCCTCCTTGGTGCCTGCCTTTGGCACCCAGCCCCAGGCATGCGGTGGTTCCTGTCCTGGGCGCTGGCAGCAGTGACAGCAGCAGCCACGGGCAGCATCCTGACCACGGTGAGTCCAGCCTGAAGGGGCTCAGAGCCCAGGCGCTCCCTTCCCGCTGTCCTGCCTTGGGGGCAGTGCACAGGATGAGCAGGGTGGCGACAGACCTGGCTGGGAGAAGGGCTGCCAGGGTCAGCCAGACCTGGCTGGGAGGAGGAGGGGTGTCCTTGGGGGCCAACCAAGCAGATGCTGCATCCCCCGCCTCTGCACTGAATAAAACAGGACGGGACGGGGTGTAGGGGGGAGGTCTGAGCTGCAGGAGGCTTTGCCACCTGGCCAAGTGACCGTGGTCCGGTCCCGTACCCTATCAGCAGCACAAAGTGTGGCTGTCCTTGGGGGCTCCTGGAAGCTTCAGGTTGAAAACTCTGAGACTTGTTGCCCTGGAGATACTACAGGAAACGCCAAGGAAAGCTGGAAAGAAAACTGCCAGCTTTCAGCAAGACTGCTCACTTGAGCAAACACTTCTCACCCCACTGCCGCCGTGGGCTGCGGTGCGTGGGGAAAGCACACTGGGTCCCGGTATGAAGTCAGGAGAGCTTGGACAGGGCTTCCCGGGAAAGTCCCAGGAGGCCCTCCCACCTGTGTCCCTGGGGACAGCAAGGGAGGGACAAAGTCTGTACCACCGAGGGGAGGGCAGCCAGGGAGCAGGACACGTGGCAGCACAAAGCCAGCCTGCAAGTGGCATGGACACAGGGCAGAGGCGAGGCCAGCAGGGCAGGCAGCAGTGGGCAGCGGGGCAGCTGCTGAATGCAAGAGCCCGGCCCAGACCAAAACAGCCTCTGCGGTCAGGGACAATGAGAGAGGGCAAGAGGACTGCTGTCACCGCCTCACACCGATGGCTTCCTCAGGACCAGTGTGCCCACGCTTGGGTGGGGAAACTGAGGCTCAGTCGAGCTACTTGCCATGGGCCCAGGGATCTGAGGCTGAGAGGTGTCCTCAGAGGGCTGGACCGCAGACATCCGGCCCTCTGAGGGCCCCAGTGTGCCGCGCCCTCCGTGGAAGTGTCTGGCTCCCCTCCAGCCCTCCTGCTCTTCCTCGGGCTTGCTGGGAGCTGCTGTCCAACCCGGTAGGGAAGAGATCTTGACTCCATTCTTGGAGGAAAGGAATGGGGCCTAGAGGAAGGAGGGCCTGCCCAGGTCTCACGGGGAGTGGGTGGCAGGGTCACACTGGGGTCTTTGATGGCAAATCCTCCGCCTCTCAGAGGTTTGCCAGCTGGGGGCTGTCCCGGAGTGGCCTCTGCCTCCCACTCTGGGACAGCTGTGTTTTCCTGGGGATGGGTCCACAGGCCACCATGCCTGGGAGGTCCAGGCATGCAAAGGGAAGAGGTGAGCTTCTTAGGGTTGCTGGGGTCAGAGCCAGGAGCAGGAGAGGAGAAATTTGCAGTGGGTGCAAGCACGCTAGAACCGGATCACCTCCCCAGAGCACACAGGACTGGACCGCCTGGCGGCAGAGCTGAGGCTCTGCTAGGGGAGACCCCTAGTGAAGGCAGAGGAGCTGAGAGTCCAGAGGGACCCACGTGGTGGCCGGCGGGAGGCTGTTGGGAAAGGGGGGTGCTCTGCTCTGTGGGCAGACCCAGGCTCCCTGCCCATACTTGTCAAAACAGAGGCGGGGCATTTGAGTCCTTCTAGCATCCTCAAATCCTCCATCTGGGGACACCATACCCGAAATGGTAAAGACCCAGGCTTCCTCCAGAAACCAGAGGCTCTTTCTATCAAATTCCTTGCATAGCACGGCAAATTAGCTCACAGAAGAATCAGGGGCCAGAGGGATGCTAACGGAAACTGATTCTAAACGTCCACAGGGAAGGAGAGGCAGGCAAGAATCTCTGAGAGCATTAAGTAAGCCAGGTGTGGAGAAGCTTCCCCCAGATGCGCACAGTGTCATGAGGGGCTGTCTCGGAGGAAGGGAGGGGCCCTCCAGGGAGCGATGAGCCCTGGGGGAAGGGACGGTGACCTCAGACACTGCACCGTGGTCTTGGGGAATCTAACCTATGAAAAACGTGTACTCTACATATGACTAATTTTTAATCTCTTTACTCCTCTTTGACTATTTGCTGGGAGAAGGGAGAACAGTTGGTGAGCGACATCATGCACCAAGCACCCTGCCTGGGTGACAGTTATGACACGCCTCTGACACTGTCATTACGGAGGTGCCTTCACCCGCATTTGTAGACGCAAGACTCCAGCTCAGAGAAGTGAAGCGATTGCTTGGAGTCCCAGTGCTGGAGTGGAGTCCGCTCCACCCTCACAGTGCAGTGCAAACTCCCACTGCCTGGGGCTGAGCACTTGTGCAGAAATGGGACACCCGGCCCCTGGCCCACAGCAGCTGGTGGGACTGGCGACGTCCACCCACAGGCAGGGGTGAGAGGGACAGAGTCGGGTCAAGTGGAAGAGTGAGGCGAGACACAGGCTGTGACAGGTTCCTCACCCCTGGGAGTTAGCGATGTCCAGGGCCAGCAACCCCACCCCACCTTCACTGGGCTTGAGCACCGGGCTTCTTCCAGCCCCGCTCTGGAGCCCATGCTCAGCATTCAGGGGCTGGGAGCAACCCCCAGGGAATGGGTTGGAAGGGTCTATGCCGATCTGCAGACGAGGCCCATGTCCTCTTCCCCCCTGTGCACGGGTGTGTGTGTGTGTGTGTGTGTGTGTGTGTTGTGTGTGTGTGTGTGCGCATGTACACATGGTGCATCTGAGTGAATAAATCACACTCCCAGAACCAACTGCAGAATACTGGAGACCTGACTATGTGGTAAGACTTCTCCTTTGAAAAAGGGGAACATAAAACACCTCACCTACCCTCTGTGCACTGCCGTGTGCGGCAGAATCAGAGCAAGCCTCGAAGATCCTCCTGGCCCACCCTGTGGGGCCGTGGTCAGAGTTGTAAGGGCTCCTGGAGCCCCCTGGCCGGCTCAGCTCAGCCCACCACCGTGTGCAGCTAGTACAAGGTGCAGGCCAGAGCACAGGGCTGCAAGGCTCCTCCCCTGCACGACAAGGTGACATGGGGATGGGCACAGGAGTGGGTCACCTCATCCTGCTCCTGGGACGCAAAACGTCACCTGGTGGCTGGGGAAAACAATATGGGCTGAAGGTCTTAGAGAGGGCCCAGCCCCAGACAGGGCAGGAAGAAAGCCAGCTGCAGGGCTGAGGGCCACACAGGGCAGTGGCGGGCACTGCGGTATCTTGAGGTGGGGGTGGAACACACTTGTCCACTCACTCAGTGTTCTGCAGAGCGCCTGACCCTGTGGTGGGGAGGTGATAAAAGCCAGCATGGCTCCAGTATGTGCTCTGCCCTGAGCCTGGTGTCCTCAGCCGTGTGTCAGCACATTTGAATATAGCACTCAGCACTGGGCTCTGACCAGCACTACCCAGGCAATAGCCATGGCTGCAGGAGTCCATGGGCACTCGCCATGCGGCCAGTCCCTGCCAAAGGGCACTGTGGAGGGGCACACCCATCCCAGAGCCAGACTAGGACCACAGGACGGCAACAGTCTCCATAATATTTGAGTGGCTCCAAAGTGAAATGATAGTATTTGGAATAAACATTGGGCTAAACAAATGTATTGTTGCACTAAATTTCACCTGTTTCTTTCTACTTTTCATGAGGCTACTAGAAAATGTAAAGTCCTGACTGTGGCTGACATGAATCTTACTAGAGGATGGTGATCTAGACCGTGGACACAAGGACACAGAGGAGTGATATTAGGTGCAGAAGGGGAATGTGGAGAGATCTCATCCCAGCTCCTCTGCCCACCAGCTGGGGACCCTTGGTGGGCACGCCATTTACACAGGCATTAGGAACATACCAGTGCTGGAGGTATTGGGAGGGTTGGAAGGGAGGTAGAGACAAAGCACACGAAGCCCATGGCAACCCATGAACAGACTGCGAGTGCCCCAACAGCAGTGCCAGGGCCCCAACCTGAGTGGAGGCACAGGCTGCAGACTGGTGTTGCATGCACACAGTGGGGCACTAAAGACCCAGGCTGGACACCAGAGGGCATGGGGCAGGGGGAAGGGTAGCCTCCCTGGCTGGGGTCCTGGCTCTGTGCTGGGTGTCTCCATAGCCTGCCAGGTCCTCAGCACCTCAGACGGCAGCTGGTGAATGCTCTTGGGTATTGTGTGGGAGGGACGTCACTATGGTGATGGTGACAGTGATGATAATGATAACAGGGTGACGGTAATGGTGATGATGGTGGTGACAATAGTGAAGGTGCCCGTAGGTGAGGCTGTGTCTCCCAGGCTGGAGTCAAGGCAACAGTGTCCCTGGCCTCTGACTGCCTTTCACGCTCTATCTGGCTCCATGGACTCAGCATCCCTGCCCGTGCCCAGCCACTCCCCAGTCCCTAGGTGTGGCAATGAGGTGTCAGCTCTGTGCTCCTTGGATTAGGTTTGTGTGTTGGAGATGGATTTTCATGCTGGCAGAGGAGGCATGCAGAGGACTCAGAGGACCCAGGATTTGAGGAGAAGCTCAAGCACCCATATGCTAACTGGTCCCTGCGAGTCTCTGCATGGACTAGATTTCAAACACAAGTGAAATGGGCAGATTCTAGCCTCACCATCCTCACAGTAATGCCAACATCCCTCCTTCTCCTCCACCTCCTCATCCCGTCTACGAAAGGAGAGGAAGGAGGAGGAGAGGAAGGGACACAGAACCTGGAGCTGGCCTCTCAGACGTGAGTAGTGGACATTCCCCGGGAACGCGATAAGATAGGGTCTGCCTGAAGTCTGCAAGCTGTGGGCCAGCCCGGGCTCGGCTGGCGCTGTGGATGTACCACACCTTGATGAGGGTGGGGGCGTGAGAGGAGAGCACCCAGGCCTGCAGGAGGGGCGGGCAGGGGGCTGGAATGCAGAGAAGGCGCCCGGGGCCAGGAAGGCCTGTGGGGGTCCAAGGGTGGAGGAAGAGTCTGAGAGGGCAGGGATGCTCACCCTCCCAGCCTGGGGAGCTGAAGACCAGAGGAGAGGCCCATGGCTGTGTGACCCTAGGCAAGCACGTGCTGTCTGCTCCTCGGCTCATCTTGAAAATGAGGAGGTTGGCCTTGTGCCCTGGGCTTGCTTCCACCCGGAGCCACCTCAGAGCCCTGGTGTCCACTCCGTCATTCTCAGGTCACCCTCAGTCTCTGGTCATTGTCAGTCATTCACTCTGGCTCCTGGGTGGAACCAGCAGGGCTGCAGGCCAGGATTCTCCCAGGGAGAGTTCCGAATCGCTGCCTCTCTGGGAAGGGTGGGGTTGGCTTTTGGGCCCCCAAATATGTATTCCAAGCTCTGGATGTTCCTTTAGAGGTGCTTCCTCCCCTCGGGGTCTCCAAAAGATTCTGCCCTTTGTATTTGCATCCACACCCCCCCACACACTCACATACACACTCACACATGCACGCACGTGCAGAAGGGTACGTCCCCCGCCACACTTGATGGTCTCAGCAGCAGCTTCTGGCTCTGGCTCAGAGTGGCCCAGGCTTGGTGCTCACAGAACTCAGCTCTGACATGGCCCAGAGCCATCGGTTGAGCCCCACGGTGGTGCACATCTCATCTCACCCTCGGGGGGCTGTGGTGGTGAGAGCTTCACTATCTCCTCTCCACAGAGGAGGAAACTGAGGCACAGAGTCCTACTCCCAGGCCATCCGAACTGCAAATCACACCTGCGTCTGCAGGCAGGGCTGGCAGGACTCCCTAGAAGAGGGAAAGGGTGAGGGTGACCCAGGAAGTTGGGGAGAGACCTCACCTGAGGCTCTGCCCCGTGACTGATGGTCAGAGCCAGACAGCCAGTAGGGACCTGTCCTGGTTCAGAAGAGGACAAAGTCGAGGCCACAGGTGTCCCCGTGGGGTGGCACCCAGTGCCCCTCACCTCTGCAGCACTGGCAGACTGAGCAGCCCGAGCTCCCAGATGGCATCTTCTCCCACCCTGGTCTTTGTTGGTGTAACTCCAGGGTTGCCCCTCAACATCCCATAGCTCCTGCTATACCTGGCCAGGGATGCAGCAGGCCCTGGTGATGCTGGGACATGGGGAGCCCCCCGGCCCTGGCCCAGACGCCCCACATAATGGCAGCCCCAAGGAGGCCTAGGGCACTCCTTCAGCAGGCAGGCTCTGGAAAGATGGGCTCCCTTCCTTTGCAGCAGATGTAGCCGCTGGCTCCAGAGATGTGAGAACAAAGCCGTATGCAGAGTGGGTCCGGAGGGCAATTCCCCAGCCCTGGGCCCAGGCCTGATCAGTATCTGAGCAGAAAGTGCTTCTAGGCCAGGCACACCTTAAGAAGTCCCCTCCACACAATGTTTGGGATCAGCCATTCCTGCCTCAACCCTGCCCCCTGGTGGAGCATTGAGGGGTGGCCTCCCACAGAAGGCAGCCCAGGCCTCTGCCCATCCCCAGGCCTCTCTAAGCCCTTGCCCCGGAGGCAGGAAAGGACAGTCCCGCTCTAGAAGGCCCCACACACCTCTCCGCTCCTCTTGCCTTGGCAAGTTGGGCTCAGCTCCATCTGTGACGACCTTCCCTGCAGGAGGACGCCTTCCTGTCCACCTGAGCTCCGGATGCCTAGAGAAGCCCGGTGCACGTGTGACGGGCAAGTAGAGGCAATGAAGGATTATGGATGAATGGTAGGGATGACAGAGAAGCTTGGAGGACACCGTGGGATGCCGTGCCTCCTTCCAGATGCAGCACCCAGAGGAAACTCCGAGCCTCAGTTTCCTCATCCGTGAAATGGGGCCTTTCTAGTAAGCAGTAACTGTGTGATAAGGCTGCGGGAGTCTGCGGCCACAATTGCCATCGTTTTACCAGTGAAAACAAGAGCTCAGAGAGGGTGAGGATAGCCCAGGCCTCAGAGCTGGGAGTGGTGGGCGGGGCTGTCACTGGGTCCCTCGCTGCTGGTGAGCCCTGCCCTCACCCTGTTCCCAGCCCACCTGTGAGTCACACCCACGTGCAGGAGAGGGGAGCTCCACTCCCTGCCGGGCCCGCCCCACCTGGCCAGCCCCCACTTCCTGCTCCCAAGTCCCTTGCAGGCCCTTTCATGACGCTGAGGCTGCACTGGTGTCACCTCACAGATGAGCGTGTTTCCAGGGCCAGTGTCAACAGGCTGGAGTGTGCTGCGAACCGGTCACTGCAGCCCACTGTAAACATCTCGGAAGGCAGGAGGGACTTCTTGCAGGAGCTGTATTCTTTTGCCTCTCGACTGTAATCAGTCTATGTGAATCAGTATGGCCCAGGGGGCAGTTCCTGGCTTTGACGCTGCCTGCTGACCACAAGCTGTCCAGAGGGGTTAAGTGTATGGAACTCGGGAATCCTATCACCCGCAGCTCCTCCTTTCTCTGCTCTCCCATTTTTCAGGCCTTTTAACAAAGCATCAAGGGCAGATCCTTCTCCTCGATCGGCACAAGACCCACTTACTGAGCCAGGTGCTGCGGAGGAACCACAGGGTGATATGGCCCCAAGGCTCCATGTGGCTGTACTACGGCGGGCAGTTGGGGGAGTCAGTAGCTCATCCACATAATGTGGGTTGTGCAAGGTGTGACTGAAGAGTATGGTGAATGTATGTATTTTCAAAAATTTATTACAGCAAAATACACATTGCCATTAATGCCCTTCAAAATACTTCACCTCACTGGACACATTTATCCCACCACTCTTGTCCCTTTCTGAAGCAGTTCTGGAAGTCTTCTTTCATCAGTGTCTTTATAAGATGTGATCGAAAATCTAGTCAATGCTGAAGCTGAGTGCCATCCACTGGGAAGGCAGGCTCAGAAAAACATTACAGTGCGTCCTCATGCACCTTATTCACCAGACCTGGCATTGTGCAACTGTTGGCTCTTCCCCAGCATCCAAGTGACCATGAAAGGTAAAGATTTTGAATCAATTCAGGGCATGGAGGTGGCCACAGCAGCACAACTAAAGATACTCACAAGAGGACTTCCAGAAAGTGCAAGGATGTGTTTGAACTAACAGGAAATATTTTGAAGCTGGATTAATGGCAGTGTGTCTTTAAAAGTAGTACATTTTTAAAAATTTGAAGAGTCACCAGAATTTCCAATCCTGCCTCTTGTAAGAGTCAAAGGTTAAAACGGGAAGGTGACGTGGGGCCCCACCCTAGTCCTTCCCCACTGCGGAGTGTTTTAAGGCAGGCAGCTCCCACTGCCCTAAGAATGGCCAAGGGCAGGCTCTGAGCCCCATCTGGCAGGAGTGAAATAAAATATTCAAAGTGGGATCCAGACCTTTGCACTCAGTTCCATGGGGCAGGGTGCTCACCATTGCTGCACTCAGAATGGCCTGGCAAAGTCCCAAAGCCCAGGCCCCTCTGGGCCACATAAGCCAGGCTCCAGCGGAAAGTGGCCAGGGATTGCTGTGGTTAGAGCTCCAGAGCAGCAAAGTTGGCTGACTTCTGCTTTGGTCTGATTCAGTTTGGGATCCACTGACCTGGGAGGGGTCGTCCTGGAAGTGGGTAGAGCCAGGCTGGATTCACCCAGGGCCCACAGCCATGGGCACTGGGCAGCGCCAGATGACTAAGCGCACCCTGGCATCCAGGCTGGGAAGCATCTTGGAGGGGCCACCTCCTTCTTGTCTTAGCCGTAAACAGTGGCCTGGGCAGAGGTCTGGTTCCAGAAGCACGTTGTAAACCGACTTTTATGTGAACAACTCTAATTTGACAGGACCGATGTATTTTTTCTTTCTTTCTCTGACCTTCCCTAGATAACATGCTCCCCGCTGTATGATTTTCCCCCTTTATCCCCTCTTAAGAATAGCAGTGTCCATATGGCAACATACTGGTCGAGATCTGTCTCTCCACCTGCCCGATGCATACGCTCCCCCAAGTCCATGGTGCGTGGGGGCAGGCAGTCCAGGTTCTCCGGAGAAGGGCTGAGGCAGAGCTGGGCCCCAGTGAAAACCAGAGCCTGGGAGGGGGGTCCCCAAGGCTCAGGAAAGAGCCCGAGCCCCAGCCCCAGAAGGAATGGGCCACTGAGGAGTCTCTAAGCCATGCGCAGCCCTCCTCTTCTACTTTTCAACCACAAAGAGACTTCCCAAATTCTGCATCTCACCGGGACCTCACCGCTGGCCAGATGCGGCCAATCGGTGCTCAATGAGTTTTGCCTCCATACCTGCTGCTTAAACAGGGCTTGCTATCTACATTTTAAGGACAGGCATCACAGAAGTCACCTTCTTGTGGGCCATCAAAGACTCTGGGGACACTGCCCGGGTCCTGAGGGGTTCCTGACATCAGGGTCTACAGTTTACTTGAGGACATGAGCACAGCTCATTCTATCAATAGATGCCGATTAGCACTCATCACATGCTGGGCTTTGTGATGCCTGATCCCCTCTGCAACCTTCAGCCCAGATCATTGTCCAGTTGTTTCTTGGTGGCATTCACCGATGGTGTCCTCACCACCTTCCAGCCGGTTTCTTCCACTGGAAAATTCTCTTTCATGCACAGTATTGGGGAAAACATGAATCCAAACAGATCTGAGCTCAAAGCCAGGTTCTGCTGCTTTCTGAATGGCAATGAGCAAGTCAGTTTACTGATGTGTAAAATGGGAACACTGTAGGGGGGACACAGTGAAGTCAACCAGAACAGCCAAAGTCAGCGCCAGGCTGGCACAGGTGACCAGTGGGGCGATGGTTGGCAGGCCTGGGCAGGAGGGACAACACCCATAACTGGCTTCATTTTCACTGAGAGATAAGCATCAATAGGGTCCCATTTGACAGAGGAGAGAGCCGAGGCCTGGAAGGAGTCCCAGAGTCACATGAGTCCCTCTGGTCCCCCCACTGGGTCCTCAGCCCCCACAGCAGGACCTAGCAAGCAGTCAAAGCTGACAAGAGAGGTGTTGAATGAACAGATGGAACGGAGAGTAAAAGAATGAATGAATGAGTGAATGAATGAACGGTCTCATTTTCAGCACTGATCACCCTGGGTTGCAACCACGGTGGGTGTGTCTGTTGGCATCACTGGTTGTGAACAGTGACCAGAGGTCTGCATCTGCGTACCTGTGCTTCCTTCTAGCCTAGCCCAGAGCCTGTCACATAGCCGCTGTCCAACAAGTGTCCAACAAGTCTGAGCGATGGAAAGAGCCAGTGTGCTTGGTGAAGCTGTCAGTGCTCAAGGGCAAAAACCACAGCCCACACCCGCCGTCTGTTCTGTGAGCACACAGAGAGGGTGGGGGATTGGCTGGGCCTCGGGAGTCTGCACTGACTGGGGACTTGCAGCCACATGCCCTGGATATCAGCAATGGGCCATACAATGGGACTCAGAGGGGCACATTCCAAACACAGGAGCCCTCTGTGCTGGGGTCCTGAGGTTTCCCCACTTCATGGCCTTGGTCCAGGGACTTCTTCCCAAGTGTTGGGGAACCCTGCCACCACTAGATGGCGCCCACAGCACGGGCTGGCCTCAGCGGCTGCCCAGAACCCATCCCTCTGCTGCCGGAAGATCTGGCAGGCCTTCCAAGCCTTTCCCTTCTCCCAGGGAGATCCTCCTGTGGCACCCCATGGCCAGCTGCATAGCCCCTAGGCTGGCACTCAGAAAGAATGCCTCCTCCTGGGGATCTTTGCCTTGCTGTGGAGACAGGAAGTCAGGCAGTGACTGTAGACGGGTGCTGGGTGCCCGCCAGCTTGCAGTACATTGCAGCATCTGCATTACCAGCCTTGGTGCTGAGAGGAGAGGACCAGGGTGTGGCCTCCTGAATATCAAGTGACAGCAGCCCCCTTTCCCCTGTGTCTCAGGCACAGAGAGAATCAGGCCCGGCCCCTGACAAGTCCACTCCTGGCGGGCAGGCAGCATCTCTACCCCACACTCCTGATGCAGGCAGGAAGGCTCCTGGGGGAGGGCGCTTCTCTATTTCCTCTGCCAAGAACACTTCCTAGCAGCCTGAGGACCTGGCAGACAGGCCTGGTGGCTGCTTGTGAGGCTTCCCAGGTTCTGGAGTCACAGCCTGAAAGTGTCCAGGGAGACAGGAAGTCCAGCAGTGGCAGAGAGCTCTGTCCTCTGCCCTGAGGTCCTTCTCCCTGGAGCTGCTTCGGTCTTTACCTCCTTAGCCCAGCTGCATGCTGCTCTGTCTGTGTCCCCAGCAAGGACGGGCATTGTGACAGGCTCTGGTGGGAATCTAAGAGCAGGAGGGATCCATCTTCAGGGTGCACACAGGCACTAACATCAGCACACGCACGCATGTGGACACACACACACACACACACACAGATGCTTGGGGCCCTGTGTGCAGAGCACGTGAAAGGACAGCCAGGCTGCAGCTGGTCGGCGGTCAGCATGGTGCTCTCAGAGGAGGGGCCCTGCTGGAGAGAGGCAGGGAGGGCATCTAAGCCTCAGGAAACTGCGCTGCAGAGGCCTCGAGGTAGGAAGGCAGTGGACGTGAAATCAAGCTGACAGGTGACGAAGGCCAAATCAACATTTGCCGAATTGACTTTCTGGGGTCCTTTATTCTTTGCATCAGTGTTCACGGCACTTATGATGTCCCAGGCGCTGGGGGTCAGATCACACCGCAGCTGACTGCTGGGCCTCCTGGCCAAGCATGCCAGGGTGCACCCTGATCCAGCGGGCACAGCAGCTCCTACATGGTGTTCAGAGAGCTCACAGGCCTCCTGATGCCCAGCACGCAGTGCTTCCCACTGTAGGGAAAAAGCCATGTCCAAGCTGCCCTCTCAGCCAGCAGTCCCCTGGCTTTGCTGTCTCTCCAGGGTTTGCTATTGTTGATAGTCAGGGTGGCTTTCCCATAAGCCTGGCTTTCCCATAAGCTGTGAGTTTCCCAAGTACAGAAAATTCTTAAGTATTTCTTCAAATGCATAAAACTGAAGAGAGGCCATGAGCTAGCTCGGACAACATTTGTTGAGTGAATGAGAGACCTCAGAGGAGCCAAGCATAAAGGGTGTCAAAGTGAGCATGATAGATTCATTTGTGCCTGGGCCTAGACACAGACTGATGCATCTGTCAGCATCTTTGGGTCTATTTCCTTCCGCATGAGAAGACAAATCTGTCTGCATATCAGCCTCCCAACCTGTGGTGCAAGAGTGGAAGGCAGATTTATACATCATACACAGCTGGGCCCCTCTGGTTCTGCCTCACACAGAAGGCCTGGCTACTGCTCTGCTCAGCCCAAAATCTGGGCATCACATCGAGAAGTCCTGGACAGACGCTCCATGGCCTGGGAGTGGGAGGGCTGGTCAGTCATTTTCCTGTCTCTGGGATAAAACCACTTTCAAGCAGGAGAGGTTTAATTTGGCTCACATTTGGGGGGGATTCAGTCCATGGCTGAATCCAGAAGGGTAGAAATGGCAGAAAGCCAAAGAGGCAGGAAGTGGAAGTGCATGGTGGAAGAGAGCTGTTCATTCCATGGCCACCAGGAAGCAGAGAAAAGAGAGGAGTCCAGGACAAGAATACTCCCTTCCAGGCCACACCCCAGGCCCCACCTCCACCCAGGCCCCACCTCCTACCCACAGGGTCAGCTATAAATTTAGCAATGGATCAATCAATCTACTGATAAGCATAGTGTCCCCATGATCCAATGGCCTCTCAAAAGCCCCACCTTTGAACATATGAGACTTTTGAGGGGTATTCTAGATCTGAATTCTAACAGCTTTGTGAAATCCAGCTCTGCTGCCTCACTGTCTGCGTCCTTGGGGGAGTTTCTTCGTCCCCTGAGCATGGTCTCCTCCAGTGCAGAGTGGGAGGCCCAGATGGGATTCAGGGAGGCAGCCAGAGGGGCAGGAAGGTAACTGGACCCCCAAGATCCAGATAGCTTCAGATTCCTGCATCCAGCTCCTAGACCTCTTCCTCTGCAGGTTCTTTGGGCCCAGGAAATTATTTGGGCCTCAATTTCCCTTCCAAGTTCCAGCTGTCACATTTGCCAGAATAAAGAGGAACCTGTTGGCTGAGGGATGGTAATGGGGTTGTTGGGGAGTGGTGTGGGTGGGAAAAATAGAATGGAGGGCCCAGTGCCCTGCATGCAGAATGAAGGCTCCTCTATGCAGGGCTAGTGACGGAGCCCAGTTCCCTTCCCCAGCCCTTTCCTGATGCTCAGAAGGAGAACAAAACCATAACAGGTCATCTGACTGAGCCCAGGTTACTGGGGAGCCACCTGGCTGGGCCAGGTCTGGCGGATTCAGTGGAGGAAAGAGAATGGATCTGCAGAACACAGCAGGAGCCACAGGGCAGGAGCAATGGACTCAGGAGGCTCCCAGCTGCCCAAAGCTCCTTCTTCTGCACCCCAAGGCCACCTCACCTGCTCTGGAGCTGGGGGGATGATCTCAGAAGGAAGGAGACAAGCATGGGCGAGGGTGAACTTGGACCCTAGCACTGAACCAACAGGGAGACTTGGAAAATTTGCCTAACCTCTCTGAACTTTGCACTCCTCCATTCTATTGGGTTTATTGAAAAGAAAAGAGATGTTTGGCTATTGAATGCATGGTAGAAAAATTATGAAATCCTTTGAACACCAAAAGGGAAGGTGACTCTAGGATCCTCCAGGCTCTGAACCCCTGGTCTCTATATCTTCTTTCCCCTCAGGCCCTCTCTCCAGCCCCTGACACCATGGGTGTCACTCCAATGCCACCCGAGGACTCGGCCCCCAGCCTTGAATTCTGCAAGTGGCCATGTGAGTGCCCGCTGTCGCTGCCTCGCTGCCCGCTGGGGGTCAGCCTGGTCACGGATGGCTGTGAATGCTGTAAGATATGTGCCCAGCAGCTGGGGGACAACTGCACCGAGGCCGCCGTCTGCGATCCCCACCGGGGCCTCTACTGCGACTACAGCAGGGACAGCCCGAGGTACGCAATAGGAGTGTGTGCACGTAAGTGAGCGCCTCTACCTTTGACCAGCTCCATGCCCAGCCCTGGGGAGGCGCCTCCCTCAGCACCATGGCCCTTCCCCTGGTCAAGCCTCAGACGGGCAGGAGGAGCATCCTGTCCCAGGCCATGGTGAGAGGCCACAGGCTGGGTCTTTCCAGGGAGATAGCAATGCCTGCTCTCCGCCTCTGGCCTCCAGAGCCTCATTTCTTTCTCACTTCCTGGTCCTGGAGACATAATTTCTGGGGAAGGAGTTTCCACCAGGAAAGAGCTAGGTCTGGTTTTATTCTTTTAGTGGGTAGGTTCCTTTGATGGAGGCCCACAGCCTCCCAGGTGACATGAGGTCACTATGGAACTCCAAATATTTTAGTACTATTGTAAATTTAAATATTTTAAATCTAATAGCTTTGAAAGAATGAAAACCAGCAGCCTGCAACTATCTCTTCCTACCAATCATGTTTTTCTGGTTACTAAGGTCATTTTTTAACTTTTTAGCCCTTTGTACAGTTAGCACTATGTGATACTATCTTCAGCTATGTGTTAATTGGCTTCATATATCAACTTTGGACAATCTATTAATATTCCTATAGGATAGCTGATGACTTAGCTCCTCAATTCCACCCAACACCTCCTCTATCTTCCAAATGTCATCGTGATAATTTTTGGTTTTGCAATTGTTAGTATTTACAATATTGTGACTATGTAAATATTGTTCATTGCAGTATAAAATAGTGTATTTATTTCAATTTCTTTTTTTAAGATGCCTTTTGTTTTTCTTGCAGTTTATAATCAGCTTTCTTTTTCTTTGCTCTTGCTCTTCATAGTATCTTTGTGTTTGGAGGGAAGGTTGGTTTTACCTTCAAGTGCTCCATCCTGACCATGCTGTCCTTTTTTGTTATTGAGACCTCCTTTTGGGGCCGTCTGACCTCCTGCTTCTATCTGGACATATACTTTCTTAGTTCAAATCCTCTAAGCATTACCAAAGTTACATAACATAGCACGATGAAGAGAGATAATAAGGCATCGTGATGCAGCAGCCTAACTTCTGCAAAGTTCCACAAAGTCTCATAAAACAAAGAACTCCCTTCTTCCCTAGTGCTAAACTGAGAATTCCCCCAACTGTGACTTCATACACACTCCATTAGACATTCACGAAGTACAGTGTCTGATGCTCAGCTAACACATATTTCCTGAAGTGGGTTGCTGACGAGGGTTCTGAACATAATTCCAAGTCAGACAACCCCATCTGAGCATCATGGTTAATTTATGCCACTCTCTTCTCTTTTATCATTGGTTCATCTTTCAACATTCACACCAAGTCACGTGTCTTTGGTTTTGCAAGTATTTGCTCTGCTTTACCTATCCTGCAAGCTTTCTCCTTTTACTTAGACTATTACTGGAAAATAATGTATTCCAAGAGAACTTGGAAGATTACCTGCATGGAACCTTCTGATGTGTTGATTGAAACTGTCACTCCCGAGTCCTAGCCAGACTTTCTGCATCAGGTCCTCTGGAAGCAAGGATGGGAAGCTGTACCTTCAGTGAGGTTCCCAGGTGATTGTCATGCATGCTGCAGCTCTAGACCAACTGCTGATACACACTGTCCGTCACTGACCCTTTCTCGTAGCTCAAGTGGGACAACTGGCCCAACCTCACTCCTGGCGCTAGAACCACTCCCGTTAGAGGAGATCATCTCATAATTCTTTCCCATTTGACAGCTGTTCTTCGAGCTCATTCAGTGGTAATTCCATTCACTGTGACTATGCTAACCTCTAAATCTGTACAAGATCTCATCACTTACTGGGCATGGCACCTTTATAGATTCTCTCGTGGATCCAGAGGCTGTCTGTCTGGTTTGCCTGGAAAACCTCCTCCCCATCCTGTCATCCATGTGCCTTTGCAGCTCAGGTTGTGCCTTCACCCCCTACAGCTCTTTAGCTCTTTACCCACCACGAGTCTCTATTTATTTCCATTTATTCAGGAAAACAAACACTGTGGTCTCAAGAAGATTTTAGTGAGTTTTACATGTGCCAAGGGCTCCCTGATCACAGAGTATGCAGTGGGTTGAACTTAAACAGGTGCTTCAGAGCTTCTCAGAGGCTCACAGTGGTCATGTCTACCTGCTGTCATGCTCCAAAAGGCCTATCATGAGGCCTTCTCATTTCAAACTTATTTGAACACTAAATCCTTTTGTCTAGGTACATTCTTCCTCACCCACTTTGACACACACACACACACACACACACACAATTCAAAATTGTTCTACTGAAACTTTTCCTAAAAATACTGACATAGCATCGGAGTTTGTGAGACCCTAGTGCAAGAAAGAAGAGAGGTCAGGATCTGATCTTATAGAGAAGGAGATAACTCTGAGCCAGAGATTAAAGAGAAAGAATCGTCCCCCTAACAGACAACCTTTCTGTGAATGGGTATTCAGCTAATGGACAGTCCCCGGGACAAGCTACATCTGTCTTTGAAAATTTGCAGGTAATTAGGGCAGGACAAGGCAGGTGATAAAAATGACTGATTGCAACTCGGGCACATCTCACTCAGAGAGGTCGGAGCGGGTGGTGGAAAGCTAGCACATACGAGCTCTGGCTATCACAGGCCACCCTCCTGGGGGCCCCTCCACGCTGGCCAAGAACAGTGAGCTTGCTTCTGTCCGGTCCTCTCAGTCTCCAAGAGAATCCAGAAATCTAGACTTGTGCGTGACTTGTAAATGTTGGCAATAAATTTGAAACAGTTTTTTGAAACACTCTGTGGGCCAAACTAAATACATCCAAAGGGCAGGGAGCAAACTCAGTCCGGCTGCGTGGCTATTTCTGCAGCGCAAACATTACATCTAATGCAGCCGGGTCAGGTCTGAGGGCAGAATGGTTTGCTAGAAGGATGGTGACATTTACAGGCACACAGACTGGGCTTTTCAATCTTGGCTCTGGCACTTGCTAGCTACGTGACTGTGAGCACAACCCTCACCCACCCTCGTGTGAGCTGAGCAATAAAGAAGGGAGTACAACTAAACAACAAATCAAAACATGGCGTTCAGTGCTGTGGGTTAGAGTTTTCTTTGTTTTAACTTTCCTTTGCTGAAGTCTTCTCTGCCTTCTGAATTGTCAGCCTCAGAGGAGGGGCAAATCCATTGCCAGGCCCAGTCCCACAGTCTGGTGTCAGGGACCAGTAAACCCAGGCATGGTCTTCCAGGCAACCTGAGTTGGAATCCCTGCATCACGATAATCAGTACCATGACTTGAGGCAAGATGCTCAACCACATAAGCCTCAGTTTCTTCATCGAGGACAGTGTGAGAAATGTCTAGGTTGTCAGGATGCCGAATGCCTGTACACAGTAAGTGCTCAGTAAAGATCAGTAAGTGCTCAGACAGTAACCCACACACATCTATCCAGGCATCCATCCACCCACTGAGTTATTCCCATAGAGAACACAGCTGAGTGACGAGCTCAGGATGGAGGTACAGCAGGGCCTGCCCACTGGCCTGTCCTACTGGGCTGGGCGTCCACAGGTGTGGGCAAAGGGAGTGAAGGCCCCAGGGAAGGGGCAAGTTGCCTTGAGTTCCTGGAAGCCTCTCAGTGAGAGGAAAGCAAGCTAAGCCACACCTGCATGCGAAAGGCAGATGGGCAGGAAGTGGCTGCTTCACTGCCTCACCAGGAACTGGTCCTTTGTTAGGCAGGAGAAAAGTGAATGAGGAGGGACATCGAGCCTGCTCATGGGGCCGTTCACAGCCATCACACACTTACTGCTCCCTGGCCTTTTCGGGGCAGACTTTCCATGGCCAGCGGCTGCCACCCCCACCCCCCAGTCCCCACCCAAGACTCCAAGCAGAGCATGGCATCTTCTAGGCACAGTGCTTCTCGACCTTGGCTGCAAACCAGATTCATCTGGGGATTCAAAAAACACCGAGGCTGAGAAAAGAAAATGCCCTCATGTTCTGGGGCATGGTCTGGGCATCAGATTCTCAAAGGCTCCTCTGCTGGTTCTTCTGAGAATCCCTGAGTCACTGGTTCCAGGTTCCCAATACCATTTCCCTGCTGTCTCCACACATGAGGGTGGAACCAAGGCTTTGCCCTCCCTGGCCTGCCCCTAACCACCAATACACATTTGCATATGCGCAGTGTCACACATGTGCGTGCAGGCACCACACAAACTCACACATCCTCCCCCAGTAAGAGGATGTGGTCAGTGGTGATGCAGAACACACTGCAGTGTGATTTGCTCCTGTTTCCTCCTCTTCAGCTTGCTCTTTCTTTCTTTCCTTTTGCTTTTCCCCATTTCCCTCCTCATCTGATGCCCCATGGAAGGACAGAGCCTGTGGTGTCAGATCCCCTGGGCTGGAGTCCCAGCTCTGTCATTCGCCAGCTTGACAACCTTGAGCAAATGAATCACTTAGCCCCTCAGACCTTCCCTGTCTGCCAAATGAAGACAATAAAACTCTCCTTATGAGGTCCTGGGGGACCTGAGAGAGCTCATGGACCAAGCGGTGCTGGGCATAAGACCAGGTGGTCAGTAGGCACTGGCACCTGCCCTTCTGTACCTCCTTCTGGGCTAGCTCCGCTCCAGGATGAACAATAGCTGGACCAAGGTGCATGCACGCTGCCCCCGGCCACTCACTGTGGTCACATCGGATGACCACACTTGACTTCACCTTGCTGAGCTTTAGTTTTGCATATGAAGGTGATAAGGGATTTCCATCTAGAATGAGATAAGCACTAAGAATGATGCAGAGGAGTCCCTGAGAAGTAGTAGGGACAACCTGCACTCCTGACAGATTTTAGGGTGAAAGTTAGGAATCACCTCTGTGGGCAAATCCAGAGGGCAGGGCAGAACTACAGGCAGACTGAAGATCCCGAACTGCCCCTCCTCTGGCTGGGCACCTTGCTGCCCAGAGGCTGTCTGTGCCTCCAGGTGCTCTGTTTATGATACCACATGGCATTAAAAGTTACTTATGGCCCAGCAGCCCCCCCAACCCTCCCAGAGACTCCATGTTTACATGAGCACCCCTCAGGGCCACTCGGTGGTTGTCACCCTGGTGTCGCACAGCTAATGATGGGCCCTTGGGTCTGCCTAACCCAAATGCTGCTCCTCGGGTGACAGCATTGCTCCCCTCCTGCAGAGCCAGGAGTCCTTTACCCTTCGACCCTCCATCGCAAGTCCTGGCAGCTTTCTTCCAAATGCAGTCAGAAGCCAAGCCCTCCATCCATAGCTGTGGGTCCTCCCTGGCCCCAGCTGGGATACCGTGGTGGCCTCCAGATGTTGCCCTTGGCCTCTCTCAGTTATCCTCTACGGCACCAAGAGTATTTTTATGAAGCACAATTCTGTCATTGTTTCAAATTATTACTTAATGAGCACTTGCTTTGTTCCCAGTAAGGTGCTAGGCTCTAACAGCTTTGCATCCCTGAGCCAAGAGGAAGCCATTTTGGCATCACGCCTGCTTCTCTCTTTCCTCCCCTGCCTCTCCCACCTGCAACTGCAACCTTCACACCTGTGATTGGTACCCTCCCCCAGCACCTGGCAGGTTTACTTCCTTTTTCCTGGTCTTTGGGGAGGGGAGCATCCTGATGTCAGTGAGGCTTCCTGCATCTGCCCCCCATTCCCAGCTGCACCCCTGCTCCACTTTTCCTAGACGAGTGTCACCAGTGACTGTCACCATTGACACTCTGTGTGATCGCTTTGGATGTCTTCTCTGTGCCACTCCCACAGCAACACATGCTCCAAGGATGGAGCTGCTACGTCCCAGCACCGGTACCCTAGGTCACTAAGCCCTGAGAGGAGGCCATGTGGGTTTTGGTGTCCTGGCTTGTTTACATGTCTGCCCTCCTTGGAACGTGAGCCCTCTGGGCAGGCATGTGTCAGCACCAGGCTTTGTGCCGAGGACACCCTAGGGAACAAGCTTCCTGGGTGTCTGGCCTGGATGCTGTCCTTGCAGGGCTGCCTAACCAAACGATGGGTGCTGCCTATGTTTGCAGAGGTGGTAGGCGTGGGCTGCGTCTTGGATGGGGTGCGCTACAGCAACGGAGAGTCTTTCCAGCCTAGCTGCAGGTACAACTGCACGTGCATTGGCGGTGCAGTGGGATGCACGCCACTGTGCCTCCGTGCACGCCCTCCGCGTCTCTGGTGCCACCAGCCCCGACGGGTGAGAGTGCCAGGCCAGTGCTGTGAACAGTGGGTGTGTGAAGATGACGCCCGGAGACCTCGACAGACCGTGCTGGGTGACACCGCAGCCCTGGGTAGGTGCAGGCACAGAATCTAGGGGATTACAGAATTCGGGGAACTCTGGTCCCTCTGCATGACTTGGATGCTGAGGCCCAGCATCCAGTCCACATCTCACTAGGTGGGCAGGCTTGGGAAAGCCACACCTCTCTCGGTCCCCATTTCTCATCTGTAGAATGGAAATTTCCTCATCTTCTGTCTATCTTATAAGATCCTCCCAGCATAAAAGGAAGAAGTACTTTGCAAAGAAAAAAAAGGTCACAAGCACACTCTATTATTATCTGTTACAGAGTTTGGGGGTGGAATGGAGGAAGGTGGGCATATGGGTACTTAGGGAGAGGGGCAGGGAGGGAGAAGGTGGCTTCATCCAGGTCCCCCTGATGTGGAGGATAGGTGAGCAGGTGAGGCTTCAGCCAGGTAATCCTGTTTACAGGAAGTCCTGGAAAGAAAAGACAAAGAAAGATTTATTTGTTTCCTCACTGCCTTCTGGAGCCTAGTCCAGTGCAGAACACCTAGCAGGTACCTAATTAATGTTGGACATTTGGCTAGGTGAATGGATGGATGAATAGATGGATGGATGGACAAATGGGTAGATGGATAAGTAGATGGATGGGTGGATGGATGGATTGAAAGATGAGAGAATGGATGGTTAGATGGGTGGTGGATGAGTGGATGGGTGAGAGATGGAAGATGGATAGAAGGAGGATAGATGGCTGAATAGATTGATTAATGGATGGGCTACCAAGGATCTAAACTATAACAGTGGGAGTAGAGACGGTGAGGAAGGGAAAGATGCAAGGGACAGTGCTTGCGTGGGACTGCCGGTGTTGGCATCCCACCTGTGCCTACATGAAATAGAACCAAGCGTGGAGTTGCCTCCTGGAGCACATAGTTCCCTAGGAGAGAAAGCAAGAGGAGCCTACTTGAGGCTAAAGAGATCAAAATGGTGGGACACAGATTGAACTTGTGGCCAGGTATACACAGAGGAGTATCTAATGGGCACAACAGTGGAGGGGAGAGAAGCAGGGAGAGAGCTCTGTGGTCTCCTGTTTGGAGCTGCCGATGGCGACATAGGAATAATACAGTGAGAGAGGGGGCACCTGGGGTAGAGGTGAGGGTGGGCCTGGCCTTTCAGGAGTCCCCAGATGAAGAGGAGATGAGGAGACACCGAGGAAGGTCGGGGGAGGGGGGAATAGGGAGCAGCTGATGCCTTGGAAGACAGAGGGCAGGCACGATGCTAGAGGAAAGTACTTCTCAGGCAAGTGGGCGAGGAGTAGCAAAAAATAGCACAGAGTTTGGGAGCTCAACATGTATGGCTAATTTGAAAACCACTTTAAGTGCATGAGATCACTCAGGGACTGTGTAGAGCTGAGTTTCTAGCCTCGCATGGGTAGCACTCAGGATGTGAGAGTCCGTGAGGCAGCAGCTGCCATGTCCCCTGCAGGATGCTAACAGCACCCTGGCCGCCACTCCCTGCATGCCATTAGCACCACACCCCAAGTGAGACGGTCCCCAAGGTGTGACAGCCTCAACCTCCTCCAGACACCGCCAGATGTGCCTGGGAACAAAATGGCCCTGGCGGAGAAGCAGTCCCCTGTGGAAGGGAAGAGGTGGCAGGGCAGCTGTTCCGTCACAGCCTTCACAGCAGGGCCGCACAAGGGTCACGGGGGCGGGGGGGTGGAGGCGGAGGCGGAGGCCGCCTGTGCATTGTGTGTGGCCCAGTGACCCCACTGTGACCCAGCTCAGGCAGAGCCCCGCAGCCCTGCGGCTTCCCAGGCTGAGGCGGAGGCGACCCAGAAACCAAAGCCTTTCATCCTCCAGACAAACCCCTTTCCTGGCTGGGCCTCAGCCTCCTGGGTGCTACCGCCTAGCTCTGCCTGCCCCGCCGCCCCTGTCCCGAGTGCCCCCCCCTCTCCTGCCTGCAGCCTCGGCCGGCCTCTCTCACTGTTCGCCCCCGCATCTGTTCAGAGTGTGCCCTGCGCTCCTGGGTGTCGCTGGGCTGAGGAAGAGGCACATTTCCCTTCTCCGTGTCCCCTGAGCCTCCTTAGGTCCCTTCTCCCGGTTTCTCTTTCCTTCCCCATTCTTTCCCTTGCTCCCTCTCTATCTTGCTCCCCTTCTCTCTCCTCCTCCTCTCTTCTCTTCTCCTTGCCCTTCCAGCCCTTTCTGTGCCTTCTGCCTCCACCTGCCACTTTCTCTTTCTCTTTCTCTCCCACGTCCCCTGCCTAGGCCCAGATGGAGTTTTCTCCTGTGTACCTGTGCCCTCTTTCTGCAGCCAGTTCTCTGTCTTGCTGGTCCTTATCTGCCTCAGTCCCTCTCTAGCTCAGTAGCATCCGTTTCTAAGATAGCAACTGAATGGCCACCTGCTCCAGATGCTGGACAGGCAGGGTTCCCCAGAGCAGCCTGAGAATAACCCTCAAGCTCACATGGACTCGGGCTCATGGAGGGCCAAGGACGTTGTCTTTTCGGACCTCAGCCCTGGAGGGCCATGTATTGCCAGTCCCTTTGCAGAGAAAGGGCCGGAATCACACAAGTGAGTATGAGCTCCAGACGTACACAGCTTGGAAGCAGCAGTGCTGAGAGTTGAACCCAGGGAGTTGGACACTGATGCCTGGAGTCCCTGATCCACCACACCGCAAGCATCACCATAGTGAAGTGTTAGGTGCTAGAATGTGGGTCCTCACCTTCGAACTCCCCCAAATTACTTTTACCTGTGCAGGGCCAGGGGCAGCATCTCTCTCACCTCTCATTCTCAGCCCCTGTCTTGGTACAGAAACCATCCAGATCCAGAATCTGTGGTCCCACCAACCCAAGGCAGATACTATGGTTCTAACCAGGCGACTGAGACCAGAGTGAGGCATCCAAGATCACACAGCTAGGGATGGAGGAGAGGAGGATTTGAACTCCTGGTCCACCTGTCTCTAAAGATGATTTTCCTTCCATGCACTGTGCTTCCTTTCTTGGTCAGAAAAATATAAGGAGCTTAGAATGTGTCCCTCTGACCCTGGGTGTCGGTGTTGGTTGGTAGCCTGTTTGTCCTCCGAGGGAAAGGACAGCACAGCACCTCCATCTCTCTGTCTCTGTCTCTGTCTCTGGCTGACTGCTCACTCTCTCCTCAAGTGTAGGGGACCCCAGCCTCTTTCCTACAGTGACGGTCAGGCTCAGGGGCGGGTGGTGGCTCAAGTCTCATGGGGACTCTGGTGTCTTTGTACAGCAGCCGTAAGTGACGTGGAACCCTGGCACGGGAACTGTCTACCCTACACCAGCCCATGGAGTCCCTGCTCCACTAGCTGTGGTCTAGGCATCTCCACTCGGGTCTCCAATGCCAATGCCCAGTGCTGGCCTGAGCAGGAAAGCCGCCTGTGCAACCTTCGGCCGTGCGACGTGGACATCCGCCCACACATCAAGGTGGGTCCAGAGTGGACAGAGGCAAGCGCCTGAGACGTGACTGGCAGACAGTCTGGGCTTGGAACTACTCCCGTATGAGGCCACTTGTAAAACGGGATCATTAAAGCTCCTGTGATTCTCAGAGTAATTTGTCACTGGGTCAACGCATTGTGAATTTCACCCCATGAAAGGTTTTGAGGTCCCTATCCTGTTAGAATCAAAGCCACTCCAGAGAGAGCCTGGGGACTCTCCAAACTTTTCTTCTGTAGTGATGCTGAGGGACCTTCACTGACTCCTACCCTCCCAACCAGGCCAGGCCACACCCTTTGGCCCCAGCACTTAGGAAAGCCACCTGGGGTGTCCTGAGGAGCGCGCCACTGGGCCCCTGACAGGTGGAATCAGGTGCCTTCTGCTACTGTAGGCACATGACTGGCCAATCTCTTCCCACTGCTGGGCCTCACATCCCACTGTCACAACGTTTGTATTTATCTCTAAAGTCCCTTCCCACTTTGAGAGTCTCAGGTGAT
The DNA here is from genome assembly GCF_000247695.1 of Heterocephalus glaber. The sequence goes on along the minus strand of NW_004624735.1, from coordinate 22,795,423 downwards.
GAAAATAAAGCAGCAGAGGCCCTGCAGGGTGTGTCCCGGTGCTCAGTCAGACCTGAATGAAGCTTCCGTGCTTAACTCAGTGCTCCTCGCTCATGCCTTAGTCGGGACTCACAACAAAAACAGAAAAACCAAGCAAAGCTCAGTTCTGGCTCCCTTTTGGGAGCCCAGGTGATTTCTGGATTGGGCGGAGGGGAGATTTCCCAGCAGACAAGACAGCCAGACTTCCTGCTGTCCTTTTCCAATATCCAGCCTTGCTCCTTGTCCCTGGGAAGAGCTTCCCCATCTTCTCTTGTTGGTCACCTGGATGCATCCCTCCTCTTTCTCCTTCTTTTTCTTCTCTTTGCTTCCTCTTTCTTCCTCTCTGTTTATTTCCCTCATTGTGCTGGCCTTTGTGTGTTCAGAGCTTCCTGCCCAGCAGGTCCTCAGTACATAGTCTGAACTGAGAAGATGAATGGAAAGATATCAACAGCTAGGGAAATGACAGCACAGAATTGTGTTTCTATGATTGTGTGTCCTAACTGGGTTTCATGAATATATACGCTTCATGCCTGGGTCTGCTTTACCCCAGCTCTGTCATTTCTTGTACATAGTAGGCTGCAAGAACCTTAGTTCAACATGTTTAGTAAATGCTTACTATGCACCAGGCATGACATTACAAGAGGTGTTCAAAACATATGGTGCATGTTTAAACTTAAAAAATCATTGCAGTAAAAGAAACATTGCCTTTAGGTCCCCTCAAAATCCTCCCCCCTTTAAAAACACACTTATCCCATCATTCCTGCCACTTTCTGAAGCAGTTCTGCAAGTTCTCTTGTGTGAGTATCTTTATAAAATGTGATTTTAAAAAAATATGGTGAATCCTGCTGCCAAGTGCCATTCCGGGGAAAGACAGGCTCATAAAACACATAATAGTGCATCCTCATCCATCTTATTCATTGAATATGGCTCCTTGCGACTTCTAGCTCTTCCCCAAAGTCAAAATAAGCACAAATGTAAATGCTTTCAATCGATTCAGGACATCAAAACAGGCATGACAGCACAACTAAAGGCACTTACTTCAGAAGACTTCCAGACCTGCTTCAAAAGTAGGAAGAACAGTAGGATAAGTGTGATCTAAGCTAGGAGAAGTACTTCATTAAGAGTTGATGGCAATATGCCTTTCACTGTAATATGTTTTTTGAAAATGTAAACAGTGACCATATTTTTCAATCACACCTCATACATCATAGAAATGCAGAAAGAGCCCCAGGTGGTCCACAACCCCATGGAAGGACAGAGTCACCTTTCAATGATGTCCAGTGTGGTTGAATTGGCTGTGTAGTCCATGTACAAGAGAGGCTGGGGGAAGCACAGGAGGGAAGCTTGGGTGAAGCCTGGCCCTACTGTGCACCCCCCATGCCAGCCCTGCCACTGACTAGCTGTGGAGCCCGCTGGCTGAAAGAGCTACCGAGGTTCCCCATGTTGGCAAAACTGTGACAAGTGGGCATTGGCAAGGCAAAAACTCAGGAGAGGACGGAGACTGTAGGCTGTGAGATCCAACCTTAGCAAAGCAATTGCTGGGTGATCCTCATTTTAAGCCTGTGCAATGTGACTGGGTCTCTATTGTTTGTGCATGCTCTTCCTTACTCAAAGATGCTGGGAATCTTAGAGTAAGACAAAGCACACAGTGAGTGACAAGGGTTGCGGGAAGGTGGTGTGGTCCATGCCCTGAACATCTCAACCAAGAGCTCCTTTCATTTCCTGCAGGAAGGGAAGAAGTGTCTGGCTGTGTTCCAGCCAGAGGCGCCCATGAACTTCACTCTTGCGGGCTGCGTCAGCACCCGCACCTACCGACCCAAGTACTGTGGAGTGTGCATGGACAACAGGTGCTGCATCCCCTACAAGTCCAAGACCATCGAGGTGTCCTTCCAGTGTCCTGAGGGGCCTGGTTTCTCCCGCAAGGTCCTGTGGATCAATGCTTGCTTCTGCAACCTGACCTGCAGGAATCCTAATGATATCTTTGCTGACTTGGAACTCTACCCTGAGATCTCAGAAATTGCCAACTAGTGGGGTGCAAATCATGGGGTTCAGGACCTGGCTAAATGCTCTAAACCAGCCAGCACTCTGAGGCCAATAACGTCACAATTGAGCCTTCTTTGGTCTAGTGCTTACCCACTTCTAAAAACTCCGATCTGGACCTTCAGCCTTCTGTCCTGTCTTCCACCACCTAGATGATCCATGATGGTGCTGCTCAGGTCCAAACAATAGGTGCCCCTGTGGGTGGTATTTTGCATCACACCAAAGAAAGTGCTGGTTTCTAGCTGTTTGGATGAAAGCAATCTCACCCTTGCTGAGTCATTGGAAGGCCTGCTGGATCTTGTCCAGGTCCCAAGGAGTGGACCCAGCTAGATAATCCAGTATCACAGATTCTTTCTCTAGTGGCCAACTCCAAGGAGCCCTTAGGTCCATATAGGAGGACGGATGGGATTGGGGACAATGGAAGCTTTTACCTGGGCCCTTTCACATAGTATTCTGAAGGGCATTTCTGTCCGTAGTACATAAAAGGAGCTTTGATTCCAGATTTCTGTACCACAGCAACACCAGACATTTGTCAAGTGAGGTGAATAGTTGTTTGGTTTTGATGCTCAGTGAAGAGTTGTATTTGTCAACCTGGACATTGCTGAGGTTCAATTTATTTTCACTCCTGCACTGAGAAGGATTCAAACTGGGTTCATCTCAGTCAGAAATGTGATTTGAGAAATTTTACTTTTGTCCATGGGGGAAGCGCCCAGTCAATAGTGCAGGGTCACAGCAAGGTCAGCCAGTTTCAGAAGCATAACGGACCAAGGAACTCATCGGCTGCTGACTGGCATTTTCATGGGCACTGGCCGGGATCTTCCTTGCATACTGACCCTCTTTCTGCCCAGGGCACTTTGAAACTGGTGGAGCCCCCTTTGTGCCCGACAGTGGTGTCCTAGAAGGTACTTCTCTCTTACGGTCCTTGATATCCTCTGAAGAGTCCTCTGAAGTCCAAACCAGACCTATTGGGTCAGGTATGGGTCAAACCAAGAACGGGTCCACACTGCATTAGCCTGAGGTGGCTTCTAGGGAGGGAGGTTGTAAGACCATGAGGTCCCTGAACCCAGGACTCATCTCTTTATGATGCAGGGACCTACTTCATACACCTTGGGTTGGCGGATCAAAACAATTCAATTTTCTGGTCTGAAGACAGAAGCTGAGCAGTTGCTTAGATATGGAAATACATTCAATAGAGGTAAAAGCCAAAAAAGAATTGAAAGCTAACAACAAAAAAAGAGAAGGTAGTTATAAATGGAAATGAAACTCTTATTTATTTCATTACTAGGATATGTTACTGTCATAGTCTTTGATTCATTATCTTCTCTGTACATGGTTCTCCGTGCTTTCCATACACTTGCTTATTGAATCTTCATGATAATATTGAGAAGTTCTCGTTATCATTTCTAGTCTTACAAATGTGAAATGGAAGCTCAGAAATGCAAAGAAAAACTTGACTGGAGCCACCCACCTGGTAAACGAGGGAACTGGAATTCAAGTCCAAATGGGACTGACCTCATAATTCATATTTTTCCTGAGCTTTCAAATGTGCTGGAATAGCCAAACAGTGAAATAAGCAACTTCTTGCTATTATTTTTTGCTTTTATTATTGTCTTTCTAGATTTTATTCCAAAAGAAGTGTCTGATTTTCCAATGACTTAGGCACTTAAGCATCCCCCAAAAGTAGGATAGACAAAAATTATGCATTCCTTAAGATTATCCCCTCCTTCAAATAAGAACCACCTCGGATCATGCATTTATAAGTGATTGCATTTACTCAGCACTGTGTACTGGGCTGATATGCAGTTACTCATGAGGAAATTGCATGCAGCCTGCAGAGGGTTTCTTCAACAGAAAAAGGAATCAGGAATTTGCCCTCCTTACTCTGACCTCCCAAAGGCCTAGCACAGTGCAAGGCATTCAGTGGTGCTCAATATGTATTTGAAAAATAAAATAAGTTGTACATATGTTTCTACCTTTATTTAGAAGCTCTCTTCTTGAAGTTGTGTTAAAATCTAATTTTTATCAGTGAAAATCTTATATTAAGCACCATAGAAGCAACAATATTTTAAAGAAATGTATATTCGTGTATGTACAAAAATTCTCATGTAAAGAGAACTTACTCCATCCATCATCTCTGTTGAGTCTTGTTGGATTTTCTTGGAAGAGAAATACCTACCATCTACAAGGCTAGATAACAGCTAACCCCATATGAGATTCGGAAGAACTCCAAGAGTCAGGTTCTAAATAATTTTTTTTTCCCACTTGGGAAACTGAGCATAGCTTCCAAGAGCTTAGGAAACCTGGCTGGAGGAGTTGGGGGGTTATCTTGGAATAGCAAGACGGGGTGGCCAGTGTCATTAAGTTACTGCTGGTTTTGAGAAGTGGATCTGACCCATGCAGGTCCAAAGAGAATATCTTTGAACAATGTGTTGAAGTCATACGGAAGGGTACTTAGGCCCTTCCTTGAACAAGCTCTTTCTAATAGAATTATGCTGCCATGATGAGTGCCCCAACACAAGAAACATTAAGAATGATGATACTGAAACTCGTTTCCATTTATTGAGTCTTTAGCTAGTGCCAACCACTATGCTATATTTTGCATTATCTCTCCATGTATTGCACCCATGTTGACTACACATGCCTTCCCTTTTCTATATGGAAACTCTGAGATTTGAAGGGACTGAGAATTTGGGACTCAAATCCAAGCTCAATTTATTCTACCTTGCCCTTGGGGTGGCCCTCAGGTAGAACCTGGATGACTCCTCTGAGACTGTCTCTGGCAAGGCTTCAAAGAGACCAAGGACTTGGGCTCCCTTGAGACTCTGTTCTGGGATGAAGGAGAGGCTCGCTATGGATTATTTAATCTTCAGAGAAAAAAATTCATGCTCACACCATCAGCAAATTTCCCTCGGGTACTTAGCTGAGAGAGGAAGGGAGTCCTGAACTCACTAAACCACTGATTTCTGCTAAACCCTGTGATAAGGGTTCAGGGGCCTTTGGCCCATGCCAGGCCTGCTGCTAGGAGCTTTATTGCCATATCTCATTTCAGCTTCACAGTGAACCCAGGACATGTGGCATTATCATGGTCCTTAGAGAGAAGATAGCTGAGTCTCACAGAATCAAGTAATTTGCTTGAAGTCTTATCAGCCAGAGAAGACCAGACCAGAACAGCAAACCTATCTGACACCTGAGCCATCTCTCCTGGGACTAAGCCTAGTTATCCTGCCCCTGAATCACAGGAAGACTTTACAGGAAATGTTTCATTGACAATAGCTTCAATTTCAGTTTTGAAGGCAATTTGGAGAGTGATTAAAAAAAGTAGATTCAAATAGCATGATTGTCTATACTCTGATATAATCGTACGTATGTGTAAGGATTGTGGAGAAGTAATGCATCCTGGGACTCTTATGTTGAATGATATCACTGCTTTTTAAGGACTTGTTTTGATCCAAAATAATCACAATGATAGCCCTGCATAGCTGGGAATCATGAATGGTCATAACAATTAATTAGGTATTCCCACACAACATATGTGTGTATGTATATGTATGTATGTATCTATTTTCAAAATGTGACTTAATATTTAAATATTCCTAATGCCATTTTTGTAAGTGACCAAATGATCCATATGAAGAAATGCCTTAGAATTTCCCATTAGAGGGAAAAGAGCTCTTGGGAAATCTGTCATGTTTTACAGTATTTCTCATTTTTCTCATGATTTGTGTAGCATAGAACATATTGTTGAACGTGAAGGATTTTTATTGCTCAAATTCTTTGTTTACAGCTTTTCTCTTTGAAGCAATAAATCATCAGCAAAGTAACTTAGTGGATTAGGTGGATTTTCTTGGGTATTCAGTTATGAGGCAAAGATGGGGCACTTAACACATTCAATCAATGCTTTGAGGGTGGGACATGCGTTTCAGATATTTATAGAGAGAGATAAAAAATAATTTAATAGTTTGGAAATGTGCTTAGGAATATAAATTCTGGAATCCAGAAAAGACCAGAGCCCCTGATGTATTCAGGCTCAGTGACACCTCCTCAATACCAGAGGCAATGTTTACCATTCACTCAGTTACTCATTTATTCAATGATTTTCTATATCCTCAACTAGTCTAGTTACCCTGGGGTCAGGGACCATGATGCATAGCACAGCCCCTGACACATGCAGGGGCTGAGGAAGCAGGAGTGGGTGGACGGACAGACTCTCTCCCCAGCTACCTGAGGAGCCAAGGGGCACAGGGAAGAGGTAGGGGCTTCGCTATACAAGGAAAAAGGCCTGACAGTGGGCTCCAGTGCATTTGAATGTACTTTACTCTTATTTGAGTTCCTCACTAGGTCATCTGGGCCTCAGTATCCTCAATGGTGAAATGCACAAAATGATTGTATCTACCCCTTGGGAGGATGTACATTAATACAAAATTTTAAAATAGAGCTCAAAACCTAGAAAACCCTCAATAAACTCATCTATTCTTAGCTGAGTCTGTTTCATCAGACACTTGGGGCAATCAACCAGGCTATAGTAAGGATTGCTGCCAATGTGTGTGTCTACACATTTAAATTATTTACTCTTTGGTAGATATAAAGTATCCTCAATATCAGTTGAGTGCTCTTTTATTTTAATCATAGGCCACTTAGTCACTGTGTCGGGCAACTTTCCCATTGCTAGTACACAGTCCCCAAAACCTGCAACTTAAAGGAGCAGAGGCCTAATTTGGTTCCTTGTTCAGGGGATTCAGTCCATGGTAATCTGAGTCAAAGGCAGAAACATCACGGTGGAAGGGCCTGGCAGAGGGAAGCTGCTAGTCTCATGGCCAGGAAGCAGAGAGAGAGGGAGGAGCTGGGGAAGGAGACAGGCCCTCCAGTGCTGACATGCCTCTTTCAATCAGGCCCCACCTCTTCACAGGGCATTCAGCCGTGAGCTCATCAGCGGATCGGTCCACTGAGGAGTGTAGTGGTCCCACAATTCAATCACCTTCCAAAAGCCCCACTTCTGAACACATGAGATTTTGAGAGAAGATTCTAGATAGAAACCATAACAGTTTCTTTTAAAAAAAAAAAACTGTAACTTTGGAGCTTGGTTAAAGTTCAGTGGCTGAGGGTGAGAGAGAAGGCCGCATTCCAGGTTGAGACTCTGAAAATAACCCATTCCTGCCTCTGTTGCTAGCCTTGCACTGTGCAGAGGAGAATTTTCAGTTGTGATTTTTCAAAATCTAGGTTTGGATTCTTGGAGCAGCTGAATTGCTATTGCTCAGCTCTCTATTTTCCAGCACTGGGGATTAGAAGGCTTCTGATCCTCAACAAGTTCTTGCTGTCCTCATGGCTTCCGGTCAGAGGAGTCAATCCTGTGAGGGTTCAGTCTCCTCGCAGGATGCACACTTCTCTCACATCCTGCAAAATGTGCTCCTAAATGCCAAGTTATGTAAGTTGGTGTCATTTCTGCTCCACAAGTATCAAAAGAAGGAGCAGGTGACCATGAAAGAAATGCGGCATGTTCTGCCCCACGATTACCGTCACAACTTCCCTCTGAACTTTTGGGAACTCTGTGAGTCCATGTATCTGGGCTTTGGCATTAAAATCACGAAAGTGAATCACTCTGGCAATACATATGAGCTAGTCCCCATTTTGCGTCTTACATATAGTGGGATACTAGGTGGCGATGATGAAAGAATCATTCTCAAAATCAACATCATTATATTCGTCCTGTCTTTAATCTTCATAGAGGGCCACTGTATCAGTGAGGAGGACCTAACTGAAAAAGTGAAAAGATGGGACATGTTAGCTCAGTCTGAGCATATTCATTTTGAGGAAGCCTGGAAATTCATCACTGAGGATTTAGTACAGGAAGAGTACCTGATGTACCGGCAGATTCCTAACAGTGATCCTGCTCGCTATGAGTTCCTGTGGGGTCCAAGGCCCCACGCTGAAACCAGCAAGATGAATGGAACAGGTCCCAAGTCTTACCCAGAACTATATGAAGAGGCTTTGGGAGCAGAACTAGGTATACAGCCAGGGTTCCTGAGAAACAGGGGATATTGCACAAGGGTCTCAGTGAATTTGTTCTCCCCTGAGGAGAAATGAGGCCCATTTTCAGTCTCTGTGGAGAGCAGGCAGTTTTCTAAGTAGTGAAGGGCCAGGGGAGGGGTCAAATAGCACACATAACATCTTGCTGTCTCTTCTACTTGGGTTACTTGGAAATGGACAGGGGTTTTCTTTATGGTTTTTTGAAGTATTGGTCCTTTTGGGGGAGACTGAAGTAGCTTGCGTATTTAGTGAATGGTATTGATCTCCTGTGTATTTTTAATTTGTGATGTTGATGTTTGTGTTTTCTGATGGGAATGTGATTTTGTGTGACATTGATCACAAATGGAGTGCCTTTTCCATTCAAATGTAACAGTCTTTCCTGTTTTATCATAGAAACAGAAAAACTATTTAATTATTTATGATAAAATGGGACTGGAATAGGAATTTCCTTGAAAATTGTAAGTTTACATCTAGTTAGAGGGACCCTAGAAAAAGTGATAAGGATGAAAATCAAATATTGGCTGCTGCTTATTTCTTTTCCCCTGTTGATGTATACTATGAAACTTATATTTATTGCATACCTGAAAAAAATACTGTAACTTTACTTACAGCCCAGCTTAGGGCAGAAAGAACATGCTACTCTTCTCTGTGTCTCCCACACCCAGCCCAGCAAGAGCACATGCTCAGCTGTGTGAGCAGATATGCAGGTGGCTGGGACCGATGCAATGAATGACCCTTTTGATCCGTTCTGGCCAGATCCCACATAGTTCCGAAACACATGATGATATCATAGTAAAGGTCAAGGGGAGGCTTGATTCCACTAACAAAATTTGTCTCATGAACTGTTTCCAAGAATACTTTTATCCCAAAAGGTAATTGTTTTCAGTATTGAAAGCTGGATCATGGAGTGATATAAGTGCCTCAAATTAAGAGAAATGTGTAGATTTTGAGAGATATTTCCAAAGATATCAGGTGTCTGAAGTTTTGGGAAAATGGGATTTGGAAATATAGCCAGAGTGTTTTATTATAAAAAGTAGAGAGGTGGCCAGGTCTAATCGCACACAGCTGTAGTCCCCACCACTCACTAAGTTGAGGCAGGAAATCTCTTGAGCTAAGAGATTTGAGGCTACCCTGAGGAACACAGTGAGACTCCATCTCTAAAAATGTACATAGTGAACATGTCAGGATTTCTCGTTGTCTCCTCTCACACAACAAAAATGCAGAGGTTTCCTCTGTTGTCAGAAACCCAACTACTACCTGAGTTTGGATTCTCTCTGAATGTAGAGCTGAGTGAAGGAGACTTGTAAGGAGAAGAGAGAGCGGCCATAAAACCCACGTGCTGTCTCGAACATTCTGTACAGAATGTCTCTGGATCTCCACTCTGAGGCTCCTTACCCTTGATTTTTACATAATACTGCCAATGTAGACTTACCAGACTGTCGCATAAAAAGGGAGAGGGAGGTGGAAGAAGCAAGGCTATGGGCAACAGTGAAACAAACAATCTCAGCCTACCAGCCAAGAAGAGGGGGAAGATTAAAAACGCGATGAAAAGCATCATAAAAGCAGGTTGACTGGGTCTGTGTAGATTGCTCAGTGGAGGAACAGATGCACCCCAAGCCACTAACACCTTGCAGGCATCACATCTTAGTCTGGAGAGCTCACTGGTCCGCAACCCTGAGATCTCCACTGGTGTCGGCATGTGCTCAGCAAATGGTTTTAACAGGCAACAAGGGATGTGACCCAGTTTAGAAATGGCTAGGCAAGCTGTTTAATCTCTGAGCTTTGTTTTCCTTATCTGTGAAGCAAGACACATCTTCCTGACAATGGATAAGGAGATGCTATAATGCATACTCAGTATTCCTATTAGTAGAGGAAGTGTCTGTCTGCTTGTTTATCAAAATTCTCCTGTTAGTGTGATTCTGGGCTAACCCTGAAGAACTCACTAGCTGGTGCAGTGAAGGATACATACAGTGGCCTGCATGGCAAATGCTGCAGGTGTCATTTCTCTTGCCTCCTGGGAAGGACTGGGCATTTGGGAAATGCTTCTCAGAGACAGGATGAGGAAGCGATGCTCTGCAGTAGTGAGCCCAGCTGCAGGACATTTGCTTGTGTACGAAGGACACATCAACTTCACTTCCACTTCCTCAGAGCCCCTGCTACTGCAGATGAGGGGTAGGAGTGGTGGGACTTGAGCCCAGGTATAGCTGATTGGACATCTGAGCCAAACTCGACCAGTTAAATTCCTCTACTTAAAAGACACAAAGCAGGCCAGGGATTTAGCTCAGTGCTTCTGCCGCCTGCTTTGCAAGCGCAAGGTCCCAAGTTTGATCCTCTGTACAAACAAAACAAAACACAAAGCTTTGATTGGTTTTGGGTTCAAGAATGGAAAGGTCAGGTAGCCCTTTGGTTGGGGCTAGCAGCATTTTATGCTTCAGAGTTGCAGAGAAATCTGACCCAAGAAAGGAGGCTGATCTGTTTGCTCAGACCCCTCCCCCACTACTATTTCCAACTCAAGGCTTCAGCTCCTAGGTTCCCAGGGGCACCAGGGAAGGGCTTCCACGAAGCCTAAGAAGCTCCAGACAAATACATGAGCAGATGGACTTCCATCTAGGGACCAATGCAGTGACTCACGGCAAGCTGTGTCTGAGAAGAAGCTATGAGGAAGCGGTTGCAGGAGACTCAGACCCTGCTTCAGCCTGAGCCTAGTGCATGCTTCCTCTCCCAACTGCTTCTAAAATGCAAGGTTGGGGATGTGAAACCAAAAGGAGCAGCTAGAGCAAAAGTAGATCTGTAGCTGGCAAAACAGTGTCTGGGCACCCCACCTGCCAAAAGCATCCAACCGGGCAAATATCCAAGCTGTTCCTGGGTTTCCAAGCCTGATCCAGCAAGCCCAATGGTCTTTGGGCTACCCCACTCCCCAAGGTGGACTGAGACAGCCCATTGCCCTCTACCAGACCCAAAGCAGGAAAGAAGGGCACTATCTGTGAACCAGTGTGCTTCCTGCCCCACTTGGGAAGCAGAGCTTCTTAATGAGAGCTCTTTGGACCCTCCGGCACATAGACTCTAATGGCCCTGTCCCAGGAGGAGGCAAAATGCATCTTCGTTTCCACTAGCCTCTAGTTGCAATTTAGCATTCACCTCTCTATAAACATAGGCAATAAATCCCAACAACATTGCGAGCTGTGGTCACAGGCAGGGGCTTGTCACAGCTGAGGGGGCTGTCTCAAAGCATGCTGGCCATTACTTGGAAATTGCAGTCACACTGGGACCTGCCTCAACCTTCTATTTAACTTATTACTAAGGAAGTGTGACATCATCACACAATTGCAACATTTGAGTAATTATACTTCAATGTGCCTGATTCGCTTTCTTACGATAATTCTATGGATTTTATCTTATTCATTTAAACTCTTTGGAAGTGGGTAAGAAGGCTTCTCTTTTTTTTTTTTTTTTTTTGGTACCGGGGATTGAACTCGGGTGCTTGCACTTGCGAGGCAGCCAGCAGAACCACAAGAAGGCTTCTCTTACTTACCAAAGAGGCCCGAAAAAGGCCACCTTCTCCTTGGACTTAGCTGGGACAAGGGACAGAATTGTGGTGTCCAGCCCTTCCCCAAGACCACCCCACTGGCTTCACTTCCTGTCCTGGACAATATAGCAAGTCACTAGCTCAGGTGTACACTGCACGCTCCTCACACACACGTAGCTCATCCACCCTCTGTGCTGGCGCCCAAGAGGGCACCCTTTATGGGGCACCTCCTCACCCTTCTGTGCAGGGTCAATACCCTGGGCTATTCCAAGCCTATTTCCTGGACAGCAGGGTCCATGGATTACAAAAAATATGCTCATTGTTGCATGATGCAGACCTTGGAAGCCTTATATCTCATCATACATAGGTAGCTCTTCAGGAGAGGTGAGAAAAACGACCTTACTTTACATAATGGGGCTGCTGCGGGTTGGGTGACAGTAACTTGCTGGAAAAGTGAAGGAACCACAGGGCAGTTGATAAAGGTCACTCTCACCTGCGATGGGCCATGCTGATACTATGTCCCTCCCTACGAGGTGACAAGGGCTTCATCCCTGTGGGTCTCCTGCCAGCTGAACCATGAGGAAAATCCTACACCACCCTCCCCGAGGGACCTTCTCCAAAATGCCTGGCCAGTGCTTCTCAATACAGCCCAAAAGCAAGGGAAATTTGAAAAAATGCATGGAGAGCATGGAGATGTGAAACTGGACTTGCTGGGGCCTTCTGCAAGGGACCCTGGATAGAAAAAGGACCCTGAAGGGGAACAAGTGAAATCCCAAGAAAATCTGAAGCTCAGGGGACAGGCAAACTTCTCTGTTGTGACAAATGCTCCCCTGTACCCTGTACCATAAGATGTGGAGAACAAGGAACCTGACAGCGGGGCACAGGGGGACTCTCTGTACTACTATGGCAACTGCCCTGTAAATTTTAAGAAGTTTTAACAAAAAGCTAAAATAAAATGGGAAGTTACATAAAGCCTGTTTACATGTTCAAAAATGTCCAGTAGAAAGCAAGCACTACAGTGGTTCTCACTGGGCGTGAGAAAAGCCACGATCATTCCACATATCTTCCTGTAATAAAAACAAAATTTAAAAATAAAGATGATTCCCTCTAATTTCAGAGTGAAAGGCTCTATTCTCTTGTCACTCTGCTGATAAAGGTGCTGGGTCCCTGATGTGCAGCAGAACACATCTGAGATATGCTATGAAGATGAAACACACACTGGGTTTATTAGTACAGAAAAGGGAACGCGTTAAATGTCTAATTGGTAAGTTTGCTAGAAATGGCCATATTTTGGATATCCTGGATATCCTGGGTTAAATGAAATGGATTATTACAATTACTTTTGCCTGTTTCTATTTTTAAATGTGGTGACTAGAACATTTGGTTGTCCGTGTAGCTGACAGCTATATTCCTATAGATCCTGCTGCTCTAAAACAAAGACTTCTGGGGCTGAGGGGCCAGTGATGGGAGCATGGGGGTCAAGGACAATCAACCCCCTCATTAAAGACCCGTCCCCCACCCCACTGTCCACACACAACCCCTCAGGTAGAGGAAAAAGACACAAGCCATTGCAAAGTTACAAATTTATTGGTCTGGAAATAAATACAAATATCTCATTAAGAAACTCCTCTGGAAAGACTTGGACAACAGCTTCTGGTCTGCACTCAGCCACTCTCTCCTGGGTCTCTGAACTTTTCAGCACAAGGTCAGGGGAAGCCTGCCTGCGAGGTGGTAGCTGGCAGGTAAACTGAATGTTTGCCTCTCGGCCACTCAGAAGGCATGACTACTTCCTTGTACCAACTCTGGGGTCCTCGGAATCACCAAACCCCAGTGGCTGTTGCATAGTGTTCGGTTCACTCTGATCAAACTCACTCTAAGAAAATCCAAGGTTAGCCAAAGTGGAAATCAGAAGGCAGTAGTTCAGGAATGCAACAGCTGCGCTGGCATCTTAAGGAGTGTGAGTGGTACTGCCCGGTGAGCAGGAGGAGGTTAGAGGGGCAGGAAGGAAGGCAGGGCAGGGAAAGGCATTCCCATGGACCACAGACCCCGGGAGCCTCACGTTCCCTCAGCCCGTGACCCACATACATTCCCATTCCTCACACGGGAGCAAAAAGGTGTGTCTGAAGACCCACTGATAGTCTTGGGTCAGAGACATCCAGCTATCAAGTTCAAAGTCAACCTCAGAAGAGAACAAGGGGAGCCCAGATTTCACTCAATCACACAAGATTCCTGGGAAACAGGAATGGGTGGGGCCCACTGAAATAATCACCATTAGGTTGGATTCCCTGGAAAGCACTTAGTCTGCTCATCCAGATTCCACTCCTAGCCCCCTTCCCTGCTCCCCTGCACAGAGGCTGCAATGTTTGCCTCCATTTCAAAGAATGCCACTACAGATCTAAGGATCTTCCCATGAAGGAAGCTAATCATTCACTGCAGGATGCAGGCAGGAGGTAGGGGTGGTGGAGGAGGCCAACAGCAGATCTAAAGCCTTAGAACAGCAAGACACCAATGTCTGCCGAAGCCGTCTTTCTGTAAAGCTGGCAGAGCATGCTGCCTGATTTCATGGTACATTAAAAGAGGCCAGAAAAACAGGCACGTGTGCCCTGGCACTCAGAAGTTCATAGAATGGCACCAACTTTAAAAACAGATTTGAAGAAAGTGGACTATGTGGATTTGTTTTTCCAAATGCTTCTAGGTTCCACTTCAATTGCACTCTGTCTTCCCTCTTCCTGTTTTACGTACTTAAAACATGCATCCACACTTCCCTGCTCTGGCCCTCCCCAATTGGAGATGGTTTCCTTTTGGGAACTCAGTCAGCTTGGCTCCAGTTGGAGAGGAAACAGGAAGTAGGTGGGCTGGCAAAAGGCCAGAGCGTCAGGCCGCTGAGCCAGGAGGGGGAAGTGCGTGCCGCTCTGTGCTTCTCGCTTTTGGCAGTTTGGTGTCTCTGAGGGCAGGTAACAGGATGGCAACCAGGCCCCTAATTAATGAAAACAGGACCCTGAGCTGACACTGTCCTTTGGTCCCCTGCCACCTCACCCTCGTTCCACAAGGGGCCCTGGACAGACCCAAGCTGTCAAGGCCAGAGCTCACGCTTTCAAAATAAGCTTTGAATTAATACCACATTAGCGCAGGGTGGCAGGCCTGGGCAGGCAGAACGGGAGGGGAGGCCTCTACAGAGATCTGAGTCCGGGGTGGCCGGCACAGGCCGCTTAGCAGGACACCTCCATGGACTTGGGCCCGGCGTTGTTCCCGCTGGCCCCCGAGTTGGGGGTGATGTCCAGGTGGGCCCCCTCGCTGGTGTGGGAGCGGCTGCGGGCCCCCTCGCTGGTGTGGGAGCGGCTGCGGGAGCCTTCCTGGGACGTGACGCTGGAGCCAGAGGCCGTGCGGGACCTCATCAGGCGGGTCATGCTGGCGGAGGGCACTGGGGAGACAGAAGACAGCTGGTTCCGGGGCAGGCCATGGCTGCGGGGACAGACCACACGGCCTGGCTGCCAGCCCCCATGCCTTCCGAGTCCCTTCCCGCCCCACCTCAGTCCTGCAGCGGCCCGGCCACAGGTGCCCGCTACTCTGGCCCTCAAGGGGGCTACTGAGCCCCCGATGGGAGAAGCACTGAGCCCGGACCTTGGTGTGAGGCTCAATTCTGCCACTTGCTCAAGAGCTACGTGACTTTGGGGGTGTGCCTCTCTCAGTCCCCGTGTCCCCATCTGTACAATGGGGGCGTTAACACAATCCCGAATAGGAGCGTCCGATGCCCCCTGCTGGCAGATGTCAGTGGAGCAGGGAGGATCTCTGAGTGTAGCCAGGCAGGTCCTAGCGCCTCACGGGTGAGGAAAAGGGCCCTACAGCAAGTGTTCCACAGAGATGTCAGCTGTCTGTGTCCCCCAAAGAGCCTGTGAGCTTCCCCGCACTAGCAATGGTGCTGAGCATCCTCTGAGATCTCTTCGAGACTTCAAATGTCTGGAAAGCGGGTGGTTGATGACTGGAATGACCAACTAACAACCCTTCCCACCTCTGCCGGATTGCATAGCGTCACAGTGTCAGCTCCCAGATCCATGGCCACCTGGAACCTCAGAATGTGACCTTGTTTAGAAACAGGGTCTTTGCAGAGATAATTAGTTCAGTTGAGGTTGTCCAGGATTAGGGTGATCCCTAATCACATGGCTGGCATCCTTAACAAGAAAAGAAGACAGAGATGCAGACACGGGGCAGAGGGCAGTGGGCAGATGGAGGCAGAAACTGGATGAGGCCACTACGAGGCTTGGAAGGCCGATGATTGCTGGCTCCAAGAGAGGCCAGGAAGGGGCAAGGAGAGCATCTTCCACAGCCTTCGAGGGGCACAGTCTTGCCAACACTTTGATGTTAAACTTTCAGCCCCTGAACTATCAGAGAATGATTTCCTCTTGCTTTGAACCACCTAGTTTGTGAGAGTTTATTATGGCAGTGCAATAAGACTAAAACTCCACCCAACTAAAGTAGCCTGCAAAGACTACACTGAATAACATACATCAGCTGCCAAAGCAGAGGACAGGGGTGGGTCCACAGAGGGATGGCCATGATGGATAGTCATAAGGCTGGTTTTCTATGGCAGATATTCACACACAGTACATTCCCTCCTTTTGAATCCAGAAAAAATCTACATCAATCCCACATCTGTGGCTCACATATTTTCCCTGAGTCTTTATTGCTAGACTCCAATTGGGAGTCTTGCTCCTGGCCAGGGCTACAGTGACTGTCCAGCGATGCCAGGTACACACATGGTGCCAGTCACATGGCCATCGTGGGCAGGTGATGAACGGCTGCGTTCTGTCCCTTTGGGCAATGCCTCTGGGACGCCAGCTATTCCTGCTATGTCTCCAAGACCTGTAGGATGCTTTGGCTGCTAGAAGCTAAATTGGAGCAAAAAGCCCAGGCGAAAAAGAAGCTGATTTGGGGGGAAAATCACAACTTTGTTTTTGCTCCCTTTTCCCCCAGAATACACTGTGGGAGCAGAAATCCAAACCCATGTCAGATCCAAGACAAACGAGCCACTATTCACGCCCTGCAAGGTAAACAAGGCCGGCGCAGTGCCTTTCTCTGGTTTCCACATTTGCCTGCCTCCTCCCTGTGGGAAAAGCAGGCAGCCAGGCAGCCAGGCTATGAGGAGATGTGTTCTGCTGCTGGAGGTAACCTGGGGACAGGGACCCTCCCTAGCACGGAAGTCATTTTCCCTCACTCTCGGCCTTCTAGAAGCCAACTCATCTGAGGCTGAGCTTCGGATTGCACTGGTTTGTCAAACACGCTGTTACTCTCTTACACAGGTGAAGGGCCTAAGGAAAAAATGAGATTAGAAGTTCAAGGCTTTCCTGGCTAAGACAGGCACATGAATGACGATTCTAAACATGGGCAAGAAGAACCGAGAGGGCCACTTCAGGGCCAGAACCACAGTACCATGCCACCAGCCCTGACCAGGGCCATCCTCAGCTAGGAGCTTGCACTGTATCTTGTGAGCCCTACTCGGAATGTGGCTGTATGTAGGTGACGACCCAACAGCTAAAAATAAAGCAGGGGCAGCAAGTTTTTGAATTAAGCTTTCATCTGCCCACCTGTTCCAGAACCTAATGATTTAGCAAAGACTTGGTCTCTCTTGAGTCTAAGTAGCTTTATCATCCACGTGCACAGAGCTTAGAACTTCCATGGACCACTTCTCCACTGCTTGCTTAACCTCTACAAGTCACAATTTCCTCATGTGTCAACCGAGGTCAAGAATATCTTGTAGGATTATTGTGATGGTTAAATGTGAAGAAATAAAGGATTTATCAATCCTTCACTACCACCACTGTCTGCAGAATCTTCACTGCAATGGGTAGGCTTTTAAGTAAGCATGTAATCAAAATTAGAAAGACACTGCTTGGTGTCTGTCATCTTCTTAGTGCTTAAAGGGACAGTCCTCACCTAAACCTAAAAGAATTCCAGGTGTGAAGCACTTCAATTCAACCAAATGTTGCATGTGCCACGCAATGACATTTCAGTGAAGACTGAGCGTGTGTATGCAACAGTGGTGCCATAAGATTATATGGCTTAGTGATGCCTAGTGATGCCGCAGCTGCCTAAGGTTTTTTTGAACTGGGGATCGAACTCAGGTCCTTCCGCTTGAGAGGTAGGCAGTGGAAGCACTGAGCTAAATCCCCGGCCCTGCCTAAAGTTTTGTAACTTTATCATTTCACCTAACTGTGAAACTGACTACTAGTGCATTTCTCAGATGTTTCCCACCATTCAGTCATGCACAATGGCAAACATTTCTTTCTTTGTCCTGTCCATTATTCCAGACCTAGAATCTGGCCAGTGTGATACAGAATTTTCATCCAAACCCCACTAGGGCATGGCATTTGCCTTCCCACTCCTCCCCTGCCCACCATACGCCAGGAGATGCCACACTCACTGTATCCCATGCCCTGCACGAAGTACTTGAAGGCCTCAGCGAGCTTGGCTGGCTGTGAAAGAGGGGAGAGAGAGAAAGTGTGGTCAGCAGCTGGAGGTCCAGATTGCCAAAGGCCACCTTCAGCAGGGGCTCTGGGTCACCTCTGTGCCAGAGCTTTGCTTGAGACGAACAAATGCCATGTGTTGACAGGACAAGACATAAAAGCAAAGGTAAAAGTCTGGGCTAGTTACGGGACTGACATTAGCTTTGGCCAAGGAGAAAGAGTTCAAAGTCACTTCATAGCTGTAGATACTGGGATAAGTCACATGACCATCTGAACTGGCTCCCTGGCAGCGTCACCCTAACTGCTGAATGTTTCTGGGGGCCACACCGGACTCAGCACTGTGCCCCAGGTCAGACACAGAGCCACAGCAGCATCATGAGCTGCTTGGGCCACCAAGGGTTCCACAGCTCGGCACCGTTTCATCTCCTCCCACCAAGCACTGCATGAAATTCATGCTATTGCGGGCACATGGCATAGCAGACAGAGCTGGAGAGGAAAATTATCCACCCAAGATCCTCAATAAGGGGTGGCTCCCGTAGATTCACCCCCCGGACTCCAAACCCAGAACCCATGTGCTCAGGGTAATTCACCACCAGGCTCAATGGAAGGATGGATGGATGGATGGAAGGAAGATAGATACATGGATGAAAAGAACAAAGATGGGTGGAAGGAAGAAAGGGAAAAATGAGACTATGGATAGATAGATGGCTAAAAATAAAACAGGTTCGAGAGGCAGAAAAAAGGAAGGAAAGATGGGTGAGAAAAGACAAATGAAAGGAGATAAAGATGGAAAGAAGAACAAACGGTTGGATGCTTGGGTGGACAGACAAACCAATGAATTAACTGGTTACTTTCACTGAAATGAGTGGGGAATGCTGGACCACATGTGGTGCGGGCATTTCCTCTGAAACGGCCAATTTACTGCCAGCTACGAGGGAATACTCAAGCACATCTGCAGTCTCCCGGCAATCTCGGGGCTCACATCCATTGCCCCGGGTCTCGTTCTCCTACAGTGAGGAGTCAGTAGGGGGCCCTCCCCGAGAGCCCCACCACCTCCTGCCACTAGTCTACACAGAGGCAAATGTCATCTGGCTATGAAAAGATTGTCCTCTGGGATTCACGTGACAATGGAAAAAGTGACAAGTGGGGCGTGTCAGGGCTTCAGAGAGAAGGGACAGAACCAGGAAGACAGGCTTGAGAATGGGACTCGCTGGCCCAGCGGGGCTTCCTGGGTGACTGACTGCGGGCCAACTCCCCCATACTCTAGTGTCAGTGTCCTCTTCTGTGACACTGAGATCAAATCCTGGCACTTCCTGCCTCTGAGAATAATTGCAAGGGTCTAACTTGATCAAGGGCAGGAGGGTTGTTTGCAAACACACCCCCTGAGGGGGCCCAAGGCAGGAGGGGCGGCAAACACAGGAGCAGGGCCTCCCCGGCTGGTTTCCTGGAAGCTGGGGTCAGCCCACTCCTAATCCCAGGCAGCGTGAGTGAGATCCGCTCTAATTTCAGGTAGGGAAAGGAAGCAAGGAGGTGGGACAGGGTTCGGAGGAAAAAAGACAACAAAAGCTTCATGGAGCATTCCATTCCAACACAGAACTAAATGGTAAGAAACCAGAAGAAAGGTCCGTGCGATGGGTGGATGGGGTTGCTCATGGGAGGCAACTGGAAGGTCAGTTATGACAGGTGCAGCAAACATGCTGTATCACTGACATGGTCATAGGTGTATGGCACACACAGACTCCACACATGCACACACGATTTGGTCACATATCTTCTGTGTCCCTCTGACCCCGGCTTGAAGTCCTGGGGTGGGGCCCTGGCTCCAGCAGAAGCCTGCAGTCCCTAGGGAGACCTGCAATCTGCCCCATAGTGACCAAGCTCTGTCCACTGGCACTTCCCTGAAGCCTGTGAACCCCAGGGCCACCTACTCCATAAGGGGTTCCTTTCTGGGGATCGAGTGTGTCCTGGTGTGAAAGCATATTCTATAAACCATCACCACAAGTCCACAAGCCATCATCTGCTGTCACAGGGAGCCGGTGAGGAGCGAGGCACATGCACAGAGGGCCCCTGCCAGGGAGAGGTGACAGGTGGCACTCACCTGAGAGATCTGTGGGAGGCCGCCACAGTCCGCCATCTAGGAGGGAGGGAAGCTGTTAGTGCCCAGCGCTCGGCCACAGCAACCTGCTCCGTGCCAGGTGGATCATGGCTGGGGCGCACCCCACCCCCACCCAGCAAGGCTGCTCTTGGGCATGTCAGCGTCAGACTGTCTCCTTGGCAGTCTCTGCTCAAAGCTTTCCACAATGCCAGCCCAGTGCTGGGCCCTACAGACCACCGCACACCCTTCTTCGAGAGCACATATGTGTCTCTTTTGGCAGGCAGAAACTGGGCCCAACAGGGCTGCAGTGACTTATAAGACAGTGGCCAGAATCTGTCTGACCTGCAAAGGTTCCACATAGGAGGCCCTGTCTGCTCACTCCCCGCGGAAAGCCTTCATGGGGAAACTGGTGGATTGGAGGGTTCCGGGCTGAGAGGGCTCCAGAGGGGGTGCAGCATGGCCATCCTCCAGCCCAGGGGCTCAAGGCCATATCCTGACTTCCATAAAAGAAAAGGGAAGTGAGGCACGGTGGTACACACCTGAAATCCCAGCACTCTGGGAGGCTGAGGCAGGAAGACTGCAAGTTTGAGTCCAGCCCAGGCAACTTAGTGACTCAGTGAGACCCTCTTGCAGAATAAAAATGAAAAGGGCTGGGGATGTAGTTCAGTGTAAAGGCCCTGGGTTCAATCCCCAGCACCACAAAATTAAAAAAAACAAAGAAACAAAACTGGACCCAGACCTGGAGACACAGAGGGACGCACTGCCATGAGGTGATGGAGGCGGAGACCTGAGCACTGAGGGGCTGCAGTGACTGCAGAGCCGGAACAGCGGGGCAGCAGCCCTCCCCAGAGCCTGAGGAGGACCCACGCCTGCCTGCACCCAGCTCGTGGGCTTCCGGCATCCAGCCAGGAGGGAGGGATTTCTGCTGCCTGAGCCACTAAGAGTTCGGGGCTTGGTTTCGGCAATCCCTGAAGGTCAGCAGCATGAGGGCGGAGGCCCAGCATCATCCCATCTCACAGTGGAGTGTGAGGAATCAGAAAACACTCCCAGGGCCCAGGGCATGCTGAGAGAGAGCTACCACCTCTCCCCACAGGTCCCTCCTCCCGCCCACCGCCTGCCCTCCCTGGAGGATGCCCCCTCCGGAGGGGGAAAGAACCCTGCTCTGTGCTGCATCCTGCTGGGCGGGCCTGTGGGCGGCAGTCTGGGCTGTGCAATCAGCAGAGAGCAAGTGGCCGCGCTCGAGGAGCCGGTGGGGTCACCCAGGCTGGCCACTGGCTCGGGCCGTTTGCGCTCCTGGCAGCCGGAGCCCCGTGGCGGGCACACGGGCCAGCCTGGGACACAGAGCCCCTGCCAAGCCCTCCCGGTCCAGCCCGCCCTTGCCCTGAGAGGATCACTTGTCTCTGCAGCCTCAAGCCCCGGCCAGCACCTCCATGAGCTGGCTTTGTAAACAGAGATGGAAACCCTTACTTCCACCGTCTCTGACCACCAGCTCTGCCCTCCCGGCACAGCTCCGAGTCCTCTCAGTTTGCAGAATACTCAGTTTCTGTAGACACAGACCTCTGGCCCCGTACCTTGAGCAGAGTGGTCTTCGTGGGGTCCAGTTTCGAGTTGCACTCCACCTGGACAAGGGCAGAGCTGTCAGTACCGCACGCCCGCCCTCTGCTCTGCACTGGCACTGGAAACCCCGATCTTCCCTCGGCACAGAAGAAAGAACCTGGGCTCCCGGGCCTCGCAGAGGTGGCTTTCGATCTCAAGTCTGCCATGACCCGCTGTGTGGCCTTGGACAAGTTACTTAACTTCTCTGAGCCTCAGTTTCCCTGTGAATTAAATGAGAACTGAAACTCTCTCCAAAGGTTGTTGCAAAGTCTAGCCACAAGGTGGAAGGTGAATGAACGGCCTTATTTTACCAGCTGCTGTAGGAACTGTACAGATTGAACAACTGCAGTTCCAACAATCGTTCTTCATGTTCAGTCACTCCCACCAAGGAGGTTTCTGTCGTCATTCTGCAGTGTCCCTCTTAAAAGTGGTATCCAGATTAAACAGATTTATCTGTAAGTAATCTATGATGTTCCACATGCCTAAAGTAGAACTATCACCTCCCTTGGCATGAACAGTATATCTCTATTGATGTGCCCTATGATTACCTCCAGTGAGTCACAAGGAACTCAGTTCCTTAAGACAGTACAGGTTTTTACTACATGACCATCTGCAAATTCTACTCTGTAGCCCAACCTGAGGCTCTGATCAATGGCCAGGGCCAGCGCGGCAGGTGTCACCTGCAGACTGGACAGGGAAGGCGCCCTCCATCTCCACTCACCACGGCGTCCACGGAGGGAGAGCTGTCCCCGACCACCAGCAGAGCAGGGCACCTGGGGACGACAGGGCAGAGTCAGCACCCGCTCACTCGGAGGCTCCGGCCCCTGCCAGGCTGGCCCGGACCCCAGAAGAGCTGTTCCCTGTTCCTGTCTCCCCAGCAGCCTTTGCTCCTCTCGCCGCCTGCCCCCATCTGCTCTGCTCTCAGGATAGATGGGTTGGTCCTCACTGACTCCTCAGTCTAGGTTTCAGTCAGAGGAGTTCTGGGCCCTGATGTTTTGCTTCAAAGGCCCCTCTGTCACCTGGGAAGTGTGGGCTGGACTCTGCCAGCAGGCAACATGGAGACGAGAATGGCAGGAATACAAGGGGAACAAAGCCCGCCAAATTCACAAGGGCTGCACAAAGCAGTGCTCCAGAGCCGCCTGTGACATGGGCACTGCTGGACTCTCCGCTGCTGTGTGCTCTGCTGCCTTTTCCTCCGGGTGGACAGGTTCTGTGCAGCGAAGCCTAACAGCTCCAGATGCACAGGAGCCAGGAGAGGGCTGTGGGGTGTGGGCAGCACACCTCGCCCGATCTCCAGTGCAGCCTGCCGGGGTGAGGGGAGCAACAGGCTGCGCCAACCCGAGGAGGAGATGGCCAGTTCCCAGTGCCCACCACATCCCACTGTGGGCCACGCTCAGCAGGCTCCAGGCACAGGGTGGGGAGGGCCAAGGACTCACTGCAGTGTCACGGTGTGGGCTCCAGGCATGGGCCGCTCGATCTCCAGGTCCCGGCGGCTGCAGGGGACAAGTGCATCTCAGTATCAGCACACGCTGTCCCAGGGCAGCCTCCCCTCCCGCCGCTCAGCACAGAGGTCCACTGCCGGCCATGATGGAGAGCCACCCACACCCACGGTGCTCTCAGGCTCCGGGACCCAGAGCCTCCCGCGTCCATGTCAGGGGGCAGCAGGACTCGTGCACATCCAGCAGAACCCAAATGCATTGTTACTGTCGTTGTTGCAGGGATGCAAATCGTCCCCTTTACTCCCTGGGGTTTTTTACATTGCCACTGTGTGACAAGTGCACTGCAATGGTCATTGGGCCTCCACTCTTAACCTGCGTCCAATCTCAGCGCCTCCACCATCTCCACAGCAGCCGAAGATCTCCCGAAAACTCAGACCTGAGCTCCCTCCAGCCTTGGTGCAAGTCCCCAGGGCTCCCCACTGTACAGCGTGGCCCCAGGGTGGACCACCTTCCCCTGCAGCACTACATCACCCCTCTGCTGTCTGCAAGCTCCCAACAGGAGCCACCTTTGCACACAGTCTGCAGCCAGACAAGCAGGGTTCAAATCAGCCTCCACCACTCCTGGCTTTGTGACCTTGGGGAGATCACTAAACCTCTCTGAGCCTTTGCTTCCTCAATAGGAAATGACCACAGGAGCAATAGCACCTCTGCCCAGCACTGTGCTCCGTGCCCTCCATGAGGCAGGACAGAGTGTGGGCCTGGGGGTCACTGCCCAGCCCCGGGCCGGCCTCCCTCCTGTTCTCGGGAAGCAGTCGGGAGTCAGTGAACTTCAAAGTCTGTCTCTTTGGTGACAGCAAGAACCTCAGCACCGCTGCCCTTGCTGAGATGCCACAGGACACAAGAGGAAATGGCCATCAGACTTTGTGATAAACACCAGCACGCTCAGTGATGTCACCTTATTACCATGTGAGGCCAGATGACCCCTCAGGCCTTCCTGTGCCCCTTCTGGGGAGTGTGACAGAGCTACCTCAGCAGGGGCAGGCTGATCCCAGAACCAGCGGCCCACACCAGGGTCCTCTAATCCTATCCCTTCTAAACTCAGAAGGACAGACTGGCTTCCGGGCAGCCCCAGGGACCCCTCCCTCTGCCCAGTGCTGTGCTGTTCTGCTTACTGAACTGTCCTTGCAGTCACCCAGGAGCATGCGTGCCGAGCCTCTAGCCCTGAGCCCGAGGCAGCATCTCTGGTCCACTTCTGTGCTCACGAAACACCAGGAGCCCCTGACACATAGGTGTCCTTGCCAGGCCCCGTCCTCCCAGCCTGCTGCTCCAACTCGGGGCCTGCACCTCCTCTGAGTGCCACCACCCTTGCCCCACTGGCCCCTGGTCAGAGGTACCTGTTGTAAGCATTGATGAACAGGTGCAGGTTGCCCGGGTTCATGTCGTTGAGGATGTGCTGGCGGTAGGTGTGCACCACCTCCATGTTATTCTGCATCTCCTCCTGTGGGCAGAGAGACGCTCTTCACTGTGCTGGGACCTGGCTGCACCTGGCTCTCCAGCTCCAGATGGCCCAGGTATGAGGCAAAGGCAACCAGCCATGGAGCATGAGGAAGCTTCGGGGATGGCACCATGGCAGTCAGTGGGGAGGAGGAAGACGCCTACCCAGAAGGGATGGCTCTGTCTCCTGGGCTTGGGTACAGTGTCACAAGGCCAAGGGCTGCTGGTGGACAGCCCAGCTCTACTACCACTCCTTTGGCGGGTTCATCCTTTGAACTCTCTTGAGCCTCAGGTCCTCAAACAAAGAGGGTGTTTACGGGACTTAAGAAGGCTGTGCACACAAAAATCCTTTGCAAACAGCCAAAATCAGATACAAATGCCAGCATTTATTTTTTAATGGAGGGAGCTGAAGTTTTTCATGCTTGTAAGCCAAAACCGACTCATGAAACAGGAAGTTGCTGGAAAGAGGAGACCTCAGTTCCCACAGGGCCCCCCAGGGCCTTTTTGGAGGTCGACCTCAGCCTGCCTGCTCTTTGGGGGGCTTTTCCAATGTGATTTGGGTCCAAGTTATGAGCTTGCTTTGTTTCTCCTCTGTACAGGGCAGATGCTGAAGTTTTCATACAAAGATCTGATGTGATCAGAGACAACTAGAGCAGGGGTCGGGGGAGCAAAGAGAGCAAATGTCAGATCTGAGCTCTGTCAAAGCAGCCCAGTGTCACGGTCATTAAACCAGCAAGGAGGCCAACTGGCTATTAAGAAAAAAGTTAGGAAAAGTAGTCTGAGGAATCATCCTGGGATTTCTAACCAGAACACAACTGCAGAAACTTGGGGCCACCAGAGGCCCTCACTGTCCGACCTCCCAGCCTCCAAGAACTTGAGGTACAGTCAGGTCAGACTTTCAAGGCTACGCCTGACATCTCCTTTAAGAAAATAGAAACACTGGCTCTGAACTCTCGCAAATGCCTCTCCGCTCCAGGAGATGTGCTAAGGGCAGACAAAATGCATCACAAACTGTGGAATGAACCAGAAAGGAGGAAGCAGAACTGCAGTGGGCTAAGAGTGGCCTCCAAAGGATATGTCCACATCCAGCCTGGCACTTGTGAATGTGATCTTACTTGAGAAAAGGGCTTTCTCAGATGGGATTAATTATAGATTGTGAGACATGACTCTCCTGCGTTCTCCCTGTGGGCTCTAAATCCCTGCCAAGCATCCTATGCACAGATAAGAGACAGAGTTGGGACAGATACAGGGAAGGCCATGGGAAGATGGGTCAGAGATGAGGGTGAGCAGCCACCAGCCAAGGAAAGCCGACAGCTCCCAAAAGCTGGAAGACTCAAACAGAGATTCCCCAGAGCCTGTGGAGGGCTTCCGTCATCCTAAGTCATTGTCTCTGTAACAGTGCGTCACTGCAGCCGTGGGAAAGGAATACAATGGCCACGCCCAGGGGCTGCACCTCGACAACTCCAAAGCTGAGGAGCTTGGCTGCTCTGGGACCCAGGAGGGTGCCAGACGGTCACACTCTGCAGTCCTGCAGCAGACAGTATTAAAGGCACAGAGTGAACACAGCAGCTCACTTGGTTAAGGGCAGAGATGTGAAAAGAGCCCGAGGCCGTACCGCCAGGGCTGGTCACCAGCGTGCCAGGAGAGGCCTGGCCCTGCAGCCCACGGAGGGCCCCTGTGGAGGGACAGCTCTGCAAAGCACAGCCCAACTCAGAGCCAGGTGAGAGCTGAGGCCCCAGGGCCAGGGTCTCGCAGTAGCTACCAGCTCCAGCTCGGATTGTAGGTGCGAATCCCCACCACCCTTCTCCCTGCAGTGAAGCCTCACGCAGGTCACTCCGCCTGCCTGGCCCATTTCCTCATGCAAAGGTGGGGACGAAACTAACACTTATCACAGGGCCCACAGAGCTGAGCAGGCACCGTGAGAGAGCTGTGAAGTCCTGAGCACGGCGCCCAGCGCACAGCTAAACCCAGGGAGGAGTCTGCAGCAGAGCTTGCCTGTGACTCCCCACAGCGGAGAACGCGGTCCATGAACAGGTGAACGAGAAAAGCCGTGATACACCACCCCCGGAACACTGCTCAGCTCTGAAATGGGACTCGCCGTGGCTAACACTCAACAGCACGGTGGGCTCTCAAAATAATGAGGCTGAGTAGGAGAAGCTAGACCAAAAAAAGGAGTCCCTGCTGCCTGACGTCCTTATATTCAAACTCGGAATTACACACTGGTCTACAGTGGCAGAAAGAAGATCAGAAGGTATCTGGGAAGGAGGGAGCGGAGGATTATCAAGGGGTACGGGACGCTTTGGGGGTGGTGGAGATGTCCATCATCTTGATTTTAGCGATGATTCTACCGATATACACCTATAGCAAATCTTGTCAAGATACACGCAGGGTGTTGGACTTCAATAAAAGGACCTGTGTGTCACGGGGAGGTGGAATGAACATCTTGCTGACTGTCGCAGTATGGCCCGGGTATCAGCACAGGGGCCCCTTGACTCTGTCTTGTTCACAGTCAAGCACAAGGGCCCCCACTGGGTACCCCAGTTAACCACCCGGTGTGAACGACCCAGTGCCAGGCTGGCCACTCACCTTCCCGAAGAGATGCGACACCACCATGTCCGGCAGGGCCTGGGTCCATCCAGAGATCTGCAGGAAGACAGCAGTACATGGGGAAGAGGGCCCACAGAGGGGCCAGGCTCAGCACAACCCCACTGCTCAGGGACAGAGTGGCATCCTAGGCCCCCCGCTTTCATTCTTGAGGACTCCCCTGCTGCAGTCTGCATTGGAAGGCCCCCTAAGGGCCCACATGTTGAAGGGTGGGTCCCCGCTGGGCGCTTTCTGTAGGCTGTGGAACCTTAAGAGATGGGGCCTAGGAGGAGGTCTTCAGGTCACCAGGGCCTTCAAGGGGACTGTGGGACCCCAAGCGCTTCTTCTGTTTACATTTTGCTTTCCTGCCATGAGGTCAGGGGCTTTGGGCGTCTGCTTACCATGGGCCCAGAGCAGCTCGGCCAAACCTCAGAAGGTGTGAGGCAAAATAATCCTTTTCTCTTTGAGAGTGAGGATCTCAGGTATGGGCCCCAGAGATGGAATGCTGAGGACCAGCTTCCCAGGGATCTCATTCGCGCCTCTGGACCCTATGGGACAGGCAGCCCTGGGCAGGCTGGCCTGGGTCCCTCCCTCCCAGGAGGCAACAGCAGGTGAGGCTGCCAAGGCCCAGCTTGGCCCTGGCTCACCCGGCTCCAACAGCTCCCCGGCCTTCAGCAGAGAGCCGCTACGGTGCTCTTCTAAACCCTCAGCTTCCCCAGTGCACACCCAGGGGCTGCTTAGCCCAGAGCACTCCTCATGCATCACGCCGCTCTCTCCCTTCAGCCAGTTTCCTTTCTGTGTATCTGTGGCTATCTACGGAGTTACTAAATTCATTAATGACTATCTCCCTCCCTCTCTCCCCAACAAGGCTATGTCTATAGCAAGAGCTCCACACATTCCCTAAAAGAGCTCTTTATAGCACAAGCTCCAGAAATATGTGCTGACCAACTCCGGCACCAGTGGGGGCCGCTGAGGGGAAACTCCTGGCCTAGGGCCTCAGGTAGGCCATTGACTCCACCTCCCAGCTGGGCGGCACTAGGCAGGCGGGGACATCTGGGCCTCAGACCTCTCATCCGTAACTGCAGGTGTCAAGAATCTCAGCGTCACAAGCCCACAGTGACGGTCATGAGCACAGGAGGCAGCTAAGATGCCACCATACCTGCTGCCTGCGCCTGACGCACAGGGCTCTTTCTCCGTAGCTGGGCTGGAGCGCGAGGACACAAGTGGACATAAACCCAGCAGGCCTCCGGCCCTACTCCAGCCAGGCCCAGTGTCCCCAGCCCCCATGCCTGGCTCAGAACAGCTATCCAGGAGCCAAACTGGTGACTGGAATGTCACTTCCTTGGCTGGAAAAGCAAATAAAAATGGGGAGTGTGCTCTGCTCCTGAATGTCCTCCGAGGGCAGAGGGGCTGGGCTCCCAGGTTCTGGCGGAACAGCATTGGAGCTGGGAACATGTCAAAGCTGCCACAACAGGGACCGGGAGGTGGGCGTGGTGCCCCAAACCCTCCGCCCTCGCAGCCACTTCAAAGGGAGGAAACACTTTCACGCTGAGATGCTGGATCACCCCAGCCGGAAGCGTGTCCTCCTGTTTCCATTGGAACGATGCCCAGCCCCTGGGCAAACACTGGGGCTTTGATGGGATAAAAATTAAAGTAAAAATAATAATCATTTTTAAAAGATAAACAAGGAGCCCCAGGAGCCTGGCCAGGCAGTGCCTCCTCCCAAGCAGCTAGGCAGCATCACAGCCAGGACTGAAAACATACTCACTTTCATCAGTAATGTGAGGATTCCGGAGAGACTTCCGTCTCATTTGTCTCAAAGAGTTTTATTCAACGAGATCATCGACAGTTTGAGAAGAGTCCAGCGCATGGAAGATACTCAGCAAATACTCAGGAATCTGAGTGATGCTTGGGAGGCTGGCTCAGAACTCTGTCCCTGTGACCTCGCTGGTGTGGCCCTCCCTCCACGTGCAGGGACCCCGGCCCTGGCCTCACCTTGGAAGCAGCCCAGTCCATCCAGCCTTCTGCACAAGGGTTCACATTGATGAGGACGAGGCCCTCCACCATGTCAGGGTTGTTCAGCTGGGGTTGGAGACACAGGGTCAGAGGGACAGACAGACAGGAATCTGAAGCCCTAGGAGCTTCCTGTCACAGGGAAGCTTGGGGAAGGAACAGAAAAAGGGCCAGCGTGGGGCCAGAGGGCTACCATGCTCAGGGTCATGAAGACCCTGGAACCCCACCATGCAACACTGGGGCTTCCAGAGCCTTCAAAACTGAATAGCTTCCCCAGAGAGCAGAATGAGGAAGCACTGGGGGGTGGAAAGCACCACACTCCAGAGCCCTGCCTGGGGCAAGCGCTGCCCCCGTGCCAGGCCTCAGTCTTGCCAGCTGCCCAATGTGTCCAACACCTCATTCTCTGCACAATCAGGTGGGTGCACACATCCTCTACACTGCTGGTACTTCCAGGAAACACATGGATCCCTGGGACCCAGCTGCAGCCTTTTAGTCGTCTGCTCAGAGCTGAGATGTTGGGCCGGCGTGCGCGCTCAGCATCTCTGACCTGCAGCAAGCATGGACCTGACTGAGGCGTCGGGGCACCTCAGCTGGATACAGTGAGTGCCCCGGCATTCAGGACGATGCCTGGTACGAACACAAAGGTCTCCCCGCCCCTGGCTGGGCCTCAGCGTAAGACCCATAACAACAGTGTCAGTGGACAACACGGGTTTCTGACTCACATTCAGAATCTGTTAGGGTCCAAGACCATAAAAAGCTGCAGTTGTGACAAAGCCGTCCAGGCTGAGACAGAGCACATCCAGTGCTGTACTTTAGTGAGGGCACAGCACCGTGGGCACATGTGCACAAGACACACTGGCACACCCTTGCATACTCCCGCACGGCACCGTGGGCATGTGTCACTCAGGAAATGGAACTGCAGCTCCCTGCTTTCTCTCTTGGGCTTCTAGATGCCTTTACAAGTGTCTAAATGCAATTTTCAAGAACTCACAGCAAAGCGGCTGAGGATGTAGGCGCCGGCGCCCGTGCCCATGCCCATGATGCTTTTCAGCCTGGGAAGGAAGTGAGAAGTCAGTCCCGGGAGGAAAAGGACGGTGAACCCCTACCTCGTCTTGTCCCTCAGCACCCTGGTCCCCTCGGGGTCTGCCCTGGTGCTCACTGGGCTGGCTAAGTGGAGCACGGAGCTGCTCTTGGCCTGGGCGGCCTGGGTCAATCAGGCTCTGCTGGACCAGAGACTTTGGCCTTGCAGGGGCCTGGCCTTCTGCTCACTTTCCTCACCCTGCTTTCGGGGCTCTGAGATGCCTGCCATTTACAGGAAGGCCCACGAGGCCTCACTTCTTCCCACTCCCAAGCTTTGTTTTGCATTTTAAGTCTTGGAATGAAAGCGATTGTGCCAGAACCATGAGGTGTTACTTACCTACCTAACGGGAAAGGCTCAAGTGAGGCAAAGGCAGAAGGATAGCAAGATTGAGCCCAGCCTGGGCCACTTAGCAAATCTGCAAGACCTTTTCTCAAAATAAAAAATAAAATTGGGCCAGGGATGTAATCCAGTGCAAAGGCCCTGGGTTCAATGCCCAGTACTGGGGCGGGAAGGAGGGGCACATTGGCAAACTGAGGGACTAAAGAGAGGAGCTGAGGTAGCGGCAGCTCCATTCCAGGACATTCCATGGGAAGGGAAGGGGGTTGAGGAACAACAAGCCAAAGACAGGGTGGGGAGGCTGCCAGCATGTGATGTGGCCACTCAAGAAGCAAGGCTAACCTGGGGGAGGAACAGGGGAGGGCTGGAAGGCGGAGGGAGGCGCACACTGCGGTGAGCTCCCTCTGGCCCCATCCTGAAACCCCAACCTGCCTGCCAGGGGCTAGGCCAGGTCACGGCCGGGAGGCAGGGAGGTCAGAAGCCCCCATCCTACAGGCACACACTTACCCAAACTGGCGGAGGACTCCGGGAAGCATCTCAGCCAGCTGATCCATGGAGGGGTACATGTACCTGGGAAGACATAGAGAGGCGGCCAGTGAGAGGTGGAACCCTGCCAACACAGGCAATGCGCACGGGACACCCTCCACCTGGTCCCCAGCCCGGCCCCCCATGTGTGTCGCACACAGAAACGCGAGCTTACCCCACTCTGCTGCTGCATGAGGCTGCTCCCATTCTAACCCCCTCCTTCATTCTGTAAAGTGACTTTGGATCCACTCCTGCCTCTGCTCCAAGCCCCACGGAAGAGGCCCCATGCGAGGATTAAAAGCTCATTCACATCTCACACAGACTCTGAGGCTGCTATGGCTCCCAGGACCAAGTTCATAAACATCCTGAGGCTGGGCACAAGCCTCATGGCTATGCAAGATCAGTGCATGGCTGTCTGCTCTCTGGCTGCAGGGCTGGGAAGGCAGAGGTAGTGTGGACCTGGATGCATTTCACAATCTGACCTCAGGGACAGGAAGCAGGACCCTGAATTGCATCAACATGGAAACTGTGGCCCATGCAAGGCCCAGTTCTTGGGAAGGAAAACAAGTGGCCCTGCAGATGTGGCTCCGATTAGGAACCAGCTAACAAGTCAGCAGAGATAAAGTGAGCATGACTATGATGGAGGCTAGGAAGTGACACCAGAGGGCTGAGAGGGGACACCACAAAAGGGAGACGGTTCTGCTCAAGGCATCAGGAAGGGCTTCTCGGGAGAAGTGACACTTCCAGGGAGGAAGCAGAGGAAGGGACCAGCATGTGCAAAAGCCCTGGAAAGAGCCAGAGAGAGCTGGATATTGTGACTCCCCTGAATTGAAGAGAGCCTGAGGACAGAAGGGGCCAAAAATGTCACGCTCCTTCAAAGTGGCCAGAGCTCAGGGTGCAGCTAGCAGCTCCCCAGGTGTGGTACCGGGGAGCCACCTACCTTCAGGGGCTTCTCTGCCCTCCCCATGCCCCAGGGCCAGCTGCACAGCAAAAGGGGAATCAGTTCTCTGTTGACTGGGCCTCAGGGTTGGGGGTTCCACCCTTGCAGGGCCTGGGAGAACCTCAAGCCTGACTCCAGAGGCAAGAACGAGCCAGGCCCCTTCCAGCACTGGCTCCCACCACCACACCCTGGACCACCTGGTTGGCTGAGGAGAAGCAGCCTGCATCTCGGTCTCCAGGTAAATGAACCGAAATTCCGGGGGGTGGGGTGAGCAAGGGGAACTAAGAGCCTCAGTGCCAGGTCTTTCAAACATTTAGTCCCACCCAGGACGGACTTACAGCGGGCCTCCAGGGCTCTATCTCTGGCTAACTGTTAACTGTACCCCACTGTTTTCATAAGCTCTTTACCTCTGGTTCTGGCCCCACAGGGCCCAGTGTCCCTCCCCTCCTTCACTGATAAAGGTTAATAATTAAGAATAATTCTGAAAAACTGAAAAAGGATATCTAGCTGTGAACGATTCAAGGCCTTCCTGGAAGCCTGTACACCCAGGGACAGCCGACCCGGCCTGGTCCACTGTAGCGTGGGCATGTTGGGGACATCTCTGAGGTCTGCTTCCCCAGGCAACGCTGCTGGGGGCCAAAGCTGCCCTCACCACTGCAGCATGTGGGAAATGGAGATAGCATATTGGCCACATGCTGTGAAGGCCAGGGAATAAACACCCAGGAGCAAGGCAGCCTCGTGCTCCAAAGCGACATGGTCTTAGTTAGCACGGGAAGGAGGCCAAAGCGCAACTTCCTACTTCCAGCTTCGTGCCCCTGAGCAAGGCAGTTAACCCCCGTGCCCCAGCTTCCTCATGTAGAAAATGCAGGTAGGGACAGCAGCAATCAATTAAGTGACAATGACACTGATAAACACAAATATCCCACTGTAGTAAGTGCAACAGTGGGGTTATCTCCCTCCCTCCCTCTCTTTCTTTAACTCTTGAGGTTTTCTCCTCAAAGGCCTGCTCTGCCATCGCTGCTGCCCAGGTGGAGCCCCTGAGCCAGCCGCGCCAGACATGGGCAGAAGTGTCTAACGGGCAAGTTTCAGTGGGAGATGAGGGAAGGGCCCTGGAGATGGCTACCCAGCAACGTCTGAACTCACTCAATGCCACAGCACCGTGCACTTCAGAATGGTTAAGATGCTAGACGGTATGGAGCAGTAAACTTTCCATTTTACCCTGACGAGGCAAACCTTTTCAAGTGAGCTCCATGGGTCCCCACCCCGTCTCCCCTCGCACTGGGACCCGGCTTCTCTCACCCTGCTGGGAAGGACGGAGCACCATCCTGCTGGCCCGGGGCGTCCACGTGGCACACGGCAAAGTGCTGGGTGATCTCCTGCATGTCCTCGGAGTTGAAGAGGGGGTTGTAGCAGGTTTTGTCTGGAGAACAGGCCGGGAGGGGTGAGAGCAAGAGCGAAGTTAGCCAAGAAACCAGTGGATGCTGGCTGGCTGGCCCCGCACCTTGGTTGTGATAGTGTCACTGCAATCCAGCAGGGAGGTGGGCTCCTGGCCCCCGCCCCACTTTGCTCTGGTGATAAAAGCAAGAATAAATCATGGTGGGGGAGGGGGGGCTGAGGATTTAGCTCAGTGGTTCTGCCGCCTCTCAAGCGCAAGGACCTGAGTTGGATGCCTGGTACCAAAAAAAATAAAATTAATAAATCATGGGGCCAAGGGGGTAGGATGAGGGTAGAGCTGGCCAGTGGCCTGCACTGCACAGGCAGTGACTGAGTCTTGGATTTGCCCTGGTGCTAGGACGGCTCCCAGTCTAGCTCCTGCCTCTTCCCAGCCATGTGCATGAGGTGGTCTGGCTCCACTGACACATTCTGCTTAGGTCCCCTAGGCCATCACATATGGGGCACTGGCCAGAGCACAGAAGATTTTCGAACAAGGAGAAGCATGGTAGATAAAGCATGAACCCTCTAAAGTGACATAGATGCATCTGTCACTTGTGAAGGGCCTCAGGCAAAGATGCTGGTCACCAAAACTTTCACCCTTTCCTCCTAGGCAAATCACTGGACTACATTTTCCAGGATTCCTTGTGACTAGTGGCAGTCACGTGACTGGGTTGTGATGTCACCATTTTCTCCACATATCTGCAGCCAATCCTCTACATTTCTCTCTTCTCCCATCAACCTTTTAGATACAGAGGGGCAACAGAAGCTTCTGAGGATCCTGGAAATGGCAGAAGAAGTAACTGGGTCGCTGAATCATACACTGAACATGTACCATTCATACTCACTGGATTTATAAGTGAGAAAAATCACATGCTGTGTTAAGCCACAGAGGTCTTGGGTTGGTGTTTCAATACAGCATTGAGTCTGCTCCAACTAACAACAGGCCTTTCTAAAGCAGCAGAGAGGAACCGCCTTATGTGCCTGCTTCCAGCTCCACACCAGAGTCCAGTGAAATAGGACAAAGTCTGTAAGTACCTAGCATGGGACCTGGCATGTAATGTAATGGATACGCGGGACAGACAGGCAAGATGTGAGACAAAAGAAGTGAGACTGAAAGGAAGAGGTGGTTTCCAGTCACTGACATCATCCCGTCTCAAGATATTAATAAGCTGTAGGAAAAAGATCAAGCCAAACCACCCAGTTATCCATCCTGGCAATACTCAAGTTCATAAAGAAGTGTCTAGACCCTTCCATACTCTGGATGGGCTTAACAGTAGGTGGATCTATTCCACTCCCTTTGTAAAAACCAAGGCACCTGGTAATTAAGAATTCAGCGTCTCAACATTTGCATGGCACTATTCATAATAGCCAAGAAGTGGAGAGAGTCCAAGCGCCCATCAGCTGAAGAATGGATGAACAAAGTGTGGTGCATCCTACAATGGAATAGCACTGTGCAATGGGGCTTGAGGGACTGACACAGGCTACAGCATGGGTAGAGGCTGAAAAGGTGTGAAAGAGCCAATCATAAAAGCCCACATGTTGTATGATTCCATTTCCAGAATAGACAAATCCATAGAGGCAGAAAACAGATGAGAGGTCCTCACCAAGGGCTGGGGAGTATAGAAGATTGGGGGTGACAAATAAAGGGTACAGGATTTCATTTGTGTGATGGAAATAGTCTAAAATTGCTTGTTCTGGTGGCTGCACAACTCTATGACGATACTGTACAACACTGTGTCCCAACACAGTGCATTTCTGGCTTCTCCAGGCCACAGCAAGAGTCCCCACCAGGACAGTTCCAAGGGGGACTAGCCCTTTTCAGCTGCTTTTCCCTCTGCCTCTGGGACCCGAAGCTCTAGGGAACTTACGGTTCATGCCGATGTCATGGTATGTGAGGATGACAGGCCGGTTTCCCTTGGGGGACCCACACAGGGTGACGTGCAGGGAGCCATGTAATGTCTCGATGTCCTGCTCCTGAGAAAAGACAGCACACAGAGGCCTGTCAAGTGGGCTGTAGGTGCCAACCACAGGCATCCAGCATGTTCCCAACTGTGCTTTGAGGATGCTCCAAGTACACATGGGGGCCAGAGTTTCAGACAGCAGGCCTTTCTGGCCAGAAGGGACACCCAGAAGGAGGGAAGAGAGAGGAAGTGCAGAAAGGCTCCATCAGGAGGAGGGGGAGCCCTGGATGGACGGCGCCATCACTGCATAAAGCTACAGGGCCAGAGGAGCCCCAGAGCCCCCTCTGCAAAGGACTCTGTTTCCTCCATTCACAAAGTGAGACCTTCAAGGTGTGAGCAGAAGGTAAAGCTGAAGCTTCTCTCATATCACCTAACTCACAGTTTGCTGCCCCTGTGATAGATGTCTGAGGATTCAGGGTGGCCCAGAATGCACTTCCTTTTCCAAGAAGAGCCTCCAGTTTCCTTTGTGAATCCACCCTTCTCACCCTCAGTCCTAACAGGAGTGTGAGCACTTGCCTCTCCTGCATGTTCCACAGGCTGAAGCTGGTTCCTGTATTTTACCTCCCAGTGTCAGGGCCTGAGTGCAGGGGGGCCACTTAGAGCCCACCTCACTCACTTCCAGCCACTGGGGCCAGAATGGACTTGACCTGCCAAGGTTGGGACCCAGAGTTGTATATGTGGGAGTCATTTTGTTGCTATGAGGCAAGAGCCCAGAGACAGAAAAGAGAGATAACAGGTCTTAGGGAAGGTATCTTCCAACTGAGATTTTCAGTCAACTAGTCAACCACTTCCAACCCCATATACACCATTTGGGTTAACCAAAAACATCCTAAATGACACCATATCACTCTTCCCTTCTGCCCCCCTTCAGGAGGGTTAGGTGGCTCCTCCCAAGTCAAGGCCAGTTTTCCAGCCTGTATCCTCAAGTGGGCTGACCCCCACTCCTGGTACAAAACCCCTCAGGGCTTGGCCTAAGAGCAGAGCACACATTCAGCTTTCACCCATCCTAAAAGAAATAAGTCCCCCATCTTGTTCTAACCACCTCAACTCATTCCTGGACCAATTTTTCCCTTGCCATTGTCATCTACACTGTCCAAGATGGTGATGGTCATGGGCCTTTTCCAATCAGTCACTTTTTCCACAACCTTGGGCCCAGCTGTCTTGGATTCCTGCCCACTTAGAGTTGCCCAGAAGCTTCTGAGGACCCAAGTCACAGTCTCCCTGGAGCGATCCTGTGTCTGGGAGCAGTGACTTCACTCCAAAATGCCATCTCCCAACGGGGGACACCGAGGCCTTCCTGGTGCTGTGCAATGCTGAACCACTTCTTTCCAGGCCCTTCACCCTCCCAAGAGCCCAAAAGACCATGCGACTCACTCTGGCTCAGGGCCATGAAGTTGTAGTCAGAGCCACACAGACCGGTGACACCAGTGGTGCTCCCAGACGGCTGGCCTCAGCATCCTCAGACTTCTCATCTCCTCATACAATGGGGAATCAAAAATATCAACCCACACTCACACCTCAGGGGGCCACTCAGGTTAGCTCTTGAGAGCAGATGAGGGTGGAGTGGGACAGGGAACGCACAGGTGCCAGGAAGCTGCTCCCCCAACCCAGCAGAGATTTGACCCCAAGGGTCCCTGCTGCATGGCAGGAGAGAGGAAGACCAGCGTTCATGGCCTCACATGAGAAGAGGTGGATGATGACACAGCCAGTCACCCCATCTGTAACACGGGAGCAAGCCAGTGCCTGCCTCCCTCCTGAAAATGCTGGAGACCTATGGGTACAGCAGGTGACTGCAACAGGACCCTGGCCCAATCGTCTCATCTCAGGCAGGGTGACTGGCCACACCCACAGCATCTACAAGGTTGGGGGTCAGATCCCACCTCTGCTACTTCCTACCTCTGACTCTTAAGCCAGTTCCATTTCATCCACCAAACATTTATTAGGCACCTGCTATGTGCCAGGATCTCTAATTTCTCAGAGAGATGTGTGGATAAAAACTCACAAGCCAGTGGGCAGCGGTAGGAGGCCCAAGGGGGGACAGGCTCTCTGGGAGGATTTACCCTAGTGGAGGCTAGCAGGAAGGGTCAGAAGAAGCACTCAAAATCCCATAAAGCCAGTGGCTCCCAAGTGAGAACCTGAACCAAGAGGGAGAAACATAGCCTGATTTAGTACTCTGTTTTAGCAGGAACTGGCCTTCTCCACGCCAGGCAGAGGGATGTGGGGGTCCTGGTCCTAAATCAAGAAACTCCTGAGGCATGCAAGGCCAGGGCCATGCTGCACCTCCATGGAATGGGAGAAGACCTTGGGCCCATGAAGCATCTACAGAGCAATGGTGTCAATACACGGCACAGCTCGGAGAAGACCCTCGCCCTGAGCGTGGGGTCCTCTGAGAGCCCAAAACCAAGTCGCCTGGAACACAGACCTCACCAGTCTGTCATCTCCTGCCCTCTTGCCCTCTGGGACCAACATTTCTTCCCTGCTCACAACAAGCACTGGAAAAATCCACAGCCAACTGCGCCAATGACCAGGCCCAGCCCCCAAGCCACAATGGCCCATTATGGGGCCACAATCTTCATTGTCTCCCTGGCTGGCCCACATGGCTCACTCTAAAAATAGGCCAACCCAGGCAGTGTCCCCTCTGCCCGCACACTCAGGTTCATATCCACACTCCACCCTTGCCCAGCTCCCTGGGCCTGCAGGTCCTGGCCTCTGAGCTGGAGAGAGCAGCTCCACTGGGTCCTGATGAGCAGGACTACTTCGTGAGTGTGAACAGTCCCAGCCAGGAAAGGATCCTCAGCACATCAGACAGAGATTTTTTTTTTTTTTTTTAGAGTTTTAACCTGGTGGCAGAGGCCGGACCCCTGGCCTGCCTGAACCTACAATGTCCCTGGCAGGCCTAGGAGTGGGATGTGTCGCATCTCTTTTACCAACCTCTTTGGCTGCCTTACAAAACGATATTTTTTAATTTGAGGAGCCCATGTCTCAGTCCAAAAGGAAAAACCTACGTGTGTGACTGTTCCACTCAGAGCTGCCTACACAAGCACTCAGGGCCACTGGCAAAGTCTCAGATACTCAGGGTCATGGACGTGTGATCTCCTAGGACAGCATGCTTGCCACCACCAGATTCATCCAGGTGGCTCCTCCCTGGGACATCTCTCAGGACCGGCTTATGCTCCTGACAGAGCACGTGGGAGTCATCCCTGTATTAACCCCGATGTCAACCCTGAGCAGGTCCCTGCACAAGAGCCCTTTGCCATGGCCAGCCTTACCAGGGCAAAGACTCTGGTGTCAGGAGAGGGAAGCCAAGTCGCAATGGCACACAGCTGCAGGCCTGCCCCTCATCACAAGTGGGCTGGGGTGAGGGAGAAGGTGGCTAAGCATCTCCCCAACCCAGCCAGGGTCCCTGACGCACGGCCACAAGGAATTACAGAGGCAAAGAGACCCGGACGACCTCCCCAGGCCACCGGCTCATGTAGTAGAATCAGGATATACTCCTGCCTTGAGGGGCCCTGTGCTTTTGTGCCAAGGTCTGTGGGCCCGATCAGGCCCTCTCTGAGCTCCAGGCACACGCGCATGCATGCGTACACATGTACACACACACACACACGCACATACACCCTCTAAGCCAGCTCCTGTGCTCTCTCCATTGGTGAAAGTCAGGAAGACTGTCTGAGACCGAATGGGAGAATTAACACACACACAAACACATGCCATTGTGTCCTTTGGGTCCCCAAGGAACATTCTGTCCTTCTGTGCCTGTGGGGATGAATCGCCCAGTGTCCAGGGGGAACGGGCCCTCCATATCTCAGACATTCACAAAGACAGGGGACCAGAAACCAAACGTCAGTACCACCTGGTGCTCGGCAGGTCCCTGTGCCGGACAGGGATAGTTTCCTGTATGGGGGCTCATTAGGAGACTCCCCAGCTTCTCCATCATCCAGAACTTTCTGCTCAGTCATACCTCAGCTTAGAAGCAGCCTGCAGAAGACCCTCTTCGGGTGCCTCATCCAGCCAGGGGGAGCCACAAAGACCCAGGCCATGCTGGTTCCTCTCTACCCTGTTCTGGAAAAGTCAAGAAGCTTCTCTGTCCAGGAGTAGTGATAGCCATGATGGCTGTCACGGCTGCGGTGGGAATCGTATCAGGCATCCCATTCCAAGCCCTGCCCCGAGTACCCTAAATGTGTCCTGTCATTTACTGCACAGTGACCCCTTTGGGTAACGTCCATCTGTATGGGACAGATGAGGAAGCTGAGGGTGAGAGTACTTAAGTAACCTGCCCAGGTTCACACAGCTGGGATGGTGGCGCATGGTGTGAAGCAATCCCGGATTTGGACAGTCCAGGTTCAAAGCCATCTTGTACCGTATTCCAGGGGCCACATGAAGGGGGTTAGGGAACCTTGCTACTCACGGTCACTGTGCTTCCCTAAAGGCAGACACCGCGGGTCTCATCCCCACACTTAGGCAGCTGCAGATCAATCATCTCCCCAGCAGCAGACAGGGTCACACAGACACAGAACAAAGACTAGTGCCTGCTCCCGCCATCCTGCAGAGGTGCGCCTTGGCCCCAAACTGCAGGCACGCAGGGGATGGGTGTGTCAGAAACAGAAAGGCTGCACCCCAAGCGTCACCTCTTGGAGAGGCCTTTCCTGCCACACACCACACACATGGCATGCCCCCATCCTCTTCTTTTGCTAACACACGGCAGCCACAATTAGAACTGTCTGCTTAGCAGCCTCCCCCCACAACCAGACTGCCAGTCCCCAAGAGAAAGGGGGGCTCTGTCACAGACAAGGTCTGCCTCAGAGGGGATGCTTAGGGACTGGCACAGCCTACACTGTCTACAGGCCAGCAAGTAGCAAACACGGCTCCTGACACAAGTGTCTACACTGCTTGTGACCTGGCAGGTGGAGAAATGGCAGCTACCACTACATACAATTCAAAGCTTTCATCTCTGTGGCTGCCCCTCCTGGATCAGGGGCTTTATGAACTACAGCAGATTGCTGGGTGGCCTCCCAAACAGCTATTTTCTTCTTTTTTACAACAAAATTCCAAGTTTTTCTGAAGCACCAGTGTACCTGATAAAACTCTCCTCTTGCTATCTCTCTTGTATCGAAGCTGGTCAGGAGAATTGGTTCTGGCCCATGAGAAGTGACCAGAATTTGCTAGGCTTTCCTGGAGAGATTTTTGGGTTATTTTTAAGGATCAACCTTGGAATTTTGATTTTTTTTTTTCCTTTTAGCACTTCCACCTGCTTTCTACCTAGAACATGGATGAGGTGCTTGGGATTCTGCAGCCCTCTTCTAATCATGAGGATAGAGGCTACACACTCAGGATGACAGAGCAGGAATCTGGGGCTGGATGACATTCATGGCCTGCTGGACCAGGCCTTGTAGGTTAGCAAAACTTAGCGAATGTTTCTGCTGGTTCACATCTAGATGTCCCCCAAAGCCACAAGCGCTTGTAGCTGGGGCTTTGGGGAGCTAATTAGATCATGGGGGTGCTGTACTCGTTGGTGGATTGGTCCACTGATCAGTTCATAGTTAAATGTGATGTTGGGAGGTGAAGCCTGGTTGGAGGAGGTAGGACCCTGGGGGCATGGCCTGAAAGGTCTATCCCTCTCCCTCCTCCCTTGATCTCTCTCTGCTTCTTGCTGCCATGCCAAGAGCTGTTTCTCCTCTGCAATGCCCCTCTGTCACGCTGCCCTGTCTTAGAGCCAGTTGACTATGGACTGAAACCTCTATAAACTGCGAGCCAGAATAAATCTCTTCTCTTAATTTGCAGATGTCAGGTATTTTGTCTCAGAGACAAGAAAAGTTAACTAAGACAATTTCCTCTCCTAGGGCTGTTCCCCAGACTAAACCACATCATGGGCCTAAAAGCGTTCCCTTCCATAGTAGCTGTCACAGGCTGATTACTCTGTCTACCTGCCTGCAGGTTAATGGTTGGCTGGAGGTAGAGGGGGTGCCCTGGAGACCAGCTCCTTTGCCCCTCCACAATCCCTCCTTCCCATGGCCCCTGGGAGGATGCTGAGCACACAGGACCCTGAGAGGGTGATGCTAACCCAGGCACTACATCCCAGGTGCCTTGGGCCACCCCTCCCCCTGTGGCAGCCAGCCTTGGGGTCTGGGCACTGCCAGAGTAGGAGGTCACCCCACAGCGTGCCAGCCCCAGAAGGCTGCAGTGGCTAATGAGAGCCAGCACTAAGTCAAGGCGAGCTGAAGCAAGAGAGGGTACACAGGAGAACAGAAGTGGAAGAAACGGCCCAGAACCTGCCTCGGCGGGACTTTTTAGGGAATTAACGCCCGCCCCCGCCCACTTCTTCCTGGCTCACCTCCTGTGCCCACATGGGGTACAGAGAGTCAGGCCTGTACCTGTGGCCTTTGGGTCCTTTCAATTAAAAAAGGGGCACACCGAGAGGGGAAGACGGTGAGGGAAGGGTTTGGGGCAGGTAGGGGACACAACAGCACTAGCGGACAAGGACAGCCACTCATTCACTGAGCAAATCCACAAAGCCAGCTCTGGCCCGTGATAGGACAGCCATGTGACAGATGGCCTCTGGAGCTACGGCACAGGTGCCCAAGGGCACCCACACAGGGCTGGTAAGATTCAAGGCTGGCTTCCAAAGCTGCAGCAGGCACAGTGGGGATGGGGCACCAAGAAGTCGCCATTAGGAAATGGGTTGCTGAGGGACAAGAGGACATCAGCCTGAGCTCACTCTGTGCAACTGGGACCTGCTCCAGGGCCTTGATTCTTCACGGAAAAAGAATCAGCTCTTCTTGGACCAGGAAAAAGAGAAAGAGAGAGAAAACCAAGAGCCCACAAGGAGCAAGGGAGGGAGACAGAGTGCTGCATGCTGATCCACGGCTGTAACGTTTGAGACACCCAAGACAGCAACACCTTCCTCGCTCTAAAGATTAGAACATTGAGTCCCAGGAAGGGAACGTTAAGTCCTAGGCTAAGGGGTGGCAAAAGACAGGGTTGGATCTGGACCCACTCTGTCTAAGGCACCTTTCTGGGGCACGTGGAGAACAGGTCTTCCCTGGCTGTTTTGGAGCCTGGCCTGGACAGACCCGCTCTGATCCCCGCATGCGCCAGTGGGTCAGGCATCCTTCGTTCTGGGCGGGCACTCCCAGGGAACCCAGGAGAGGAGGCAGACAGGGCAACCACGTTTCACCCGCAGCCTCCCTCTG
Organism: Heterocephalus glaber; assembly: GCF_000247695.1. Next base: position 22,752,667 of record NW_004624735.1, on the reverse strand, counting down.
TGTTGATCCAGATGAGCACCCTGCCATCTGTCACCTAGTTTGCTCTGAGTCCCAGTGCCTTCGCCAGGAAGCAGGGTGGGGAGTGGGCAAGGATGGGGAAGCGAGGGGTGAAGATCCCCAAGCTTCTGCATTCTGCTCACCTCAGTCGAGGGACAGGAAAATAAGAAGCAATTGTGTGCAAAGAAAGCAATTAGTGAAGGGTCACTCTTTCCACTTTCCCTTACACTGACAGATTTCCAAGAGACAGGAAAAATTCAGCCCCTAAGAGGGATCACGCTGCCCTGCACCCAAGAGCCAGACTTCAGGAGGCCACGTCCGCCACACCCTCTGCCCTGCCTCCCTCCACCAGGAGGTCCTGTGGGGAACAGCAGCCCGTTTCCTAGAGAGCCCTGGTGAGCACACAAACACAGATTCCCATGGAAACCAAATCAAATCAAACCAGCTGAATAATTAAAGATCCAGGTGGAAGAAATTAGAAACATCAAAGGACACCAACAAGAAAGGCAATCTGAGGCACAGAGAGCCCCCCAGCCTGAGAGCTAGGAACTATGGGTAGCAGACACAACTCTGTCACCCCCTCCCCAGAGCTCCCTGTGGACTTGGCTCTGGACATGGGAATGGAGACAGCGTTTGCCCTCCATCTCAACACTGTGTGACTCTGTGCACATTCCTTATGACCTTCTTGGGCTTCGAGTCTTCAAGGGCACACTAAGAAGGTCCAAGGATCAAGTGATAAGACGCACAAAAGCACTCAGCAGTTCTGGCATAGGGTTTACACTGGAGACGGAGGCCTTCATGGCTTCATGATTGTCACACTTGTAGTGTGGCCTGACCCAATTTTAGAACTATCTCAACAGTACCTTTCATAAGTGCCTACATATCTTCAAACTGGTCTCTCATCTGCAAACAAAGATGACCCCTGCTGCCCCGGTGGGGAAGCCCTGAGACAAGGTAGCATCTGGTGGCTGTTCAAACCCTCCCCATCGGAGGGTCCAGCCGAAGAGATAAGGCTGGTCCATCTCAAAGGCATATACAGTCTTCTGACAGTCTTGGACTCGAGAGATCCAGCCAAGGAAAATAAGCTGGAACCCGAGATACCCTACACTTCCAGCTATTCAGTTCATAAACACAACTTCCTGGACCTGGATGCCAGAACCTTCTCAGCAGGCCCAGGTGAAACCATCCTTCCTGCAGATGCAGGTGCGCATCTGCACAGGGAAACAGCTGAAATCCTTAGGCAGGCAGGACCCCTGTGATAATAAGCAGACGGGGGAAGAGATACAAGTGGCTGGCCAGGAAGGCACGGTGATCCAAGTCCCCATCAGCCCATGCTCCTAGGTTTCACATAAGCCCAGTGAAGCACTGTTAGACCATGTGCTTGGCAAGATTGTTTAAAAAAAATAGCCACTGCGAAGCAGGATAAGAACCTGATCCTAAAAATTGGCCTGGCCCTTTCAGGTCTGGATGGAGTAAGGCCCCAGGGATGAGGGTTTGACAGAGCTGGGACCAGCAAGGTCACCTCTTAGCCCTGGCTCCCCCATCTGCAAAGTAAGGATGAGGGGACAAGTCCCAGAAGACTGAGCCAGGGCAGAAGGAGCGCTGGGGACCAGCGTGGCTCATCAGAGGTCAGCAGCTGGCAGGTGACTGTCACTTTGCTGGCACCCCCATGAGCATCCTGAGGCTGGAGCACACTCGCCTATCCCTGGATGGGAACACCCTGCAGCCACCTAGGCCAACCGATGAGGCTCTGTCACGCTCAGCTCCTGGCCCTGGGTGCAGGGACCCCTCACGGCCATCTCGTCATGCAATGTGACACATTTTGAAGGCAATCCTACAGTGACCCGACACCGAGGGACATGGAGATTCATGGTAGTCATGACCATGTCAACAATCTGGGGTGGCCTTCATAAAGGTGACCATTAGGTCTGGGAGCCACACCCAAGAGTAGTTTTGTACACAAGTCTTTTGGTAACAATCTTCACAAAGTGTCTCGACAGTCAGATTCGGCTCAGATTCCATGGTGCGTGGTAAGATGGGGCCTGCCAACAGCTCATGGGAGTGACACCTCTCTGTCCGTGGACAGCTCTGAATTCAGGACTTGGGGCTCACATCTCCTTGGCGCACGGCAGGCTCCATCTCTCCCTAGGCCACTGCCCAGACAGCATCTACCATGCCCTACCCCTCACCTGCTTCAGGTCAGTCCCTGCTATTCCCATCAATGCCCCTTCCATAGATGGAGCAGTCACACTGCCCAGTTGTTTTATGCGTCAGTCTCACCTTTGTGGGGAGTCAGAGAAGAAGTTTCAAACCCGTGCTCTGGCAGCTTGTGGCTCGAGTACAAAGCTGGCCCTTCCTTTCCTAGCCCTGAGGCTTCCGGCAGGTTCCTTAGCCTCAGCGGCTTTCAGGCCCTCCATCTGTGCGCGTCAGACCGGACTGCCCGGGTGAGCTCAGTGTGGGGCACACAGAACAATGCCTCGTGCAGGTTCAGCACGGAGACTCCTTTGGGCTGAGCTACTACTTCCAAACGGAAGTTCCTGGAAGCAAGGGGGCCGCCTGTCTCCTTGCCACTGTATCCCCAGCATGGAGGACCCCGCTGGGCACTGAGTGGCCACGCATGTAAAGAACAAAGGGTTTTGTACCAGGGAAACTGCCCACCCTACAGGAGAGCACTGGGGAGGGTCAGAGGGGACAAACCCGGGTCTGGCACATGGTGCTTTTAGACCTTGTCCTGACCTCTGCCAGCCCCTCCCTCCCCTTAGCAGTCCCGCTTCATCAGCCTGCTAACACTGCAGCTCCTCAGCCCCTCTGGCCCGCAGAGCCCTTGGTTCCACCTGAACTAGTAGCAGGGCCACTGCTCCTGTCCTCTTCTACCACCCACGGCAGCCCTAGAGGACAGGAGTGACACCGAAGTGAGAACTGCAGGGAACAGATAATCTCTGCTTTCTAGGTTTTCCACAATCAGTGACTGAGATTTTAAACATCCACAATCACCACAGGATGCAGTAACTCTACTACTCACAGACCCGCCAAGAACGGAAATGAGTCTCAAGTAGTTATCTGTGCACTCATGTTCAAAGCAGGATTCATCATGGAAGCCACCCAAGAATCCACGAAGGAATGAATGGCTAAGCAAAATGTGATAAACGCACATGGGGGAGTATGACTCAGCCTTAAAAAGGAAGGAGGCCGTGACACATACTGTGACACAGACAGGCCTGGAGGGCATGGAGCTCAGTGAAATAAGTCGGGGACAAGGGACAGCTGTTGCACGGTTCCACTCACATGAGGCACTTAGAGCTGTCAAACCCACAGACAAAACGCAGAATGGTGGATCCCAGGGCCCGGGAAAGGGAAGTCCAGCATCATTGTTCAATGGGGCAGAGATTCAGTTTTGTACAGTGAAAAGCCTGGAGATGAATGGTGGTGACAGTACAGTACAGTGGTGACAGTACAGTACAGTGTGGATGTACTTAACTCCACCGAATGGTCATGTATAACGGTGAAGACCAACATTCCCTGTTATGTGCATCTTATCACAATAAAAAGATGGGGGACCCTCAACAGTTAGCAGGTAGGATGTGCTGAGGTTGGTCCATCACGATGTAGAGGTGCACCTCTGCCAACCTCTCTACACTGCTCTTGAACAAGGAGAGAAATGCACACACTTCCCTCCTCAGGAAGGCTGCAAGGGGCAAAGCAGTGTGCCCTGGGCCAATCACCAAGAAGGGGCACCTGGGATCGCAGCCCTTGTTTCCTGCTTCTGGGATTTGGCTTTGACCCTGAGGGAAATGGACAATCACTGCATGGAAAGACAGATCCACCACGGGGCTCGTCATGGCCCTCCCAGTGGCTCCACAGAGCCCCGAGATCACCCCAGGTGGATGGTCCAACACAAGGCCCACGTGCCCCATGGCAGGGAAGAGGGCCTGCATGGCCTTGTGCTATCCAAAGCTTCCATCCTGCCTTCATTTTCCTTTTCCTCCCAAAGATAGTGCAAGACCCTGCCTGTGGATGGCTGGGGGAGTGCAGTGGGGCAAGAGTCTTGGGAGGGAGTAGAGGGTGGGACAGAGGAAGGGGACCAGAGCTGAGAGCGGCCTGAAGCCAGGGACCCCTGTGTGGGAGCAGGTGGAGGCTCAGGCTGGTGCATTCAGCTGTCTGTGGCTGGCTGGGTGCTGTTTGCTCCTCTCCCAGCGGGCACGATCTCCCGAGTGTCAGGCTTTCTGCCTCCCCCTTCTCCTCTGCACCTCAGGCTCAGCATGGCGTGGGCCTTCCCAGCCATGGGGATGCTAAGTCCAGTCCAGGACCTACACACCCCGGGCCGCTGTCCTGAGAGCGTGTTAACTCTCCCACCAACCCCAAGCAGGATGGCCGTGCTTCAGACCCAGGACAGCAAACCCCAGGGAGAGCTCATTTCATTTTCCTGGCCAGAGCCTTCCCATCACAGGGTTTCCGACCTGCTAGATGCCCCACTGTTTCCCACACGCCCCTTACAGGGCTGAGGGCTCCACAGGGCCGGGGCTGTGCAGTCGTCTGCCCTGCTGCTCTACAGGGATGTGACTGGCTCCTGCTTCTCTGGCTGGAACTCATGCCACTTCCTGCCAGGAGATGGCTAAGTGTGGGACCTGACTGAGCCCACTTCCTCCCCTCCCCTGCCCCCCATGTCTGAAGAGTGATCTACTTCCCACCAACAGAAGGAAGGAAAGAGAGGAGGGGCAGGGAGTAGGGAGGGAGGCTACATCTTCTACTTGCCTGGACATCAAACTCGTGCAGGAGGCCAGTGATGGTCTGTGGGAAAAACAAGAGACAGGACGGAAGTCAGGCTTCTTAGAGAAATACGGCAGGGACACAGGGTCTCCACCCCCAGTCTGTATCTACCCTCTTCCTCTGGGGGGCGCTCTTATTCCCTGCAAAGAGAGGCTGGCCTTTTCTTCTCAAATGAAGGCAGCCCAGCAGAAAGGAAGACACTTTAGCTCGATTCCTTTGTGATGACAGCCTTGGTGAGAAAACTCGCCTGAGGGACGCAGGGCTGTGAATGGCTGTTAATGTTAAGTGGTCTCCCAGACCACACTCAGGTGCCACACTTTCAAGACTCACACCTCGGGCCTCAGTGGTTCTGCCGCCTGCTTTGCAAGTGCAAGAACCCAAGTTCGATTCCCAGTACAAAACAAAAACTCAGACCTGACCACATCATTGTCCTCCTTCAATGTTTTTCATGGTTGGCATCATGTGAGTTCTAGATTAAAATCCAATCTTTCATGAATGGAAGGTGAGAATGGACATCTCTAAGCATTTCCCTCAATCTAAACACTATCAATTTCAATCCAAATTCCATCTTTCACCAGACCTTTCAGTGGCAGGAAAGGCTTGGAAAGTCGGGGAAAATGTCCTTGTCCCCAGGGGAGCTGTGGAAGTATAGCTCAGAGGAGGACTGGAACCTCGCTTGGCCTAGATTGTCTAGAAATGTCGCCTGTGTTCCTCTGACCCAGAGACAGACAGATGACAGTCCACCATCTGTTTTTGTAAATAATGTTTTATTGGGACACTGAAAGTCCAGACACTCACAAAATGTCCATGGCTGCTGGCACGCCATAATGGCAAAGCTGAGTACAGTCATCCCCTCAGTACCTGAAGGGAACTGCTTCCAGGAAACCGCTTCTACCCCGTGGATAAAAAGTCCACGGCTGCTCATGTCCCTTATATAAAATGGAGTCGTGTTTGCACACAGCCTACACACATTGCCCTGTATGCTCTATGTCATCTCTAGGTGACGTGTGATACCTGATACAGAATAAAGTTGTGTCAGTGGTTCTTAGACTGCATCGTTCAGAGAACAACAACAAGGACAATTTCTGTACAGACACACACACTACGTTTTCAAATGTTTTGGATCCACAGTTGGGTCTTCAAATGTAGAAACAGTGGACATAGAGGGCAGAGTGAGGTAGCATCTGGCCCTCCACAGAAGGTCACCCAGACCCTGGGTGCAGAATGATGCATGAATTTTCTGCGGCTTCCCCAGTCTTGACTTCTCATCCTAGCTGTGTCAACCTCCAGAATGAACTTGGGCAACTCCCTTCCTACCTGAGCCAGTGTCTTTATCTGCAAAATGGGGACGTACACAGAAATTAAATGAACAGTCTGTTCACCACAGGAAGCCGACCTGGTTTGATTCCATGCCTCACACTTTGCAGCTGTATAACTGAGGATAAACTGAACTCCCTAAGACTCCACCCCCTCCTATGTCCAATGAGGACAACCACAGAAACTAGTTCAGCCACACTGGACATATGGCTAGCTGAGAGGCACGCAGCCAGCATGTGGTCAATGCATGTTCATGATTATTCTAAAAGGCACAGGCTTGGCCTTAGAGTGACTTCATTTTTAAGCCTAAGCTTCCACATTCTTTTAGAGTTATCAACACGGGCCATTATGAGTCTCTGAGAAACGTGAGCACATTATAAAAACCCAGTGTCAGCTGTGCAGACAGACAGCCTGGCCCACCATCGGCACAATCAGCCAACCGGGCTTTAGCGCACAGCTCCTGCTTCCAGCAGCAGGACCGCTGCTCACAGAAAAAGGTCCAGCAAGAAGAGCCGAGGAGACACCTCGATCACTAATGAGTGTGCTCATCTCCTGTAGAGCAGAGAGGCTCTGCCTGCTCTGTGTGGATCAGTGCCCCCTTCCTCACAAGGCCCCTGCAGGAGCCCACGTCTCCACTTTACAGAGGAGAACAATAGCACGAAGAACGGAGGCGCACGCTGTGGACGTAGCCACAAAGCGCTGTAGCCAGGACTTGATCCAGGCAGTGTGGTCTCATGGTATGCAGCTTTACCACTAAGCTACGGGGTACGCAGACCCCATGGGCACTGGACTCCACGTCTAACGTTCTAGAACCACAGGATGTCAGACTTGTTCAGAGAAGCCTGGTCTGACGCCCTCACTACCAAGGAGAGCAACGAGGCACCAGCAGACAAGAGCTTGGCCCAGGGCCCCGTAGCACTTAACAGCCACACCGGGTTTTGAACCCATGCCTCCTACCCCTGTGCACTCACAGAAGCAGTGCAGACATGTGTGCGAAAGGTTTATGCATGCTTCGTATTCACACACATGTGGTGTGGGTGTTTGTGTGGGGGGGTGCTATGTGCACACACGTGTGTGTCTACATGTGCACACCTGTGCGTGTGAAGGGAGGAGCTGAGATCGTTTCCACTCACCTCCCCTTTCTCCACCAGAGGCTTCACCTCGGCCAGGTCCACGTCCTGAAGCTCCCGAGACATGTCCGTGCTGTCACCTGCCTGCAAGGGGGAAACCAATAGGTCAGCACTTTCTGCTGGAGGCGTTTCCTGGCAGAAGGAAACCCTAGGCCAGGGGATAATAAGATGGGCGAAGAGGTCAGGCCTGTGCTGGGCCCACGCTCTCCCTCCTGCACATGCAGTACAGCACAAGGAGGTCCTCTGTCTCCACAGCTCCACCCTCATCTTCCTCCTGGGGCTGTCCCAGATTTTCTGGGACAGGAAACTCACAGACATGAGCTCCCTTCCAACAAAGCAGATGGATGGATGGATAGAACACAAAAACAGGTCCACATCAAGTCCAGGCCCACCCGCGATCCCCAGAATGCTTCTCACTGCATTTCAGAAGCAGCCCACATTCCTGATCCCCAAATCAGGCAGCCACACACTGGCAAGGAAAGGGAACAAAAGGTCACTGCCTGGGGGCCCAGCTTGTGCAGGCGTGGTATAAGCCTCACCCTGCACACACACACACACACACACACACACACACATATGCCTGCCACTCTATAGGATGCTAGGCTGCCTGCTGAGAGGGACAAGGGACAGGGAACAGGAAAACCCTTAAGCCAAAAGGCCTGCCAGGCACTGAGCTCTGGGCAGGAGTAACGTTAAGTCAGAGCAGGGCGCGGAGCAGACAGGGCTAAGCAGGAGGCTCATTTCCTCCTCCTGGGCTCCAACTCAGCAGGTGCAGAGTTGGAAATGGAGCTGCAAGGAGACTGGGCAGAGCTGGGGATGAGCTTGGAACACTGCCTCCTGTTCTCCTGCAAGGCAAGGCTTGGGTGGAGCTGTGTCATTTACCGAGCATACCTTCCCAGAGTTTAACCTGGGAGCTGGAGAGATAAACACTCATTTTCACAGATCAATAGTCAAGTAGGAAAAATTAAACACTCACCAATACCAGGGTGAGGACCAAGGGTCCCAGGGGAGGCATAGTTGTTACAGGCAGCACAGAAGGGACCTGGGGAGGAGGGGGAGTGACAGAGGGGCGCCCAGGCCTCCACCTGGTTCACAGATTCCAGCCTCTGGAGCAGACAAATTCCGGAGAAACAGCTCCCCAAGGCCACCACACTGTGCCTCTACAGCAGAGCTGGGAGGTTCTCTGGAGACCGTGGCAAGGGAAAGCGCCCAGGCTTCTCTGAAGACTCAGCTCCCTGAGCCCACAGCGCCCGAAGAAACTGCTCTCCCACCGAGCACCACACCCCAGGCGATAAGCGGCATTCAGTGGGTGGGTGCCTCTGGCCCCGATGCTCTGGCCTGGGGCCTCATGATGTTTCCCCCGTAGATAACCACCCCACAAGAATGCCTTTATGCAGCCTCTGCAGTCTACACTCCCGAACATTCTGAAAACAAAGTCGGTTTTATGTCTGTGAGCATTCCTGGACTGCTGCCTGCTCGGAGGCAGGAGGCATGAAAAGCCAGGGTCTATGAGCCCTGCTAATTCAGCATGTTCATGGTCCCGAGACCCTGGCTGTGGGACACTGCATCCACACAGCCTAGAGAGGCTTCCAGAAGCCAGGGCCGGGGAAGCACACTGCTCACCCTGAGAGCGAAAGGCTCCGCAGTTCACAGGGGCTTCCAGGCATGCAGTTGGATCTTTCAAGATCCATCCCAGCTGGACCTCCTCAGCCCCACCGATGAGTTCCAGAGGCAGAGAGCACACCTGCCTGTTCCCTCAGCTGCTCGCCCAGTACAGCTCCCTTCCTGATCAGATGAGCAGTGCACTTACTTAAATTCCCTCTTAAAGTCACTAACCCCCAGGAGCAAAATGCCTTGAAACCCTTCCACATTGTAAGGACCCACACAGGCTGTAGTTCAGCCTGGCCTGCTCAGCTCTCCTTGGTGTCCAGAAACTGTGATCACGCTTGAATACGATGTCAGTCTCTCCAGCTCCTTGATCAGGACAGAAGGGAGACCAATCTCAGCCTCTGGTTCCCTCCATGCCCCTGGTAAAAGCCCTCTGCCTCACACTATTTTTCCTTCCTCCTTAGCGTCCAGGCCACAGGAGGCAGTGGTTCGAAAACTGGCTGAGTCTCCTGAACTATCAGGTCCTTGCAAAGCTGTTCTTTGGAGCTGGAGGGGCCTCTTTTAGCAGAGCCCTCAGCCAACTCGGGGCCCGAAGGAAGCCAGCCCAGCGGTGAAGATATCTGGAGTCTCTCAGGGTCTATCACAATCTGGGGTGACTCTGTCTCCCAGGACCTCTGCAATGTGTGCATCTTGGATTGTCATAACTGGGGATGCCATGGCATGTCGTGGGTGGAGAGATGCCGCTAAACACCCTCTGGTACACAGGGCGGCTCCGCGACAGGAAATTATATGACTCAAAAGCTCAGTAGTGGTGAGGCTGAGACACTGAGTCCAAACCAAGGACTCTGAAGTGTGGATGGAGGCTGGAAAAGGCCCAGGACGCTTCGCACTTGTCCCGTGGGCACAATGGGACCCGTGTGCTCCTGAACATAAACTTCCTGCAGATGGGACAGAAAACCTGCTAGGAAGTCTCCCCACCTAGGTCACTGCCCCACAGTAACCAGGGCTGTGCACACCCGGGGCTCCAGAGGGGACCTCTGCTCCTGGACCCTGCCGGATGCTGGGGCCCAAAACAAGGCCGCCCTGCAGCTGCAGAAAGGAGCAGCTGAAGTGAGGCGTGATGCTGCCTACCTGTAATCTCAGCTACTCAGCAAGCCAGGGCAGGAAAATCCCAAGTTCAAGGCCAGCCTGGGCAACCTAGCGCCCAGTGAGAGAGACTCAGTGCGACCCTGTCTCAAAACAGAAATAAAAAGGGCTGGGAGTGTATCTTAGTGCGCCCACCTGCTGTTCAATCTCCAGTATGGACAAGGAAGGAGGGAGGTGGAGGGGGTGAAGGAGAGGAGAGGGGAAGAGAGTGAAGGAAGGGAGAGGGAGGGAGGGAGGAAGAAGGAGGAAGAGAAGGCAAGAAACACGGGTTCCACCTTGACTCCTGACCAGGGCAATCAAAGACCTTTCTGAGGTTTCTCTTTGATGCTTTCTTTCAAAGAAAAACTTATAGGAAAGTTCAATATATAATAAGGGGCTTGTAAAAAGGAAACCCCCAGGGTGCTCTGAGTGCCACCAGGGCACTGTGAGGCATCCTGCCCTCCCTTGTGACCCCAGTCTTCACCCAACTCCTACCCCACAGGCCCTGTGCCTCCAGCTCTGCCCCGGAGAGCAGTTGAGCTCCAGGAGGGCAGGAAGCTGCGATCTGAGGGAGTTTCTCCTGCCTGAGGTTCTTCTGGGCCCCACGCTGAGCCTAGAGCTAAAGCAGCAGCACCAGCTTCCATGATGAGGACCTGCAATGCGACGGATGTAGAGTCCCAGAGCCTCAAGCAGATGAACCGGTCCCTCCTCGCCAAGCTCAGCTGCCTTGGGGCGGGGGCAGCTTCTGGGGCCCGCAGCATCTGCCCTCACCCAGCCCTGCTGCTGTCTCACACTGGCACCCTGAAGCTGCCCTGAGCACCCTACGATGTTCAGGGGCACACCCAGTCCCCTCCAACACCCCCCAAATTGTGACCATGGAACACACCTGCAGACAATGGGAGGGATCCCCTGGGTGCAAAATCCACCTCGGCTGGGAATGGCTCCTGGGATGAAGCAGGTGTCCAGAAGCCATTTGTCAGCTGCCACTCTTGCTTATCTAGGCCATACACACACTTACACCCACTCACATGCACAGACTCAGTCTCACCACAAGGTCTCACACACTCACAGTCTGTCTCCACACTCCAGCCCAACGCCATCTCTTCACAGAGGGTCAAGCTCCCCCATGGTCTGACCACCGTCCTGAGCACACAGCTACAGGGGCAGGCAGGGCACTTTCCCAGCACAGTGCTTCCCCTCTGCACTCAGTCCCTGCCTGGAGAGCGGAAGATGCACGTAAGGACTCAGATCCAACAGAAGACACTGCTGTGCAGGGCCTGATCTGCCCTGATTTGAGGGCTCTGAATCCCCAACACCCCAGTCCCTCCACCAGGGGCAGTGCCCAGGGGCCTGTGGCCCCAGGTGACAGAGGCTGGTTTGGCTCAGCAGGAAGAACAGGCCAAGCCTCTTCTGGAAGCCAGTGCTGAACCTAGATCCTGCCCCTCCATAACCTCCCAGGGAAGCCTAGACACAGAAAGTCAGGACCAGAAATGGCCAAAGGCAAGGAGACAGGGCAAGGCCACATGCACTACTGCGGTAGATGACCTCCCGACCATCTGCTCCACCCTGGACAGTGGCAGGGACTGCCACCTGCATCCCCAAGAAGTAGTGAGGGGTCCCCGAACAGGGAATTAGGTCAAACCAGGTCTTCTCCTGCTAAAACCAGTCCAAACCAGGCCTCCAGGGCACGGCCCCGGCTCCCAGCTGCCGACTCACTTGTCCCTTCCCCACCTACCAAGGGATTCAGCAAACCCACGCAGAAGACACCTAAGGCACCCTGGAGCCAGGAGGAGGCTTGCAGGGAGACTTGAGCATCACCACTTACCGGCCTTGTAATCCTGAACAAGCTACCTAACCTCTCTGCCTCCGTTTACTCATCTGCAAAATAGGCAACATAACTTGCACTCCCAGCAAGCAGCACCAGGGCTCACATTAAACAACAGTGCGCTGAATCTGGCAAAGAGCTGCTTAATTCATCGGATATTTTCCTTCCTGGTTGCCTTGGAGACCCCAGGACTTCTATGAAGACAGCCTGTGTTTTACACACAGTCCCAGAGTGGCCCACAAAAAGACGTCCAGCACCGGTCTCCAGTCTCTCTCATCAGAGCCAGTGTGCCACGGAAGGCCAATTCTGGGACTCCAGGACCCAGCACTCCAGGAAGAGGAGCCCAGGTGGACAGCATCATGCCCTGTGTAGACCCACAGTGGCAGCCCCAGGGGCACCCTCAGCTCTGCTGTCTGTGAGCCCCACGACACCCCGAAGTGTCCACTCACTGAACAGTTCCATCTGCTTCCCGGAGGTGTCCCTAGGGGACAGTGGGTGTGACCATGCCACTGTACAGGCAACCAGGGGCTCCCGTTCAAAGGCCCACAGGACCTTCCAAGGGCCACGTGTCCAGAGTCCTCCTCACCAAGGGAAGGATGCCAAACCCACTCCCTTGTGGGCACAGGTGCCAGCCGGGGAGCTCAGGGGGGCAGAAGACAACCTCCCAGAGTCCTCAGTGAAGCAGAGAAAGGGACAGCAGGAAGGGCCACCGTGGGCCACTTCAGCTCTGACTGTTATTGTCAACACTGGCCCAGATTCTGCGCCCTCTATAACATGCTGGCTTCAAAGGCACGTGAAAGCCAGCGTTCCTTCCAGCAGACTGGGCTCTTTACAGATCTTTAAAGGGAGAAAAATCAAGGTGTACTGCTGCTGTTCGGCATGGCCACTTCCCCAGCAGAGCAGCCCCCAGCGAGGTCCCATTTCTGCACTAACCCCAAGGAAGAGCGCCTCGGGACACGCCCCACGACCTGCCTTGCTGCAGGAAAGGGAGCACTTTGTCGATTCTCTCCCCGAAAGACTCCGAAGTCCAGCTGCAAAGCAGTTCACTGCTCTCTTGGTGTTTCCTGGACCTTCTGAAAGTCAAGGCCCTGGGGAGGGAGAGCAAGCTGGCAGCTTGATTCTTAGTGCTTTTCCTACTTCAATCTAATAAACCACAGGAGAGGACGGACTGGACTTGTAAGAAAGTCCCCTAGTGTAGGGAGTAGGGAGCCATGAAGAGGGTTTTGAAAGTCTCAGCATGATGAAAATCAGCGGGGGAAATGGTGCAAATGTCATGTCCAGATGGTGCAAAAATGAGAAAAATGTTGGAGCACATATCCTACCTTTCCTTCTGGACCAGGAATTTCTCAAGTGCTCCAGAACTCTGCACAGTCCTGGATACTGAGTAGGCATCACTGAGTTGTTCAGGGCACAGCACGCAGAAACGGGATCCCTGAGCTGAGGCAAACCCCAGCCCCCGCATGCATCGCCAAAGCTGTCTCTCCTCCCTGGGTACCCACTGGCTGAGTTCAACCCAGCACAGAGCTGGGGAGTGGCTGAAACACAATAGGAGGAAGAGGGAGGTGTCGGGACCCAGCCATGACCCGTCCTCTTCTCAGCAACACACAGGTCTTCCTGGAGGTTCTCAGAGGCATCTTGGCATTAGTGAGATTTTGGCAGAGTAGCCGGATTGGCAAGATGACCATCAAAAGGGCCAGAGGCAGTGACCAGAAGTGTGATGGAGGACACTGATCATGCTGGAAGACTGTTCTGTGAATCTGCAGAACAGGCAGAGGAGCTGGCCTGCATGGTCTGAGATAATTTGTTGAAATCACACAAGCAGAGCCAGTGTTAGCCTAGGACACGGAAATGCATTCCTCATACAGAGCTCTTTGTCCCTGAGATCAGATACTCGCCACAATAATGAGATTTTTTCCAAAACAGTCTTGCTGCTCCCATCCTCTGGAATGGGCCTCCCATGGGCCTTATGCAAGGTGGCCCAAGTTATTTCCCTCCTGAGGGGAGGTTTCCTTTTGATCCACATGAATGGAGTGCCTGTTAAGCGCCAGGTTCTTAGGTCTCAAGAGGGCATGGAAAAGCAGAGAGACATTAACAGCCCAGTGAGACCCCAGCAGGACACATGGGAGCACGGGGGGAACCCAACCGAGCTGCCCAGCCAGGAGGAGAAACCAGGGAGGGCCTTGTGGGGGAAGGAGGAGAAAGTCAGAAGGGCAGGGTTCCCAGACGAGAGAGGCACACAGTTACCCACCTCTGAGGAATCTTACCTTCTCAACGCTAAGGACGGTGGAGACAGGATGAGGATGGGCTGCGAGGCCTGCATACCCACACCTGGCACCACCCCTCTGAGCAGAGGGCCATGTGGGCTTAAAATGCACACTTGTACAAAGGCTTCCTCAGCTTTAAGGGGCAGGGAGAGGACCTCCCAGATAAAAGATGAACTCCACCTCCTACTGTGCGCTCCACCATTGCCAACAAGCCTCTGAGGGAGGAACGCTTTGCCAGACTGAAGCCTAGAGGCAGCACCCAGATGGACAGCGGTGGACAGGTCTTCATAAATGTTAGATGGGAAAGGCAGAGACCAGGTCCGAAGAGGGTGTTTGTAGACCCGATTTTGCAATCGGTTCCTTTTCCACGGAGCCAAGGCAGACTCCCCAACCTTCTCCTCAGGAACTGTTTTCTCCTCCCAGTGGTGCCAGCCATGGAGCACTCCATGCTGCAGCAACACCCACCCACCAGTGGCCCCCCACTTGTGCATCCCCTTGGGACCCAGTGTCCCCCCCTCCTTTATACACCCGTGCCCACCAAGCTCCGCCTGCACGCAGTAGGAGGCCATGTTCCACAGCAGAGACTACCGGCCAGGCCAGCCCGGCCCAGCCCAGATCGCCGACTCCACATTTCAGAGAAACAGCAAGAGGAGCGGAGGTGCCACCAGGAAGGAGGCCCGAGATGAAGCCAGGAACCCAAGTTCATTCCCCAAGGCTCTGGGTGGCCTTGAAGGGCCCTGCTGGCGTTGCAAATCCCTCACTTTGATCTGGACCCACTTGCTCGATTTTGAACAGCCAAGTCTCCTCCTGGGCCTCTGTTTCCTGACCTGAGAATAAGAAGAGTGCCTCCCGGCTGCTTCAGTTAGCTGAGCTGATACACCGAACCACAAGGTGCGCTAGGTAGACGAAAGCCACTTGCTGAGCATCCATTTATTACCAGCCCTGAAGGACACAGGTACAGCACACACGGCCTCTTTCTGCCTTCTCTCCCCAGAACAAGAGCAGAGCAAGCCTCCGAAAGCCAACTGTGGGTGCAGCATCTGTGAGTGCTTTCACAGTCCCAGGGTAGCTTAAGATAAAAGCCCCAGACACTGATTGCCAAGAAGGTGGCTGGCAAAAGTCTTTTGTGCCAACAACTTCAGGTGCTCCCCACATGCTGGGCACTATTTTCAGTTTCCAAGGGTTAGCTCAGTTGAGACACACACCCTGACAAAACCGTGTCTGTTATTCTCATTTTAAACAACAGGAAACTGAGGCCTGGAGCTCCTGGCTGACTCTCTGCACTCTTCATTCCTGCCCTGTCTGCTTTCCCAATGCACCTCAACCTGCTGTCATGAGAAGGCACAAAGGCTTTGAAGTCTGACTCTTCAGGTTCAGTATCTGGCCGTCTGTCCTGCTTTCAGCCACGTGGCTACAGGCCAGTCCTGAATCTCTCCGGGATCAGTTTCCTCATCCACTCAATGGAGCTGATACAACCCAGGCAGACCTCTTGCAAGTACTGAAGGGGATGAAGACAGGAGCTGCTCTGCAGACAGAGGTGGCCTGCCCCTCTCGGCCTTCTTTCTCAGCACTGTCCCTGCCCAGCCCTCAGCCGCTCAGACATGCTGGCTTTCCCACAGAGCCACAGGGCCTTTGAGTCATACCCTGGGTGGATCCCTGCAGCTGGGTCCCAAGGAAAAGCCCAGCGTTAGACCATCAGAGCTGGCTCAGCTCAGCTCATGCAGTGGGTTTCAGGCCACCTGAGCGGCCACAGCTCTTAGATCTGCCAACCCTCCTGGAGGGGGCAGCCCAACCCAGTAAAGACACTCGGAGGGGACTGTGATCCTTGTCCTTTTCTCACCAACATGACTTTGCTAATCTAAACATCTGATTTACACTCTCCAAAAAAAAAAGACACCCACACTCTGCCTCAAAGCACCCTTACCAGAAACTTAGTAAAGATGCCGACCTAAGTTCGCCCCTCCATGGCAGACTGGCAAAGATCACATTCAGTCCCGACCAAGGGGCCCAGCGAGTGTCCGCTGGCTCTCAGTCGCCCTGGCACATGTCTCCCTGTCTGCGGGTCTCAGTTCCTATATGTAAAATGGGAAGAGGTAGGACCGGACACTGCGTGAGTTGTGTATTCTATTCCAAATGATTCGACCAATGGTTACCAAGCCTGGAGGTGCCTGTCACTCTGAGGGAACCCCATCGGGAGAGGGGTCCCTACCTCATGACCCAGGAGCCAAATCCAGCATCCTCACCCACTACCAACTAAACCTCCTTAGGACTTGACCCTCTGGACCAAGCGGGACAGGGACAGAGGACAATGAGCTGCTCTGCATGTTTGAGCTCCTCCTCCAAGCCAGGTCCTGGGGCAGATGCCAGGCTCCAGGGCGAGGCAGGCAAAGTCCTCCTCCTCACCCTGATACAGCCTACCCTCCATGAGAGACAAGGCCCCACAAGGCTAGGAAGGGGCAGGGCAGGGTAACACCCAGTGTCACGGCTTACACCAAAGTACATCCTTCAGGAAGGTCTCCACCCTTCCTTCCCCCACCTCGTGCCATGCCTGCCAGGGTCTGGCTCAGCCGCCTCACAGTCCCTGGTCTGCCTGTTCCCTGCTCTTCCCCTGACAAATGGCCAAGGCTTGAAGGCACACGCCTGTTAGGTCCCCTTCTGGGGACCACACTTCTTTCAATTCACATTTATAAACTTGACCAACTCCAGAATGACCATGCAGGTGGATTTTTGCCTCGAAACTGTGCCTTCATGGCAAGGGTGGGGTTGGTACACAGGTGCCAGGTTCACTAAGGAGAAGCATGGCTGATGGGCACCACAAGGTTGTCTAAGGCTTTCCCGGGGGCCACTGCTGACCTCCTCCGAATAAAGCAACCAAACCAGCGGAAGTGCCCGGGGCATCTGGGAAGAAAGGCTCCCTTTCCTGCACTGCCTCTGACAGGCACCTTCCTTTCAGGCCAGAGAGGTGGAGCTGAGGACCCGCAGCAAAGGCTGATAGCCAACCCGGTGACTGATGGGGGAGCGGGGGAGGTGGCTAGGTAAAGCGGCCAGCGCAGAACCCCAGCTTCAGCTATTCCTCTAACCGAGGCGTGACAGTAAGCTTCCCCTACCGCAGCATTCCACACGCCCAGCCGGAACCTCCTCCCCAGGCTGAATCAGAGACCTCAGTGGTCTCCCGGGACGTCCTAGCCTTTCCAGCTGTTCGCCTGCTGCTCTGACAGCCAGAGGCCGGTCTGGGAGACAAGGAGGGACCGAAAGCCAAGCAGAGGACGGCGGGCGGGCGGGCGGAGGGGAAAATGACGCCACCCCTAGCTCCAGCCAGCGGAGGGGCCACCAGATGCCCAGAGACCCTCTTCCTCAGGCCAACTGTCCCGTGTTCTCGCCTCAACGCCAGTTTCAAGGCCACCTCTGGATGCACCCTGCCCGCTCGCTCCTGCGCATACCGCGTGTGGCGCACCCCAGACTCTCCCCAGTGCGCGCGCGCACGTACACACGCGCGCACACGCACACACACACACACACACACACACACACACACACGCACACCCCACTCCTAGGCTGGATGGGCACCCGCCCTCGGCCCAGTCTGGAAACCAGGCACACCCATGCCCACTTCGCCATCCTCCTTGCCAGCGTCGCTGTCTCCTACCCACCCCATCCACACACGCGGCGCAATGTCCCTCTCGTAGGCGCTCTTCCACACACCCACACCCGTCACACACACACACACACCCTCCCCTCCTCGCCCACGGGCCCGCGGAGCCACCTGTGACTCAGGGCGCGCGCCAGGCAGCGCCATCCAGGTGCTCCTGGGCAGACTCGCCGTCCCTCCGCGACCGGAGCCCCACTTCCCTAGCTGGTAGAAAACCGAGCAGAGACCTGCTTTTCCCTTTCCTGTTCTCTAGCGGAAACCCCCACTTCTGCGGTGCCGGCTTCCCAAAGCAGAGCCACGCGCCGATCCATGCGCTCCCCGCTCACTGGCAGCTACGGGGCGCGAAGGGTGGGCCCGGCGCTCGGGCAGCACCCCACGGGCGGGAGAACCTTCTCTGTTGCTCCCCGCCGGGCGTCCGGCGGGCTTACCTAAAGCTCCGGGAGAATGGAAAGGAGACGGTGCCTGGCGTGGCCGACAGCACCCGCGCGAGCAGAGGAGAGCGGAGCGGAGAGGATGGGCGAGCGCTCCGTGACCAGAGCAGGCGCCAGGCGACGTTTGTTTATTCCCCGCAGAGGGCGACTTTAAGAGCGCCGCGGCCCCGCCTCCAGCCTCGCCCCTCCCCGGCCCCGGCGCCGGGCGCAGCCGGGACACACCCCTTCCCCCCTCCCGCCCCCCGCTCCCTCCTCCCCGGCGCGCGGTGCCCGCTGGAGCCGCAGCCTGTTGCGCAAGCCCGGGTAGAGGCGCGGCGGGTAGGGGCCTCCCAGCTGGGCTGGGGCTCGGCTCTGCGGTCCCCTCCAGTGCTCGGGCGCCCGAGGCCACTGCGTGCTCAGCGCGCGCGTGTGTGCATTTGCGCGTGTGCTCGTGCGCGCTCGTTGTGCCTCTGCGTGGCTGCGTGGCCCCGGTCTCTCCCGGGGAGTTTCTCCTGCTTAGCGTCTCGTCGCGCCACACCCAGACATCCCTCTGGGCGACTCCCCCACTTCCTTCTGGTCTCAGCGCCTGGGCTCCCCAGCCAGGCTCAGCTGCCTTCTGCCCAGCGAGTTCCCTGGGAGTCTCACTCCAGGCCCTTCCCCGTGCCTGCCGCAGGTCCCCGCAGAAATCCTGGATCCCCTGGAACTCTGTGGGCCTTGCCCTCTCACAGCCCCAAGTCCTGCACCTCCCTCCAATGGGTCTTCCTGTTCTGAGGGCATGGGCAGTTCTCAGTGGCAGCCCTGCTATGTGACCAGCCTGCCTCCCCTTTCCAACCCTAGTTAGTCCTGCTGCGCTGGCACTGTTTGTTGTGAAACTCCCACCGGCTTCCATGTTCTCTCATAGGACCAGAAAAAGCAGCCGAGGGAGCTCAACCTTGACTGCCTGTGAGAATCTCCAGGACGCTTAAAAAATGGTGGAGGCCAGTGCCCCACCCTACAGCGGTTCTATCAGCTTTTGGGGAGTGCAGCCTGGGCACTGGGGTTTGTGAACCAAACCGGGCTCCAGGTTGGTTCTACTGTGAAGCCCTCCAGAGAACCACGGTACTGGAGAAACATCGTTTTAGGGATAAAGAGAGACTGACCCACAGCCAGCACAGTCATTGTCCCAAAGCCGCCTCCCTAGTCTCCAGTTCACCACTGAACCCAGGGCTGGCTCAGGTGCCCTTCTCCCTGTCCTACTGACTTGTGACCCTCTCGTGCACCAGCCCAAGCTGTGCTCAAGGCAGGGATCCAGCTTTCTTCTCTGCACCTTGTTGCCTCCATAAGGCCCTTCTGTTATTCTGTGGGTATTTACTGACCAACTGCTATGAGCTGAGTGTTTGCTCAGGAAAGGACTGAAAAGGGCAAGTCCATTCCTCCAGGAGTGTAGCAGAGTAGAGCCCATGACTCAGTTTCACCACTCATACAACAAGGTTTAGCTGATTGATTCCACAGTTGTATTGAGCAGCTACAACATACAGGCAACATTTTTCGGCCTTGGAGATACAGGAATGAATAATTGACATCCTTGGGAGCCATCCTATCATCTAAAGAACCTCCCAGATCCAGTAGTCCATTACCCCACTTATTCGAATCCACTTTTCTATAATCTCTCATTTTGACTTTCAGCAAACATTGAGCACCTATGGTTTGCTACCTGTCAAACATATAAAGCTTTCAGTTCAAAAGTATGGAGGAAGGTGCCCACTCCTTCAGTTACAAATGGAGTTCCTGGCATGGGGGGGGGAAAGGCATGCTGTCAAGGGAAACCAGTTCTTCTCTCTTTGGGGAAGTCTTTCTTGGGGCAGGGCACACAGAGCAGCCCAGATCTGCGACTGGAGAAGCTAAGGATGTCACCTGTTAGGGGTTTGCTTGGAAAGGCCAACCTTCTAGATGACCTTCAGTGTTGAAAAGTCAGGAGCCACCTGGTCCAGAGGAAGGGGCTTCCCAGCCACCATCCCTCCCGCTGCTCC
>NW_004624735.1:22693086-22727089 GCF_000247695.1 Heterocephalus glaber | reverse complement strand
TAAGAACCAAGATGAATTATGTAAAGGTACAATTCCCAATGAGAAATGTAATTGTGTTGTATACCTACAATGTACCAATAAAAGGATTTAATACAAAAAATAAAAAATAAAAAAGTCAGGAGCCAGAGCAAGGACAGTGCAGAGAGCAGAGCTGAAAGAGAAGGGAAGACCTGGAGAGTGGCACCTAAAACTAGGGTCCCAATGACCTTGGGAAAATTCTGTCATTGGCCCCCACACACCCCTCTGAGGAGGACACATCTCTAGGTTCCTGTCCCTCCTGCAGCTTGTTCTCCCTTCCACTGAGCACTGGATGAAGCAGCTGTCTTATGTCCGCCTAAGGAGACCACAGTATAGGAAAAAGGCCAACTTAGTACCCTGCCAGATGCAATGCCCACCGGGAATGGATGAAGGGTGCTCACCCCACAGAGGAGTCACCCTGCTGCAGGAGCGAAGCACTGCCTGCCTGCCTGTAGGTCCACATCCCTGGAGCAGCCAGCTGAGGCAGCAGAAGCCCTTGGAGCTGGAAGTGGGTGCAGCCACAATGAGCTAGTGAAAGTGTTGCCCTTTCCCTTTCTCACTGGTCAGCAGTAGAATTAGATTCACTCAGTAAACGCACATGCGCTGCAAGCTATCAACAGAACAAGATTAGATTTTCTGGACCGATGTCCACTGGAAATTTCTATTTGGTAACACCTGAGATTTTGAATTGCCCCTCAGAATTGGCTACTCCCAACCCCCTTTCTTGGAATCTGTGAGTACTGGGGGGTTGAGAGAGGCTCACCGGCAGCTTGGATCCATGGAGAACATACAGGTCTGTGGCTCCAAGCCAGATGTCACCACTTATAAGCTATGGTGACTTGGGAAAGTTACAGTGCAAGAAATCATCAGGCCCTTTGACTAAAATTTGTGAGCCAATGGATGGCGTCTTATATTCTTTTCCCTCCTAATAAAATGAGGAACCAATTCCTGAAAAGCCAGTATCTCTCGAGCTCGAAAATCCAGCTGCTCAGGGTCCCCTCTCCTCTAGCATCCATCTCTGTGTCTCTTCTAGATCATCTCAGTCAGCAAGAAGCACTCACTACAGTGAGTGACTCCTCCTAGACCACCCCGTGTGCACCCCCAGGCCCTACCAGTTACCACTGCTCATCCCTCCCTCCATTTCTTCTCCAAACTTCGAAGAACGTGAATCTGCACACTCAGCCCCATGTCCTCATCTCCTCTTCCTTTCCCTTGTAGTGTGTAATTAAGCCAGTTCCTCTTAGACCTGGTTGAATAATTCTGTAGCATTTGTCAGGAAAATAATAATCTTCATCCCCTACTCTCCCACTGTCCTGTTCCCTGAAGCCACCACTGTCATCTCACTGAGAATCATTTGTATTTTACTTTTGCCACCTGCAGGCTCTGTGCTCCTGGGTGAGCTATTTAATTTCTTGCCTGTGCCTCCTTATCTAAAAGACACACATAATAACAGTGCTGCTTACAGGGTCATTGCGAGAAAGGCACCACCATTACCACCATATTGCCAAGTGTTTCTTCGCCCATCCTTCCCCATCCAGTCTTGTTGCTTGCACTCTCCAGAGGGACATAGCCCTTCTGCTTGCTTATGAACAAGTCCACTTTCAAGCTTCCACCCGTAGCTCTCCACCTGAAGATCCACACCGACGCAAATGATCCCAATTCTCTGTGACAAGACCAGCAATGGAAAAACCTGAGAAAAGAGACCAGTTTTAAATGAGGCGAGATATAAGGCTTGGGTAAGGTGTGGAAAAACCCTTTGAGCAGGAATGAAGAGGTGGCCATGTTTGATCCAAAGGAAATCGGTTTTTCCTCACTCCTGGTTTGCATGCACATCCTACAAAAACGATGACAAAGTCTCGCATGCTGATTGTCTCGAAAACCATAAACTTGATTCCCTCGCAGTTCTGGAGTCCAGAAGTCCACTATCTGCAGGACCCTGACCCCAGCAAAGCCTCCAAGAAGACCCTGCCCCTGCCTCTTCCAGCTTCTGGTGCCAGCTGGCAGTTCTTGATGTCCCTTGACTTGCAGATGCAGCCCTCCAGGCCCTGCCTGTGCCATCCCGCATCCTTATGACCATGTGTCTCGTCTTCTGGTGAGAAAAATCTAGTTGAACCTCTGTCTGTCCTATTGGGCAAAGATCTCTGTAATCCAGTATGACCTCTTCTTGACTCACTCTTTACATTTGCAAAACCCTATTCCCAAATTCGGTAATATTTTGAAGTTCTAATTGGACATACATTAGAGGGGGGCTGTCAACCCCGACCATGGCTACTATGCATGTAGCAAATATTTCCAGATCTTTGCAGGGAGGCCTCCTCCGTGCCTGTCAGGATAGCCTTGATGATGCTGCTGTCCTGGAATCCTGCAGTGGCTCTTGCTGGGTCCCTTACAAATGTCTTCACTGTGTCCTCTGCCCCTACATCCACAGGATGCTGTGCTACAGTGTCACTCGAGTAACTTAAATCCTATGTTCTGCCTCATTAAACATTTTATGACTCCTGTGGCCTGCAAAAGTCCACCATCTCCCTGTCACTGGACATGGCACTGGGGACAACATCCAGGGCTCCAGCCTTTCTCCTCCACCCCACATTCTCTTCCTGGTGCTGAGTTACTCAGGGCTTGCTTTCTGTGAAAATATCCCTCTCACCTTTGTCCTGACCCTTCACCACGCTGTGTCCCCTCCCTGCCCAGGGGCTTTGCAGATCCCACCATCTGCCAGGGGAAACATTCAAGGGTCCTTCCCACCATCTCGGGTCTCCTGCTTTCTGCATTGGCATTAGGCACATAGGCATGACTGCTCCTGGCCATGATTAGTGCATGGAGATGACCCATGTCCCTTCCAGATGGGCACTTTCAGTGCCAGGCTGAGTGTAGCACTCCTCCTTAATCCAGACACAAGGGCCAGCAATGCACCCAAAGGTGGAAGCTCCATCCCTGGGACCTGGAGGGAGGAGACACAGCAGAGCCCCTGCTGACCCGAAGTGGACAGAAACGTCACACAGTTCTGAATGCTGTGATCTGAATGTGGGTGTCCCCACCCCTCAGATTCATGTGTTGACGCCTGATCTCCAGTATGATAATGTGAAGGGGTTGGGACCTTTGGGAGGTGCCTGTGTGCATAGGAATGGGATCCATGCAGGGCCCTGATCCCCGCAAAGCCTCCAGGAACGCCCTGCCTCTGCATGTGCCAACAAGATTGGTACATTATAAAAGAAAGCCCAGAGAGCCACATGGCCCCTCTGGCATACGATTTTACAGCAAAAGACAGCTGTGTGGGAACCTGGGCTCTTACCAGATACCACATCTTCTGGGACCTTGATCTTGGACTTTCAGCCTCCAGAAGAATGAGAAATATATTTCTGTCGCTTATAAGCTGGCCAGTTCATGGTGTTTCTGCAAGGCATCCTAAACAAACTAAGACAGGGGAGAAATAACCCTGTTGCTCTGTACCGTTAAGATTTTTTTTTTCTTGCGATCCTGGGCTTTAACCTGGGGCCTTGTTCACACTAGGCAAGCACTCTGACACTGAGCTCCACCCCCGGGATACATGTCCCTAAGACTATAAAGAAGCCACTGCAGCAACTGCACAGCCCAACCTCGCTGGCTGACATCCCCAGAGCCTACACACAGTGCTCCCTCTTCTGATAAACCACTAGGGCCTTTTAGAACTTTTGACATACATTTGTGAGAATTTACAGCCCACCATACACTGTATGGGGTGCTAGCAATAATAAGGTGGATGAAGAAGCATATTTCCTATGCTCGTGAAAGCCACACAAAGTGAAAAATGGCAGGACCGTAATTGTTGCAAGTATTTTAAAGTAATACTACAGGACCTTAGAGGACTCAAAGACCAAGAATCGAACTACTCTGGAGGGCCAGGCAAAGTTCTCTGGGCAAAATTGGTCTTTGAAGCAGAGATTCAATTGGATAAGCGTGACCTTGTCACCTGCTAGTCTCCCCAGCATGCTCTGTTCTCCTTTCTGTTTATTAGTTAGAGTTCTTCAGTGCATACGTGGTATAAATATAATCTCAAATATCTTAAGCAATAAAGAGAGGGTGATATTTATTGGCTTGTGTGGCCGTAAAGTTCAGAAGAGACCTGGCTTCGGGTGTGGCTGAATCTGAGGCCTTCTGTTACCAGGCCTCTGTCGCTCTAGTTCTTGATCAATTTTATTTGGTGCTGGTTTTTTTCTCAGGCTAATTCTTTCTAGATTAAATCATAATAGTCCAGTAATTTTTGGTCAATTAGTTAGAAACTGCCTTTTTCTGAAAGACACAGCACCATCAGCATCTCTGGATGGTCATATGGAATGGCTATTATTAAATAGTGTCAAGAAAGTATGTTATTCCGGAAATGTTCTTGGAGAAGCATGCTCTTTTCCCACTGTAGTGCCATTGCTGTTTGCCTGTCTGTCTGTCTGTCTGTCTCTCTCTCACACAAACACACA
This sequence comes from Heterocephalus glaber, assembly GCF_000247695.1. The sequence goes on along the minus strand of NW_004624735.1, from coordinate 22,722,620 downwards.
CACACACCTCTCTCTCTCTCTCTCTCACACACACACACACACACACACACACACGCATACACACACACAGCTTGGGGGACCATTTCTCCCTGGAAGACCTTCCCCATGGACAGGGCCCACATTAGTAAAGCTGGGCAACACCCATCTCTCCTTCTCCCATCCCTGCCTTGTCTTGGCCTTCTCTGCTCACACTTCTGCTTCTCCTTCTTAGCTTGAACCTTACCTGTCCACGGAGCCCTCGCTGGTGGGCACTCACAAGCAGCAGCCCAGGGCAGAGAAGGAATGTGACTCACCTTGTGTAAGTGGAGACACTGGACTGTAGACAGGGACAGTGCTGGGGTGAGTGTTCTTAGCTAATGAGAATAGGTAAGACTTGTGTAGCACAGAGTACCAAGGACTGTGGGAAATTGTTTGCATGCACTTGTCATTTTTACCCATCTCTAAGAGGTAGGTACTATTTTTGTCATCTCCACTTCATGAACGGAAATACTAAGGCAGAAAAAAAAAATTCAGTCATCTTCTCAAGATATCCAAGAAAGTGAGAAGAACTAGGATTTGCACCCCTACAATCTGCCAGGTTCTTCCTGTCCACCATGTCTGGATGATCTCCCACCCCAAATCCACATTCTTTCTCTAAAACCACAGTAACTTCTACTATGAGCTAAAAGGCTCTCAGCACAATTATCCTAGGCAATGCCAGCAGGGAAATGCCTGGGCCAGCTCTGTCTCTGTGCCTCTTGAAGAACCTGACATCCATACCTCTCAGCTCATAGGACCCGGGGTCCTGTTCTACTACCACACCAGCTTACACACCTCCTGGAAGGGAGACAGGTGACCTCTTCTCCTGCCTGACCAGTGGGCCACAGTGGGCCTGGACAATCCAGAGCAGTGATCATGTGCTTAATCACTGAGTGTCCATGGGAGGCTCCCTGCAGCTGGTTATTAATAGAAGCTGAGAGGTGTGCGTGTTCAAAGACAGGTCAGTGCTGGGAAAGAAGCCAGAGTCGCCTCGATGAGTCAGGGCCCAGCCCTCCCCCTTGACTCATCCTCTGGCTGAGGCCTGCTGTTCTCACTTTTGGGCTCCCCACTTTCAAAGGGAATCACTGCATCTCTTGCTTCTTCCTACACAACGACAGCAGGACTTGATGTTTCTACCCAGGGAAACCTGGGTTGACTCCTAGGGAAACTTGACCCTACTTCTTAACCTTTGGAGACCTCAGTTTTCTCATCTTTGAAGTGGATACATTAAGAGATAACATACTCTCAGGAAACTGTCACCATTTTAGTTGTCATTGAGGCTGCTCAGTGAACTGATGGCCACAGACCTGCCCCCTTGAAGATTCCATTCTTTTGCTTCAAGTGTCTCTTCCTGGTCTCTCCTCCTTTTCTCTGTGTGGGGATGGGCAGGCGGCTGAGGAAGGATAATGTTTGCATCAGTGGAGCTCTTGCTGTTCTTAGCAGGGCCCTGGAGAAGAACCCCACACAGAGGGTACAGGTATTGAGCCCAGAGCAAGACTTGGCCCTTGCTGGCTTTTGTTTCCATAAAAATAAAGCCATGAAAGATTTGTGCCAAGAACACCAGAAGAGAAGGAGGAAAATCTGAAGGTAGAGAGAGAGAGCCCTGTGCAGGAGTGGAGCAGGGTCTGGGGTGTCTGAGGAACTGGAGGGTTGTTGTGTCCTCACCAATACCCCTGGGGACACGGGCAGTACCCTACCCTAAGGGAATCTGCACTTATTCAGTAACTGGCTGCTCCAGAACAAAGCCTGGATGCATCACACTGTCAGGGGAGCTGGGGCACTCATTCATGGCTGAGGATAAATTTCTCACTGAGCCAAGAAAATGGGGTTACATGTCTCCACTGATTTAAACAGGATAAAGAAATGGGTTTATTGGGCCGGGGGTTTAGCTCAGTGGTGTCGCTGCCTGCCTCGAAAGCGCAAGGACCCAAGTTCGATTCCCGGTACCAAAAAAAAAAAAAGAGAAATGGGTTTATCTTGGTCCTTTCTTGTCACTGTAACAAAACACCTGAGACTGCGTAATTTCCAAACAAAGTCAATTATTTTGGCTCATGGTTCTAGAAACTGGAAGTTCAAGGTCAGGAGGCTGCGTCTGGTAAAAGCATCCTGCTCCTCCAACTTGTGGTTGAAAATGGGAAGGCAGCAGGTATGTTCAGAAGAAAGGAAGAGCCAGAGCAGGAGGGACAACCTTGCTTTGTAACCACTTGCTTTAGAGGTCCCACAGGAGTGAGATTCATTCATTCTTACAAGACTGCAATGATTCATTCCTGTGGGCTCTGCCCCCAGGACCCAAAACCTCTCCCTATGTCCCTCCTCCCAGTACTGCATGGAAGAATTATGTGGCATCCTGAGTTTTGGTGGAAAAGAACCTTATGCAAACTGTAACAGATTCTTCTTGCATACCTGACGTCAGGGTCTGAGAGCAAATGGACAGACATACAGTGGCTGCAGTTCTCTCATACAACAGCCAGGAGCCACATTTGGCCAGGCTTACATTAGCTAAAATGGAACTCAGTGAAATATTAGCCTCATTTCCCCTGCTTAATGTGACCTCGCCAACACACATTTCCATCAGCAGAGAATGTTCTGTTTGTCTATTAGTTATCAGTCTAGAGAGTTCTACCTGAGCTAATTGATACAGGACAATTCTCCAGGAAGCATTGGGCGAAATTTTTCTCTGCTTCTTTGGACAACTGGTGAAGGCCAAGCTCCAATCTCAGGGGCAGCTTTAATGACATTCCCTGGTCCATGTGGCAGAGGCCTACAAATACCTGAGGGTGGATAAAAACTCAGCCAGGAAGAGTGTGTGTGCAAGCCATTTCCACCGGACACACATGTAGAAGGCTGGTGATCATTTCAGCTCTGAGACACATCTACAAGTCCCTCATTCCGGCATGCTGTCATGACATCCCCAACCTATGTCTGTCCCAAGGTGATTCTGAAGGCTTTCTGGAATGATTATGTCACACTGAAGCCTTGCTTTCTGTTTAAAGTTCTGTTCTCTTCTTAAGTGCCTGCTCTTTGGGCAAACACCCAGCGTGGCAGATGTGACCCCAGTGTCCTGAGCCAGTAGCAAATGCTGGCAGGTGGATGGGAGCATTGGCAGAAGGCAGCTGGCAAGGGTGGCTGCCTTCGGTCTCCAACACACTGGGCTATACCTCATCTTCCTAGGAAATCTTGGCTGACTATAGTCTCCAAATCTGACACAACCACATTCCATTATTTCTGGATTGTTTTCTTAGGTTCACAGAACTGAACCAGTTTTGATGTTATGAGTAGGGGGAGAGCAGAGGGAAATGATGAGGTGCAGGGAGAGTTCAGGAGAAACTCAACAGACAAAAAAAGGAACAAGAGAAATAGATGTGGGGCCCTTGGGGTGGGCAGGCTCTTCTGCCCCAGAGGCTTCCCAGGGGTGAGTAGGAGCAAGCCCTGAGCAACAGCTATTTTTGTAGCTCAGCCTCTTTCTATACTGTGCTGGAAACACAACAGAATATTCCACCTGGGTCTTTTATCCACAAAACTGAGAAGCTGCTTGCAAATACATCCAGGGAAAACCTATTATAAAGAGAACAAGTTGGAGGGCTGGAGTGGAGCGACTCAGAGCTCAGGTCCAGGGGCTAGGAGGCAGCCTGCTTCTGGGGGGAGGCGGGGCTGGCAAAGCCTTAAGCTCATTAGCCCTGGAACAGGCGCATCCTGGAGGATAGGCCAGGCTGGCTCTGGAAGACCCTAAGGTCTGGCCTAAAACAATGCCCAGGGTACCCCTTCATTCCAGAGCTTGCTCGGCTGGCATTAAGCTGCCCATGTGCAGGGCTGGAGCAGGGCTCTGTCCTCCCAGGCAGTCCAGTGAACCAGACATCTCACCTGCTCCTCCAAAAGCCACCCACGTGCACCAGCTTGCCTGAGCACTGGGTCACGTCCCCCTCGTCGGCCTCGTTCCCCACACAGTCTGCACACGGAGACACGTAGTCTCTGGCCTGGGGCGGGTGTCTCTAGACAACTTGCCTTGTGGGTGGAGCAACTATTAGTGTCACTGTCCCTCCCCTACCACCTAGAGAAGTCTCCCATTTTCACACTAGGGCACTCCCGTACCCACTACCAACAGTTTCACTTTTGTCTTTAAATCTTTACTATTGGACTTCACTGCATCATGGATGGAAAACATCATCTCTGTGCACTTCCGCCCTCCTTCCAACAAGCAGAGGAAGAGGCATTTGCTCTTGTCATTCCATCCAATGACATTCTCTACCATGGGCAGAGTGTTCTGTCCTACTGAGTGCTAGAGGGGAGGGACAGGACAGTCAGGCCAGGTAAGGAGGTTCAGAGAATAGAAAGGAGCAATCACATAATTACAGCTTACACTAAATGAGGCACTTTCTGTGCCTGGCCCCTCCAGGCACTGTCCATACCAGAAACTTCAAAATGTTCTCAAGAGGGCTGTGTTGTGGTGATCCCAATTTTAAACATGAGGAAAGTGGGGGCAGAGAGTCACACAGGATGACAGAGCCACAGAAATCCTTATCCTGGGGTTGGAAAAGGATGCCGGAAGTTGGAGTACCAGGAGGTTGAATGGCAGTGATCTTTGGTGACCCCCACTATCTGAGCTTTGGGTGCCCTACATCCCCTGGATGCTCCAAAGTCCCATGTGAATTTTCCTTTCACCACTAGGGATGCATCCCTCCCCTTAGCAGAGTGACAGCCAGAAATTTAAAGAAACAGAATAACTTCATTCCCAGCAGGCATCACCAGAGCATTTCCCCAGGAAAGGTCTCCAATTTGAGGGATCCCTTGCAAATCCATGGTTGCTGTCCCTAAGAGCAGGAAACAGAAAACAGTTTTCCATCATCCTACCCTTCTCCAAGCTCAGAGCTTCACATCAAAGAATATTTTAGCTAAGAACCCTATCAATCACAAAATCCTCGCCACTCTGCAATAAGAAGCCAAGGCTCAGAGAGTAGGTACAGCTCTCTGAAGTCACAAAGCCCTTGCTGGGCAGAGGCTGGACACCCACCTGGCCTTGGAGTTTGTGCCTGAGGCAGACATTGTCTGTCTTAGTTAATCTGAACCCCTTAACAGCTGGTGAATAACTGAATGAACAATGAACAAATGAATCCCCAGCCCAAACCCTCGTTGTGGGCCCATATCACTTAAAAAGGAATGGCTCCTATCCTTCCATTCTTTCCATCCTCCACAAAAGGATGTCACACTTTAACCCGTAACCAGTGAAAATACATGTTTCCAGTTCCCCTTCCTAAGTGACTAACTGCTTGTGATTAAGTTTTGACTAATGGGATCTAATTATGGTAGAGGGAGTGAAATCTTCTAGGAAATATACTTAATACACACACCCAAATGAATTTCCCTCTTCCTTATGCTGGCAAGAATGGAGGGCAATGGCTGGTACTGCCATAGCACAAGGACCACAAAGTGACCTTAGTATAAGCCAGAGCAGCACAAAGCAACATAGTGAAGGGACCTGATTTATTGGTGCCAGGCAGCAAGATGGCTCCTCTGGAAACCTTGAACACTATAGGAAAATAAAGGTTTATATTGCATAAACTATTGTTATTTTGCAGTTTTTCTATCATAATTGGACTTCTGCTTAACTACTGTGAGGGAGTTAATGGGACCTTAATAAAGAAACCACTTGGCAGAGCAGCTGCATAGAGGACTGGTCAGGAGCTCAGGCTGTTTGTTCAGGTGCCTCGCCAAGGTGAGCCCTGTACTTGACTGTCCCAGCCTGGGTCTGAGTGTTCCCACAGGCCCATGTGTGAGGAGCTGTGTCCCCCGCCTCGGCACCATTGGGAGGTTGTGGGGACTCTGGGATGGGGTATAGCGGGAGGGCTTCCAGTCCCTGGGAGAGTGCCCCTGAAGGCTACAGTGGGGCCACAGCCCTGTCAGAGCGTTGGATATTCCCAGCTTTAACCCCAAGCCCTTGCTGCTCTCACTGAGCCACGCTCTGTTCCTGGGAAGGAGAGAGAAGGTCCATCTGACTAGAAAATGATCAACACTCTCCTTCCTCTCTCCTGGATGAGCTGACCAGGCAAATCTCTCCACATGCCTGCTTAGCTGTGACTCCAGGATGCAGCCTTGGCTTTGGCCACAGACAGTTGGGTAGTTCCCACGGCGGCTAGAGAAGGCTGTGTTTTGCCACAGATGGGTCAGCTTGGGCCAAGAGCACGTTCGACAAGGACTCATCTTTAGAGAGTCGTTCCTGTGCATGCAGAGACAGGGCCAGAGCTGACTCAGGGCTCTGGGCTGTCTGGAGTTGCTGACTCCAACAGAGCAGGGAATGATGGGGCCTGTGTCTGTCGGCCCCCTCCTGCAGGCCAAGAGCTCTGGGGGCTGCACAGGCTCACTCCTGGAGCATGGACCCCTTGCCCTCTGACTTGAGCCCACGCTGACTTTGTTCGAACTTTGCAAATGTTTCCATAGTAACTAAGTCACTTGTTAATAGCTTAAAAAATGACATAAAAAGGAACACAAGAAAATGTCTTCTTCTGATCCTGTCCACCCCCCTCTGGGCTTCCTTCCCCCACCCTAGTAGCCCCTTGTGTTGCTTCAGTGCATGTCCTTCCAGAGGCAGAAAACAGCATGTATGAACATGTATACACAGGACTCCACTGCTATGCCAAAGTCTGCACATTGTAAACACCCTTCTCATCCTATTTTAATAACAGTCTAACCCAAGGCCTTATAATATGGAGGGGACGTTCTCAGTCCCTCGGCATTAGAATACAGTCCACTGAATGGCTGCTCTGCAATTATCAGTTTCCTTTTGATGGACATTGTGTACGTTTCCAACTTTATTACAAACAGTGCTGCCATAATGTACATCATCTGGTCACCAAGCACATTTACCCTTTGGATACGTTCCTAGAAGTCAGATTGTTGGTTCAAAGAGTAAACACACTTAGGACTTTGCTGGTATGATAGTTGGACATAGATTTTTGGCCTTATAGGAGAGTGAAAGGCATATGTGCTCCAAGGAAACTGTACTTCCAATTTAGAATTTTGCAGTATCCAGCATGGCACAGTCTTTGTGCTACTCCAGAGTGGGAGATCCCAGGCAGCCTCTTGATTGCCAGGAGAGGCCTCACCGTGTGCTGTGCCACTGGCCTCTGGTGCTCAGCAGCAGAGGTTATGAGTTTCTGATCTCAGATATTCTCAATTGACAGCAGGTCTGTAGGGAAACAGCCCTGGCGAAAGTCAGGGAGTATCCACATTATCAGAATGCGTTCCGTACAGTGGATATCAATTTATTCTCTCACCAGCAGTTTACAATGCTGTACAACCTCACCAAGAGAATATATTGTTGAAATGGCTTTTCATTAATCTAACAGCTGAAAATGCTATCTCAGTGTTGTTTTGATTTATCTTGTATCAAGCTATATGTAATGGCTGAGCAATTGTATCAACTTGAGAAGTTGGATTAAGCGAAGCCTCGCTAAATCAGCTCAGCAATTCTATGCATTAGGGCATGGGAGAGCCATCCCAGCGGCTCCTCACCTGGGTGTTGCAAAGGAGAAAAGAGGAAGTACGTGGCTGCTTCTGTTCCTCTAGGGAAGCTCCTGTCTTTGCCTTGGATGTCATCTCTCAGCTTCCAGAGCAGACTCTTCGGCTTCCAGTGCGGATCCTTCAGCCTTTGGGTGTAGACCATTCAGTCTTCCCTCACAGATCCATGAGCCTCCCGATACAGACCCCCAAAGGACACTGCAGTGAGCTCCAGGCCTTCGACTGAATCCTTTGGTCCCGTGTGCAGACAGACCCTGTGTACTCTTCCTCATCCGACTCTGTGGGCGGCCTTTGTAAGCCAGTCCTCTAAATTCTTACATATTCATAAATCTGGTGTTGTATCTGTTTCTGTACTAAATACTGACTGGTACACTGTATATCTTTGTACATGTGTAATGGTTGTTTATTCATTTTTGAGACATAGTCTTGGTATGTGGCTCACATTGGTCTCAAACTCCTAGCTCAAGCAATTCTCCTGCCTCAGCCTCCCAAGTAGCTGGGGCTACAGGCATGCATCAGTGGGCCTAGCTTCCTTTGTGTTTTCTGCATACATCTTTTCCGAGCCTTCCAGCAAATCTACAAGTTGTTATGTGAACAGTTCTTCCTATTGCTGTGTGAACTTTCTCTTCATATCTTCTGCCCATTTTCCTTTCGGGTTATTAGGGTTTTTTTCTTTTTTTATTTCTGAGAGGTCTTTATATATTAGGAATATTAAAAGGTCATCTATAATAATATGAATTAAAAATATTCCCCAAGTGTTTTAGCCTCAGATACACTGTTTTTATTTTGTTATCTAGAACCTCTGAAACATTTTGTATAGTCAAATTCATCAATCATTTTAAGAACATTGAATTTTGAGCTGCTTTGATTTGAATACAGTTTAGGGGTCTCCCCTTCGCCACGGCCTGTGCGGTGGGAAGGTGACCCACGTTGTGACAGTGTGGGAGCTGATGGAACCCTTAAGCCGTGACCACAGTGGGAGATCCTTAGGTCCTGGGGGCTCTGTCCTTAGAAGTCACGCTGGTCTTCCGGAAAGTTCTCAGGGGAAGGAGTGGTTACAACAGCCCGAGCCACGCCACCCCCCAGACTTTCCTGCTCTGAACTTCCTGTTTGAGATGAGATCTTTCTCTCTCCCAGGAGTTTCTGCTACCTACAGTGGAGCCCTATCACAGCCAGCCCTATGCTCACTGGGATCTGAACTCCCATACATGTGAGCTAAATGAACTGATTTGTTTTATAAGTTAGCCTGCCTGGTATATCTTACTACATTAACAAAAAAATGGACTAATACATGAGCCATAACTCAACAGACCTTCTTACTCCATATTTTCCTTTAGAATTTTTGTGTTTCAAATTTCAAACTTTAAACATTTTATCCATTTGGAATTTATTCTGGGGTATGAAGTAATGTATGTTTAGCTTGTTTGCCAGTTTTCCCGCTATCTCTTATTGATTATCTTTCCCCTGATGATTTAAGATGCCTCATTTATCTTATACTAAGTTATAGAATGTTTTTTAGTTTTTATTTACTCATGATCGAGCCTGTTCCGATAAACTATTTGTGTGTCGGTGCCATAACAATGCAATTAATAATTACCTAATTATTTTTTAGTTTCATAACATTTTAGTATCTGATAGGACTAGACTTCCTTGTTTTTTTCTTTTTCCAGATATTTTCCTTGTTTGCTTTCAATATAAACTTTAGAATCATCGAGTCTACTTCTAAAACAAAAACAAAAATTAGAAATTTTTATTGAGATTGCATTGAATTGATAAATCAGCCTAGATAGAATTGGCATTTTTATACTATGGAAACTCTTTAATCAAGGACAAGTTATTTAAGGCATGGTTAAAATATGCAGTAAATGTATACATTTAAAAAAATTACAGTAAAAGAAACATTACCATTAATCCCCTTAAAAATACTCCTCTTCATTTCAAACAGACTTCTTACACTTCCAGTTCCTGAAGCAGTTCTAGAAGTTCTCTTTCATCAGCGTTTTACTGAGTAAGATAAAAAAAATACGATGAATGCTGCCATCCACAAAATGCTGCCATCCAACAAAGGGCAGGCTCGTGAAAACATGATGGTGTGTCTTCATCCACCTATTCATCAGATCTGCCACCGTGTGCCTTCTGGCTCTTCCCCAGAGTCAAAATGGCCACAAAAGGTAAATGTTTTGAATCAATTCAGGACATCAAGGCGGCCACAACAGCACAACTAAAGACACTCAGGAAAAGGGACTTCAGGAATAGCTTCAGAAAGTGTCAAGAATGATGGGGTAAGTGTATTCGCGAAGCAAGCAGTATATTTTGAGAAGAATTAATGACAATTTCTCTTTATCACAATTTTCAAAATTTAGACATTCACCTTATGTTTTCATCACACCTAATATTTTGAAGAATGTCTCAGGAGATTCACATGTATGAATATATCATGATGTCAGTTCTGAGTGGATTAATAAGAATATTTATTCATTCATGTAACGACCACGGTCTCCTTGGTGACCCCGCCCCATGCTGCTGTACTCCAAGCACTTGCTTGAGGCAGCCTGGCTCTCTCCTCTCATAGCTGGAATGCATCCAGGTCACCTATTGCATAACCAGAAGGAAATCGCTGCTCAGGGGCTTAGACAAGATAGCTTCAGACTTGGCATTCAGAATAGAATATAGAAGGTAGCTGCAATGGAGCTAGGAGATAAAAGTTAAAGCACACACACGCTTCTACTTATTGTATATAGCTATTGTAAAAATGTCTTTTTTATGGTGCTGGGAATCAAACTCAGATCTTCCGGCATGCTAAAGAAGCCTAGCCCCAAACTGCTCATTTTTATATTAATTTTTACCTGTTTACTTTAATTTCTACTAATTTGGTGCACAAAGTAAAGTTCTATGGTGTGGCATTTTTCATTTGTGAGGTCATATAGAGACCTAAAAGTGTCAGATTTTGGAACATTTCACATTTCCTATGTTCGGATTAGGAATATTCAACCTTGTCCTTCATTTGAATGTCTTTTTTCCAGATGTGCAACCGTAACTGTCATTGTTTTACTTTTAGAAGTTTTAATTGTTTAATTAATTGCCTAATAACACCTGCAAGATCCTAAATGAAATTAGCGACAGTGAGTATTCTTGTCTTACAGACTTTAATAGAATTGTTTCCTTGTTTAGTACTATGTGATCTTTGAGCAGAAAAAAATATATTTTACCATGTTAGAGGAACATAAGTCCATTTTTACTTTGTTAGTTGAAAAAAAGCCAAATTATTGTTGAATTTATTGATTTTTTCTGTTACTACAGAAATAATCTTGTATTTTTCTCTGAGATTGATTAGCATAAGAAATTACATTAAGATACTTTATATTATTCATCACATTCTTGAATTGTTGGTTGAACTCTGTCTGGTCACAATGTATCATTCTTTTAATGGGCTGCTAGGTTTAATTTGTTAATATAGTACTCAAAATTTTGGAATTAACATCTTTTAGTAAGACTTATTTTTTTATATATGAAAGCTTTGTCAAGATTTGGTGTTGATTTTTCCTACTCTGTGAAAGGGACATAAAAATTTCATTTTTCTGTGTGTACTACAATAATATAAATTATATAGAAATTACCTACCCTTTTAAAATCCTGCATGTGTCCTCAGTGAAAACATCTTTACGTGCTCTCTCTCTCTTTCCTTTTTTCTAAAAAACTTTTGGCCGCTTTCTATATTTATTTTCTGATATTTAAATTTTCATTATCTTCTCAGATCCATTTTAGTATTTTTTTCCAGAAAATTTTCCATTTCATCTATATTCCAAAGCATTTCTTTAAATTTTAGTTTTATTGTGGAAAATTTTAGCAGTACACAAAGTTAGGAGATACTAGTACATGAAGCACCTGTGTACCCAGAACCCAACAGCCATTACTTCTTAATTTAAATAAATTCTTCATGTACTTCACCCTCCCCTAAAGTCCAGATTACTTTGTAACAAGTCTTAGATATCATTATTTTGTCTGTAAACATTTCAGTATATAACATAAAGGATAAATATTCTTTTGTACATACAAACACATTACACAAATCAAGACTATTTAATATAATAATCAACATTAAAGTGTGTCCAACTATATCATAAATATCTATGTTTTCCAGTTCAATTTTTTCAAGTCAGGGTCCAAATAAGGTCTAGAGAACTAAAATTATTAGATATATATCTTACATCTCTTAATTTATAGATTTCCTATAAATCTCTCCTCCTCCACCATCTATCTTTCCTTGAAAGGTATTTGCTGAATAAACTAAGTTGCATTTCCTGTAGAATTCCTAGTCTGGAGTTGTGCTGATTTCATTTCCAGGTGTCCTTTAGCACACTTATATTTCCCTGTATTTTCTGTACTACTGGTCAATCTAGTGGCTGTCTCAAATTCAGTTTTGAGGTAAGGGCTAAGAATGCTTCATAGGTAGTTGTGGGTCAAATTTATTTGAAAGTTGAGCAATGAAATTTCCACAATTAAAAAAAAATTCTCTTTGGCTCCTTCTTAACATTTCCTAACACCTATTTTCTTTCCTTTCTTTTAAAGCAAGTTAGTTTGTAGTTCATGAATATTCAAATAAATACCTTTGTTTTCACTTACTATCTGATTTCTCCTCTTATCCTTAAAATTACTTCCTTCTAGTCATGTATTTTAATGTTCTTTTTCTAACTTTTTTGTGTGTAATGCTTATTTTCTCTAATTTTTATGTCACTGTGCACATTTATGAACTATCCCTCTGAGGATTATTTATCTCTACTTACACATTCTAATGTGCCGTTCATTAGACATTCTGAGATTTGGGTGTATATTTGCTTTTCAACACATGAGTTGTTTAAAAGAGAGACTTTTTAGAGATTACAGATGCCATGGTTTGAATTTAGTTTTTTCCCCACAAAGTCACGTTGAGACTTCATTCCTCACTGGTGGTATTTTCAGGTAAGTCCTTTAGTAGGCAATTTCTTAAGAAGCAGCAGTTAGTATTAGTTTTATATGGTTTTATAAAATAGTCGATTATTTCCCAGGATATGGTCACAGGCATTCTGAACCCCGGGTTATCAATGGGGACAATTTTGCCTCCAGGGGACAATTGGTGATGTCTGGACACATTTTTGGATGTCACAACTGGAAAGAGGGGGTGCTGCTGGCATCCAGTGGGCATAAGCGAGGATGATGCTAAACACCATGCAGTGCAAGGGAAGCTCCCTCTCAAAGAACTATTCTCATATTGCTGTAGAGCATCCAAAATGCAACAGGGGTCTGAGCACTCAATGTGGAATCTCATGACAGAGTTTACCTCCCATGCCCACTTCCTAGCTGAGTGAGCAGATGGACAATTCACTTTTTCAACTAGTCTTCTATTTTGTCATCTGTAAAATAAGCACACATCATTTTTATCTCATTATTTGTTAGGATGAGTAAATAAATTATTACACATTAAAATGTGGCACATATTAAATGCTTACCCATTGTTGTTTGTTTCTCTTTCCTTACAAATTCTCTGTTCAGAACTTTCTGTTATGGCTTGTGTCTAGATGTCCTCCCCAAAGCCTTATGCAGTCAGAGGTGGGGCTTTTTCAGAGGTGGCTGCATCTACAGTGGGTCATGCTGGGATTGATTCATGGTGCAGTGAGTGCTAGGCTCAAGGGCACTAGGATTAAGAGTGTGAGTGCTCCCCACCCTAAATAACCTGGACAAAATATAAGGGATCAAAAGAACTGTGGTTGTCCCTTGGTTGCTTTGCTACTTTCTGCCCACCATGAACTGTTTCTCCTCTGCAATGGCTGTCTGCCAAGCCACCTGCCTTAGAGCCAGCCAGTTATGGACTGAAACCTCAACCAACTGTGAGCTAAATAAACCTTTCCTCCTTTAACTTGTGGGTGTTGGATATTTTGTCTCAGCAATGAAAAAAGTAACTAAGACACTTGCCATGAAGACTTTGGCATGCCTGCTGTCCTTAGCCAGGCACAGGTGGCAGAGGTGGCATCAGACATGGGCAATCAGTGTTTACGTCAAATCCAGGCTGCATCAGCCCTATGGAATCTGCCCATCCCCCCCCCTTCCTATCACAAGTCTGTTCCCTATTCACTGTGGCCCTCAGCAGCTGTGGAACTGTCCTGTGTCTGTCTTTGCTGGCGTGTCTGTCACTTTGCTGAGACTGTCACTCCAGGAAGACAGAGGCCCCTTCTGTTTTTGTCTCCACGGAATCCTTTGTGCATCAAGTACTGGCTGGATCATCCCAGGTACTCAATACATTTTTTGCACATGTATGATTAAATGCACAAACAATTCTGTCCCATTTTAAAAGCAAAACAAAACAAAAGAAAAACAGAATAAAACTATATTCACAGCCTTCCACTACTTAGAGCTGAGAAACTTCAAAGACAGAGGCAGAGGGGAGAGAGGTGGCCCAGCCAGGTGCATCGGAGAGAAGACTGAGTTCTGCTCTGAAGGGATTCACCAAAGTCCCACAGGCCTCAGCTTCCCTGGCTTCTGCAGAAACCACAAGCACCCCACTGGGAAAGCTCAGACTTACATCCAGTCTAGCAACAATATTGAGCTAATCCACCAGAGTCCTGGGAGAAGAGAGATGAAATCTGAGGAAGCTCAGGAGGAAAGATGCACCTGGCTTCTGAGGCCTGGAAGGAGCAGACAGTCTAGCTTTCTTTGCAGAGGGAGACTTGGGACGGGAGCACCTGCAAGTTGGAAACTAAAACTGCACATTTATAAGGGCATCCTTTGGCGGCCCAGGGAAGTACTCAGGTCTAGAGGGGGGACAAGACTTGTCCACATCACACAATAACTGCTGGGTGGACCAAGGCCCTCGGGAAGGGATGAAATCAGATTCAACTTTCAGACTTTTTCCCTACTGGCCTTTTCTTTCATTCACTTAAATTGTAGTAGCATCTGTTCAAACAGCCCCAAGTCACACCTCCGCTCTTGGCTTGAAGCTATGTGTCTGAGCCCAGTGATCCAGCCTTGGCTGTTAGGAAGGAGCCCTGCCCTCCACCACCCAGTGGGAATGGGACACAAGGAGGAAGCTGCTGCCGTGACCTTGAGAAGTGCGCGCATGTGTGTGTGTGTGTGTGTGTGTGTGTGTGTGTGTGTGTGTATCCATATATAAGTTTGTCTCTCTCTCATCCTAACAAAGTAATGAGAGGAGAGAGAGAGAGAGAACCTCACCCTGAGGAGGAGCACTTCTAGGCACACATATACTCTGGCCACTCCATTTCCCAATAGTCCTGGGCCTTCACTGGAAGTCTCATAGCCAACAGGTAACAGAGCCCTGGGCTGGCTGGGCTGGCTGACCCCACCCATCCCCTAGTCCTATCTCTGCATTCCTTTCCCAAGGCTAGAGGTCACTCTCTACTCTGGCCTGGGTAGAGATCTGATTTAGGCAAGCCCTGGACCTTAGGCAAGGAAAGTATGGGGCCAGAGAAGCTAGATCTGGACATCCCACGTACCCTGAAGATTTAGCACAGTGCCTTATTGGCCAGTATTGGCCACCTCTCTGCCTGAAAACCTATGTGGCTCCCTTTCCTCCCCTCTAGGGTGGTGAGGACTGATTCTCACAGCTCACAAAGGACAGCTCTGCTGCTGAGGCTGAGTAGAGTTTATAGAGCCTTCTCCAGGTGGATCCTCAAGCTCCCATGAAGGGTGACTCAGTGTTGGGGAATCCGCACCCCAGAGGGCTCTGGTCCTGAGTGCATTACTGAGTACATTGGTGCTGACTGGACCCTGGGACTTGGTGTTCCCCCTCCTGGGACAGAGGACCACCCAGACATGCCAGGCTGCTCAGGATCCAGTCGGAGCAGAGCAAACTTGGGAGAGTCACTGCACTCTTAGGCCATCTCCAAAATGAGCACATTTCCATCCACTCTCAGGGATCTGGTCCTGAGACTTGCTCACCCATTTACGGCATGGAGGGCTCCCCGGTGATGTGGAGAACATGGGTCTTACATGACAGATGCCCAAAGCAGATGATAAATAAGCAAGACACTGGGCAGCCATGTAAGCCAGGAGGGGGTAGAGTAGGAGGGGTCAAAATATGAGATGCTAAGAAGAGGCCTCCGCACTGAACGCAGCAAGGCCTGAGGGTGAGGAGGGCCAGCCCAGGCCACCGTGGGCGGAGCTTTCTGCTGAGGCAGAAGATGGCGGTCTGGCCCAAGGGAAGGTTCAGGGGAGGCACAGGAAGGCCATGGGACTGGAGTGTGAGAGGGGAGGGCAGGGTTAGTGTGGGAAGGGAGGCTCGCAGAATGCAGGGGTGGGATGGAGAGAGGACTGGAGCCCAGGTGACTGACTGTGGACAGAGCTCACGGAGGGAGCAGAGGAGCAGAGTGAAGGGCACTTGGGGCAGTCACTCCAAGCCTCAGAGCACGAACCTGGTGCAGGACGGTCCACAGTAGGTGCAGGATCCCTCTCCTGAGGAGCCTGCGCAGGTCAGTTTCCACATTCCCAGCCCAGGCCCTGCAGACAGGAGGGGCTCACGGACACTCAGGGGCTGAGCCTACTGCCTCTTGTCTGTGTGGCCTTGAGAAGGCCCCAGGCTCTTGCCACGCCTCAGTTTTCTATTGGTAAGATGGGAAAATTACTGTCTCCAGACCTCACGGGCTTCTCACAATACATCAGTGAGTTAATACAAGGGCTGGTCACAAAAAATGGGTGTTGCGTTTAAATTAAAAAATGTATTACAGTGGACCCTCAAGTAGTTATGAGCGGCTGACATACAGACAACTTGGGCTAATTAGGTTAATGGAAGATTCATCTGCCTCTTGTTATCTACAGTGTGTACCCAGGTGCTCATCTAGATCTCAGCTGTATTGACTTCCAGACCCAGGGAACCGATCAAGTTCGTAAGTCAAGGGTCCACTGTATAATAAAAGAAATATTGCCATTAATCCCCCTCAAAATACACTCCCTTTAAACACACTTATCTCATCATTATTGTCACTTCTAGAAGAGTTCTGACAGTCCCCTGTCCTGAGTGTATTTACAGGTGTGATCAAACATTCAGCAGATGCTGCCGAGTGCCATCCACCAGAAAGGCAGGCAGGCTTGTAAAAACACCGCAGCACGTCCTCATCCACCTTATTCACCAGATGTGGCCCCGTGTGGCTTCTGGCTCTTCCCCAAAGTTAAAATGAAAGGCAAATGTTTGGAATCAATTCACAACTTTGAGGGAGCCACAACTTCGCAACTAAATACACTCACGAAGGAGCACTTCTAGAACTGCTTCAGAAAGTGGCAAGCATGATGGAATAAGTATGTTTGAGTAAGGAGAGCATTTTGAGGGGAATTGCTGGCAATGTGTCTGTTATTGTAATACATTTTCTTTCCTAATTGAAATAGTCACCATAATTTTTGATCCCACAGTATACATGGGGACATTTAGAACAGTGCCTGACACATAATAAAAAGCTAACATACATGTTAGCTATTATTTTTGATATCATAGTTTACCTCAACCCTCCTGCAGATAGCACAGCTTGGCTGGTGAGCTCCATGTAACCATGTGAGGTATGCAGCTATGCCGCCTACCCTGCATCCTTCATTCACCCACTGTAGCACACAACTAAGCCGCATGGCACCCTACTTAAAAATGTGCCCCTGACATTCAAGGAACTTAAACCGTTTTCATAATGGTCTGAACCCAGAACCTAACCACATGTTCCATGGATACTCAGAAGGTTTCTGCATGTGCCTCAGTCTGCTTCGTGCTATTATAACAGAACACCAGCACCTGGGTAAGTTATAAAGAAAAGAAATTTATTTCTTACAGTTTTAGAAGCTAGGAGGCCCAAGGAGGAGGGAGTGCATCTGATCAGGGCTTTCTTGCTTCTTCATAACATGGTAGAGATCTTCTCCTGGCCAAGACAGCAAGGGAGGTGGGGTAAACTAACCTTTAAAACAATTTCCCTCCCATGGTAGTGACACTGATTCCCTCACAAAGGCGGAATCCTCTCCCCACTGCTGCCTCGATGATTAAATTTCCAACATAGGAACTCTGGGGGATACACTCAAGGCATAGCATCATCGTGTTAGTATTTTCTGCATTTTCTAGGAAACAACAACAGAGTAGGTGGAAGGAAGTTTGCGCTCTGTTAGGTTTGTGGGTTTTCCTGAGTTACTCACTGTTTTGGTAATTCGCCTTGCTCACACGTTACTGACTTTGAGTCACAACACAACACACCCAAGATGGTTTGTTTAGAACTAGTCATGGTGGCTTCTGATTTATAGTGTCATTAACCTGCCTGCCCCACTGTATCTTCCAGCACAGTCATGCCCACACCTCTTGCATACTGAGATAATAATGCATTGTAAATCACTATTCAGCAGTATGTCTTGCCTTTGTATGCATAAGCAGATCATACTCCCTATAATTTTGATTTCAGGATAATAAAAGGACATATGCTTTAAAGGGCAGGGGTAAAGAGATTAGTTTTAGGAGTTTTTTTCTAAGAAATAAATAAGTGAGGAAAAGGAAGCTCCCATTGGCAGAAAGGCCATGGTGGAGTTTCAGGCACGTAAACATAGCCTAGAGGAGTCCAGGTTCTCTTCACGACTGTCTGCATTGCCCCTCTCTCACCTTTTAAGATACCTCATTTACCTTCAAAGCATGGAGAGCTGATGAAATGTCTTTGTTTGTCTGTCCTGGCTGTGTCTATAGTCTTTTAGAGGGAAATATGCCCAGCTGGGAGGTGCAGCAACTCAGTTTGAGTCCCATTCTGCTGTTAAGGTGGAGACACTGGATTTCTCCGGAGCTCTGTGCCTTCGGGTGTAAGGGGCGGTGTGATATTCCCAGTCCTGAGAGGAGAGTGTATGAGACTTACAGAGGACCGTAGGAATAAAGGGGGCAGATGCAGGAGGGCTGAGCCTACACCTACTGGAGAGAATACACCAGGCTGTCCTAGGAAGAGATCCAGACTGGCCCTGCCCACCGGCCACCCTGTGCCCTTGTCTGTCCTCCTACCCTCCACTCCCAACAGCCAAACAGACACCAGGCAGAGCTGAGGAGAGGGATTCTAAGGCCCATTTTCCCACAGAAGCCCTGAGAAATTAATTAAAGATTAGACCTGCCTATGGAGAGGAAAGATAGGTTTTCAGAAGTGATCATCTCTAGGATTGATTGTATGTGTGAACTTGGCTGGATATGGCGCCCCAGATGGGACATTCTGAGTGTAACTGTTTCTGCATAAGATGTTTGAATCTGGGGACTCAGTAAAGCCAGTGGCCTCGCCATGGTGGGTGACATCACCCCATCCGCTGAGGACCTAATTAGAATGAAAGTGTGGGAAGCCAGAATTTTCCCTTTTCCCCCACCTCGCTGTTTAGCCTGGGGCATCTCATCTTCTCCTGGCTTGGCCCTCTGTCCTCTGGCTGCAGTTGAGCCACCAGCCTTTTATGGTTTTTTCCCTTCATGTACTGGCTCTCTTGGCTCTGTTTCTCTAGAGAACCCAATAATTCTGTTCTAAGAATGGAAAGAAGCTAAATCTCAATTGTCTACAGGTCTGAGAATTGTCTTGAGATAAAATTACTCTTGGAAAAGAAACATTGACATTTCCGTGTGCTGTGGAAGGACTCAGATGAGGGGCGCTGTGTCTGAGCCTCACACACCCCTCGGATTAGCAGAGGGCACCCACTCTCTCCCCTGACCAGCACTTTCTCCAGCCGGTCCCCAGGATGGGTGACCAAGGGTCGTGGAGAAGGTGAATGCAGACAGTAGCCAAGCCCGGGCTGGTGCCAGCTGTGATGACCGAGGTAGCATGGAGAACTGGGGGGATAGAGAGCAGGACCACCTGACTACCCAGGGCAAGAACAATGGAGGCAGACTGACATGACGTTCCTGGACCAAGAGAAGGGTCGGGGACCTGATAGTCTCGGGAAGAAAGAATGCCCCGTGCAAAAGTGTGGAGGCGTAGAAACTGGTGAGTTTAGCAGTGGCTCATAATCAATCTACTGGGCATAAAGCACAAGGTTTGGAAAAATCTAGGATTCACTTCTGTTGAGTACATAGGGTTGGTCATGGAAGCTCTTGTGTTACCTCCTAAGGAGTTTTGATTGACCTTTGGACAACTGGGAGGTCACTGAGGGGTTAGGAGAGCTGCGTAGCCAGATTCCTGTTTTCAAAAGACCTTGGTGTCTGTCTTCCATTGTGCTGTGTAAGTGCTGTGGCAGAGAGACGATTAATGCAGTCTTACGAAGTGGGATACACTGTGACAGGAATTAGTAAGAAGCAGCTGATCAGATGGATGTTACAAGGTGAAGAAAAGAAAAAGAATTATTGGAGGACAGCCTGAGATGGAAATGTCAACAGGTGCCCGGGCAGGGCATATCACTCCCATGTACAGGGGATAGACCTAAAACACTCATGAACCAAGATAATGAGTTTTGGATGGCGGACTCTATGTAGGACAACATCACATTAGTTTCTGTACCAATCATGGGAGTTGGTTAATCCAGGAAGCTGCTCATTCAGAGAGCATAACTGACTTACCCAAGGTCATACCTGCAGGCATCTAGGTGTGATTCTAGCTACTTTACATTAACTGAGACCCTGAATGATCGGAGCCTTAGTAGCCTGCTGCTGTGTTGTTGAAATGTGTCTCAGTACCTAAGAAAGGATGCAGATTGTCCTGTGGAAGCCTTGGGCCATACACCATAGCATCATGAGCTATCATAGGT
Source organism: Heterocephalus glaber (assembly GCF_000247695.1). The sequence continues at coordinate 22,702,388 of NW_004624735.1, read as the reverse complement.
GAAGGGGTCAGGTCCATCAAAATCCCTCACTTTGAGAAGAAGGGTCTTTGGTTTCCATGGTAACTGGAGATGGAGCCAGAATCTTCCTGCACTCTCTGTGCAAAATTGAGATTTATTTTATTCTATGATAAGCTGTAACCTGCCTTATAGATTCTCCCCATCCTGGATGCCTCCCCTCTGTTTCTCCTCCCTTTGGCACGTGGATGTCTCTTTCCAGCTAAATAGGTTGGTAGAGTTGGAAAGGTTCACTGTTTGCATGATGGATGCCAAGTTCCCCACCCGGCCTTCCTCAGCTGACACAAATTCATGGAAGGCCAAGCCCAAGCTTCCCATTGAAACCTCCCACCTCTGTGCTGTCCCTTCTATGGCACCACAGTTCCTCTCGTGGCTGGTTAAGGTCAGTCACCACGTCTTGAGCACTGCCCCAGTGAACGCTGGGTGCTTGCTCCAGTGGCCTTTCTCCCCTTTGAACTCCGAGGGTCTTGTCACAAGCGTGGGGGACCTCATCTCCTCATCTTCATATCATCCTTACTAGAATGTGACTTCCAAGCAATTGTTGAATGAATCATGAGAAATGGGTGAATGAATCATGAGAAATGGGTGAATAAATGGGCAAGGGGATGGGGAAAAAATAAGAACCAAGATACGTCATGTAAAGGTACAAGATCCCAGTGATGAATGTAACTGTGTTGTATACCTAAAATGTACCAATAAAGTTAATGAAAAAAAAAAGATGCCAGTAAGATGAGCTGTACTGAAAACACTGTCTTTGATACAATTAACATATTTTATTAAATTATTTTTATGAAATACACATGCTAGGTCCAAAATATCCTTATAGACTCAAGGTTTTAAAATGAAAAGTGAGGGTTTTTTTTAACACCTCTCAAAACCACTGCTCTGATATTGCTATCCACAAAATCTTTCCTTTTATATGCTTTACACAGCTGGGGATATGCTGTACAAATTACTCAAATAAAACAAGAATAAATCTTTTCATTTTTAAAATACTGTCATGCAAAGAGTTCCACATCATTCTCTATTTTGAATTATGTAGAGTTGCATGTTGTAGATGGACATCTAATCAAGCTCTAATGGAAGAAAACAATGACATGCCAGGTGGGTATGGTGGCACACTCCTGTAATCCCAGCACTCTGGGAGGCTGAGGCAGGAGGATTGCAAATACAAATCCAGCCTGAATAATTCAGTGACTTAGCAAACCCTGTCTCAAAATAAGAAATAAAGAAGACTGGAAATGTAGTTCATTGTGAAGCCTCTCAGCTCAATCCCCCATACCTCAAGGACAAACAAAAGAAGAATGATACCCCAATTAATAGTCCCACCACCAGGGCCTGTTAGCCTTTATCTCCCCCAGTTCTAGGTAATACTTTATTCACGTTTGGACCTTGGGTTGGCTTCTGGATGAAAGTGATGGCTTTGTCAGTGTGGGTTCATCCACACTATTTGCACTGTATTTAGTTTGTAACTGGCATTTCCGTTCATCCCCCAAAAGCACCGCAGGTAGGGGTGTCTTGTGTATGCACGGGGTCCTCCGTGTGTAGTGCAAGGAGGGAGTGAGCAGGGCCTGGGTGGTCACATGCAGGTGACAGAGTCGGGAAGAGTTGTTGAGTGTTTCCTGAGGCAAGGTCAGAGCCTGGACAGCCTAATTAATGCAGCTCTTCCTGCACTGTATTCCACCCAATCGATGCAACCCACCCTTTAAGAATGGATGGTAACGTTTCTTTCAGTCTTTTATTATTCAAAACGTTGCTGTGCACTTTCCACAATCTGTTCTTCCTGAAAGGTTTGAGAAAGTCTTAAATGTGAAATTACTGCATCAAAAGTTTCACTATTCTCATAGGCTTTGATGCATATTAACAAATTTTCCCTCCAGGAGATTTGCAGAACTTTTTACTGACTAGTAATCTACCAACCTTTGCCATGCCCATCTTAAGTAGGGGCAAATGACCTGAGATTTATTTATTTCTTTGTTTGTTTGTTTGTTTTTATTTTTGAGACAAGATCTCACTATGTTGCTCAAGAACAATGACAATGACATGAAATTTATATAATAGTACCTCCGCTCATGAACTTAATTCTTTCCACAACTCTGGTTCTATGCTTACAGTTCGGTTGCAACCAGAATCCTGGAATGATTTCTGTGACTAGAATTGTGAAAAGACTGAAGTTCACGAACCATGGTGCCACTGTATGTGTGTATATATTTTTGACAAAGGATCTCAAAGTGACCTAAACTCCCGGCCTCTAATGATTCTCTGGCCTCAGCCTCCTGAGTAGCTTGGGTTGCAGACACATGTCATGGTATATGGGTAATGATATGAAATTTAGATGTGTATTTCTTCATTGCTTAAGTAGGTTGAGTATACTCTCATATGCACGTTGGTCTGTTTTAGTTACTTTCTCGTTTCTGGGACACAATATCTGACACCCACAAGTTAAAGGAGGAAAGGTTCATTTTAGCTCACAGTGTGTAGAGCTTTTGGTTCATAGATGGCTGGCCCTAAGACAGGACAGCATGGGAGAGGGGCATGGCAGAGAGGAAACAGTTTATGGCAGGGCAGGCAGGAGGAGGCGAGCAGTAAGCCTTCCTTTCCCTTTTTATTCTGTTCAGGCTACAAGCCCATTTGTTGGTGCCATCCATACCTGGAATGGGCCTTCCCATTATCTACACCCAGAACTGTCCTGAACCAATCAGTGGACTAATCCAATTATCACCCCCATAATCCAGTATCACACACCCATGACCCAGCCACCTCCCAAAAGTCCCACCTAGGCGCTTATGAGGCTTTGATGGGACATCTACATATAAGCCGTAACATGATCCTTTGAATTAGTTTTCTTCCTGCCTCTGCCTGCCTAGTGGCTGCAACTACAGGTACACACCATGGTGTGCAGGTCAGCTGTGTGTGTTTCTTATGTGAATTATTTGTTCACTTCTGTGGCCCATTTTTTTCTCTTGAATTTTGTTTTAATTTTTGTAATAGTAGCATGTCACCTTGCTGCTTACAGGGACCCGTGCCTGCTGCTGTCTTTTGCTCCCTTGCTCTGGGATCTGCTGAGCTGCCCTGTGCTCTGCTCTAACTGATGGGATGTGGCAGAAGCTATGTGGACATAATCAGGAAAGCCTAGTGGCTTCTGCCTCTGCCCTCTTGGAGGCTAGTTGCCATGTGGCAAGTCCAAGGCCTAGAGACAACCAAACTATGAGAAGCGAGTGGATCCCTGTGGATCACAGAGGGGATCCATGAGGAGGAAGGCAGAGGTGCCAGCCAGCAGCCCTGATGGCACTCCTCTTGGTGATCCTGTGAGTCCACACACTGTAGGTACCCCTTGCCCTGTCCCAGATACCGAGCTGATGACCAAACATGCAGAGCAGAGAGGAGCCACGCCCTGCCCTGGCTGCACAATCGAGAGCAAATTCTGCTTCAAGACACTGGTTGGGGCAATTTAAGACTCCTCCACGAGAATCCAAAGCACTTACTTGTGCAAAGATTCTACAGATTAAGGTTTCTATATTGGGGAAATGAAGTGCCAACAGTTAACTGTGATAGTTTCATTTTTTCCCCAGAGTTGTTTGGCTTCATTGTAGTTGGTTTATTTAGATAAATCTATTAAACTTTCTCTGTACAGTTTCTGATTTTGTTATCATGCTCAAAGATCTTCCTTAACTCAGTTAAGCACAATGTTAGTCACCATATTTCTACCATCACTGATTCTATTGTTAAATATTACATTAAAAGTTTTCATCAATCTAGACTTAACCCTGAGCAAAGGCAGGAGTAGAAGAAAATCTTCTGCTGGAGCTGAGGTGAGAAGACAGAAGGGGAGTGGGAAGGGGAAGAAGTCATGGGTAGTAGCACACTTGGCTGCAGGAGGGCAGGGCAGGTGCCACTGATGCATGAGGTCAAGAATATGAGCCGCATGCCCCTACCCGCCTGGCCCTTTGGGTTCCCGCTGACAACACTGTCTCTGTCTACTCCATCCAGTCAAGAGTTACCATTAGTCTGAATTACAAAAATATTCATCATGAAAACTTTAATAAGTCTATTTAATTTGAAACAAATTAAGAATCTACTATAATAAACATAGAAAACACCTTTACCATTTCCCCCTCAGTAGTATTCTGACAACAACATATATTTACAACTTTAGGGAGCTGAGGAGTAAAATATGCATATCAAGACCAAACAGTTTCTATGGTAGGAAGGATACTAGTGTGGGAGTAAGAGATAGCTGCGTTTGAATCTTGCCTTTGTCTCTTACAGCTGTAGATTGTCAAATGGATATGACAATTTGCAGTTTGAGGGATTATGTAACCTGAGAGATAAGCTATGCACAGTATCTTGTAAGTGCTCAGTTAATGCTAGTGGTAGTAAGAAGTCTTATTCATATAATAGGATATTAGGCAGCCTTAAAAAAGAAAAGCAGCTCATAGCTGGGTGTCACGGCACACCTTATAATCCCAGTACACTGGGAGGCTGAAGCAGGAGGATCCCAAGTTTGAACTCAGCCCAAGCAACTCAGCAGCTTAGCATGACTTGCTTCAAATTTTTAAAAAATTTAGAAAAGAGGTAGGAATGTAGTTCAGTGTGAAGGCCCTGGGTTCGATCTCTAATACTAGAAAAAAAAATGAAGCTATTATCATTATGCTTCAAGAGTTATGCTAAGCATTATACTGTTGCTCTTTACAGAAAATGTATGAAGTAATTCACATTATTCTTATTTCCCTTTTACAGATCATAAAAATACAATTTAGAGAAGCATGAGGAACTTTCTGCAGGTACATAAAGAGCACACAGTTTAATATTGGGAAGCTAAGCCAGGATACTAAACCTGTCTGGCTCTATATCTTAAATTCTTTTTTTTTTTTACATCTTAAATTCTTAATTGTTTGACTACATTATTTTATTGGGTTTTTACATAATCTATAATCTATAAATACCAAGTATGTGGATAAAACCCATTGAAAATATATAGGACATTTTAGTGAGGTTGTGCTAGGCTGTGGCACAACAACAAGTGAGCCCCCCGTTCTCAGGTATTTAACATGACCAGAGCTTACTTCTTGCACGAATAGAGTCTGATGTGGGTCACACAACTGCTCAGAGCCACTTTCTTCTGGGCAATCACCACATCCTTCACGCTCCCTGTCTCCCCCAAAGTCTGTGTTGGCTCCATCTCAACAAGTGGCCATCTGGGTAGTCATGGTAAAGAAAGAGCTAGGGAGCCTCATGGGATCTTGGTAGCAGGCTGCAAAGTGGATGTACAACTCCCAGGCACATCTGTGGGCCTAGCTCAGTCCCATGAAGTCACCATGACCATGAGGGAGTACCGGGGACCAGCCAAGCACCACAGCTGCCTGCTTGAGGGGTATTATGAAGGATAAAAGACCAAGACAGTTTTGCAGGTGAATGTGGGACTAGGAGGTCAGTGTCTCAGGTTGGGCAAAAGACAAACACTCTCCAAGCCTGCCACTATTTATTGAGTAGCACAAGCACTCAGAGGGGTTGGTGACTCCAGAAACAGTGAAGGTGGGTGCCATGGGCTAGGAAAAGAAGAACAAAGCATTCATGTAAGAATGGAATATAAGTTTAACAGGGGACCTGAGTTTTCCCCTAAAGTGGGACTTTAACCTCCACTGCATTGTTCTGAGAAGTCAGGTCCTCGGCAGATGGTATCTTGTCCTGTGAGTGTCACAGCTTTGTGGGTCTTCCCACCATGACCAGGAGCAAGTGGAATCTCCACCTACTAACCAGTCCACAGGGCAAAATACTCATCTTTGCCATAATTCACATACTGTGGGCCCTGATGAGGGAGACTGGGCAGCATTCCCTTGTTTGGAACAGGAAATGGATTGGGAAGCACATGGTATTGCTTCTGCTCCTTCAGTAGAACTGTAACTCTAAAAATGGAAAAGAAAACAAGATTGAAAATATGTGTCTATATGCTATGAGTAATTTCTTTTATTTATGTTGCAAATAATCTATGTATAAGTCTAATCAACGGGAGCATTTTTAAAACAAAAAATTGAAGCCTCATATATAATGTTTCCTTTGCAATTTAAAATGTACCCATTTAAAAGTTGGCATAGCTGACAAGTAGAGAACTGAAGTAGCCACCCTCATCTCTCATGGTAAGTTAAGGCAGAAACTGAAAAAGATCTGAGTTCTCTCTGAATTTGACTTTCTGCTACTCCTGGCTTCATAATCAAATCATTTCAGTTTTGTTCACACACAGCAATCTCACTGTTGAATAGATTTTGCTCCTTGCTCCTTTTTCTTGTTTAGCTGGCATTTCCATCCCCGTCTTAGCTGTTTGTCCTATTGTATGATACCATGGCCTGTTGCAGGAAATAGAATCTGGTGGACAAGAAGCATCCACCTGAATGGTGGAGCAGCCCACAGCAGAAACATGGCGATCCTGTGTTCCTGGGAGGCCGGATCTGATGTTGGGCCCCACTGAGGCCAAACAGTGGGCCGAAGAACAGCTTAGTCTCATGGCTTTCGAGACAGCTCAGCAAAGCAACCCTGGGCATCCTGCTCTCTCCCAGTAGGCTCCCTGTGGCCCAGCCTCCCCAGGAATCCAGGGACCATGGGTGTGTGAGTGGTGAAACGGCCATGCTTCATCTTCCTTCTCCTGTGGTTCGGTCAAGTCAATCCATCTTGTATTCACAAAGCACTGTGGTACCCGGCTATGCTGAAGGTCATCAGTCTAAGGCTCTGAATTGCCAGAGGAAGATGAGGAGCGTCCTCAGGGCATGTCTTCCTATATGGGAACCATCTTGGCCATGAACAATGAGGAGCCAGGCACTGTGTGACACAAACAAACCTTAAATCTTGGTGGCTTTGGAAAAGAAAGTTTGCTTCACATGCATGTTACACGTCTAGTGTGTGCTGTCACTGGGGAGATTGCTCTGTTTTACAGTCACTCAGGGACCCCAGCTGGCAGAGTCTCCACTCATCACAGCCTTTACAGCTGCCACAAAGGGGAAGGGAAGCTTGTACATTAACTGCTTAAAGCTTCAGCTCAGACAAGACATGTGTCACTTCTGCTTACATCTCAGTGACTAAAGCGATTATCTGGCTGCACTGACATTCAAGGACCTGCTACCCTCTCTGGGGCTTCCCTGTCTATGTCCCCCTCTCCCTCGGAGGACTCTTGCCATCAGGGGCCATGTCTTATCCAATTGTGCATCTCTAGAGCACAGCCCAGAGCCTGGCTCCTAGCCCCTCAGGAAACATGTTGGACAAATTAAGGTGGCAACAATACATATAAAAAGAAATCTGCTTGGGGACTTAGACTTAAAGGCACAATCTCCTTTACTCCTCTCCTCATACTCTGAGGTCTTTAAGAAGATGCCTGACTGCCTCGTGGTCCTGCAGGGAGCGTATGCTGGTGTCGGTCCTCGGGCTGAGCATCAGAGTGGGTGGTGGCCACATCTCCAGGGTCTGGGCATGGCAAGGGGAGCTTTTCCTTGGAGGGTCTGCGTTCAGGGTCATCAGCCAGGGATGCCCTCAGATGCAATGGAAAGAACTTCCCTGAGGGTCAGTGTAGTTCAGCTGGAGCCCAGCAAGCCTTGACTGGGATGGGTTGAAGGGGAGGACATGCATGCAGGTGCTCCACACACATGAGGCAGCTCACACACAACCTTTCTGTCCTCCCTGCTTCCCCCAGCTGCCAGGCTGTCTGCTCCATTGAGCACTGTCAGACATCAGAGCCAGGATTGATTGCTGCCTAGGCTATGGCTTTGAAATGGGGCCACAGACTACTATGGATTGTTGAGGACAAGAGGATTTCTCCACGGGGCTGGGAAGGTCAAGGGCATTCATGTGTCCATCTGCTCCTTTATCCCTTTGGTCAGGAGGGCCTCTGATTGAGTGCTGTCCTCCTGGGGGCTGGAGGGTAAGGGAGACCTGGTCCCTGAGCTCGGCATGTGCTGTCACGCACCCCAGCAAACACAGGGTGAAGGGGCAGTGGGGCGCTGGGGAAGGAAGAGCCACCAGAGCAGGTCTCCAGGCCATGGCAGGGGTCACATGAGTGGAAGTAAGGACACAGGACCACAGAGAAAGGGTGGCCTGCTGGAGCTGCATGGGGTAGCACAGGGGGCCCAGGCCTGGAAAGTCTCGGTCTGGCACTGCAGGGTGTGGCCAGTGCCAGAGAGGCACAGCCTGTGAGGCAGCATGAATTTGCCCCCAAGCTCTCTGTGGAGACCATGCTGTTCTTTCCTCTACAATGTGACCTGGGGCCCAAGAGGAGCCCAGGCCAGCCAGGAGTGGGGTGGGGTAGGGGAGGATTCGAGCACAAACCTATTTTTTTCTGCTTTAGTTAAATAAAAACCCACATAACTAAAGTGCTGCCTAAGCCCTGAATCCATGTGTGCGCAGGCCCCTTTCAGGTGGATTTGCTGAGTGAAACCAGTTTGTCGGACTCCTCTGGAGACAGACCCAAAGCAGCAAATGTTTAACCAGGGAGGGGAAAGGCAGGTCCTATGCTTGGCCAGAGCCTTCAGAACTCAACCCTAGTGGTGACCTCAGGCATTCTTGAAAAGTGTTGCTTGGGGTTTCTCCCCTTCGCTAGCGGGGGCACCTCTGGGCAGCTGCATGGGCTTTGTGCCTTCTAAGCCCACAGCTCTGAGATACAAGGTCTTCTCTAGGGAGGTTACAAAATCTTTAAAAAGATTTATCTTCCTGTGGTACAAGAGGAGAAAATGCAGAGAATTCAGCCTGTGCAAAGGCCCTGAGGCAAGAGTGCCCACAGTCAGTGTTAGTGGCTTAGAGGGGCCAGTGTAGCTGAAGCAACAAGCCAGGAGGAATCTGTGGCCAGTAGTTCTCCCATATGGACAGAAGACACAATTGAAGACCTCACTGAATGCCTGAAATCCAACATAATACTGAACTCTAGATATATTGCTTTTTTCTAATAAATACATACTCCTGTGACAAAATTAAATTTATAAATTAGACACAGTAAGAGATGATTAATGATTTAAAAACAGAATAATTCTAACAGTATAATGTGATAAAATTGCCAGCATCTCTACTCTTGCACTTTGAGATCCTTATTAAGTACCACACAGGTACTCGGAGGTGAGCAGTGTCATACCATGAGATGGACTGGCTGCAGACTGACTGGCACTGGTGGCTGTTAAGGAATGTGGAGCAGCCAGCTGGGCACAGTAGTGATTCACATCCCAGGTGGGACAGAGCAAGCGAGAGGACCCAAACTGCACCAGGCTGCTCCAAATGGGGCATGCTTGCTTCTTTCTTTCTCTTTCTTTCTATCT
>NW_004624735.1:22670551-22692866 GCF_000247695.1 Heterocephalus glaber | reverse complement strand
TCTCTCTCTCTCTCTCTCTCTCTCTCTCTCTCTTCCTTCCGTCCTTTCTTTCTTTCATTTTTGGTGCATGCTTTAAAACATAAATTATTTCCAGAATTTTCCATTTAATCTTTTTTGGCCATTGATCATGAGTAACTGAAATCACAAAAAGCAAAACCATGGAAGAGGCGGTCCACTAGCCACAGGGCAAGTGGCTTTACAACCAGAAATTCATTTTCTTAGAATTCTGGAAACGTCTGAGAGCAAGGTCTTGCAGAGCTTGTCTCGCTTGTGCCGTGGCTTGTGGACGATCATCCTCTCTCTTTATCTGTTCTTGTGGTCCTCCCTGTATACCCATCTGGGTCCTAGTTGCCCCATTTTATGGGTTAACCCATTCATATTAGGTGAGGGCCCACACTGGTGATTGCAATTGACCTTAATTATCTCTTTGTGGATCTGATCTACATACAAATGCAGCCAGGTTCTGAGGTTGGGGTAAGGACTTCAACACATGATTTGGGGCTGGGGGAGCAGTTCAGCCCATGCAGGCTCAGCCATGTGTCCTGTAGAGCCCAAGACGGAGTTCAGACCTCGCTCTGACCAACGTAAGGCCATCAGAATTTATAGGCTGAGGAATAAAGCATGAGACTTGTTACCAACTCCAGGTCTGGAAGCTCATCCCAAGTGAAGGGCTCAGCAAAGGAGAGCTCTTCAGTGTCCTCAGCAAAGGTGGCTTTCAAGTCCCTGGAAAGCAACCTGGGCCACTGTTGTCACCCACAAGGCAGACGTGTTACCTACGGCACCCTAGCAGGAGACTCATAGTGCACTGCCCAGCTGTGTGACCTCCAAAATGACTGACTTTTGAGCCAAGTAAGAGTAAGTCAAGCTAGAGGGCTAAGTTTTTCTGTAGTAAATCATTCTCCTGGCTGCTGTGTGCTGATTACAGTTCAAGGGGCTAAGGGCTGAACCAAAGAGGAGGCCCATGGCGTGGACAGTCGAAAGTCCCCATTGGTTATGTGATCAGGTTTTAGGGTGCTGGAGTCTCCTTCTGGAGATGGTTTCCAGGTTCTTTCTGTCCTGACCAAAGAAATGGTCAAGACAAGCATAAATAATAGCAAAGTTTAATTAAAAGTAGGAAAAGAAACAGGCTCTGCAGAGTGAGTTTGAGCTAAGTAAAAGCAGGAAAAGAAGTGAGCCCTTGCAGGACAAAGATCTTCCAAGAAAGATCCCTGATCCACCCCTTTCCACTGAAATTCCTTGCTCATCCCTTGCATGCTTGCTACGTGACTTGTTTTCCCGTTGGTTCCCAATTTAATCAATATTACCTAAGCAACTATACTTGTCATAATCTTACTAGCTGCTCATAGTTTTGTCCACCTTGTGATTTCTCATTGGATCAAATATTAGCTAAGCGACTGTACTTGTAATCTTACCAGTTGACCATAGTTTTGTCCCACCTTGAACCTGCCTCACCTCTTGGCTTTGTTCCATAAAATACCTTTGAAAAGTTGGGTGAGTGGGCAACCCATCTTCTGATCCCTCTTCTGTCTGTCTTAGACAGAAGCTATCTTTCTTTCAATATATTTTTCCTACTCTTGAAAAAAAAAAGAAGAAGAAGTGAACCCTACAGGTCAAGTGAGCACCACACTGCAAGAGCAAACATGGTGGCAAAAACTTAGTGGCAAATCCCCAGGCTGACATCAGGTCTAGGCCATCCTATGGAAAACCTGCTCCAGTTCTCACGAGAAGTCCACATGCAAGCCTTTGGGAACTGTTCTGTGTATGTATTCTGGGATTTTACAATGAACAGGTCATGCCTATTTCCCCAGCCAGCTTTTCCATGCCCTAATCTCCTGTCTCATTTCCTGAGAGACACAACTCCCCATAATTCTTTATGGGGGCTGAGGGAGTGGAGGGTTCTGTCTTATATAGCTTCTTCTAACTAGAAGCAGCTATAGAACCTACCTACTGGGGATGATGTGCTGTCCAACTACCTTGGCTCACTGAAGAAAAAAATATTAGAAAAGAATTAGTGACCGACCATCGAGCTGCCTGTTTGATCGAAGCAAGAAACTCTACTATTAGACCAAATATGAGGAGCGGGTCAGATTTCCATGCCTTTTGTGGAGAACAAAGTATAGCAAAGATGGAGATTAGAAAACTATCAAATGCCTGAGAGCCATAGCCTTACCAAGATTGCCCACATAGTGGGTCTAATTAAAAACAGGAGCTCAGTGCAGGTGCCCATTTAAGCTGTGCTGAATTAGGGTCATTAGTGACTCTACTTATCGGCACTCAGAGCAATACTGGAGTTTTGGTTTCTGAAGGGAGCGTCAAGACTTCCAGAGGTTCTCAGGAATAGCTTTTGTTCTTAGTCCTCTTCAGGGTCTTGGAGGGGCAGATCCTGCCTGCTTGCATGGGTCTGGGAGATTGCTTGTTCATACAAATGGCTAACTTCTGGGCCTGTAGGCATCAGAGAGGCTGGATTAGGAGTAGAACAAGTTTTATAATAACTTCAGAGGTTTGTAAGAGCATGGCCTGATATTTCTTAAGCCATTCCCCTGTTAACCACAAGTAACCTTTGGTTTCAAGAATTGCTCTGACCTGATGAGAAGTCAGGACTTCTAGTTTCTGTCCTAAAATCTTCCTCTGTTAGCATAGTTGTAACTGCCACTGCCCTCAGGCAGGGTAGCCATACAGCAGCCACTTCATCAAAGTTTTTGAAAAGTCTACCACTGGGCAGAGTTCTTGTCCTAGCCTTTGGGTCAAGACACCCAAAAATAATTCCTCTCTTTTCTGACATATAGAGAAAGAAGGGTTTTCTAGGTATTCCCTTATACCATGCAACAAGATCTACGTGTTGGCTAATTAGGTCAGGGAGACCTGGCATAGTCCCAACAGGTAAAATCTATTTTGGCCTTTGCTGGAATTTGAGAGTTGCTTCAATTTTGCTGGTAAATTTCTTCCTAGCAAGGGAGTAGGATACTGTGGGATAATTAGAACCTCATGGTTAAATATTTGGCCTTCAAAGTGATATGTCAGAGCAGGAATAAAGAACCTCCAACTAGTGGTCCCCTCCACCCCAACTAGGGCTATAGGTCTAGGGGAGGGCTTTCCAGAGAAGTAAGTCAAAATAGACTGTATTGAATTGGCTTACCAGTGTTAGCCAGGGCTCCTCACAGGAAATGCTGATGTCCATGGACAGGGGCATTGTGGGTTCCCTTCGGCCTCTTCAGAGCAGGAAATGAGAGTTTGGGCTGCCTAGCCCCACTCTGAGAGCAGGGACAGTCAGCCCTCCAGTGCCATGAGAGGGACACATGGCTGCCTCACACTCAGAGCAGGGACAAGGGGGTAGCTTGGTGCACTTGCATGCCCAGTGTCCAGACTTCTTGCACTTGAAACAGGAACTCTTTCCTCAGTTACCTTTGGGTTTTCCTTTAGATGATTTGGGTGAGTTTCAATCATTGCCAATTGCAATAGCTATAATTTAAGCCCTTCCCCTTTGATCTTCCTCTGGATCTCAATTGATGAACACAGAGAAGGGTGTGTCCAGCAATGAGGTCATGGGTGTCCTGAGTGCCATCTGAAGTTTCTTCATTAAACACATGAGAGAAACCATATCCCCTTCAGAGACAGGTGAGGATCTGAGGACAGGATCATCAAAGATATCTCTCTCTTCCTCCAGGGCCACTCTAAATACCATAGTTTCTGGGCTTCTCTTGAAATAAAGCATCACAAAAGCCTGAACATGAGGGATTTCATTCCACTGATTATGTTTTAAGCAGAAACAATTTAACTGAAAAATAATCTTACAATTTAAACTGCCATATAATACCCATCTCTTGCCACTTCCTAGTTCATACTGTACCCAAACAATATTACAGTAGTAGATAAGCTATTCTTTTTTTAAATTGGAAGGGTCAAATCTTTTCCATTGATCTAGGATATAGCCTGGTGGAATCCATGGAGCTTGGTTTGTGTGGTTTCTATGGTTCATTTTGTGCCTATAGAAAGAGACAAGTAGGTCTTCAGTCCTTAAAATGGCATCCCATGCAGCAGAAAGGGACCAACAGAAAGGGACCCGATGAGCCCACACAGCATCCCTTGTGAGACTCAAGTATTAACTAGGCAGATGTCTCTGTCCGAAGCTAGGATGATGCTGGCATCTTTCATAAAAACATAAATGAAAGTCCTACTGAGGGCTTTTTGTCTCCATGCTTGGGCCCATTAACTCCTAAGGGAGGGGTAGTTGAGCCATGTGATGGCTCCACCTAGTCCAAAACTCCCATGAGGTCATGGTGGAGTCTCTCCCCACTGAGACTCCCTCAGCCAAGTTGGGCCACTTGACGGCTCTACTTAGGCAGGGTGAAGCCATTTGGGAAATAATACCACTCACATTTACCCCATAGTAAAAACTCTGGTGCTTTGTTTAAGGCAGTGGAGATGAAGTTTGTGGGATTTTTGTCTTCATACAGGGGCCCATTAACTCCTTAGGGGGAGCAGTGTTGAGCTACTTCATGGCTGTACTTAGCCCTTCAAAACTCCCATGAGATCAAGGGATAGTCCCTCTAGCCAGGACTCCCTTCACGACCTTGAGCCACTTCATGGCTTTGCTTAAGCAGGGTGGAGACACTTGAGAAACAATATCTCTTGCATTTACTGTGATAGCAAAAGCTTTGGCCCTATGTTTATGGCAGTAGAAACAGAAATCTCCTTTTAAAGTAAAAAACCTTTAAAAATCCTAAGAATGAGGTTGGCTCTACATTTGACTCATAGTCACTTGAGTTAAGCTTTACCGGTTGCTGTTTTGTTCTGCTCAGACCATCAGGCATCTGTTTCTAAATTAACTGCATTTTGTTAGAAGAAACAAGGAAGGGAAACAAACATAGTGGAACCTTTGTGAATCCAAAATGGCTGCCAGTCATGTGACAAGAAGGCAATCAGTCATGTGATGAGACAAGATGATGTCCTTAACTAAGATAAAACCCTGAGAAAGAAATAGAGATCCAGGGGGAATAGTGCAGAGGAGACTTTGAGCACAAAAAAGTAAACTGGGTAGGTGACTATTCAGGTAGGCTAACAAGTTACCAGCAGGTCTTTTTTTCCCCCTGAAGAGTGAAAAAGCTGAGCAACGTATGCTGAAGAACAGAACTATGAGGCCAAAAAGGTGTATCTAAATGATCCGTTCCCCAACTAAGTTATTAACAGGCTCTCTGGCTGTACTTTACTAACTTGTGTCCATAATGACTGACTAAAAATGGGAAAGACAAGAATAGAGGAGACAAACTTCAAATGGGCCTGTAGGTCTCCTATGGCTAGAAGAAAAACAGCATTTTAGAGAAATAACAGCAGCAACAAAAAAATATGTACCCAAAGGATTTTACCTGCTTTTCTGCTGGCTAAGCCACATATGTTACCAGTTTTGCAGGTACTAGAATCTTCTCCTGGAGGTGATTTCTAAGTTCTTTCGTCCTGACCAAAGAATTGGTCAAGATGAGCATAAACAATAGTGAAATTTAATTAAACGGAGGAAAAGAAACAGGCTCTACAGAGCAAATTTGGACCAAATAAAAGCAGGAAAAGACATACACCCTACAGCATGAGGGTAGGCCACCATGCAAGAGCAAACACGGTGGCAAAACCTCAATGGTGACTGTCCTTTTTGTATCATCCAGTGCTCAGGCTGATGTCAGGTCTAGGCCATTATATGGAAAACCTATTCCAGTTCTCATGAGAAGTCCACATGTAGAAGTTTGGGAACTGTTCTGTGCATGTGTTCTGGGAGTTTGTAATGAACATGTCACACCAATTTCCCCAGCCAGCTTTGCCATGTCCTAATCTCCTGTCTCAGTTAGAGCAGGACAGGACATTAGAAGGGGAAAGAAATGGCTACATTTGGGTATGTTGAAGACAGAAATGATAGTCTCTGATAATGGGTAACTGGATACAGGATTTGAGAACTAGAAATGATTAGGGACACCTAGACTCAACTCTTGCTCAGCCTCTTAGAGGCACAGTAACTTTGGGGAGGTGACTTCATGTCTCTAGGATTCTGATGGAAAGTTTGGTGGCCGTAAGGCTGGGATGGATCAAGACAGGAAGTAACTGGGCATCAGGAGGAATTAGTTCTGAGGAATCCTGGCAGAAGGTTTGATGGCAGCCTGTGGCATGATCCATAGTTACAAGGACAATTGGAAAACACCAGGACACAAGGCTTGTAAAGAGTGTTTTCATTTTGGAGAGAGAGGACAACAGTAACTTCAGTGGTGATAATAACCAGAGGTTATACCCCAACTCTGAGTGTTTTGAGTAGAAGCAGACTCATGTTGACAAAAGAGGCTGTAGCACCCACTAAAGGCACTGCCCCCACCTTCCAGCTTGGGAGAAGCCTTCGGGCTAGAGTTTTGATAACTTTCACTTTGCTTCCAGGTGGAATTTAGATAATCAAATGGCTAACTTTTTAAACCATTCTATCTTTAAATTGTTGTTAATCTCATCAGAATGAGGCAGATGGTTGGTAGGCTGGAGGTAATGTGTAGAAAGTACCCTCTGGACGCTTGGTCAGGGATGCTGATGGAGAGTATCTACGTCTCTCCCCCTAGGCTGGGCATTACTCACTGCAATTTACAATGTGGTAGTCCAACCCTATGGGAAGTCTCTCTGCCTCAGAGTTCATTCCAACACCCAGATGCACTGTAGATTATGGACCCCAGCTGCCCCTCAGGCTATGTCTACCCTTATATCTCATCTTGTTTCTGTGGGTCATAAGAGCCCTTGTATACCTGGTTCTTCAAGCAAGAATCCTTCATCCTGCTACCACCTTGTGGCAGGATCTCAGCCCTGGCTCTAAGGACTATGTTATTCTGAGATAAGATATGAAGAATCATAACCCACTGTGGGCTTCTGAGAGAGGAAACAAGCCTGGGCCCTGGTGAGTGCAGGGCTGGTCACTACCCAACAAAGGTTAGCCATTTATTATCTAAATTCCACCTGGAAGCAAGGTGAAAGTTATCAAAGCTCTATGCCCAAGGCCTCTGTGAAGCTGGAGCGTGGGGACGGTGTATTTAGTAGATCCCAGGGCTTTGTTTTGTCAACATGAGTCTATTTCTAGTCCAAACACTCAGATTTGGGCTGTAGCCTCTGGTTATTTTCACCACTACAGTCACTGTTGTCTTGTCCACAATGAGAACAGTCTTCACATGGCTTGTGTCCTGGTGTTTTCCAATTATCCTTGTAAGTGTGGATCATGGCACAGGCTGCCATCAATCCTTCTCCCAGGACGCCTCAGAACTACTTCCTCCTGATGCCCAGTCACTTCCTGCCTCAATCCATCCCAGCATCATGGGGATTCAAGATGGCCTTGCAGGGGAGCAGGTTCATCTTGGCCCATAGGGCTCAACAGAGAGGAAATGCTCTGGTACCTGATGTCCTAGGGAGGGGACTACATTTTAGGTGGCCTTAGCCCACTCACTCACCATGGGGCTACTCCCACTCCACATGGCTTCCTTCCAACTCTGCCTTTCCTTCTCTCATGCCTAACCAGGCCCTTCAAAACCCTCTTGTAACTCAGAGGATGGCCATAATCCCCAGGTTCCTGTGTCTCACTCAGAGAGCCGATCTCACCATGATTGGCTGTTAGATAAAATCAGACCCCAGAGAACAAAAGTCATTCTCAAGTTGGTCCCTTAAATCCTGATTGGCTCTAAGAATGAACTCAGTTTAGAAGTGGTACTACCAATTTTCTGACACCTGCTCCCTTCTTGTAACCAGAGGAGAGCAGCTTCTGCACCTGTACCTGCCAAAAGGGTACATGGCACAAGAAGGTGATGCCTCGCTGGCTTTCACACCTCTTTGTTTTTACTGATGCCTGCAATTTATGGCCAGCCAACTGCTCCCCACTTAGAACAGTGATACAATGGTTTTCCTCATGTGTATGTGAATTTGCACAAGGAAATCTATTAAACTTAAAAAATGAGAGTTGTTGTGGTTGTGGTGGCAGTGGTTCTGGGCACTGAACCCAGAGCATTGTACCAATGAGCTACATCCTGACCCTTTTTTGAGAAAGTGTCTCACCAAGTTCCCCTGGTGGGAACTGAACATGTGGTCCTCCTGTCTTCAGCTCCTGAAAAACTGGGATTACAGGCATCCTCCACCACACCTGGCTAGGAGATACATTTTATAAAGTGTACTTAGATTATGGTAAATGTCATAGACATGGTTTGCCAAGCACTACCATTTGGGAAATACTACTCAAGCAGGCAGGAAGTGAGGCCTTGCAAGGGGGACCCAGGCAGCTGCAGGCTGAGTGTGGCCAGTCTGAAAATCCCAAATCTGAAATGCTCCAGATCTGAAATTTTGAGCCCTGACTTGAGGCCACAGCAGAAAGTTCCACACTTGACCTTATGTGACAGGTCAGAGTTACAATGCACATATGCTTAAAATATTATATAAATTTGCCTTTTGGGTAATGTATATTTATAACACATACATGAATTTTATGTTTGGGTTTGGGTTACATCCCCAAGACGTCTCATTATGTATATGTAAGTATTCCCAAATCCAGAAAATCCAAACTCTGAAACACTTCTGGTTCCAAGGATTTCAATTAAGGGTCACTCATTGCATAGTAGTTGGCAGAGCACGGACTGCAAGGAGCCACATTTTTTACATACCTGCTAGGTACCCGCACTGTATACCCAGATCTCTCCTCAACTGGCCTAGGATCCTATTTATCTTGTTACAGTTTCAAGAGCAAAGAGCGATTTCAGAGAGGTTGGGTGACTTTCCAAAGTCACACAGGTGATGGATAAGAGGCAGAGTTCTTTCTACCCTGGCCTGTAGCTTCCTCTCCTCAATGCCCTTCTCCCTCCCTACAGGTTTGGGGACTGAGTCTAGGAGCCCTGAGCTGGCCTTCTTTTGTCTCAGCATAAAGCTTGGGACCTTTCCTGGTGTTGGCCAGCATCCAAGCACTTAGGCATCTGCTAAAACCCATGGGAGTCGATTTCCTCCTACAAAGGCCAAGCTCGGCCCCTGCAGGGTTCTCATGCCAAGGAGCACCTGCCAAGGCCTGGGCCTCACTGACATTAACTCAATCTTTAGCCTACACAGCCTTGTGGGTTTTCCCACTTTAGACCTGAGTATACTGGGGCCCAGAGAGGTTCTGTAACTTGCCCAGACTCAACAGGCCAGCAGGGGGGAGGTCCAGCTCCAAAGCTGACTTTAATCTGACCCCCCTGATCCCCATATCTGCAAAAGCCTGAACCCTTTCCTCTTGGACCAAAAGCATCATTTCTGGCAGTGCCAGTTACAAAGGCCATGTGGTGCACGATTCCTGGGTGCTTAGATCACAACAGGTTTCCAGGAAGATGTGGATGGGGGGAAGAAGCAGGGGCCTGTCTGAGGGATTGTGCTTCTAGGCAGTGCAGACCCTGGGCCACAAGGGGCAGAGCCAGGGAAGGTCTGGCTGGGAAACCAAAAGTCTCTGTCCTGAACTCTGGCCAACTCTCATGGCCCTGAGGACTCCGGCTCCTCAGCTTACTCCTCTGGAAAATGGGGAAGAGCCTCTGGGATTGTGAACTCTCCAGCTTTCTACAGCTAGCAGATGTATTTGTGTACCTGGACCAACCAAGCCCCATGGCTCCTGCCTGAGGAATACCGCAAAGGATAAAAGACCAAGACAATTTTACAGGTGAATGTGGGGGTAGGAGGTCAGTGTCTCAGGTTGGGCAAAAGACAAACACTCTCCAAGCCTGCCGCTATTTATTGAGTAGCACAAGCACTCAGAGGGGCTGGGAGTGACTCCAGGAACAGTGAAGGTGGATGCCATGAAGGGACTTTCAAGTGGGAAACCTAGCTGACAAGCTGTCACTTGGAGCGGGAGACTTGGCACCTGGGGCTGCTGGGTTGCAGGAGAGTTTGGGCTGCCTGTGTATGGGACACCAGACCTAAGTCCTCCTGCACCAGTGCTCTCAAAGGTGCCCAGTCCATATCCCCTGCTTTCATCAGCCAGTTTCCTGGGTTGTTTTATGAGCAAAGAATAATTCTCAATACCACCTCTGTTCAGTGAGGGCAAAGTCACGTGGAGGGTCTATCTAGAAAAAAAATCCTCCTCCTCCCTCTGTCCTCTCCTCTCTCCCTTCTTTCCTCTTGCCTTCTTTTCCTCTTTTCTTCTTTCCTCTTTCTCTCCCTTTCTCCCTCCTTTCTTTTCATCATTTTCTGTTATTTTCTTTGGCTTAATTGTTTGGATGGGGGTAAGAAAGCACTGAGAATCGAATACTCTTTCTGTTTAACAGACAATGAAAACTGTGATTCTGCTGTACTTTTCTATCCCTGCCCCCTGCCTGTCCCCCAGGTCCAGTGGCTGCTGCCTGGGCCAAAGGTCCCTTCCCTTGGGGCCAGCTAACCTCATGGTGGCCCTGAGGGACAGCTGCTTTGAAAGTGAGTCTGGAATATGTTGTTTTTTGTGTTAATAGCACAGTGTTCATTTTGAGGGCCGGACTTGGGAGCAGTGCTGGCTGCATTCCTGGAGGGTTGGAGGAGCATGTGTGCTGTCAAGCAGTGGAAACAGCTTCCTTCAACAGCCCTGCCTGGGTTCTGCTCTAGGGGATGGCCTTCAGGACGACAGTGACAGGGATGGGTCCAGTGCATCAGAGAGGGAAATGGGAACATGAGGTGGGGGAGGCTGACCGGGGCCTGGGTCCTAAGCCTGTGTACCCTCTATTCTTGGGAATGCAGCATGAGGAAGCATTAACCTCTCCATGTGCAAGAGTATTCTTTTGAGAACAAAAGAATAGATGTTTAAAATTTTTTTTTAAGGAGTTTCGTCTTGGCAGATTTACGCACACACAAAAGGGCTTTTATCATTTTCAACCCCAATCACCCGCTTTCCCTCCCTTCCTCCAAGATTCCCCTTTGGGGGTTCAGCGGTAGAGTATATTTTGCTGGCGTTATCCTCCTTAGTACCCACCCTTACACTCCAACCCCTTTCTCTTACCCCATTCCTCTTTCCTAATGATAGTCTCCCCTCCACTTTCATGTCAGCTTTTTTAGATTCCACATGTTAGTAAGAACATGAGATATTTGTTTCTGAGTCTGGCTTATTTCCCTCGACACTATGGTCTCCAGATCCATCCATTTTCTTGCAAATGACAGATTTTCCTGCTTCATTGTGGCTGAATAATACTCCATTGTGTGTATACACACTTTCTTTATCCATTCATCTGTTGATGGACATGTAGACTAGTTCCATATCTTGGTTATTCTGAATTGTGGCACAACAAATGGGTATTCAGGTATCTCTACAGTGTGATGACTTTAATTTTGTCAGGTGTATACTCAGAAGTGGCTTCTAAGAATCAAATGGAATTTCCATTTTTAGTTTTCTGAGGAACCTCCATGCTGATGACCAGAGTGACTGTCCTAATTTACCTTCCCATCTGCAGTGAGATGGGCAGTTCCTTCCCCCCAACCCATCCTGGCCACCATTGTACTTTTGTAGCCATTCTGACTACAGTGAGATGGAAACTCAAAATAAGGTTATGGTTTCTGATCGGCAGAGTAATTTATTCTTTCTTTCAAAAACACTGAATGTTGGAGTGGATGATTCCTCTTCCCAGTCAGGTTGGCTCCCATTACCTCACACCATTCCTTGTCTCCCCAAGCTTTCCCAGGAGCTGTTTGAAGGGGGAAGCTCGGGTCACCACATAGCAGGAATGCGTGAGGAAGCTCTGGAGCCTGAGACGAGGTCTCATGTTGGTCACCCAGCACCTCCATGCCCACAGTATGAGCCTCTGGGCCATGGGCCGGGTGAGAGCTCAGCCTTGGCCATGACCTGACCGGGGAGTGCCGTGAAGTCTTGCCTCCTGGGGGAATCTGAAGGAACTCGGCAGCAGAGTCTAATCTGTTACAAGCAATGTCCATGCTATCTATTATGGGATGTTAAAGACCCTGCAGAAACTCATCAGGCTTTACTAGAAGATGTCCTTGCACTTATGAAGCATGCACAGGTATGAGTACACAGCCATCAAGACAGCACCATTTTCCTAAAAGCATATAGAGTTGAATGGTGGAAATTCTTCACACAATGTGACATTTAACCAAAACCTTTTTGTCAACCAGAGAATACTTGAATGGGTAAACTGAGCGGCACTAAAAAAATACAAATGTAGAAGATTAGTATTATGTGAAAACTCATGCTTGATACATGGTTTCAATCAGTTTTTTTCGAATATTAAAAACAAACTACAAGATAGTGCAATGAAGCTGGTACATACTAAAAGATTAGAAGCTTTTGCTTCTCAATTGGCCATAGGAGTAAGAGAATCTGAGGTTAACCTTTGTTCTAATCCTGAGGATAAGCTTCAGGTTCATAGGAGCAGGCATACTTGGATTCACCCAAGATTTCACAGGCACCCTCTTATCTATAGAAAGATGAATTAAATGAAATATGTGGATGCCAAATTAAAAGAAAAAAGTGAACACTATATTATTTAGAAATAAGACCAGAATGTAATTCTCTTAAAGCTGGCATGGAGTTTAAATGCTGTGTAAATGCTCTGGTGACATCATTTAAACAGATTATCATAGACAGTACCAAGGCTTGATCAGGGAAAATGAAACTGAGAAATTACATTTAATATTTTCACTGCTGGACAAATTTCCTAATTGGATAGAGTCAATGTTGAGAGACTTGAGGAAACATATTGTGAGTGCTGGCCTGGCAGATATGGTAGCAGCTGTTAAAACTATCGCTATTTGTTCTGAGAAATGTGTTGAGTAGTTACTTACCCTATGTAATAGATTTAGAAAACTCATCAAAGAAGCTTTGCAAGATGATCTACAATTTCTTACCATAAGAAATAAGGCATATAAAGCTATTGTTAATGATGCTACTATGTTTAAACTTGGATTGCCTTTGAAGTAGAAAGGAGTGGAGTCGAAAACTCATTTGTCTTACTTTTCGTGTTGCTGGGACAAAATACCCGACACCCACAAGTTAAAGTAGAAAAGGTTTATTTCAGCTTAAAGTTTGTAAAGATTTCAGTCTACAGTTGGCTGACTCCAAGGCAGGGCAGCATGGCACAGGAACATGGCAGAGGAGAAACAGTCCACGGCAGGATAGGCAGGAAGCAGCAAGCAGCAGGCTTCTCTTTCCCTTTTGTCCCATTCAGGCTACAAGCCTTTTGGGTGGTGCCACCCACATCCCAGGTGGGTCTTCCCATTATCCACACCCAGAACAATGCTAGACCAATCAGTAGACTGATTTAGTTACACACTAAATATATATTCATGAACTATAGATCCAGCCAGCCAACTCTGCAAAACCCCACCTATGAGTACATGAGGCTTTGGGGGGACATCTAGATAAAAGCCATAACACTCATCCTGAATCAGTGTCCAGAATTGCCTACCAAGTACCATGATGTGTTGTTAGGAAAACATAATTAAGGAAAAAACTAACTTCCAAAGAAATTGAAGCAAAGCTTAAAGAAGTGCTCTTAGTACTTAAACACATACAAAACAAAGATGTTTTTATGAATACCTCAAAGCTCATTAAATTGCCTTTTTTTTATAGAGTGAAAAATTAGGAAAAATTTATTGAACAAATGTAGTCTGGATATATTTTAAAGTTGTATATTTACATTAGTATCGTTCACCTGGTTCTGTAATTATACATACTTAATAAAGAAACACCTTCCAAATTATAACATAGTTTTATTATATAATTATATAATTCAGACAAAATTTTTTCACAGGAAATCTTAATTAAAACTAATCCAATTATTTGATTAGTGTCTAAAATCTATTATATTTAAGCCCACTCCAAAGCAATTATAACATTATACATTTTCTGGCTGAGAAGCAACATTTAACATTACAATTATTCTCTCTGACATCCTCTGAATGTGTCTTACAAATGACATATAAAGCCAATTGGGTGTTTTCTTTGTTCATATTTGTAGTGTATAATGTTTATATTTCTTGCGTGGAGCTCATTTAGACAGGACGGCTTATATTAGGGATCTCTGCCTGTAGTGAAATTAAAGAAACTGGGGTAAATGGCTAGGAGAAGTTGGTAGGCCAACATGTAATGTAAACAAGCTTGCTAGAATGTCTCAGGACACAAATGCATCTGAATGTTTGAACCAAGCTTTTAAGGGAATATCCAAAAATAGTAAGTTGCCTTTACCAGCTGATTCAGTTAATATAAAAATTCTGAATGCTGGTGCCTAGTTAAGAAGCTCTGAGAAAGTCTTTGTCTCACTTCCTACTGAACTGAGGATTTGACATCCAAAGTAGAAGAATTTTACCAAAAAAAAACCCCATAGAGGTAAGAAAAATTACATCGGCATAATCTCATGTCAAAAGGAATTAGAACACTTAAGAATGAAGTAGGGCACTATGATTTGGAGGGAAGCATATTGCAGCAGGCTGTGTTGTTCACATGGAAACAAAGACTCAGAGGGGAAAAAGTCAGTTTTGAAACCCTAAAACTTGTCAGTGATGCTGAACTTAGAAAAACTTCCTGGTTTTCAGCAGCGTTCCTAAAGCTTGAACAGGAAGTTTTTTTGTACAAATCTCAATTCAGCTTATTCAGAGGGTTCATAGAGAGAGCATGGCCCACCTGCCATACCACACCTGCCCAGGTGTTCCAGGCTGCAGCTGGGTGGGGTTCAGTGCCTTTGCCGACTGGTAGCAGGACTGCATTTTCCAGCTTTATTGTATTTTGCCTTTTCAGCTATGCTTCTAGGTGACTTAGAGAAGGTCATGATTGAAAAATAAAAATCAATCACGCAAACCACAAGCAGGTCAGCAGGCTGGACAGTGTGTAAGTCACAAATAAGTAAGTGTCCCTTCCTCTGAGGAGCCCTGGGTCTGCACACACGGCCCAGAGAACAGAACCTCAGCTGGATTTCTGCCTCCTTGTGCAGTGTGCAGCCTGGCCAACTTCACACATTTTTCTAGTTGGACAATAAGCCGGAGCCATGCTGCCTGCCCACACTCAGATTCAGTCTTTAAATCCCATTTATCACATCCTCTTAGACAAGCTACTTAAACTACTTAAACTCAGTGTGTCCGTTTCTAGTGTGAAACAGGAGCTGATAATCATCATAATCATATGCCTCCCTTATGGCCCAGTAGCAGCACAAATCAAGTTAAAATACAGAACCCTCTTGGAGGAGTACCTGGTATATAGGAAGCACTTAATAGAGGCTTTCTCCTAGGCCCTTGGTAGAGCACTTTCCTTCCAGAGGCCAGCATTCTACCCTAGGCTGTGTTTTTCCCCACACAAAGGCCTCCTCTGGTTTCCAAGGTAGTGCATTGTAATGGAAAAAGGCTGTGTTTGGGAATCGGAGAATGAAGCTAGAATCTTGGTTTTTCCCTCCCATCCCTGAGACATAAAACCACTTTAAGCCTCCACCTTCAACTTCGCTGATCTGGTCATTCCCATGCAGAGTTTTCTTTCCTTAGACATTTGAATCTGTCAGCACAGTAAATGCTGGTGTCCCTGGCAATGAGGGACAGCGGCATGCAGCTCAGGGCCGAGGGGAGGCGTGGGGACTGGAAGGAGAAGGGCTATGTGGGAGAATACCAAGAGGAGCAGTTTTATTCCATCCTGGCTGACTTTTCCCAGGGCAGCTGAGGCCACCCACCCATGTCCAAGCGTCTGTGTAGCTCCCACCTAGCAGGGCCTAGTGTCCCTCACCTCCAATCCCGCTTCTTCTCCAAGATCCAGCCCTGTGCTTTCACCACCCTGGAAAGGACTCTGCTTCTCATGGGTCCCTGTTGTTAATGGCATGTCCTATAATTCTAAGCTTCTACCTTTCTGCGGGTGCTTTGGTGCCATGTGTAGTTCTCCAGCCACCTGAGGGCAGAGGCTGGTGTAATCCAAGGCAGGTGGGCTCAAGCACTGGCAGCCTGAGCTCAGTGCCCAGCCCTACCTGTACTACCTGCCTTCCCCCTTAGTATCTGTGAGGAATAACTGGCCGCCGTCACATCCGCTCTGTGCTGCGCTGCACTAGGTGGCCACCCACACTTCCGGGACAAATTAGAACAGGGCTGGGTTCCCCTTCTTTCCTTCTGTAGGGGGGAAGACAGTGGAAGTTCAGAAGCAGCAAGATTGTGCTGTTGCTGGGCTGCAGAGCTGAAGTCTGGACCCTATTTGGTGGAGATGCTCTGGCCCCCCACAAGCCTCCTCTCCCCAAGGCCATGAGGATGCGGGAGGTGGCCCATGGGAACTCTGTGTCCTGTAACTCAGAGTGTTGCTTACCGATAAGACTTGACTGCAGTGTAGGGAGGTTACTGCCTGTTGCAGCCTGACTGTGACTTTTGTGTCTGGGTGGAATAAATGACAGCAAGCCCTTGCTGGCCTCTGGGGCAAGAAGGAAGAGTGCTTGCCTCCAGCTCCGCCCAGCACCACCTGGTCGTCTCTGAGGCTCAGGAAGCATATTTGCCCCCCTGTTCTGCTGTAGGAATTTGGACGCCACCCATGTAAAGACCAGGCTCGGACTCTGCACTGGATAGATGTCAATAGTGAAAATTGACCAAGTTTGCCTCAGGGCAGGCAGAGGGACAGTGACATTTATGTACATCCCAGAGCCATGACGGTAATCACGTTTGCCAGAGGCTCCTGGACCTCCAGCCTGGGGTCAGGGTGGCAAACACCAGCCCTGACCCCCCACTTACTTGCGTGGCATAATCCACAAACACCCACTGTTCACACAGGGACTCGAGGGCATCGGCTTGGCATGCGGTGATTCCAGGTGATTCCATCTGCCCCGCCTCTGTGACCACTGGCCCATCCACCTGCGCTTGATTCATGACTTCCACTTCCAAGTGATTGGTATCTCACCAGCTAAGGCTCAACCCTGTAAACACCTCGTGGATGACAGACGCTTCTGCAACGTGGCAGTTTGGGGATGGTGCAAACCAGAGAGGAAGGAGCCAGTTCCTTCAAAACTGTAGCCTCTCAGCCCACCAGATCTAAGGAGTGGATGTGGTGGAGCATCACAGTCGTAGGTCTCTGGATCTCGACTGAGTGATCTAGGACTAGTTCCCTTAGCCCCTCTGAGCTCAGTCTTTAACTGGAACAATTACACACATCCACCTCAGTGAGGAGGAGCAAGAAGACAGGGGAAACAAAACCCAGGCTGGCAGACGAACAATGTTCAATTTATGTTATTTTTTCTCTTCCTCTTAATCAAATGATTGTATCACTTCCTTTTCCATAAATGCACTTTAGGAGATATGTGTTCATAAGAGGTCACTTGTGCAAATATGATAAAAAATCACTTCATGCCACAGTGCTTCCTTGTTGGTGAGTCTGCATCCAGGACTGGACTCCACAGGTTCCCCATGGCATTATTCCAACCTGCAGCATTTATTAGATACCACCATAAGCCTGGCCTGGAGCGAGGGGCTGGGTGGAGAGAACCTGGTTCCACCTGGAAGTGCTCACATCTGGTGGGTGAGCTGGGTCGCTCTGGTCAGAATGGAGCAGGGACCAGAAAGACATCCCATGGGGACCTCTCCGTGGAGCTAGCATTTCAGACAGTGACCTGGGGACACTTGCGGGGGAGGGGGGCATGCCATGCTGGGGCCTCCAGAGAGGAGTGATACTGCTGGTGACCAAGAGAGGGACAGAGGCAACCCAGTCAGAGAGGATGACCTAGGAATGGCCACACAGTGTGTCACGTGTGAAGCAACAGTATGGAGCATGGGTTCTCAGGAGTGAGTTGGCACCAGAGTCACTGGGAGGGTACAGTAGGACACAGGTCACTCTCAGGGCCCAGATCACGGGTCAGTGGGCCAGGGTGTCACCCACAGACCTGCACTTCTAACACATTCTGAGTGATGCTGCTCTGGCTTCCAGTTCACATGTGCACAAAGACGAAGAGGAGGCAACTTAGAGGTTGGATGGAGCCAGACCTTGGAAGAACTGGAGGGGTGAGAAGTCACTGAGGATACTCATGTGTCCTGCACTGACTGGCCAGGAATGTGCTTTCATTGTCCCTCCCTGCACAAGCATCTCTCAGCCCTACTGTGTGCTTGTGCTGGGATGGATGCTAGGTAGATAGCCGTGAACACACCGGCCTGAGTTGCTGCATCTTTGTCCTGCTGTGGCTCAAGATCCAGAGGAGGGTGGATCTTATCGCACAGCATGTATTGCCCACTTCTCCCTGGGCATCAGGCCTCAGGGGTCAGGATACTATGGGTGGAAGTTGCTGTCAACATCCTGGTGCTTACAGGAGGTTCCTGTCCACTGGGCTGGAGGGCTGGCTTGCTACAGAGCTGATGTCTGTTTGTTGGAACACAGGGTCAGTTGCTCCAGCTGACTTGAACAAGCCAGTACTGTATTTCAGGGACCATGTGACAGGCTGGGCTTGGACAGTCCCTGGCTGAAAGGGCTGCTCCCTTGAGGACTCGGGTCCTTCCCTTTACTGCTCTATGACCCTGGGTGTTGCTTCATTCCCTGTGCTGTCATGAGTCACTGCCGGGCCAGGGCCACCAGCAGAGAAAGCCAGGAAAGTGCTGCTCTCTAGAGTCACATGGTGCAGCACTGGAGCTGCCCCCACTCTGCAGGCGGGAGCGGACCTCCCCAGGAAGGAGCGCCCCACATACTGCACATCTCACTACTGCTCACAGACCGCAGATCCCCACTGGGCTGTGTGGCCTCTCTGGGCTCCTGTGGGATTGGAACATGTGCTCTCTCTTCTTAGTGCTCCTGGCCAAATAAACACAAGGGACTCTCTGACCCTAAGCCATCTGTCACTACATCCTGATGTGGTGCGCTTTGTATCATGACTCTTTCACAAATGTCACACCTCCTCATCACCTTGCCTTTCTCCCTCACTGCAGGAGAAACCTGCAGAGTACAGGTATTTCCTCCAGGGTGACAGCTTGTCCCATCAAATATCCTTCTCTGTCTTCTAAGAGGATCTAGACCAGTTGTTTTCTTTTCTTTTCTTTTTTTTTTCTTTTGGTACCGGGGATCAAACTCGGGACCTTGCGCTTACAAAGCAGGCGTCAGAACCACTGAGCTAAATCCCTGGCCCAAGACCAGTTGTTTTCAATTCTCTTTGCGTCAGAATCACATGGGATGGGCATGGCTCTTAAAATACTGATGTCCGTGTCCTTTTGCCAGAAAGTCAGATTGAATTTGTTCTGGGTGGGGTCAAGACGTCAGGGCTTTTTTATTTTTTAATGTTTTTTATTTATATATTTATTGGTACATTTTAGGTATAAAATACATTTACATTTATCATTAGGTGCTTGTACCTGAACATGATGTATCTTGGTTCTTATTTTTCCCCCATTACCTGTGCGCCCTTCACCCCCTCCACCCTTCCCTATTTACACAGACTTTGTTTCCATTTTTTTTTTCTTTCTCATAATTTTTCCTTTCCCACTTTTCCTTTCCCCTTCCCCTCCCGCCACCCTTACCCTTTTGGACCTTTTCCTATTTCAAATTATCAATTATTTATTTTAATCATTTTCATTCTTGTTTACACTATCAGTTTCTCACAGTAGAGAAACTATTCAGTATTGACACATGTGTATCCCATTTATTTCACTTAAGAGTAGAGCCTCAATATGCATCCATTTAGCTATAAATGACTCTAGTTTCTTGTTCTTCATGGCTACAGAGCCCCAGGAGATGCTAACAGTTGGCGGGTCCCGGATGCCATGAGTCTGGGGGCCCTGGCTCCCCTGTGTCTCCCCTTCAGTGTGAGGGACTCCTGGCCAGGGCCTGAGAGGGTCGCACACTGAGCAGAGGTGATCCCAGATGGGCTTTGAGACGTTGCATCCAGGGCGCGCACTAAACATCAGCCTGGTGTAATACCCACTACCACACGCAAGTGCTTGCTGCTGTCCCTGAGATGGAATCTCCCTGACCTGGCCCTCTGGTGTCAGTGGTTCCATAATTGATCCCCAAGAGCCCTGAGAAGTGATTCAAGCCACAGTGTGCTCTCCTGGGGTGGGGAGGGAAGACAGAGAGGTTTAATAGCAATGACAGGGGAAACACAGGTATTCTCTGATGGCTACCTTGAGCTTTACTTTAACTTTTCTCTGCAAAGATTGCATGCTGTTAATTACATGTGTATTTTATATATCTATTTATATGCATTTTATGGTTCATATAGGGATTTTCCTGGTTGATTCTCTCAATAATCCTTTGTTGGACCAGACAGAATCATTCTTCCATTCCCAGCAGCCCCATTGCACCCTTGTACCTGCAGTCCCTGACTTGTTTGGCCCCTTCCCTGCACCATCCCTCTCACTTATACCCCTCTCTCTCTCTTCCTCTCTGGGCTGGGTAGTCTTCCTGCCCTCTCTGAGGAAAGACAACAGGATCCCACTTCCACTGCTGCTTCCTCTCCACTGAGGTCTTCCCCTGGAGTCAGGCCATGTGAAAGCAAGGCCACTTTGGAAAACTGTTGCCACATTCTGTATGCATTTTCCAGCTTCCCTCTGGATGTTGGACCTATGGGGACTAGGGTGGGTCGTTCCTGTGTGTACTTGGCCCTCATCAGGGCTTCCTTGGAATGGCTTCCTGGTGCCCTGTCCACACTTTAGGGATGAATGCTTCTAGCTTCTTCTAGCCTCTTGTGTTTGGCAGAAGCCCTTGGCTTCTCTTGGCCTGTAGATGCAACCCTCCAGCCTCTGCCTCCACAGACACGTGACCTTCTTCCTTTCTTTCTTTCTGTGTCTCGTTCCTATGTCTTTTGACCTCTTGTAAGCACATCTGTTACACTGAATTCAGGGCCCATCCTACTTTAGTGTGACCTCATCTTAACGGATTATATTTGCAATGACCCTCTTTCCAAATAAAATCACCTCGGTTGTCCAAGGATTAGAGTTTAACCTAATTTTTGGAGGGGTCACAACTGAACTCATGAGGTAGGTAGGCATGTATGCTCCAGCAGCCATTGCACAGGCACAGGCAGAGAACTGTAACAAGGAGACAATATTTGGCCACTGAGGGGTGACAGCTGGAGGCTGTCCTGTGAGAGCATTCCCAGCAGAAGAGACAGCACACCCTGTATGAAAGGGGAATAGGGCAGAGAGCACATGATTGAGCCCACCATACAAGTCCATTGAGATTTAGTTGTCTGCATGTTTTTACTTTACACAAGTGGACACAGGACAACAACTGGATCAGGTACCTTCTACACTGTACTCTTCTGAGGCCTGGTCTTTTCATATGCCTAATCCCAGAGCCAGGCATGATGTCCAGCTCATTTTGGTGCTTCCTTTGGATGTAAAAAAATGAAGGATGCAGTCCTTCATTGTGACCTTTGTAGGGTCACTATTAACATTCATCTTAAGATCATTTTATGATCTTGTGAAAAAGCCACCATGGTGAAAGGTGGGATGGAGACATGAGAAAAAGTGGGTCTTGTTGATAGCCATGCAAGTGCTGAATGAAGCCTTTCCAGAAGCCCTTCCTAACTGTCAACTTGCTCACTTCTTATACTAACCAATGCCCTTACCATTTAGTTCAGCTCTAGGTAGGTGCTAGTTCTTCTGGCTAAATCCATTGCAACTGATGTGAGAAGTTATAGTGGCTTGAGAGCAGAGAAGATATCTGATCAAGTTAACTACTTTGTGTCCTTGGACTTCCAGGCTAAGAAAACTATCCTTCCAACATATCCCTCAATGTTGTATTCAGGTGAAATCAAGTTGAAATGAAAACCACTGATGGTCTTAAGTGGGCAAAGAAAACCATAAGTGTTCTTTTAAATAGTATGGATGACGAGACATCTCCCCCTTTATAATGAAGGCTGTATTAGTTGGCTTTCCATCACTGTGACAAAATACCTGAGGTAAAAAGATGAAGGGTTTATTTTGGCTCATGGTTTCAGAGGTTTTGGTCCATGGTCGCTTGGCTGTCTTGGTTTGTGACTGTGGTGGGACAGTAATATATCATGGTGAACAATTATTCACTTCAGGGTGACCAGGAAGGGAGGAGGGAGAGAGGCCATGCCCCCAATGACCTAACTTCCCTCCATGAGGCTCCACCTCCTAAAGGTTCTACCACTTCTCAACCACACCACAGGAACCAAGACTCCCATGCATGGCCTTTGGGGACATTCCAGAACAAACTCTAGCAAAGGGAGGGCTGGTGAGATGAGTAGCAGTTTGCTTGTACATGAGCTTTGTGCCTTTTTTCTCTTTCTTTTCTTCTTTTTTCTTTGTTCATTTTTCTCTTCTTTTTCTTTCTTTCTTTTTGTTAAATTCTTTTATTGGTACATTGTAGGTATACAACACAATTACATTTCTCGTTGGGAATTGTACCTTTACATAATGCATCTTGGTTCTTATTTTTTCCCCA
>NW_004624735.1:22610321-22662054 GCF_000247695.1 Heterocephalus glaber | reverse complement strand
GAAGCTGCTTGGGCATGACTGCCCTGCGGCCATGGTGAGCAAGTTGCTGGTGAGACAGTACTGATCACATCCGAGACCCAGAGACCTGGGTGGGAGCTTGGGACAGGCGGTGGGACCCAACCCGGGGACAAGGCCACTGTCTTGGAGAACAGAGTGGGCAGAGCCAGAATGGATGGACAGAGCTACAAGCACACAGCTCCTCTCACGCGGGATCCACTGGGCATCCCAGGGCCCAGGACCAGGACCAGGACCAGGACCAGGCAGGCACAGTGGGGTCAGGGGAACAGGGGAGCCCACAGCTGCACCCAGGACAGTGAGTGTCACGAAGATGCAGCGGGGGTCCCATCTCAGGTCTCACCTGGAATTCTGATCTTCTGAGGAATGAAATCACAGATACTGTATGTGTTTTTGAGGCCTCTTTCTAGCCAAAGTGTCAAAATCCCAACTCAAATGGTCTTTAGCCACAAGGCAAGTACAGCACCTGTCTCACATGACTAAAACTCAAGGTTTGCAAGCTTCAGGCACGGCTGGATTCGGATGCCCAAATATTGGAAGTGTGTGCATACACACACACACATACACACCATGGTTCTGTCTTCTTTTGTGTTGTCTTTGCTGCAGGTAAACTCCCATCAAGGTGGGGTCCCACAGCTCCTTCTGGCTCACACCCCACCAGCAACCACCTCCCCTGAGAACAGGGAGCCACTTTCT
This sequence comes from Heterocephalus glaber, assembly GCF_000247695.1. The sequence continues at coordinate 22,661,343 of NW_004624735.1, read as the reverse complement.
ACAGAGTCGGCGGCGAAGGCCTTGGAACAACCCTCAGGGTGCTGGTGTGGGTCACAGACCAAGGCCAGGGGACTGACCGTTCCCTGCGGCCAGAGGCAGTCGGCTGAATAAAGTCTTCGCCCTTCTTCCCCAAATAAACGTCCATGTCCTAATCCCCGGAACTGGGAATACGGTACCTCACCAGACAGCAGGGACTTTGCAGATGTGCTGAAACGAAGGGTCCTAGGCGGAGATGTCCTGAAATATCTGAGCGTCCCATATAATCAGCACAGTCTCTTTAGGGGGTAGGGGCTACTGAGCTGTGGTTAGTGTCTGCTTTTAAGACGGAGGATGGGACCCTGGGCTGAGGATCTCCAGAGCCTTGGGAGGGAGCCTGGCATGGTCAACAGCTTCCCCATCCCAGAAACCCTAGTTTGGGCTTCTCCTGTCTAGAGCTGTGGATAATAATAAACCTGCGATGCCCCCAGCCACTCATTTTGTGGTCGGTGGTGTAGGATGCTAACATGCCTCGCCGGCTCCCCGGCTGTTTCCAGACGCCTGGCTGGGGGATGAGGCGACAGCCTGAAAGTGAAGGGGGCAGAGGGACAGCTACAGCAGAGAAGGGGCGGGGGGGAGCTGCCAGCCACAGCCGGGAGGCCCGGTCAGAAAAGATGCGGGCTCTTGTGTGAGTCTTCTTCAGTGAAGTTCAGGTGCAGGCCAAATGAAGGGTGGAAGGAGGTCAGCTCACCTCTCAGGGAGTCTGGATACTGAGCAAGACAGGTCCTGGAGTCTGGGGAGCAGCAATAGGTACTGTGCCCGGTCTCCGCATGGCTTCGTGTTTATACATGGGGAAAATCCCTGCGCATGCTCTGAAGACCTGTGTGCTCTGCGTTTTTCTCTTGGCATGAGACAGCCAGCCCTCAATTAAATGGCAAGCAGTCAAAACCATCAGCAGAAACCTGTGCCACGTGGCACACTCGCTCTCTTCTCCGCCTCACGGTGCTGTTCTTGCCTCTCACTGCTGGTTGAATCTTCAGCTACTCGTTTTACACACAAGGAAACCAAGGCAGGGCCCATGTCTTCCTCCTAGGCCCCTACGAAAGCGTGAGCTCTCCTGGGGTGCTGGGAGGTGTGTGCCTGCTCCCAGCAGGTTCCCTCTACTCATTCCCTCTTATCCCTTCAACAAACATTTTGAGGAACCAGGTATTAGGAACCCAGTCCAGAAGGTGAGACACACAATCCCCAGTTAAGCAAATGACTAGATGACCACGCCCACGCCCGACAGCAGCAGGTACTCTGCCACAGTGGTGTAAGCACCAGAGAACTCCTACACCCTCTGCACATCCACCACCTGCTTCCATCTTCAGACTGTGCTGGGCCACAGGAGGCAGATGCAACTGTGTCATTGGACACAGAAGTGAGCTAAGGGGCGTGGGGATTAAATAAGACCCAAGTCTTCCAGCCTCCAAATCTGCCAATCGGAAAGCAGGCTCCCACCCAGGGAGTCAGTCCCTTCCCTGCCATGGCTGTCCAGTTCTCTCTCAGCCTCCTCTTCCCCTTGAGGAGGCCTCTTGCAATCCACACCACACCTGGCTCTGAGCTCCCCAAAGGACAGGACAGAGCGGTGCTGTTCGTGCCAATTTGATAGACTGACAAGTTGCTGCACAGACACCAAAGAACCCCTCCCAGGCTCTACCATCCATGCATCAGAGATGGAATTATCAGTCTGGGCTGCAGGAGGGCTGAGCTGGGCTCTGGACTCAACTTCTGACCCGAAGTGGGCCTTTAGTGGGTGCCTGGAAATAGGGTCTGTTGCCCATGCAGCTGCCGGGCAGGGAGCATTTACCACTGCCTGACACAACCCCAGGTCTCTGCCTCAGGCTGCAGAGGGGGTGGCAGGGGGAAGATTGAGGGCAGAGTAGGGAACCAGTGCTGGCAGCCACCTCCCCCCTGCTTGGGACGTGCAGTGTCTCACTCCCCTCCCAGAAGTCCCTGGCAGGGAGGTGACTCAGCTGGCCAGAGTCACACGCAGCAGCGGAGGTGGGTGGGGAAGGGGGGCAGCCCGTCCCCCGCTGAAACGTGCTGCCTGCCACCTGCACCTGCGCCGCTCCCCGACTTTCTTGCCAGAGCACCTTTTCTGCTCTTCTCCCTCCCCTCCTCCTCCGCAGGGACCTTACCCTCCCCTGTCACACAGCTGGTGCCAGTACCCGGCTGCATGCTAAGGGCTCCCGTGGAAGCTGCCTCCGGCCATCCTCCCTGAGTCTCCAAGCAGCAGATGACTGTAAGGAGCCAACATTCAGCCCAGCTCAGCCTGACCCCAAAGAACACACGCTCAACTTCCTACTGCCTGTGTTATAGGGAGGACGGAGGCGCAGGGGAGCAAGGGACCTGTGGAGGAGAGAACGGTCAGGGCAGGTACATGGCTCTCTGCCGCCCCAGGTGGCCACAGTGGCTGAGATAAGGTGGAAGCAGGGACTCTGCCCAAGGAACATTGAGTGAGCAAGCACATGAATGAATGAATGAATGAACAAATGAATGAAGTTCTGGAGCTGTTCTCGTATCACAGCCACTGGCCACCGGTGACTTTAGAGCACTTTGTATGTGACAAAGGAACTGCATTTTTATTTGATTTCATTTAAATATAGTTAATTTAATTGATTAAATTAAAAAACTGATAACCATAGACAGCTGATATATTTGACGTCACACAGAACCACATGCACCGGCCTGAGCACTTGGTTGCTCACCGTCTCCACCGTCTCCACCGTCTCCTGGTCCTCAAAGCTCTCTGAGACCCGTGTGTCCAGTGCCTCGAAGAGCCTGAGGTTCGGAGATGTGGAAAGACTCGCACAAGATCACACAGCCAGGAAGTGGCAGGGCCAGAGAACCTGGATGTTCTGTCTGCCAAATTCCTTCCCACTTTGTGTTTTGATCGAAACAGTCCCCTCTGATGTGGCACCAACAATGACCTCATGGAAGCATTCGGCATTGGAAGAGAGAGGGACTCTTACTCTCCTCGCTCTAAGAGGAGGCTCTGCAGGCTTAGAAATCAGCAGAGCCGGGTCTGAACCCCAGGCACCTGAAGATGGATTCTGAGTGTGTGGACGGACTGGTCCTTAGAGGATGCCTTTGCCTCTGGTGCAGGGAGATCCCGGGGGGATGTTGATCCTGGAACTGAGGAGCGATGCTGAGTGAATCCTAGAGAGGGACAGCAGGGTGAGCTCAGGCTGGAAGCCCAGGTAGGAGACTGCTAAATGGCCAGGAGAGAGATGCCCAGAGCTCCAACTGTGGCACAGGGAAAAGGATACAGTGAGTAGTACCAGGGCCATATCATGTGGCAGCTGCACTGCCCTGTGTGTAGGAAGAAGGCCAGCTTAGAGTGTGGCTGGGGATAGGAGCACCAAGGAGGAGGCCCAAGGGGACCTGGGGACCTGCTGCACAGGGCCTGGCCTGGAAAGTGAGCACAGAGCAGTGCTGGCAGGAAGCTCCAGGGAGTGGGTTTCCGGCCGGACAAACAGGTGGTGGTGTGCCTGAGGCCTTGACGGAGGAGGAACCTGGGCTTATTGTTTGATTCCTGGAAGCCTCAGCCATGGCCTGGCAGCTGACCAAGGCCAACTTACCTGGTCATGAGGTCTCAGTCACAGTGATGGCAACAGGAAGCTGCCCTGGCTGCGTCTCCACCTGGCCACAAGTCCACACAGCAGTCTTCACAGAGGGACAAACCCCTAAAGGGAAAAGAAGGAGAAAAGCCAAGATGATCCAGACCATAATTAGCTTTGAACAAGTCTTAAAAATAGTTTTATCGGATAGCACTACAAAATTACTTAAAGAAATGACTTACTTAAAATTGCAAACCGCCCACACTCCTTATGCTCTGTTCTACTGATTTTTTGTCACTGATCATTGTTTCATAATCTGTTCTATGTAACATATAAACTTTTTTGCTTAAAGTCTTCCACCAATGGGAAATCGAGTTCCTTAAAAGTGGGAATGTTGGAATTCTTTCGCTCACCACTATACTGGCAGGGCCCACCAGATTCCATCTGGCATATAGTAGGTGCTCCAACTTCCTCTTACCTATCAAGACCTGTGCTCTGTGACCATCCCATCCTCAGCATTTACCGCAGTGAGCTGAAAACTTAATGTCCACGCAGCACCAGCACAGGGCTGCTCACAGCTGCTTTGTCCTGCTTGCCAAGCCATGGAAGCAACTGGGGTTTCCTTCGGGAGAGGGGTGGATACACACAGACGAGGCATGTCAGTGTCCCAATCAGTGAGCTATGGAGCCACGCAAAACCTGGAAGGTCCTTGCTGTTCCTCAGCAAGCAGAAGAAGCCAAGCTGAAGGGGGTACACTCTGTATGGTCCCAAGTCCGTGACATTCTGGAAAAGGCAGAACTATGGCGATGTGAAAAGCTGGGAGGTTGCCAGGGTTGCGGGAGGAAGGAACAGGCAGAGGGCAGAGGACTTGCAGGGCCATGAGACCACTGGGAGTAACTCTGTCATGGTGGCAAGGTCTCATTCCACATCTGTCAAATCTCCCAACGCCAAGAGAGACTCCAGGGGAAACCAGGGACTGGTGGTGACGCTGCATTTCTGTGGTTTCAGCACTTGTGACAAACGCGCCCCTCTGGTGGGGGAGGTGGAGGAGGGAGGCTTTAGGGGGGCGGGGGGGCAGTAGGAACTCCTTGTACTTTCTGCTCAATTTTGCTGGGAACCTACAATTGCTCTAAAAATAAAGCCTCTTTGAAAACTTAAAACTCACCCATCGTCCCAGGAATTGTTTCTCTTGTATTTCTTACGGTCTTCCCAGAACTTAGCATGAGTCCTGGCACAGAAACATGCCATCAACTCAACAAATATTAGTCAGGTGAATAAATGAACCCAAAGCAATGGCGCTAACATTTTGGTTATAAAAGTTCCAGACCTTTGTCCATGCAATATCCTATTATACACATGCAAGTCCTATTGTTCACGTTTTCTCCATTTAAATGAGATCTTACTAGACAAATGTTCTCATACTGTAACCTTCCCCAGGGTGGTGAACACAGGGCCTTTAGTGTCACTTCAACGGCGAGGCACTGTCCCGCCACTGGGGGGACTGTCATTGTTGGGTGGACTGTCGTTTGTTGGCCTCTTCTCCGACTCTGGCCTCCAGGCCTGCTCCCCGGTGCTGCTGCAGACACCAGCACACACAGCTTTTCCTGTGTGACTGCTTCTGTGTAGGACAGGTTTAAGCTGGCTCTGGATAGAACAAAGGGAGGCCAGGATGTGGCGTCTGGTCTGGGTCTTTCACCTGCAGGGACATTTTAGGGGTGAGCCTCTGCCTGACTCATTGTCTTCGAGGAATGTTTCAGCGAGAGCACTAGGATCATCTCACATGCATCACTTGTCACTCCTGCGGCCAGGGTGACCTTATGACCAAGCTGGACATGTTGTGGTCTGACAGGAAGGGCCAGGCAGCCAGCAGGGCAGAGGCGACTTGGTCGCATCACCTCTGCATCCCAGTAAGGAAGCCACTGGGCCTGCGATTGGTAGCTGAGTGTCTTTGGTGAAGTTGTTACCTCTCCAAGCTGGGTTTCCTCATGTGTTTCATGGCTCCCCTGATAGTGTTGTCCTGGGTGGTAGCAGTACTGATGAAAAGATGCTTTTGAAGGTTTCTGTGCTGGCCCAGCACAGGCTAGGGGCACAGGCAGAGTGGCCCAGTTGGTGTCATCACAGCCCTTGCACAGTGCTTGCTGGGTACCCAATTCTGCGTGACCCTTGGCAGCAGGAGGGAGTTGCTCTAGGAACCTGCCAGGCAGAAGCTGAGCAGGTGGGCCCTGCAGTTTATTTTGACCCCCTCTTTCCTTACTAGAACTGATATCCTTGGTGAGGGACGAGAAGGTAGAACACAAGACCAGAAGTGGAGCAATGGCCTCCCATGGCCCTGGTCCCAGAGTCACCAGAGCTCAGAGCTGCAAACCAAGCCAGCATGGGCTGATGGCCGACCCCTCCCAACCTGACCCCTTCTAAAACTGATCCCAGAAAGTCAAACACCTCGTTCACGACCAACACAAATCCAGCCCGATGCCTGTTTTCATAGGCCCATCAAGCTAAGAAGGGGATTTTGTATCTTTAAATTATTTTTAAAATTTGAAAGAATATTTCGTGGCATTTGAAAATAATGTGAAATTCAAATGTTGGTGTCTATGAATAAAGTTTTATTGGCACACAGCCTTGTCTGTTCATTGACACCTTGTCTGTGGAAGCCTTTGGACTATGAGGCAGTTAAGTAGTTGCCAGAGAAACTGGTCACAAGCCTGAGGTATTTACAGTACTATCCGTCTCTTCTCAGACCTCATTGCCGATTCCTGCTCTAGAGTTGATTTTGCATATTAATTACTCGCTTACAGACTCTACTTCCAAATTCAGTCACTTTCTGAGGTCTGGAGCTTAGGATTTCAATGTAGGAATCTTCCTGGGGAACAGGGAGGAGAGCTGAGTGAAATCATGAAGCTGGAGTGTCCAGTGAGTGTCTGGAGTATTCGTGAGCCATTAATAAATGAAAGCTCTTGTGTTTATGGATAGTTATGATGCTCTTCCAATGTGCACAAAACCATATCAGGTACTTATGCCTTGGGGTTGGAGGGTCTCCAAGGCTTCCACATAGCCATGCTGGAGACAGCTGGGCAGTCTGTCCACTGCACAACCTCAGGGGGTACCGTTTGTATTATTGTCACCCCAGATTTTGCATTAATGAAGAAAACTTTTCTGACAGATATCTCATAAAGGCACAGTATGGCCCTGAACAATGCTCCTTCCTAGCCTGGAATTCTATGAAGAGCACAGGGCAGCAAGTAGAACTTGGTGCACAGTAGGTGCTCAGCACAGTTGAGCTGTCTGGATTCACCTTGTATCACCAGGACCATGCGGGGCCTGGGGTCACTTCAAGAGCCATGGGCCTGAGCACTCATTGAGGCTGCTGATGGATTCAAATGAGATGACCTAAGTAAAGAACCCAGCATCAGGCTTGGCATTCAGTCAGAGCTCAATAAGTGATGTGTAAACCCTCCACGGAGCTCCCTAGGGCCCCTGGCAGACTTACCTGATCTAATACCTCGCACAGCCCAGCACCCCAGGATGCTTGGGAAATGTATCAGGTTCAAGCTCAAATGCATCACACTTGCTCAGGAGGGCCTGAAGTTCTGTCCAGTGCATCCTTCTCCTGCAAAAGTAGGGAGATGTTACATCTGAGTCAGAAGCTCCACCGGAGGCCCAGCAAGGAGGCAGAGGCTGAACCTTGGCTGTGATTCTCACTGGCACCCACCGAGCTGCCATCCAGCCCACCCTGGACACATCAGAGTTGTGTCTTGTTGGTTTCTTCAGGGTTAGGGACAACGTGCTGGTCTGGGAGCCCTAAGGGGTAGTCCTAGGGGTCACCCGTCCCTCTGAGCTCTGGCCACAGAAGCAGCCATATCTCCTGGGAGCGGTTTTGGTCTGGAGAGAGACCCCAACCTACCCTGGGAAATTTCAGAAATAATAATAGACAACAGCTAACATTTACAGAGTATGCATTATTATATCTACTTTAAGCACTGAATGTGAGTCAACCCATAGATGAGATTATCACTACTTCTCATCACAGATGGGAAAGCTATGACTCAGAGAGGTCAGGTAATTTGCTGTAGATCACCAGTAGGTGTTGGGGCTGGGATTTGAACCTGGGCTTTCACATTTCCAAGCAGCACCCTCTCGTGTTGCTGCTTCTCCACAAGCCTTTCATCAATGTTTCTGTGGTTAAGGGAGCAGGTTTTCATGGTAAAAGAAAGAGAATAATCCTTGTTCCATGTTGTATTTATTTTTCTGAGTTTCCAGAGCAACTTTTGATGGGCCTGAAATAAGTAAGAGAGCTCCCCTCCCCCTTGAAGTGCTGTCTATAGGAGAGGAAGGGAGAAGCCACAGTTTCCTATCTCTGTTTAACAGATGATGACAGAGCCGGGGGAGCAGAACAGCCTGCTGTTTCCAGGGCGGTGAGGGATGGAGCCAGGATTCCTCTGCAGGTCAGGCCGACTCCTCCTCCCAGGCTCCCACAGGCCTGGAGCTTGTGTGGGGGCAGAACACAGCTGCATGCCAGTTTCCCACAGAAGTTCTGGTTTCCTCTCCGGGCTTCCAGAGAGAAGACGAAACCCTCAGTTGGAATTTACAAGGGAAAAGCTGGATGCAATACGGAAATGACTCTCCACTGAGAAGCTCACATTTCTCTGAAGGGCGCCAAAGGAAGCCCAGGGACTCAGAACTTCCCAGTGGGATGGAAAGACTAAGCACTAAGCCCGCTCTGGCTGAGGATGGTGGAACTTTGCTTCCCCTCTTTTGTCTGTCTCTGTGCATGATTAAAAGTGCTCTGAGGACAATTCCCAGGGCACTCCTGATTCCTCACACAGCAGGCAACAGACAGCATCTTAGCTGTAATAACATTTTTCAACAAGTTCCCTCCAGGATTCCCTCATAAATTCACACTGATGAAAATCTGAGAGAGAGGATGCTATTGGTTATATAAGACTCTGGCATTGTCCTTCTTACTTTTATGAGATTGGACTCAAGCTAAGACATGGGAAAAAATAAAAATATGTGATTTAAAAAACTGCTCACATCCTTTCCTTTGTCTGAGTATATGTATCTGCAAGAAAATTAGCAAAAAGACCCAAAATGGGAGGGAGGGAAAGCGACAAAGATGGAAGGAAGGAAGGGAGAGAGGGAGGGAGGGAAAGAGACTCATGCTCCTAGGAACCACTGCGTCTTAGGAAGATAAAGAGGCCCACTGGGTATGTCCACCGGAGATCAGCAAACTAGAAAAGTATTAGTCCTCGTGTTCCTCTATCACACTGATGGTCTGATAAGGGAACACAGCCCTTTTCAAGTCTGGGGTTCTAGAATCATACATGAGTCATTTTCACTCTTCCTGAAACAGGCCTGGAGATCACAGCCCAGGGTTTAGAACACCACACACACTGGATTCTAGCTCGGCAGTGCTCCTTGGGCACAAGGAGACTTGGGGCAGCTGTGGCCCATTGGATTGTGGTCCCCTCATCCAAAGGAGAAAGAGCTGTACCTCCCAGTGGCATTAGTCCTGTAACAATGACACGAGACAGCACGTGAAGGCCAGCAAATGACCTCAGCTCCTGGTGTGTGCTCAAAACTTAATTTCTTTCCTTTCTTTTAGAAATATTTCCTAATTGGGTTTTTTAAATTATCAGGCAATGCCTCTATATTTCCCCAAATAATACAGAGTCTATTTTGTTAAAAAGAAAGAGGGGGGGCCCACTACTTGGCTACTCAGTCTCTGCTCTCCGTCTCTTTCTTACTAATAAGACTATGGGCTGTCAGCACCATGGAGCATAATGCAGTAGGGCGCAGTACAATATAGCCCAATTACTGTGGCCAGCTCAGAAGCCATATTTCCCAGCCTCCCTTGCAGCTAGGTGTGGTTGGTGGAACTTTTGGAATAGCTCCCTAAAGAGGCAGAAATAGTTTCTATTCTCCTGTCTGAACAAGAAGGCTAGAGAGCAGCCACTACCTTACTCCAAAGGTGGCCTTGAGGTTCAAAGACCCTTAATGAGGACAGTGCACTTGATGACTGCAGAGCTACAGCCACATTTACCCTGGGCCATCTATTTCTGAGAAAAAAACTAAATCTACTTATGAAGCCATTGATTTCTGCAGTTTATGTTGAATGGACCTGGATCTGGATTATTTCTCTTCTGGTCCCACCTCTGGGCATAAGAAGTAATAATGATTGCATCTTTCTTTATGCTCATAATAAAGGTCTGTTTATGTACACACACACATAAAATGGTATCACATCATGTGTCATAATTTATAATTGCATAATGATACATTTATCAAGGTAAAATTCCAGGGTCAGGGTACACAGATCCTTAACATCATCTTTCAAGCATTAGACTATCAAGCTTTAGTACGGCCATGACATAATTTCTTTGCAAACATCTTATTGATGTATTGTTTTTCAGCTTATATAAACCATAGACATCCAGTACAGATAGCCTGACTATTAACATGTTTATTTTGCAGCTGACTTCCACAATGGGGTGGCCAGCTCCTGGACATTTTGAGGTTCCCTTATTCTTCTTTATTTTCCCCCCTATTCTTCTCAAAGATGAGGCAAGGGAGGTCTTGAAGGATAATGTACCAAAGATAACAGGGACACATACTGGCAACTATACATCCAGAGTCCTTCTTAGTGGATCTGTGGCGCACACCACTCTTTTCTCGTGTTTGGTAGCCATAAACATTTGCTGAAGGAACATCCAAATAATCTTTATAGAAAAAGTGCCCCTTCAAAGCCTCTGACTGAATATATCTGTGGGCAGGGAATTCATACCTTTCTTCTCATCTTTGGAGAGTAGCAACTTCTAGAATGTTCTTTCTCACATTGTGCTGCAGTCTAACTCCATGGAACTTGGAATTGGGAACTGGAGGTTGGGTCTCAGTTCTGACTCCTGGGGAACAAGTTCACCTCCTCCAAAAGCAGTGGGGCTCACTAAGGCAGGCACATGAGGAAGCCAGTGGCATCACCTCTTCTGGGCTCTTCACACAGGTTTCTCAAAAACAAGGCCTTTCCTTGACCTCAGGATGGTTGTGATCCTGAGGGGTGTCACACAGAGATGTGACTCCTCTGCTGACCAAGTCAGCCTTGGGACAATGTGAGAACCCAGAGTGATGCCACAGGCCACAACTGAGGAAAGTTCAGAGGGAGGAGAGGACAGCACTGGCGGAACTCAAGACTCCTCTGGGAGAAGCAGTTGGAAAAAAGTATACTGAGTAAAAGGCAGACTGTTTTCAAGCAGTGGAAGGAATCTCTTCTATCTTTTTTGTTATGAGCATAGATTTGTTTTTTGAGGAAAGATTTCTTACTTGTAAGCAGTCACATTGCCACAAAAGCCCCCCCCCCCCCCTGCCACATTTCTCTCTCTCTGTCTCTGACAGTGTGTGGAAATCATCTTGCAAATGACTGGTGGAAGCCTATAGAAATTAAATCTTAATAGAAGGGAGCAGGCAGCACTTCAGAGTAAGAGCATGAGGCATAAAGTCAGTGAAAATTGGGATTCTAACTGTGTCACTGAAGGCTGGGGGTTCTGGGCATGACACTTCAAATCAAATTAATAAAATAAGCTCCACAAAGTGCATGGCCCACTGGTGGGGTGAGTGCTTGCAGACTTTCTTCTTTGCTGTGATTTTGGTGGTCACCTTGTGTACACAGGCACCAAATCCTCTCATTCCTGCTGAATAGCTGAAAGTGGGTCCCCTGATAAAAGGCTCAAGCAGGATCTCTTGCCCTTCCCACCACATGAGGACACAGCAGGAACTGCTGACTATGAGGCTCAGGCCTATGAGATCATGAGGCTTCAAGTCAGCTACCTCCTTACCCTCTTGATCTTGGGATCCCAGCCCCTCAGACTGTGAGCAGTACATTTCTATTTTTGATACCCAGTCTAAAGCATTTTGTTGCAGCAGTTGCAGTGGCCTAAGATAGTTTCCCTTGGCCCTTTGTCCATGTCCAGGGTCATCTAGATGCCTGAGGTCACCAAGCTAGTGGGGCCATAGGTTGGTTCTATTTGACATCGGCTGACTGCACTGGGTATACTCAGAGGTAACTGAACAAATGTAGTGGATGGAGGGGTAAGGGTTTTTCCCATTTCTGCCTCAAGTCACTCGTGTGACCTGTGCTAAGGGAGCTAACCTCTCTGAGCATGTGTCTTCGCTGTGTAAAATGGCCGTGGTACTAACCTGCTTGCTTTGATAAGGGATTCTCAAAGAATTCTAGTGGAATTCAACAATAAAGGACTTCATAAAACTGTCCAGTGATGAGAGTGCAAATGTTTCTTGGAGAACAATTACATACATGGGAGAATGCCCAACCTGAGGGAGTGCAGAGTTTCCTTCTGTGGTTCACATGGGGAGGAGAATGCTGGTCTCCTTGGTTCCACCCCTTCACCTCCTGCCATTCCTTTGCCAACCTTGGCCTTGGCCTCCTTGCTAATGGGACACCTGAGGCCTGGGCCTGGCTTAGCCCAGCCTTTACCAAGGTCAAAGGCCTGCAACAGCCTGACCACAGTTTGGAGGGGGCCCAAGGGTACCAGGTTGTCAGATCTCTGCTGGTGGAGGTGCCTGTGGATGACCTAGGATTCCCTCAGGTACCCACTTGATGTCTGGTCCAGGAGAGCCTCGTGGATACAGAGGCCCTGCCCTTGAGTTAGGTGCCTTTGGTGCTAGTAAGACACATGTGACCCCCACACTGAGCCAACTGCTGAGTAGGAACCAGTGTGATTTAGATAGTCTTGATGACTAATCAGTATGGAAGGCTTCATCTATGCCAGGAGCTTTGCTTACATTGATTATCTCATTTACTCTTCATGCAGACTTTTCAATTCAGTGGCACTTTTGAAGAAATCAGTGCTGATTAGCAGTACCCACAGATACAAGAAAATCAATGGTGCATTTTGTCTGAGAAAAGACTTACTTCTTATCTAGTCAATGCCAGAGGCACCTGTGAGTTGAGCACTGCTCTCACTACTTTTCTCACTACTTTTGCATCTATCTAAGTTACATATTTCTATAACATAGTGACTGTGTTAGTTAGTATGTCAGTTTGGCTGCTGTAACAAGCAATCCCCACACAATAATGGCTTAAAATGCAGAAATTTAAATGCAACACGGTTCCCATGACCATTTGTATAGGTGATACAGGGCTCATACAATGACTCCAGAGTAATTTGAACTCTGGGTTCTTGTGACTCATTCTATCATTCTCAATAAATAATTCATATCTCATATTCCAAGACGGTTGCTTAAGTTCCTCTATCACATCCTTATTCCATATAATGACCAAAGAGAAACAAAAACTTGCACATAATACCTCCTCTATAGTTCTATGAACCAGAATTCAATTGGCCTAATTGCAAAAGACTCTGGAAAAGGTACATTTTAACTGGCATCCCCTTTTTCAAGTAAAAATTCTATAGCTCTAAAAGAAGAATGGTTACTGAGGGATAATTCTTGCCTATCACAGAGATTAAGTGTCTTAGTTACTTTTCTCATCACTGAGACACAATATCCAACACCCACAAGTTGAAGGAGGACAAGTTTATTATATCTCACAGTTTATAGAGGTTTCAGTCCATAGTCAGCTGGCTCCAAGGCAGGGTGACATGGCAGAGGTGCATGGCAGAGGAGAAACAGTCCATAGCAGGGTAAGCAGGAGGCAGCAGCAACAGTAGCCTTCGTTTCTGTCCCTTTATATTCCATTCAGGCTATAGCATATTGGTTGGTGCCACTCATAGCCAGGGTCGGCCTTCCACTATCCACTTTCAGAACTATGTTAAACCAATTTACTTATCACAGCATCACACACTTAGTCCCAGTTTCACACACCCTAGATCCAACCACCTCTGAAAAGTCCCATCTATGAATGCATGAGGCTTTGGAAGGACAGCTAGACACAAGCCATAACATTAAGAGAAGGTCTTGGAGATGGTAAACATGAACTTGATGCCCAGTACATTCCTTCTTACTGTGAGACCTAGGGAAAAATATATTAGTTATGTACTGCTGCTAACAAAATATCTCCAAACTCATCAGCTGCTAAATACAATGGATAGGAGGCCATGTTTTTGGACTAAAATTTTTATTAGTCCCCACCACATGCAATCAAACCAGAATGGAGTCACTCATACTACTGTATATGTTATACATAGTAATGAAAATGAACTTGGAGATAAGCCAGTTTTCAAAGAAGTAAATAAACAGGAATTTCAAAGAAATCAATCAAGAGGGCCTCACTTTACCTAAGTTGACTCACTAAGGAAGTCTCTGAAGGGAGTCCACTCTTTGCTCTCTCTTCTGCTTTCCTTGGTCAATCCCTCTGCTCAGCTCCTGGGAATAATCACTCTTGCCTTCTAAAGTGAAGGTTGCCCAGGATTAGAATCACAAATAAAAGCCAATTTAGATCTTTCCATTTGTTGTAATTTTGTCTTTTGATGCAGCCGAAAACAACAAAAGTTAATCTCACAGTTTCTGGGAGTCAGGGACTTGGGGAACGGCTTGGCTGGTACTTCTGGCTCAGGGCCTCCAAGAAGTTGCAGTCACCATGGTGGCTGGGACCATAGTCACCAAGTGCCTTGAGGGAGGACCATTCACATGGCTGCTGACAGAAGCCTCTGCTCCTTGCCACATGGAACTCTTCATGGGGCTGAATGAGTGTCCTCATGCCCTGTAGCTGGCTTTCCCCAGAATGAGAAATCTTCAAGGAGAGGGAAGAGGACACTGAAATCTCTAATTCTACCCCTTCTGTCACCTTCTGTCCACTAGAATCACCAAGGGCAAGCCATGTTCACTCAGAAGGGAATGGGGGCCTACATTTTGAAGGAAAGAGATTCAAAGGATTTGGCATAATATTTTTAAATCAAAATCAAGTTATTTATCTGTTCTAGTTTGTACATAGCTGTCCCCCCAAAGCCTCAGACAGTCATAGGTGGGGTTTTTCAGAGCTGGCTGGATCTAGAGTGTTTGATGCTGAGTGTGTGTCCAAGGTACCACTCAGAGGTCTTTTTGCTAGGAGATCTCAGCCTTCAGGAGCATCTTCGAAGATTCTGGACTGTAAGGTTGGCAGTGCCACTGGAATCCTTCCAATGTGACCCCTATTTTCATCTAAGGAAACTGAGGCATGAAGGGGAAGGGTCTTAGCTTAAGACTTCAGTGAGCAAGTGGCAGAGTGGGAATGAAATCTATGTCTTCCATTTCTATCAACTCACAAAGGTCTTTGCATGTTAAATCAGGGCTCCTCAGTTCCTAAGAGCCAGGCTTGGGCTTGGTACACGGGGCATAGGAGAGAATCAGTTGTTTTCTCTCCCTCATTCATTCAGAAAATGTTTACTGAGCATCATATTTTCTTAGAGTTTCTAACGCTTGCCATCGCTCTAAAGGAAGACATGGCAAATTCAGTGGCTTAGAGCCATAAGCATTTGATTGCTCACAAGCCTGTGGATGAGTGAGTGGCTGTGATCATCTCTCAGGCTTGGCTGATCTCCCTGGCTGTTTTCTATGAGGCCAGCAAGAGGCTGCCTGGCATGCCTCATCCATGTGCCCAGAGGCAATGGGGTGACCGGGCCACCTGTCTCTTCCTCCCATAGACTAGCACAAGCTCATTCACGTGGGTGAGGAGAGGTTTATGGAAGAGTGGAATGGTGAGTCAAGGCCTCTGAGCTCTGGGTTTCAGGCCCCACAGCCTCATTTCTGCCACATGCCTTTGCCATTGCAAGCCCCAAGGCTAGACAAGACTCAGGGAGTAGGGAAGACTACACTTTGGATGGACAGAGCTACGAAACACAATACAAAGTGATGTGGATGCGGGAGGCCTGGACCATTAAGACCATTTTTATAGTTTACCATGGGGCTGCTTGAAAATATCTTGCTTTTATTTCTTTCTGGTTTTCCAGGGCTGTGTGTGATGCTTTGGGGAAAACTTGAGCATCCACAGTGACTCTCTAATTTTCCTCTTTCTGCCATAGAATACAAGGTCATGATGGGCACCTCTAACACCCTGAGTCTTGGAGTGTTTTAGTTGTTTTTTTGTTCCTGAGACAAAATACCTGACACCCAAGGTTAAATGTTTATTTCAGCTCACAGTTTGTAGAGGTTTCAGTCCATAGTTCGTTGGCTCCAAGGCAGGCTGGCATGGCAGAGGGGCATCACAGAGGAGAAACAATCCATGGCAGAGCTGGCAGGAGGCAGTGAAGTAGTGAGCAGCAGCAGCAGCAGCAGCAAATCTCCCTTTATATTCCATCTAGGCTAAAGTGTATTGGTTGGTGCCACACACAGCCAGGATGGGCCTTCCATTATCCACACCCGGAACTAAATCCAATTTAGTTATTACACAACCTTAATCCCACTATCACACACCCTAGATCCAGCCACCTCCATAAAGGTCCACCTATGAGTGCACGGGGCTTTGGGAGGACATCTAGATACAAGTCATAACTCAGAGTGACTAAGATGTTCAGATTCTACCCCTGCCCCAGACCCTGGCTCACCTACATTGCATTTGCAGCATGAGAAAGACAGAAACCTTTACTGCTTTAAGTCTCTGAGATTTGGGGATGTTTGTCACTGCAGCTAACTAATCTTACCCTAATTGATACAAGCCCTGACTCTGTGCCAGGCACTGCCCACCACATACAATGTGTGAATAGAAAAGGCAAAATCCTTACCCTTGCAAATTCACACCTTTGTGAGGGCAAAATGCAATAAATAAGCAAATGAACAAATTACTACATGTATAAATTTTGATACAAACTGTGAAGGAAAAGAACTCAAAGAGGGTTGACAAATGATAGGGGTTGAGGAGGAAGGAAGCAAAGCGAGACAATGGATGAAAGCCAAGAGTCTCTGGAGGAAACTTTTAAGCCAAGACCCCAAGGGTGCAAGGATGGCTGTAAGCACTGTGGGAGCAAGAGAGGTGCTGGGTGTCAGCGCCCGGAGGTGTGGTGGGACCAGCCCCGGCTCACTGGGAGCAAGAGGGGAGGCCAGAGTGGTGGGGAGAAGTAGGAACCCAGGGCTCCCCAGAATGAGGAGAAGAGAACAGAGGAGGTCAGACCTCAAGGCCTCTGAGCCTGCAGGGAGGACTTTGGGCTTGTTCGAGGCACTTGAGGGGCCACTGCCTGGAGACACAGGGCCCAAGCCCTTTGAGAAGTGTCTGTTTCTTACCAAGCCAAAGAGAGGGCAGGTGGTGGCATGACTGCTTCATGGACATAAGCTCTGGAGACTCCGAGGCTCCCTCCAGGTACCTGGCTGCTCCACAAAAAGGGAGCGTGACCCCCGCCCTAGGATTTATAACATGGTACAACAGGCGCTCCTCTCCTGCTCTGCCAAGGCCCTGGGCCAGCAGGGGCTGGTCAGGGGGCACTGGGGCATGTGTGACCAGATGTCCACCTGCACACACCAGGCCTGGGCAGGGTAGGATGTGCAGGCTGGCTGGAGGAACACAGGTATCCTCAGAAGAGGCCCAGGCACAGCCAGACCTCTGTCTGGTCTCATTCCCGTCCCTTCTGTCCCAAGGCTTCCAGCAGGTGTGGTCTGCTGCCTAGAGGGTTACATGCCAGGGCTCAGCCTGGGAGGGCCTAGGAGGCTCCCCCTCCACCACCCCGGGCTCTGTTTAGAGAGAATCTCCAGGCTCATGGGCCAGTGCTCTGTGTGCTGGACAGTGGGGGGACGGGCCAGGGAGAGGTGGGGGCAGCAGAAGGGACTGGGCTGGGGGACTCCTTCCTATTCCACTTTCCTCAGCTCTGCCCACTCACACACCATGCCACACACCGCAACACACTCATTAGCCACATGCACACACCACAACACACACGCCACACCATACTGGGCATCAGATCACACCGTACACTCCCATACACTCCACACCACACTACTTCCCGTACACACACTGCACCCCTTACATACCACACGGTACACACACACTAATATAAACCACACACATGCCACTCCACAGCACACTTCCCAAAGCATTTACATACCACACACACATACACATCATGTACACATGACACCGCATACACATACCATATGCCACGTGTGCACACACAGCCCACATGTTACACACAGACCACCAACAAGCACTGCACACACCCTGCCTTTCCCCTTGGCTTCTCAGGGGCACCATGCAAAGTGGAAACAGCCAGAACGAGCCCCTGGGACACGGGCAGGGGTGGGCAATGCCTGACCTTCAGTTTTCCTGCCTCTCACAGCATTCTGTCATGTCTCAGTAAGAGCATCCCCTGAGGAGCAGCCAGCCCATTTTGGTTGAATGGTGCAGCTGTAGAAGGTCACACAACCCAGTGGTGCAGATGTAAAGTGACAGAGATACATTCCCTTTCCTGTCTGGGGACCGGAAGTCTAAACTCAAGAAGGGAACAAGGCTGGCTCCTCCTCCATGTTCTGCGTACCTGATGGTGCAGGCCCTTGGCCCCAACTTCTGCCTCCACCTCTGTAGGACCTTCCCTTTCTGCACCTCGATGTCCCTCCACAGTCTTCCACAGGGGCCCAGACTATGGTCTTGGGGTCCCTAATTAAACCTGCAAAGAAGGCTCATCTAATAAGTTTCGGGGTGGCTCCAGGGGAGGGGCGCCATTCCCCCCAGACTCCCACGCAGCGTCTTCAGAGTCTGAGTTGTTTGACTGTGGCTCACCTGGCTGCCTCGGCACGTGTGCCTCCTCCCAGGCTGGGGCCTGAGCACCTCGACTGACAGCACCTCACAGGGCCTGCACCCCTCAGTGAGCACAGCTGGCTTCAAGGGGCTGGCACCTTGGCTAGTGGGGGGCTCCAGTGGGAGCGGGGTAGCTCAGGTGCAGCTGCTTGTCCTCGTGGACAGAGGAGGAGACTGAGGCCCAGTTATTAGCCCAGGTCAGGTGGGAAGGCGCTGAAAGGGGCTGAGCCTGGGGCTTGGGTGTGGGATCATCCTGGTCCTGGGAGAGGACGTGGAGGTGGGCAGGAGTCGGCTGGCTTGAGAAACTGAAAGGAGGTCTGTGTAGCTGGGTGACATGGATGGTGTGAGAGTGGAAGGGAGACCCCAGCAGGGAGACACCGGGCTCCACCTGAGCAGAAGAGTCCGTGCTATGCTCTGATCTCATGGGCTCAGAGGTGGGGCTTTCAGCAGGTGACGGGATCGTGAGGGTGCTAACCTGGCCAGTGGATCCGTCCTCTGATGGGTCTCTGGGATGTGCTCTTGGGGGGTCTCCCCACCACGACTTTGGCTTTCTCACTACTCTGCCTCCTGCCTACCATGAGATGAGCAGCTTTCCTCCCCCACGCCCTTCTGTCATGATGTTTCTGCCTTGGAGCCAGCCAAACAAAGACTGAACCCCTGAAACTGCGAGACAATAAACTGCTCCTCCTTTAAGTTGTCTATTTTGTCCCAGCAGGGAAAAGCTGACCAGTGCTGCCCGCCCGAGGACTGCCCTTCACCTTGCAACCATCCCTCAGAGGAGCACAGCTGCCTCCTTCCTGGAATAGAATTTCTTTCCACAGAGGTTCGTTGAACCCTTCGGGCTGGGTTACAAGGGGGCACTGAGGAAATCAGAGCCCCGGGCAGAGGCACAGGCTTCCTTGGGCACTATTCCAAACACACATAGCTGCTGGAGTCAGGGCACAAGCTTTTCTGACTTGCAAGGGAATGGCAGAGACCAAGCTGGAGCGCTGAACACCCTCCAGGTGTCCTGCTGTTCCCAGCCAGCAGCAGCTCCAGGGAGCCTCCAGGTCGGATCCATCTCATTTTACAGTGGAGAAGCTGAGGCTGCCAGCTGAACTTCGTTTTGGCGGTTTGGGAACAAAACAATAAAAACAACATGTTATATAGACTTGTTTTGCTCACAAGCCGAGGTCTCCGGGGGCTGAGTTCTTGCTGTTGATTCTGTGCAGGAAGAGCTTGTTTGGAACTTGAGGCCTCCACACGCTGGAGAAGAGAGGAGAGGTTCTCTGGGGCCAGGGTGGAATGAGGGTGCCTTCCTCCAGCTCCTCGGGCCAGGCCTCGGCTCCTGACC
This sequence comes from Heterocephalus glaber, assembly GCF_000247695.1. Next base: position 22,641,767 of record NW_004624735.1, on the reverse strand, counting down.
CTGGATCTCAAGGTCGTTTCTGTTCTGAGCATTGCTATCTGGGATGGTTCAGCAGCTGAGGCAAAGGCGGGCACCGTCAGGAACAATTTTTTCTAAACTAAAATCTCAGTATTCAGGTTTAATTGCAGAGTTGGCACTTTGCAGTAAGTGGGTTTTGGGTTGCAGTTTGGGCACTTGGTTTCTAAAAGGTTTGCGATCACGGCTATGGGGCTCTGTTGCCTGGCAGAAGTGACTTTATATTCTGGGATCCCCTTTTCCCCCTGTGTGACCCCAAGTAGGTTCCTTAAGCTCTGTGCTCAGGTTCGCACAAGGCCCAGAGACAGGAGCTCCGTGGCCCTTCCCTGAGAGCTGGTTCCCTTTGCCCCACTTCAAATTTGAGAGGTGCCAACAGGAAGCGGGCGGTGGCAGGGCAGCATAACAGAGCTCCCAGGCCGGTGAGGGTGTGTCTGCACAATTTGGTTCTCTGCCTCGGGGCTCTGGGAAAAGCTCCAGGCTGGAGCAATTTTATCACATTCCTTTCTTTACCCACCCAGCCTTGAATTTCATGGAAAACAAAATAGAGAACAAAACAGTCGCCTCCAATTGCTTTAGTTTTTGCACAGATTTTTCACATCTTTCAGACCTGGGTTCTTGTGTGTGGCCACCTCCTGGGTGGGCGCTCTTAGGTGAGGTCTTTCACTTGCCTGTCCCTCAGTTTCCTTATGTGTAGAAGGGATCCAATCATGAAGCTCCTGGCTTGTGTTTAAGAATGCCTGGTTAGTCCTACAGGTGGGTGGCACAGTCCTCGGCACAGAGCTGAGGGCTGCAGAGTGCCAGGGTGGTGGTAACTGCTGGACTGGCCTCCCTTACCTGCAGCAGTGCTGTCTTCTCCCAGCAGACCTTGGCCGTCACTCTCTTCGGTGGGCATCTAGAAGTTTCTTTTCTTCTCTAGAGCTGCTCGGCTCTAACCTTACTGGTGGTCTTGGGCAAAATGCTGCTCCTGTGAGACATCAGTTCCTTTCCTGGAGGTGTCCAGAGACCTCTAGAGAGTCATGCAGCAGTTGCATCCTGGGGTCCATGTGGCCTTCCCTCATTTCCAGACAGCTGCAGTGTTCTCCCTACATGTTAGCTTCCTCTTCTCTAGGTGAAGGGGTAAACCTGTGTGTTGGCTCTTCTGAATCCATTCCGAGCATGCCTCCACCGTTGCTCAGTTATCCTCCCTCATGGGGGACAGGTGTGGTGGGACCTCAGGCAGGGCAGCTGCAGGGCAGAGGCAGGCCCTTGGCCCAGTGTGTCTGACTTTGAGTCTCCAGCAGAGTGACCTGAAATGGAAGGATGGATAGAGCTTATGTTTCTAGTGATTGACCTTGAGGTCAGCTGAATGTAGTCCCCCTCAAATATCCATATTCCTAACCCCAAGAACCTGTGAACATGTTACTCTATATGGAAAAAAAGAACTCTGAAGATGTGATAAAATTGAAGACTGTGAGATGGTATATTAGCCCCTCCGGGGTGCTATAATAAAATAATTCAGATTCTGTAATTTATGTTCAGCACTAATTTATTGCTTCCAGTTTTGAAGGCTGGGAAGTCCAAGATCAAGGCACTGGCAGATTTCATGTCTGGTGAGGGCCTCTTGTTGAGTTCATAGAAGTCACCTTCTCTCGGTGTCTTCACATAGCAGAAGGAACAAAAAGGCTCCCTCGGGCTCTTTTACCAGGGCACTGACCCCATCCACAAAGCCAGGGGTCTTGTGACCTCCAAGAGGCCCCCTCTTGATGCTGCCACACTGGGGACTGGATTTCAGCATGCACTTCTTTAAGCAGGGGGAAGGAGGTGCATCCCGACAGCAAATGGGGAGGTGACCCCACACCGTCCTGAGACCTGATGTTACCCCAAGGGCTCCGATGAGAGGGAGGCAGCCACAGTGTCAGACAGAGCAGGTAGAGAGAGGCAGGAGGCAGGGAAAGAGATGATTACCTGATGTGGGAGTGCTGGCCCAGGAAGGAAGCCCCCCAGGTGGAAGAAGCAATGACTGGGTCTCCTTGGGAGCCCCTAGAAGGAAGGGAAGTCTGCAGGTGCCTGGATTAGAGACCTCAGCTCTGCAGAAGTGTAAGGAAATACGTTTGTGTTGTTTTAAGCCCCTTAACTTGGAACGCCCAGCTGAACTGAGTCATCGTGTTTCTGGGCATGGAAGACCCACCTGAGAACTGTTGCCAAAGGCATAAGAGGAGAACTGGAGGGGAAGATTGTATTCTGTTGATTTTCCTGGAGAAGCTTGGGCCAGCTGGTTTTTCTGAAGGGAACTCAGCTGTTCTCCACATGGGAGGAGCTCAGGGCCTTGCTGTCGCTGGCAATGGCCGCTGTCCTCATCAGGGCAGCTCTGGTCTTCACCTTGAGCATTGCTTCCTGGCTCCAGTGCAGATGCCTCAGCCTGGTGACACAGACCCTTCACCCTGACAGCACAGACTTTCTAGCTTCCACCACTAACCCCTGGGCCTTTCTGGTGCAGATCCTTGATATAAACTAGCATGAGACATGGCCATGGGCTCTAGGCCTTCAGCTGGACTCGTGGGGGGCGTTCCCACGGGATCCAGGCCCTTGGCTGGATTCTTTGGGTCTCCAGCGCATGGAGAGATCTCTTGCACTCCTCTGCACTTGACTTTTTGGGTGAATATTATAAAATAATCCTATAAATTATGAATCTTGTGTTAAATCCATTCCCTTGCAAACCCTGACTACAGCAGTGGGTGGTAGCTCTTAGAGCAGCAAGTGGGAAGGGGACCCAGTGTTGCAGTCTTCGAGCTCCCACCCCAGCCTTCTCATCCCCTCTGACAACTTCCTGAAGATTTGTGCTGTCCCTGCCCTGCCTCGGGGCTGGCTTGCCCAGGCTTCCCCAGCTGAGTGTGTGCACCGCCCCATGCAGTGATTTCACTGCAGAGCAGGTACTCCTTTGGCGGTCTGTTTCCCATTCGAGCTGCAGTTCCGACTCGTAATGGCTGAAGCGCGTGCACATGGTCAATTGTTTGGAACTGTTGCAAGCACTGAAAGGAAGACTGATGCTGGATGTAGCAAATGCAAACAAACAGGGTACTTGAGGGGCCTTAAGGAAGGTGTTAGAGAAAAATCACAGGAGAAAAGCAAGCAGGGTCTGCAGTGTGACCATGGAGCTGTTCCTGCTATGGCTTCAGGGTTGGAAGACAGCGGAGTCACACATAACCCACCTCCTGGGACTGGTGTCATTACTACCCCCATTTCCATGCATGCCCTGGTCCTGGTGCTGAAGACCAGAGCCTCGAGCTCTCAGTTTATCTCAGGATCTCTTTGGGGCTGCACGCTCATGGAGGTCAAGGCCATGTCCATCACTCAGGTCCCCAGCACCTGGCAAGAGCCACAGGTCCGTCCCAGGGTGTGTACCCAATGAGCTTTTAATTCCCTGCCTTCCTCTCCTGAGCTAAGCAACTGCTTTCTTCTACACCTGTAGCACATTACATTTACTAAAAGCTATTGGGATGGTCCAGAGGAAAAACCATGCATCAGAGTTCAAGGCCCAGTGCTAGCCACATCTGGACCTTTAGCAAGCCACTCCTGTTCTGGCTGGCCCTGGCTGTGGCAAAGACTGGGTTGTATGTCCTGGGATGACAGCTGTAGAAGGCCAGGACCTCTCAGTGTTGACTTTCCACCCTGCGGCACACAGAATGGCTGACTACAGAGTCACACATTCAAGTGTCTGTTGTTTGGACTGAGGAGTTTGTCTCTGGAAGTCACGTTCCCCTCCATTTCTCCACCACCATCTTCATTTCTTACCTGTGCCTTTCTCCCTTGGCCTCGGAAGTTTCCTCCCTTCTAAAGCGGGGGGATCTGACTGTCCCCTCCCCGTGAAGGCTGTCTCTTAGCAACCTCAGGCTCTAGGCCAGCCTGTAGGCATGGCTGACCGTGCCCTACCTGCTCTGGCCTGGCACTTTCCTCCAAGGACCCCCAGCACCCTTATTCCAGTGATGTGGAGCATCTCTAGCTCCCCACCCACCTTGGAGGCCCCTGGCCTGGCCTTCTGCTCTCTGCCTGCCACACCAGGCCTTGAGGTGACACTGAGAAGTAGCTCCAGGGATGAGCTAGCTGGGTCATAATCTCCACTGTTCCACCTTCTAGGGGTGTGGCCTTGGGCATATGATTTAATCTCTCAGGGCCTTCAATTTCTCCGTAGTCTGGTAGGAAAAATATACCCCTGGCTGAAGAGCAGTGGGAAGTTTTTGTGATTTTTATGGAAAGAATTAGAATGGGACCTTGTACATATGTTATATGATATTGTGATTAATATCTCAGTCTTTCAGCATAGAAACTCTTTTTTAGTTTTTGAGACTTGGCTCAAATTTTAGTCCTTCCAAAAGCCTTCTTTGAAATCTCTCGCCCTACTATGGTCCTGGACAGTTCTCCCTTCATTTCTGTCAATGTTGGCTTGGTACATTCAGGAGCTCTGGTGTTTGGTGGATATATGTTTTGTTATAGTCTCCGGTAAATCAATCCATTTGTCATTACATAATGTCTTCCTTGTCTCTTGTGACAGCTTGAACTTAAAGCTCACTTTGCCTGATTTTAGCAGAACCACTGTGCTGTCTTTGGGTACCATTTGCATGGAATATCTTTTTCTGTCCTTTCACGGTCACCCTTTGTGTCTTTGTTTCTAAAGTGAGTCACTTGGCAGCATATTGGTGAATCCTGTTTCTTCTTCTTCTTTTTTTTCTTCCCTTCTCTTCCCTTCCCTTTGCTTCCTTTCCCTTTCTTTCACTTCTTTCTTCTTTTTTGTTTTTGTTTTAGTTCATTCGGCCACTCTGTGTCTTTTCACTGGGAGCTTAACACATCCCATAGCCTTCTTTCACTCTCTCTGTCTTGAGGGTTAGCGACTTGGACTCTTTGATGTCTTTGGAGTCTACATCTCCAGCCTCGTGCTGTAGCTACCAGACTGAGGCATTTGTTTGCACCCCAACCTTTCGTTTAATCTTGTGGTTCTTTGAGAACAGAGAATTGCCATTTCTCTGACACTCAGTGCGATCCCTGGATTTAGCTGGTTTTCCATCTATTTTATTTATTTGCTTGTTTGTTTGTTTTTGCAGTACTGGGGATTAAAAGTAGGACCTTTGGACTGAACTGCATTTCCAGCTCTTTTGTTTACTTATTTGTTTGAGACAGTGCCTTGCTAAATTGTTAAAGTTCTTAAACTAGACTCCAACTTGTGAGTGCTGGGATTACAGGTGTGCACCACCATGCCTGGCTGCATGGATTTTGAGTGAGCAATATTGGTGAGAATATTAACAGTTCATGTTCATCAAACACTCATATTGGGCTAGGTGCTGCTGAAACATAAGCTCTTTCCTTGTATTTCTTCACATTCTCACCACATCCCTGGGAAATAGGGACTACGATTGTATCTACTGTGTAGGTGAAGTGGACTCAGATTCTGGGGACTAAAGGAGATCTTCACTCACCCCATTGGGAAATAGCAGACCAGGATTCAGGCTCAGGTCAGTCAGTTCCCAGCCTGGGTTTTATAAACCTTACTTCTGCCACAGTTAGCTTTGGGTCTTGCTGTGCAGGACAGAAAACTCTAAGTGGCTGTGGCCCAGATAGAAAGGAAACTACTTCTATCTCATCTAAGAGAGGCCCAGGACAGGTCACCTGGGCTGGCAGCAGTGCAGCAGCTTCATCGGGAGCCCAGGGCTCCATTTTCTGTGCTCCATCATTTGCACATAGCATCCATTCTCAAAGTCTCACGGCCCAAGATGGCTGCAACAGCTCCAGCCAAAACCACATCCACATTCTAGGTCACCAGCAGAGTGACCTTTAAGGGAATCTTTTAGAAGTTCTGGGCATGATTTTATTGCTATGTAATAAATTACTACAAACCTAGCAGCTTAGAACAACATGCAGCTATTGTACCAATTTTGGGGCCAGAGTCTAGCAGAGCTTAGCTGGGTTCTGTGGTTTAGGGTTTCACGAGGCTGAGCACCAAGTAGCACTGGGCTGTGGTCTCATTGGAGGCTTGGCTGGGGAAGAACACAATGCCACACTCACATAGCTTTTGAGAGAATCCCACTCCAGTGGCTGGAGTAGAAAAAGCCTTCCATTTCCTGTTGGCAGTTGACTGGAAGCTGCCTTCAGCTGCTGGAGGCTGTGACACTTTCCTGCCAAGTGGGCCTTCCTCAGCAGGTGACTTACTCCTGTAAGTGAGTAGGAAAGAGAGAAGGAACCTTCTTATAGACAGGGCTCACCATCCCATTGCTGACTTCATCACAGAGACACGACCTGTCCCAGGCGAGGATCATGGGGCCACTGTAACAAACTCTATTACATCCTGTGAGACCCTTCTGCTCCCTTCCCGATACCTGACACAGAGTCACGTGGTCACAGTGGACACAAGGGATGCTGAGAATGTAGTTCCTTAGCTGCTCAGCAGTGTGTCCATTTAAAAATAGGGCTCTGCTACCAAGAAGGAGGGATATTCAGAGCCATAAGTCACCTTTAAACTCTTTTCCCAAGGCTGGGGATGTAGTTTAGTGGCAGAACACTTGCCCAGCATGCACAAAGCTCTGGGTTCAATCTCCAGCACTACAAAAAAACAACACAACAAAAACCCTTGTTTTGCCATTATTTGTGACAGAATACATGAAATTGTTAATAAACACAGACATTTTCCCTTTTCCCACAGATTGTCCCTGTCACTAATACTTTTAATGGCAAACAAATCCCCTACTGTAGACCAGTGCAATGTCCCCTCCTCTTAGAAAGTTTTCTGGCAGTCATTGTCCTCCAATGCTGGCTTCTTTGCAACTTGGCCATATTCCCAGTTCGTTATGTGCTTTATTGCATTGTTCTAATTTCTTGGTCAATACAAAGGGCAAAACCTAAGGAAGCAGTCTGAAATGCCAAAGTAGCTTTGGGGACAGGAATAGCCATGAGGGAGTTTGTAATAACGACAAACATTGGATACAACTTTGGTGCCCAGCCTAGTTGTGATAAAAAGATACATCACATGTGAGAGTGATAGGCCATCATAAAATTATGTTTATGATATGTATATAGCAAAAAAGTGCTCAAGGTACATAAGGTAGAAATAGAAATAGAATAGAAAACTGTATTTAAAAACCATGACTTCAATCATGTAAAAATGTGCAATGAAAATAATAGGAAAGATATACTATTTTGTTTCATTGGCAGACGAGATTTCAGGTGCAATTTATTTCTTCTTATTCACATTTTTGCATTTTCCAGACTTTGCATAATAGACAAAAATAGCTCCATAAATAGGGAAGAGCACTGGTCAGACCCACAAGCACTGACGGGAAGCCGAGTCCCAGCCGGCTGGAATGGCACAGGCAGGACCCAGTTGAGGTGGCAGCAGGCTTTGTGGCCCCTCAGTCAGGCTGAAAATGGACTCCTCCCAGGACACCATCAGCTGGTGACAAGGAGGGACTCTGAGCCTAGTAGGCCAGAGTTTCTCTTCCCATGGCCCATGACGAACAGAAGTGGAGGGGCTGGCCTGGAGTTGGAACAGCATAAGGTCCTCCTGTCAGGGCTCACTTGTTTTCCACCCACTGGTAGCAGTGTCGTGGGAAAGCCTTCACACCCTGCCTGCAGCTGATGCTGCCAGTGTCCCAACCGTCTCCCCTTGGTGGCCGATTGCTTGCTTCTCAGAGCACATGAACATCTGCCTGAGCAGGAGCTGCAGTTGCAGCAGGACGTGGCTCAGGGAGCAGCCCAGGCAGGCCTGGGCTGGGGGACCCAGGTCCAGCTCCTTCTCCTGTCAGCCGTGCTGAGTGACTCCCAACAGCCTCCCAGACAAGCCTGGGGACACAGCCCCAGTGGAAACCCATCCTGTGTGCCCCCAGCATCTATGCGTCTCCTCCTTTCCTGCCTCCCTTTCCCAGTCCGAGTTCTTCCTAGATCATTTCCCAAATAAACTGCCTTCTCAGGTCCCTGGGAGACTCCCATTCTAGGGGAACCCAACCCAAGGCTTGACACCCCTCCCTGGCTCCACTCCGGCATGTGGAACATTCTGTGTTCCTCACGGATCGTTTACCCCAGGGCTTCAGTAAAGCAACTGTCAACATTCCAGACATCGAGGCACAGGGGCTGCCAGAAACAGGCCCATGGTGAACACCGAGTCCACCGCAGTCTCGAAGTAATTCAAAACAAATGTGAGAACATGGCTCTGAAACAGAGGAAAAGTTCTATCAAACTTGGTGTTGGCAACATTAGTAGTAAAGAGCGCACTGATGACCAAGTGGCGGAGAAGAACAGTCAGAAGCATATGTAAGCCCACAGACTTTCCTGCTTCACCAAGTAGAGTGAGTGAGTGCTCACTCACAGGTGCTGATCAACATTGGAATATGTAGCAAAAAAGAAAAGCTTCTTGATGTTTTTCCTATATGTGCTTAAGGACAGGGATATGCAGGAGAGATGTGTTCTTAGGTGATCTCACTGTGGGAAGATCATAGTGTACATTTACACAAACCTAAGGGTGTAGGTCAACCATTCAGTGCTGCCTCTCATTGCCATCACAATGTGCAGTAAACATGGGAGGCATGGTGTCCTGCCTGTGGACCAAGGGGTAGTGCTCATAGTACAGTTTTAACTTTTCTCTTCTTATTAGAGTATGTTTATGATACATACTAAATACATTCACCATAGGGAATCGGAACATACACTTACCAATCTTGATCTCTATTTCTCCTGTCCGAAGATTCTCTTCCCATCTCTGCAGCATCAACCTCTCTGTTTCCTAGCACCCATTTTTTATTTTGTTCCTAAATTCTTTATACTTCGGATTTCTCATATAAAAGAAATCATGTGGTATTTAATCTATATCTGATTTGTTTCACTTAGCATTACAGTCCCAAGGTGCATACATTTTCCTATGAATGACTCAAATTTAACCTTTTTTATGGCTGATACATATATAATTATATATATACATAATTATGTATATATAATTTTTTCTTTATACATTCATTTATTGGTAGGCATTTGGCTGCTTCTAAGATTTAGCTATTATGAGATGTGTGCTACAAACACGGATGTACATGAATCATTGTGTCATAATTATTTAATTCTTTCAGAAAGATACCCAGAATAAATACAGCTGAGTCAAATGGAATCTCTGTTTTTATTTTTTTTTCCATTAAATTTATTGGTACATTTTAGGTATACAATATAGTTACATACATCATTGGGGTCTTGTACCATGATGTATCTTGGTTCTTATTTTTTCCCCATTCCCCTGCCCTCCCTTCACCCCCTCCACCCTTCCCTATTTACAAAGACTTTGTTTCCATTTTTTTCTTTTTCTCATAGCTAAATGGATGCACATTGAGCCCATACTCTTAAGTGAAATAAATAGGACACACGTGTAAATAGCGAATAGTTTCTCTGATGTGAAAAATTAAAAGTGTAAATAAGGTTCAAAATGTATAATTGATAATGTGAAATAGGAAGAAGAGGTCCATAGGAGTAGGGGAAAGGAAAGAAGGGAAAAGATAAAATAGTTTTAGTTTTCTGAAGAATGTACTGATCTCCATAGCGGTTGTACTAGCTTACATTTTCAACCACAATGGAGAAGTATTATTTTTCTCAAAAATCTTCACTAGTATTTGTTGCTTTTGAATTTGTGATGATGGCCATTCTTTGGGCGTTAAGGTGGAATCTCAGTATTGTTCTGATTTGCAGTTTTCAGTGGTTGCTATGGCTGTGTCTAGATGTCCCCCCAAAGCCTCATGCAGTCACAGGGGTGGGTTTCAGAGATGGTTGGGTTGGATCTAGAGTGTGTGATGCTGGGATCAAGACTGTATGATTACTAAATTGGTGCACAGATTAGTTGGCATAGTTCTGGCTAGGATTAAGGGTGTGAGTGCTATACCTGCCCTAGGATGGGTGGCTTGCATAAAATACAAGGTATAGAAAGAGGGCTAATGTGCTTTCAACTGCCTGCTGTGGAGTATTTCTCCTCTGTGATGTCCTTTTGCCATGCCTGCCTTGGAGCCAGCCAACTGTGAACTAAAACCTCTACAAACTGTGAGCTAAACCTTCTAAAGCCTTTTCTCCCTTAACTTGTGGGTGTTGGGTATTTGGTCTCAGCAATGAGAAAAGTAGCTGAGTACTTATTCATATATCCATTGGCCATTTGCACTTCTTCTGAGAAGTGTCTGTTCATTTCAGTTGCCCATTTTTTAACTGGGTCTTTTATTTTTGGCCATTTGAGTTTTTTGGAGTTCTGTATATCTTCTAAATATTAGTCCTCTGTCTCAGAAGTAGCTGACAAAATATTTTTCCCAGCATGTAGGCTGTCTCTTCACTCTGTTGGTTGTTTCCTTTATTGTACAGAAGTATTTAAATTAGACATAATCCCATTTATTGATTGTTGGTGCTATTTCTTGTGCTGTTGGGGTTCTGTTGTGAAGTCTTTGAAAATCCCTATGTTTTCAAGATTTTTCCTAGTTTTTATTCTTTTCTTTCTTTTTTTTTTTTTTTTTCTGGTACTGGGGATTGAACTCAGGACCTTGTGCTTGTGAGGCAGGCAGAGGCTCCACTGAGCTAAATCCCTGGCCCTACTAGTTTTTTTTTTCTAGCAGATTCAGTATTTTTCTTTTCTATTTATAAATCTTTGATCTATTTTGATTTGATTTTAGGGTAGGGTGAGAGAGATCTTAATTTATTCTTCTGCATGTGGATAACCAGTTGTCTTGGTCAATTTTCTCATCACTGGGATAAAATACTCGATACATGTAACTTAAAGGAGGAGAGATTTATTTGGCTTGTGGTTACAGTTTATAGTTTGCCAGAAAATAGCATGGCAGTGGGGCATAATGGAGGAAAAGCCACTCACATCATGGCCACCAGGAAGTTGAAAAAGAAGAGTGGAGCCTGGGAAGGGATCACCCTTTTAGGTCATGTGCCCAGGGACCTGTCTCCTCTGACCAGGCCCTGCCCCCTGACAGCAAATCACCTATATGGTCCCCAGATTCAGTCGCCTTCCAAAAGCCCTGCCTCTGAGCATATGAGGCCTTTGGGGGCCATTATTGACCCGAACCATGACACTAGTTTTCCCAGCACCATTTATTAAAGAGGATATCTTTTTTCCAGCATATGTTTTGGCCCCTTTGGGAGAGATCAGATGGGCGATGGTACCTGGATTTTTTTCTGCATCCTCAATTCTGTTTCATTGATCAGCATTGTTTTTGTGCCAGCACCATGCTGTTGTTAATCACTGTGGCTCTGCAATATAATTCAAAATCTGAAATTGTGATGCCTCCTGATTTGCTCTTGTTTCCCAGGATTGCTTTTGCTATTCTAGGTCTCTTCTGGTTTCATATGAATTTTAGGGCTTCTTGTCTAGTCCTGTGAAGAATGATGGTATTTTGATTGGGATTGCTTTGGATCTCTATGTCATTTTTGGCAATATGGTCATTTTACCATATTGGTCTTGCCTATCCAGGAACAAGGGATATATTTCCATTTTTTGATGTTGTCTTCAATCCCCCCACTTTTTTTTCAGAACATGGTAGTTTTTACTACAGAGGTCTTTCACTTCCTTGGTCAGGTTAATTCCTAGGTATTTAATTTCTCTAAGCTATTATAAATGGAATTATTTTCTTGATTTCTTTCTTGATGGGTTCATTATTGGCATACAGGAATGCTATTCATATTTGTGTCTTGATTTTGTATCCTACTACTTTGCTGAATATGTTTATTGGCACTAGGAGTCTTTTGGTGGAGCTCTTTGGGTCTTTTATGTAAAAGATCATGTCATCTGTAAATACAATAGTTTCACTTCTTGCTTCCCTATATGTATCCCACTTATTGCATTTTTTTCTTTGCCTGCTTGCTCTGGCTAAACTTTTGAGTATTACATTAAGCAGGAGTGATGAGAAGGTACAGCCTTGCCTTCATCCTGATTTTAGAAGAAATGCTTTTAGTTTTTCCACATTGAATATGATGTTGCCAGTTAGTTTGTGATAAATCCCTTGTATTAGTTTGAGATAAGGCCCTTCTATACCTATTTTTGTTAAGGTTTTTAATCATGATTGGTTGTTGGATTTTGTCAAAGACTTTTTCTGCACCTATTGAAATGATCATTGACTTTTGTCCTTACCATGGCACATTTATAGATCTACATACGAACCATCCTTACACCCCTGGGATGGAGCTAAGTTGGTCATGATGTATGATCTTTTATGATTTGTCAAATTCTGTTTGCCATTATCTTACTACGGATTTTTGCTTCTATATTTAAGGAGAATGGCCTGTAGTTATCTTCGTTTCCTTCTTTCCTTTTCTTCTCTCTTTCTCTCTTTCTTTCTTTCCTTTTTTCTTTCTGTTAATTCCTTATCCAGTCTTGTTATACAGAGTAATACCAGTTTCCAGGAATGAGCTTGGTAGTCTTTCCTCCCTTTCAATTTCATTGAAGAATTTGTGGAATATCAGTGCTCTTTCTTTACTGAAGTTCTGATAGAATTTTGTGGTGATTCCATCAAGTTCTAGGCTTTTCTTAGTTGGGTTTTTATTACTGTCTCTATTTCATTGTCTTTTATTGGCCTAGTCAAGGTTTTTATACCTCCTTGGTTCAACATTGGTAATTCACATGTGTCTAGGAATTTCTCCTTTTCTTCTAGGTATCTCAATTGGAAAGTGAATTTTCAAAATAATTTCTTATAATCCTCTGGGTTTCTATGCTATCAGCTGTGACTTCATCTTTTTCATTTCTAATTACATTGGTATACTTTCTTTTCTCTTCTTATTTGGGTAAATTTGGCGGAGGGTTTATCATCTTGTTTATCCTTTTCAAAGAACTAACTCTTTGATTCATTGACCTTTTATATTGTTTTTATAGTCTCAATTTTACTCAATTTCCACTCTAGCCTTTGTAATTCCTTTATTTCTACTAGTTTTGGATTTGGATTGTTCTGTTTTTCTACCTTGAGATGAATCATTAGGTTATTTATTTGCAATTGCTCAATTATTTTATTATGTGTATTTTCCTCGTAGAGCTGCTTTCACTGTGTTCCACAGATTTTGGAATGTTGTGCTTTCATTGTCATTTGACCTAGAGACTTTGTAATTTCTCCCTAGATTTTTTCTGTGATCCATTGGTTATTCAGTATGTTCCTTAATTTCCTTAAGTTCTGTGGTTTCTTTGCTGTTGACTTCTGGTTTCATTCTACCATGATCTGATAACATGCAGAAGGTTACTTCAATTCTCTTATATTTATTTAAGCTCAGTTATGACCTAAGATATGGTCTATTTTGGAAAAAACTCTATGTGTTGCTGATAAAAAGTATGTATTTTGTTGCTGTTGGATGAAACACTCTGTAGTTTATCTGTTAAATCCATTTGTTCAATGGAGTGTTCTTTGCTGATTTTTCATCTAGTTGACCAATTTGTGAGGGCAAGGTATTGAAATTCATTTTGATTGTACTGGTATCTGTCATTCCTTTTCTATCCAGTGAGTTTTGTTTTGTGGTTAGGTTCACCAACATTCAGCATATAAATATTTACAATTGTTGTCTCTTCCTATTGAATTGCTCCCTTTACTAGTAGGCAGTGCATCTCTATCCCTTATATTTGTTTTGGCTTGAAGTCTGTTGTATCTGAAAATAAGATGGCTACTTCCCCTTGACTCCAGGCTCCAGCTGTATGGAGTATCATTTTCCATCCTTCCCCTTGCAGTCTGTGAGATTTTTTTAATTAATTTTATTTATTGGTACATTTTAGGCATACAATATAGTTACATTCATCATTGGATCTTGTACCTGTACATGATGTATCTTGGTTCTTATTTTTTTCCCATTCCTGGCCCCTCCCTTCACCTCCTCCACCCTTCCCTATTAACAAAGACTTTGTTTGCATTTTTTTCCTTTTCTCCTATTTTTTCTTTCCCCTTCTTTCCTTTCCCCTACCCTTCCCATTTCCCCTATTCCTTCAGACCTTTTCTTCCTATTTCACAATATTAATTATACATTTTGATCCTTATTTACACTTTTAGTTTATCATGCCAGAGTAACTATTCAGGATTTACACGTCTCCTATTTATTTCACTTAAGAGTATGGCCTCAATGTGCATCCACTTAGCTATAAATTATAAATGTCTCTAGTTTCTCCTTTATGGCTGAGTTAGTACTCCATTTTATTAAAAAACCACATCTTCTTTATCCAGTCTTCAGTTGATGGGCAATTGGGGTGTTTCCAAGCTTTAGCTATTACAAACTGTGCCGCTATAAACATGGGTGCACATATATCGCTGTGGTATGATTCTTTTAATTCTTTTGGGAAGATCCCCAGCAGGGGAATAGCTGGGTCAAATGGGACTTCCAGTCCTAGTTGTTTGAGGTATCTCCTCCATACTGATTTCCACAGTGGTTGCACCAGTCTGCACTCCCACCAACAATGGAGAAGGGTTCCTTTCTCCCCACATCCCCACCAGCATTTGTTATTGGTTGATATCTTGATAGTAGCCATTCTTTCTGGGGTGAGGTAGAATCTCAGTGTTGTTTTCAACTGAATCTCTTGAATGACCAGCAATGTTGAAAATTTTTTCATATGTTTGTTTGCTGCTTTTACTTCTTTGTCTGAGAAATGTCTGTTCATTTCAGATGCCCATTTTTGAATTGGGTCTTTATATTTGGGGGGGTCTGATTTTTTGAGTTCTTTATATATTCTAAGATAGTAGTCCTTTGTCTGAGGAACATCTGATAAAATTTTTTTCCCACAGTGTAGGTTGTCTCTTAGCTCTGTTGGTGGTTTCTCTTGCAATGCAGAAGATTTTTAATAAGATGAGATACCATTTGTTGATTCTTTCTGCTAGTTCCCATGCTACTGAGGATTTGTTCATAAAGTCTTTTCCTATGCCAATGTCATCAAGAGTTCTACCTAACTTATCTTCCAGCAAGTTTAGTGTTTCTGTTTTAATGTTTAGATATTTAATTCACTTGGATTTTCGTTTAGTGCATGGTGAAAGATAGGGGTGTAGTTTTAATGTTTGGCAAGTTGAAATCCAATTTTTTCAACACCATTTATTATAGAGGCTATCTTTCCTCCAGTGAGGATGGTTGGCTCCTTTGTCAAAGATGAGGTAGCTGAGCATGTCTGGAGTTGTTTCTGCATCTTACAATCTATTCCACTGGTCCTCAGGTCTGTTGATTTGCCAGTATCATGCTGTTTTTATCACAGTAGTTTTGTAGTATACTTTCAAATCGGGGATTGTGATACCCCCTGCCATGTCTCTGTTGCCTAGAATTGGTTTTGCTATTCTAGGTCTCTCCTGGTTCCAGATGAATTTTTGGATTGTTTTCTCTAGTTTTGTGAGATATACTGTTGGGATTTCAATGAGGATTGCATTGAATCTATATAGCAGTTTTGGAAGTACGGTCATTTTCACTATATTGGTTCTTCCTACCCAGGAACAAGGGATGTCTTTCCATTTTCTTATATCCTCTTCAATCTCTTTTTTCAGAGTGTTGTAGCTCTCAATGTAGAGGTCTTTTGCTTCCTTTGTTAGACTGATTCCTAGACATTTCATTTTTTTGAATGCTATTGTGAAAGGGACTGTTTCCCTAGTTTCTCTCTCAGTGAGTCTGTTATTTTTGTACAAGAAGGCTATTGATTTTTGAGTGTTTACCTTGTATCCAGCTACTCTACTGAATCTGTCAATTAAGTCTAGAAGTCTTTCAGTGGAGTTTTTTGCGTCTTCTATGTAGAGTACCATATCATCTGACTGAGCTACATCTTTTTTTTATTTTTAAAGCTGTCACATTTATTATTTAGGCTATTTAGGCAGTATGCTTCTGTTGAAAATGAAAGCGAATTTTTCAATTGCTTTAAAAAAAAAGTAAATACTAATGAATGAATTTACTGTTATACACAAAATCGTCTATGTTTAAAGTGAGAATCTTTGCCAATCGAAAGGTGCTGCTCCAAATTGTGAATGGTATTATGAAGAATTGCAATCACTTTGTTGTTTTCTTCTTGAAGATGTTGAAGCTTCCTTCTGTAGATACTCTGCAGGGAAATAGTAGCAGCTGGATATGGTTTTGATTTAGTCTGAACTCTCACTAGTTTGGCATCAAACTCCAGCTGTAGTTTGATTATTTCATTTTGCTTTTCTTTTTCTTGAGTTATTAACTTTGCATTTAACTCTGAGATTTCCATCTCCTTTTTCTTTATTAGATCTTTGTGCTTTTCTTCATTTAATTCAACTTTTTTTCTGCATATCTTGATAAAGTTTGCTTATTTCTATCTTTTGTCCTTCCTCTTTGATTTTCATTTCATGTACAAGTTTGGCAATATTATTCTTATATTCCTGTTTGTGAGATTTCATCTTTTCCCTTGTCATATCAGCATTTCTTTTTAGTTGTTCATTTTCACCTCTCAAATTGTGTTGATATTCAGTGGTCTGTTGTTGCCCTTTTGTCATATCATGAAGAGCAGCACATTCTTTTCTACTTGAGTCTTCCTTTGTTTGCATTACTTTTAATAAACAGATACTCTTTTCCAACTGAATTTCCAGTATGTTATTCTTCCACTGGTTTCTATCATTTTCTTTTCTATCTGTGAAAAGTCCTTTATAAGTTTGTCAATATTCACACTGCTAATTTTTTATGTACATTCTTTGCTACTTTGATCCATGCTTGAACTTAATGAATACAGTAAAATTTTGCTGTTGTTCCTGGTTCCTCAAAATGACTGAGCTACATCTTAAAGGGACCTACCAAAGTAGGGATACAAAGGCTGATAGATGATCACTTCAAATATCCTTCTGTGAAACTCTTTGACAGTATCCTGGAGCAACACTAGCCCAAGACCAAAAGTCTAGGCTACTTTCAATGCAAAAAACCAAACCCCGCTGAGCTGTGCTGGCTCCAAATTCTGTGAGGTGAAGCTATGTGCGCATACTCGCTTCTCTGCAGGCTATGGAGGTGATGTCACGGGGACTGAGGGGTATAGGGATCACGCCTCACCTTCCAGAAGCACAGGGACCTCAGAAACTAAAAGCAAAATAAACACACTTTCCCCTCTGCCTCCCTCCCCCCAAACCACAACACAAACCTGTGAGCTTTTTTTTTTTAATGAGGTGTGTCTCCTGTATGCAATATATGATTGTTTGAATATATTTTGTTGTTTGATCCAATCTACCAGTCTATGTCTTTTGATTGAGGAATTAAGACTATTGACATTGAGGGTTACTTTTGTAAGGTGTCTACTGAATCCCATTATTGCATTCTTTTTCAGTGCTTTTTCCTTTATTGTTTTCCTTTTGCTTAACTACTTTCCTAGTTAGATGTATGCATTTCTTTGGGCTCCTTGGTGTTGTCTCTGTCTAGGATTCAACTGAGTATTTTCTACAGTGCTGGTTTAGTGGTTACGTCTTTCTTTAGGGGTTGTTTTTCACTTCTGTGTCAAGTTTGAAGGCTAATTTTGCAGGATATAGAAGTCTGGTTTGACCATTGTTTTCCTTTAGGGCTTTAAAACTTCATTCCATACTCTCCTGGCCTTAGAGTTTGTACTGAGAAATACATTGTTTTTCTAATAGGCTTGCTTTATGGATTACTCGTTTTTCTCTTTTAGCATTTGCTATTCTGTCCTTTTGTTGAATTTCTGAACTTTTGGTTATGATGTGTCATGGAAAGTCTCCTTTTTGGTCCTGGCTATTTAGGGTTCTATATGCTTCATGTACTTAAATATTGCATTCTTTCTGTAGGTTTGGAAAGTTTTCTGGTATAATTTCAGTGTATATATTTTTTATACCTTTTTGAATACCTTTTGTCACTATAATTCTGAAGTTGAAGTTTTGGATTTTTTGAGTCATCTAGCAGCTGTTGGATCCAGCTGGCATGGTGTCTTGTCATTTTTAGGATATCACTGAGTTTATGATCATACACCCATTTTGTCTTCAATTTCTAACACTCTCTTCTGTTGGGCAAATCAGCTACCCATGCTTTCTTTGAATTTTCATATCTTGTATTTCTGCTTTTTCCCTTTGCATAATTTCTAATTCTTTGCCAAACTAGTCCTTCTTATCTTGTATTGCTTTGTTTAACTCAATTAGTATATTGCTTGTTTGTTCGTTACAGTCACCAAGCATTTTATTAGTAAAGTCCTTGATCAGTTCCATTTGGAACTTTTCGTGCACAGCTATTATGTCCCTGCTGTTTTCAGGGCACTAACCCTGTGGCTATTCGTTCTAGCAGCCATCAGAAGCCGATGCTAGTGGTGCCTGCCAACGCTCACCGAAGGTTCCCACGTGCCTATGTTGTGCTCAGCATGTTGCCTTTGCTGATTCATTTAGCTGTGGAAAGAAGTGATGTAACCATCACATGGGTATTGAATGGCAGGTAGAGACTGGAATCCAGGCTCTCAGCTGCTCTGAATAGCATAGGTAAAGATCTCTGACCCAGAGACTTGGTGGCTGACTCTGCAGCAGAACCTAGGATGCCCTAGTTCTTTCCTTAACCCAGACTCTCCCTAGGGCAGGAATGTCTTCTCTTCTTGGCTTCTCCTGTTAGCCCAGAGTCTTGGAGGCTCAGCTTTCTAGGGAGCCAGGGAGCTGGGAGGTGGCTTTGGGGTCAACCAGCCTATGCCCCTGCTCTGCCTCAGCCTCCCTCAGGCCTGGCCCCCGCCGAGGGAGGGGGAAGCGGCATTGTTACCCTCAGGGTACCAAGCTGGCTGAGGCGTTGGTCAGGTGGGCTGTGGCTTTTCCCAGCAATGTGTTTTGCTCTGCCAGATTCTCCTGGAATCTACCAGCTCACTGTGCCAGGTGAATCCCTGTTGTCCTGCTGTGCCCTGGCTCCAGGACAGCAGGCAATGTGGGGCAGCCAGAGGGCTGGGGAGCACCCAGGCATGACCATCCGGGCCCTCTCCAGCTCAGCTCTGAGGTCTGCATGCATGGCATAAAGGGCCGCAGGAAGAGCTGGGAACAGGACATGAATAAATAAAACAGCATTTCCCGCAGGAGAACCAAGGAAATGCACACTGGTCACCCATCCACTTCACCAAGTTAAAAAAACAAAAGCCAGTACTCATCGCTTTCAAAGGTGCCAGCCCACACTTTCTACAAATAGATTTAGCCTTACGTATTACTTTAAAAACTGATTACCCTCTCCCCTCTGACTCTACTTGCAGGAAATCATAAAAAAGAAGAAAATAAAGCAAATCAGATACTTGCACAATGATCTATGCTGAAAAATTCTTATCACTGGATTTTTATAATAACAAATATCCTATTTTATAATAATAAATATAAGAATAAAAATTAAGAAGAACATAAATGTCAAATATTAGGGAACAAGATAAATGTATTTTGGTAATTCCATATGATAGCATGCTGAACTAATTATAAAATGAAGGTTTTATAAGACTTTAAAAACATGCTTTTATTCTGATAAAGGGCCATGAGAAATAAAATGCAAACATGTATATACTGTCTGATTCAACAAGGACACACACACACACACACACACACTTTTAAAAAAATACTTCAGAGTGCTAACCATGTATGGCTGGTATATAGCTTTTAATTTTCATTCTTATTTTCTGTACTATCTAAAGTAACATATTAAGTTTATATTACTTTTTACAAAGCACTTCTTTCTTAATGAGACAAACCCAGAAGATGCACTGTTAGGCAGAGCTATGCAGTTCACACGTGTGGAGAATCAGGGTGAGAGAGCTCAGGGACAACCCAAGTGGAGACGGGGGCAGGGGGTGTCTTGTGCACAGCTCCAGCAGGCATGGACGTCTCTTCACACTCAGGGCTGCCTCACAGGTGTGCGCCCACATTTCCATGACTGTCACCTTCTCCCTTCCCATGTGCTTCAGAAGTTCCTGACTCTCCTCTGTCACCCTTAGACTTGGCACCAGTTACTTGGCCCAAGAAGGAGAATTTTCTCCAGGTGGCAGGAACACACTAGCAGCCATTTTGTTCTACCTCACAGGTTATTCTCTTGGTCTGTCAGAGGCTAATGACGGTTACCAATGGAGGCCACAATGTGGAGAGCCATCCCTACTGCTGGTGGTGGCGTCTGGTGCTGAGGAGTCCGACCAGGTGGCCCAGAAAGAATGCTGAAGGAGAGGACAGGACTGGCACAGGGAAGCTCCACGTGCTACAGCCAGCCACCGCTGCAGGGACCTCAGCCCTTTTGAATCAGAGTAAGCACAAGTATTACTTAACCCACCTCCAAGGCATCCAATTTAGTCTTTGCTAACATCCACCCAGGCCCCACCGTGCAGTAAGCACCATGTAGTCAGGAGTCACAAGCTGAGGCCCAACCGTAAGTCTCCCAGGCTCTTGCAGCCCCCTGTGGCAGTGGAGACCTGGACAGGCCCAGTACAAGCACCATCCCACACCTGCCGTGTTATGAGAGTAAACAGCTTGGTCTGCCCTTCTCTGCCAGCAGCTGCATTGATGCAATCTGTGCCCAGTGCAGAGGCCTGACCCCACCCCAGGACTGGCTCTGCTGTCCTTCCCAGTAGCCTCCTAGGCTGCTCAACAGTCTTCATGGTTCTAGAAGGAATCCTGTCCACACCAGGCAGAAGCTTTCCAGACTCCACTTCTCTGGCCTGACCTTGACTTTGGGGAGTAGAAACCTGTGCTCAGTCTGCAGTCACGAACTCTCCAGGGCCCTCCTGCCCCCAGCTTCCCCCCTGCAGGGCTGGGCTCAGGCTCCAGCCCCAGGCTCCTTCCCATCCCTTTGCTGGTGTGCAGACCTCTCAGCTCCAGCAGATCAGGTTGTGCAGAGTTCACAGCCTAGTTTGGGAGCCAGAAACCTGCGTTTGAATTACGGCCTTGTCACTTCCATGCTGTGTCCTTAATAATGGTGCAATGACCCTCACTCTGTCTCCTTGTCTGAAAAATGGGGTCACACAGTGGCTCTATCAGATGAGTGGATCGTGGGTGCATGCATCAACTGAGATTGTACTGAGTTCCTGTGCTGTGGGGCCTTGTAGGAGGGTAAGACTCTGAGCTGGTGAACAACATCCTGCAGAAGAAGAGAAAAAAGAAGAAAGCCTTTGCCAATTTCTGTGGTGTAAATACTTTCATTCTAGCCCACTGCAGGCTACCAAGTTTCACTGTTGGCAAGAGTTCTGGGTATGGAGGCTCAGGCAGAAAGATCAGAAGTTGGAGTCCAGCCTGGGCAGCTTAGCAACCTAAAGAGACCCTGTCTTAAAATAAAATATGCAAAGGGGGCTGGGAATATAGCTCGATGAGAGGGCCCTGGGTTCAATCCCTGGTAACACACACACACACACACACACACACACACACACACACACCCACACACCCCTGAAGTCCTGCATGTTACCAGTGAGATTTGAGATCTGCAGGAGTTTCGCACACCAATCTGTCCCACCAGAACAAGCTCAGGGATGTGCATAGAGCTCACATTTAATAGAGGAAATCAAGAGAGATGCACGTAATTATTAATATCCATCTGCCCCACTCTAGACTAGAAGCTCTGTGGTGGCAGGGACAATTTGTTTAAAAACTCTTTTTCTACATTATCCTCAGTCCTGAGAGTATTCACCTAATCTATGTGTCAACTGAATAAACAAATAGCTTTAATAACCAAAAAAATGGGATGTGGCAGTGGACATGGAAAAAAGAACAGGGAGCCAGCCCTAGCGTGCACTCCTGGGTACCAGCCACAAGGGCGTGTTTTCCATACTCAGCTTCCCAAGTCCTCCCAGCTATCTTGGGGGGTGAGATTAGCCCTGCTCCTTTTAGAGATGGGAGTTCAGGTTCTGAGAACTGAGTCACTTGAGGAACAGGGCTGGATGTCCACGCCTGAGCATCAGGCATTGCACTGCCTGCTTGGCACGTAAGCCCCAGGCTGATGTCCCTGGCACACCGACTCCTCCACCCTCCCCACACTCCTCTCCTAGAGGCCTGGGTCACTGGGAGCCCTGGAGAAAACTCACACCACCTGCCTTGATGTCCACGGGCTTGGGAGGAGGATTTTCATTTCGGGAAGTGTTTATGATGTTCACATTCTCTCGCCTGCTTTTCTTCCACTGCATCTCATGGCCCTGTCAGAGAGTGTGGCATTTATGGCCAGTATGCACGGCGTGTTCCCCAGATAGAATGGAGCTGCTAAGAGGCTGTGTGATTCTTCTGGTCCCACAGCTGGTAAGGAGAGCAGAGCTTGGGCCCAAGACCAGGTCTCTCCTGAGGGGGCCACATGTTCTCAATCATGTAGGATTTGCCCCCAGCGCAAAGTCCCCAGGGAGATCGGGGCCAACCAGCTGTGTTTAGAGAAGGCGGGTGTGGAAGGCTCAGGACCCTGGTTACTCATTACATTTTATTAAGTGCTGATACCGCAAACCCTCATAAGTAGGCCAAGGGGTGGTGGGTCACCAAAAGGCCAAAGCAAACAAGCACCTTACTGATTAACCCACCCTCCCTTCCAGCCTGCCAGCTGCTCAGTGATTTGGAGAAGCCCAGAGCCATGGCCTCTATCAAGGTGGCCCTGGATCAGCCTAGCCTTGCTGCCAGGGCCCAGTCATCAGGAAGCTGACAGTTTTTGCTAGGAAGAGGCTCTGGACTTCAGCACTAATTTCCGGAGCCTGGCAGAGGCCCTGTGGAGAGGTGTTTTCTAGGGAAGCTGTTTCCTTCAAGCTCTGAGCCGTGAGACTCACTATGGGGAGGGGGCTTGGCTCCTGTCCTCCTCTGGACAACTTGGGAGTTTGATCCCTTGTCTTCCACTGGACCCAGGGCCTCCACTGCCACCTCTTCTCTAGGTTTCACACTGGATTGGAGACAGGGACACTGGCAATCATTCTTGGGGACCCCCAAGACAAGCCGTCTACTTGGCTTCAAAGTGTTCATGAATAATCTTTGTGGAAAAAGAGAAAAAGGGGGTCCAAAATGACCACCCAGGAAAGCAAACCAGAACCACTGAAGGTAGGTTCTGGAATCTTCCAGTACCCACAGTCACTGTCTTGGTTGATGGTTGGGTGAGACTCCTGTAGCTGCTCTGACAAATGACCATTCACTTAGCAGCCTAAACCATCGATTTATTATCTTCAAGTCCTAAGGTCGGAAGTCAGAAATGGGCCTCTGTGAGCCAGAGCCAAAGCAGGATTGCATTCGGTCTATGGGCTCAGAAAAACTCATTTCCTTGTTCTTTCTCCCTTTGGGAAGTTGCTGCTATTTCTTGGCTCAGGCCCCTTGTTCCTCTTACCTCTTCTTGCCTTGTCATGTCTTCTGCTCCGGCTCTGTTCCCCCCACATCCCTTGTAGAAAGACCCATATGATGTCATTGGGCCCAAGCAGATCATCCAGGATAATCTCAAGATTCTTAATTTAACCACATTTGCGAAGTCACCTTGGCTATGCCTGGTGACTTAGTCCCAGGTTCTGGGGATTAGGACATGGACACTGGGGGGGGGGGGGCATATTCTGCACACCACAGTGAGTTGGAACTTTTTCTGCCACGACCAACTGACGTAGCATTGATCTTGACAGTCACCAAGCCTCCCGGTGACCCAAAGGCACAGCATCGCAGATTTTCCTCCCTTGGGCCCCTTCCTGCTTGGTGGAGCAGGGAATGGGGCTCTTTCCTTAGGTGACAAGGACACCTGCAGCCCTCTGTGGGGGAACACCCCCCTGACAGGCTCCCCCCAACTCCTCAGGAGTATTCTTCTCTTCTCCACCGCAGCTTCTCTCCTGACTTGAATTTGAAACCACGTCAAGGTCATGAGTGACCTTACACAAATTGCTGCCATTTTCTGACCTCCCATTTCTCCATGGACACCAAAGAACCCAATATCATCCCCTCTGCAGGGCTGTTGTAGGATGGGTTGAAATGGTAGATGGAAAACCCGAGCACCAGTACAGGCCTACTTGCCCTGTCAGAATCAGGGTAAGATCTTTGCATCACTCAGGTCAGATGCTGGCACTCACTTCCTTGCTATAAGCTCTCCAGTGGCTTCCAGTAGCACTTCCTGTTAAAATCCAAAGGCTCCTGCCTGTAGGTCACAGGCACCTGTGTAACCCAAGCCCCGCTTCCCCTCTAATCTTACACCATGTCTTCCTGTCTTGGCTTGTTAGGCACCAGCCACCTTGGTCTGCTTCCCCAAACGCACTCAACAAGGTTCCACTTCTGGGATTTGGCATTGTTTTTTCTTCTGCCCAGGACACTCTTCCCCAGCAAATGAGACAGCTGGGTTCCTTATCACCCTTCAGTACTTAGTCCAATCCCCATCTCCTCCTTCAGGCTTGGATCAACCAATGAGTGTGACTTGCTTCACTCATTCCCTCCCTCAATTCCTTCTTCACTTCCTGCCTGAATTGATCATGGTCCTCCTCCCAGGCATCCAGCTAGACCCATCTCTCAGTGCGCAAGTGAAGTAGGCCACAGCCCATGGTGCAGGTGGGTGTGATGCGGCTCAGTTCTAGGACACAGTAATGACCAGGGGTTCCTCACTGATAGTGGGGTCACCACATGGTAAGCTTGTACCTTCAAATCAAGGGTCAGCCCTGGGTATCTGGAGCCCTAGTGTCACCCCAGCAACTCACAAAGTCTCTGGCCCATTGTGGGTGCTCACTCAACACTTGCTGAATCAATGAACAGATAAAACTGGCCTGATTCCCCTTTCTAAGCTCTATGGATCTCCATCCAGGTGTCTCCATATTCCTAGGGATTTGAGATCAAGAGCTCAGAGTTCTGGTATTTTGCTTTCCTTTCTCCTGGATCCATTAAGTTGTCATTCCATCTTTATTCGCGTTACACTCAGCCCAACATGCACCTCCATCACTTTCAAAGGAGAGAGAGAGAGGGAGGGAGGGAGGCAGGCAGGGAGCCAGGCCTGTAGGTATGCAGGATACACGGCTAGAGTCAGTGGAAGGCGGAGGAGGGTATTCACCCCACAGCGATGCCTGCAAGAGCCAAATAAAGTCAAAGCCCCATTTTAAAGTTTTTTACTGTTTTGCTCTCCAAGTTTTGTTCTCAGGTCAGTTTTCTGCTCCTGCTCTTCCTTTTCCTCCTCTACTCCATCTCCTTGAGCACACTGTTGGTTCTTTCCAAAGATGGTTGCAGCCACATCTCCTAACTTGCACACTCTCTTTTCTGGTAGTGGGGATGGAATCCAGGCCCTTCACACTGAGCTACATCCCCAGCCTCCCTCCCCTTGTTTTTGTTTTTGCTTTTAAATTTTGAGACAGCATCTGAGTCACCAAATTGGCCCAGCTGGACCATCCTGCCGCAGCCTCCAGCAGTGTGGAGATCAGAGATTGCAGGTCTGCACCACCACACACCGTGACACTTTCCTTTCCAGAGCCTGAATCTCTGTCCCTTTCCCATGATTCTGGGCAGGCCTGTGAATCCCCACATAAGCAGAGCCCGGGAGTAGCACTATTCCATGACTTTTGGCTGCTGCGACTCAAATGTATCTCCCAAGGTGGAAATTTAGTCTTCAACGCAACAGTGTTGAGAGGCCAAACCTTTAAAAGGTGAGAGGGCTACTGTCCTGATTGGACTAATGCCATGATTGTGGGACTGGGCTGCTGATCTCTGGAGCAGGCTCCTCCCCCCCCCCTCCGCCCCGAACCCTCCTTCTCTTCCTCCTTTCCTCCTCATCTCCCACCTTCCTTGTCCTTCACCCTCCCCCATGGGATGAAACTGATCCTAGACAGGGTCTTTTGACCCAGAGGTGACAGAAACAAGACCGAGCAAGTGCCACATGTACACACACAGGCACGACAGCAGGGTTTAGCTGAAGGAAGACAGCACCCATCAGTAAGAGGGGATCAACTGCTTGCTCTGACAGAAGGGAGGGCAAACGTTTCTGGATTTGCTGGGGTGAGCTACAGTCCAGTAATCTCTGCTGGAAATTACTGCCCAGAGCACAGTTCCAAGAGATGTTGAGGCTCAGACACGACGGTCATGAACAACTTGTCGCAGAGGCCATGGGTGCAGCTGTCCTGAGCATGACATGCTGGCCTCCCGGCCGGGTCCTATAAGAACCAAGGGGTCACAGGGCGTGGGGTGTTGTGGCTGTTGAAGGAGCACAGGGTGGGAGCAGAAAAGAGGGGACACAGAGAAAAAGAGAGCACATGCCAGCTTCTGAGGCAGGCAGCCCGCACAGCAGAGCAGACCAAATTCAGAGGCTGAGAGAGGACAGGGACAGGGACACAAGTCCAGTCACCCTCAGACACTCGCAGCTCAAGCCAAGGACCAGTGGCTTTAGCAAAAGCAGCCTCAGATCCCCGGGAAATAACCTGGGTGCCCATTGTCCTAACCCAGGTGTCAGAGATGCTTCCCAGTGCCAAGCTGGTGGGAAAGAAGTAACATGGTCCTTAGCTGTGCCACCTCCAGCAGCAGAGCTCTTAAAAAAGAAACACCTTTCCTTCATGTGTTTGGGATACAAAATGAGGACATTCATCCCAGGGAACTGGTAATAGCCACACATCTTAGTCCCTTTATTTCTCCTTCCTCTCCCCTTCCTCCCCTGTATGCATCCTCAAGTCTCCATCCCCTCTCCACTAAGTCAACCTCCCCGTTTCCTATCATCTCTCTTTTACTTTGTTCTTTAAATTGTCTATACTTTATGCTTCTCACAGAAGAGAAACCACGTGATATTTAACTTTGTGTCTGGTTTCTTTCACTTAGTGTTATGATCTCAAGGTGCAGCCACTTTCCTACAAATAACTCAAATTTATCCTTCTTTATGGCTAAGTAGTGCTCCGTTGTATATGTAAGTCTAAGAGCAGGTGAAGCTAAAGGTTTTTCCTTGGTAACAATTCCTTCATTTTGAGCAAATACTGTGCTTTTATGGTTTTATCAGAGGCTTGTGATGGAGCTACCAAAAAGAGCACAAGGGTAGAGAAGCAACACTTGATGCTATAAAAGGTGATAATTACTGCACCAAGGGGTTTATTTTGTTGTCCCAGCCTTTGTCAATCCATGGGGGTCCCTAACTCTCAAAACCGCACAAAAATCCTCACCACCTTCAGTTCCTTGACCTTGGACTTCCTGGTCTCCAGAACTGTAAAGAGCAAATAATTTTCTATTTTTTTTTGTTATCCAGCCTCTGGTATTCTGTTATAGCAGCACAAAACAGACTAATTTACCTTTGGAGACCTGAGCTGACATACCAAAGCCATGGTACTGTGAGGAAGCCCTGAGCACGGGGAGCAGCCATGCTGGCCAAGGGCCCCACCTGTGAGCAGTGGGGAGGACAGGAGTGTTGGATACCTGCAGCCACCTGCTGTCCAGCCATCCAGCCACTGAGCCACCTGAGCTAAAGCTGAGGAGGTGGTGGGGCAGAGGTGATCCCCTGCTGTGCCTTGTCCCAATTCCTGTCACACAAGATTTGTGCACATAGCAACATTGTTGTTCTGAGTCCTTAGGTGTCTCGGTGGGTGTCCCACTTCACAGTTACTCGGCAGCTGAGGGCCAGCACAGCCCCCTTCTTTCCTTCAGCAGAGCTATGCAGTCGAGTTACTGCTTCTGTTGCCTTTGCCCCTGCCCTCCCTTCACACATCCTGCCCCACATGGCTTGGAGAGATATTTTCCTAAACAGCCCCTTCTCCAAGAGGTGCTTTGATGCCAGCGACTAAAATAGCTCTTTTATTTCTGCCAAGGTTTTGAGTCCTGGCACAAACAGATGCTCCGTTAATGTTACTGTTCAGTTCCTGTTCTTCTTCATTGAGCTCCGGGGAGCGGGAAGGTATGAAGAAGGCTGGGGCGAGGCAGTAACATCAAGACTCCAGAAGAGATGCTGTCGGTGCCTGGGGGACCCAGCGTCTCTATGAAGCAGGACTCAGCAGTGGAAGATTCCGGCCAAGAAGCTCAGCAGAGGAAACTGAATGCAGAGAATTATGTAGGATGCTTCTGGGAGAGTTGAGAAACCTTCCCTCTGTACCGCCAGGTAAAACATACTGTGCCTGTACAATTTGTATCCAACAAACAATGATTTCTTTTCTTGTAAGTATAAATACTGTGCAAAATTTGGGAGTGATTCTTCTCAAACACAATTTGATGTTTATCTGAAATGCAAATTTTACTGAACTTCCTGCATTTTTATTTGCTAATCCTGGTAGCCCTACTAGGAGGCTGGAGGAAACCTAGAGGTAGGACAGACAGCAGGAGCTTCCTTTCCTCTTTCCTAAGTCCAGGGGCTGAAACTGCCAGCCAGGGAGACCCGGGCAGGGGCTGTTGCAAACCTGGGGCCGGGAGGAGAGGCAGCCGCTGTGGAGCTGTCTGGAGTCCAGCAAGAGGGAGAGAATCCCCAGAGACCCTTCCTTCCTCCTGCTTCCTGTCTGCCCTCCCTGGCTCCTATTGGCTGAACCCTGCCAGGAGCCCCAGGAAATGTAGTTTGCAAGAGTCGAGGCTCTGGGACTGATGGGACAGGACAAGAGCACAGTGCCTATGCTCTAAGCGTCACTACGTTTATCAAGATTATAACATTAGAGATCTGCAGCCACTTGCTGAGGCCTTGCATTATTTCTGCCGCTGCATTAAGTAATCTATGCCACCTCTTGCAAATTCTTCTTCACAGTGTATGTAAGAGGACACCGAGGCTTAGGCAGATTAAGAAATTACCTCAAAGTCCTCTGAAGAAGTACGTGGCAGGGTGAGGCCCTTGCTATACCAGCAGGGGCACTTCCACCCTGGGGAGGCAGAGGAAAGGTAGGGTGGACTCGAGGTAGAATGTAGGGGCAGGGTCCTGATCCTAGTCCACATGCTTTGCTAACAGCGCACCTGTAATGACTTCTCAGTCTCCCTCTTCCCAAGGCATTGCACCCCTCATTGGTTCTTTTCAACATTCTAAATGCACACTGCAGTAGCCAAGCATGGTAAAAGACAACAAAGTGTGCAGTCATGAACTGAGCCAGGCATGGTGGCTCGGGTCTGTGTTCCAGCACTCTGGGAGGCTAGGACAGCAGGACTGGAAATTCAAGCCCAGTCTGGGCAATTTAGCAATTTAGTGAGTCCCTGTCTCAAAAGACAAACTTTAAAAACAACTGAGATGTAGTTAAATGGGAAGACTTTGGGTTCAATACTCACTAACCGCCCCCCGCCTGACCCAACTTCGGATGCTGGGATCCACTGGTCAGTTGAATCCCGGCTCTGTCATTTACCAGCTCTGTGACTTTGGAAAGTCACCACAGCTCTCTGTCCTCCTTATCCCTCGTTTATCTAATGGGCTGTGTTGCTGATGTCAATGACAACCGTGACAGCTACTCTGGGGTACCCCCACCTCGGAGAGAGGAGTCGTGCTCCTGCCCCCGTCACAGTGGCAGGAAGGCACGGCGGGTGGCAGCATCCCCGCGCATAGGGAGTGGGGCCACAGTCCCTGCTGAGACGCAGATGGCAGAATCAAGTGCATGCAGAGCGGTGCGCTAAGCCCCACAGGTATGAAGCTGAAGGTCCGTGGCTACCGTATCAAGGGAGGGACCACACTGCCTTAGCGTGTTGTTCTGAGTGCTAATTTGGGGACTGGCTAGGCTGCGGGGCAGAGGGGACAGCACAGACCTGTTCTAGATTGCAGTAGGGTTGGGATTGCTGTTAGATCAAGGAAAGAGTTGATTGTGCAGAGTTTGGGGAGGGCATTAGAGACGGGAAAGAGGCAGAGCTAGGGCACAGAGGAGAGCAGGCACACAGAGGGAGAATGGAGAGAGGGCCAGCAGAGCAAGGGCAATGGAAGGAAAAGGGACAAGGGACGAGGTGAGACAGAGCTGGAGGCCAATAAGAGGCGAGGCGAATGATGATGCAGCCATGGCTCCCCTTCAGCGGCAGGGAGCTTGCTGTGCAGAGCTGATTGGATGTCACGCCTAGGCAGGGAGGGAAGGAGGGAGCAAGCTGGAGGGAAGAGCTGTCCTGATGCCCCGCCCCACCCCGTGCTGCTGGCACCAGCTCTGCTTTCCTTTCTTCCAGCCCCAAACTCCTGCCCCTCCCCAGCCTCCGTTCCCTGCTCTTCTGACCCCTGCCCTCAAATGGCACCCACACTTTCCGCCCTGTACTGCAGAGCTTCTTGCCCAGCCAGATGCCTGCAAAACACCATCGGCCTTCTGCTCTCCATGCTCAGCACCCTGCTGGGGGCTTGGGAGAACATGCAACGTGCTTTGCATGAAGGGACCCCAGGCCTCTGGCTTCCCGAGCTCCTTCTCCTAGGTCAGCCCCATGTAGTGAGGGACGATAGTGCCCTTCACTGTGGCCACTCCATGAACCACTGATGTCCCTGGGGTTATGCAGGTGACTTCTGTTTCCTGGCTCTCTACAGGGCCTGTAGGAAGCAAGCATGGTCAGAGGCTTCAAAGAAAATGGAAAAACAAGCACTTGGAATACTGTACAATATTCCTGAGGGCCCCCGAATGTAGCACTGAAGTCTCCCTGCTCTAGGTTGATCCACCTTTCCCCAAGTAGACCCATCCATCAAACGTGGCCAACTGGAGCCTTTGGCCCCAGGCCCCTGGTCTCCAAGTGAGACACAGGTCAGAGATGGTGCGGGTGGCCGGGCAGCTTTCCAGTGTGGTAGAAACAATACGGGCACCTGACATGGACTTCGAGCTTCTTCTCCTTCCCATTCTGCATCAGCTTCCTATCATCTACCTCTCCAAGCAGCTGTTTCCATCCCACCAGCCCTTCTGAGTATTACAGAATGCCAGGTGCCGTGGCGGACCCCAAGAACACGCAAAAGCTCCCCATCTCTGAGCAGGTGCCCCCATGGAAGAGGGGACACAGAGAAAGATGCAATGCTGAGGGCATGAGGTGGTGGTCACACCAGGGCTCTGGAAGAGGTGACTGATGCTCTGGCCAAAGTAGGGGAGGCAGAGGTGACTTTTCGGGGCACTCCCGAAGGCCGCCAGACCCGGGACAAGGTGTTGGGGTGGGAGTGGAAAGGGGCCTTGAATCATGACATGGCCTTGACTTTGCAGGAACCCTGGGAAGGCTCCAAGCAGGGGCGTCACCTGCTCATCCAGCTGTGCCTATGAGCATCAGGACAGCGAGGGGCCTGCTCTCTGTGCGACAGTGACCCAGCTCCACCACTCATTCTGTGTTTTCCACCTTTATTTGGAAACCTCAGACAGTAAAAGAAAGCCTCTTTTATGTAACAGTAAGTTCAATTTCCCAGACATGCAATGCAATCCCAGCTCTATTTTTAGAGGAAGAATTCTAGGGGCTCTGATTTCCTTAGAAACGCAAATGAAACCTCCAAGGGCCACAGGACAATGGAAGGGCTTAGCCTTTCCCTCTCATTGTTCCAGGCTGACCCTCCCTCCCCTTCTCTACTGAAGGCCTGCTGCGGGGACTGTGGAACCTGTACCCCTTCACTGGGCTCTAGAAAACTCTCCATTCAACAATGGAGCAGGGTTCCTTTCTCCCCACAGCCCGCCAGCATTTGTTATTGGTTGATTTCATGATAGCAGCCATTCTTTCTGGGGTGAGGTGGAATCTCAGTGTTGTTTTCATCTGCATTTCT
>NW_004624735.1:22498495-22590799 GCF_000247695.1 Heterocephalus glaber | reverse complement strand
GGGGGGGGGGTCTTGTCAACAGTAGATGTGACCAGGGCCTTGGTAGAGGGAGCACAAAGAAGCGAGGGAGGGAGGAGGAGAACTGAGGAAACCACTTGGAGAAGATGCAGAGGCAATGTGAAGGGCCGCAGCATGGGGCCCCCGGGTGGGGGTAGGGATATGCAGAAATGGGGGCAGTCAGGCAGGGTGGAGCCCTGCTGTCCATACTGAAGCTTTGCTGAAGCTCCTGGGTTCACTTGCTCTGAAATCGCAGCTACCTCCACTGGTGGCTCACTGAGCCAGGCCCTCTTCTAATCCCCCCACCCGGCTAACTCATTTTCTCCTCAGTGTGTGTTTGTAGGAAGGCACTGCATCACCCGGGCTTATCCACAGGAGGTTGGGCACAGCAGTGGGGATGAGGGGCTTGCTCAGACTCACACAGCTTTAAGTTGGACCTGGGCCGCCTGGACCTGCATTGTCACACCTCGGCTGCCTTCAGGTCTCCAGAGACAGGCGCCTCCAGTGTGCTCAGCGAATTGCTTTCGGCTGAGTGCAGAGGCGGCAGGAGCAGGAAGCCTGGACCCCGGCACTGCCCTCCACCGCTTGCCAGCCCTGCAGGGCCGTGGGCACAATCAAGATTATGCCAGGAGGTGGTGTGCAAACTGCAGCGTGCCTCACAAACGGGAAGGCACCTTCAACATTTACAGCAATTGTAAATTACAGAGTCCCAGGACTGAGTTTCTAGAGGTCTGTGCGATTTCAAACCAGACTGGTGTCCGTGTGTCGTCTCTGCGCATGATACACAGGTGCGACCTGGGCTTATGTTAGGCGCTGGCCGATCAAGTGCTCAGAGCCGCTGGCCTGTGTCTGCCAGGCCTCAGAGACCCTCTGCTTGTGATCCATCTCACACGCGCTCATGGCCATCTCCTCGAAAGTCACACAGCAGGGAATGGCAAAGCTGCGGCGGAGCAGTGCTGACCTACTACTGTCACCCAAGTCCCTTTCTGGGCATTTGTGGGGGGGAACACTAACCTAGGGCCCTGGAGATGAAGCATCTGGCTCCTGGAAGACTGAAAACATCTGCTGAATGGAAATATATACCAGGCAGCACCTCCCAGGGCCTGGTATACAGAAAAAAAAACACAACCAAGGGATAAAATAACTTTCTTTTATTCACTTTGATTTGGATCATTGGAAATACTCAACAATAAATAAAACAAAGCAGGGGCTATAGGAAGTGGATTCGCTAGCATCATTTAAAGCCCATCCAGATCAATCAACGCTCAGCTGCGGAGTGAGGTGCAGGGGAAGAGAAAGCAAACTTCAAATCACCAACAGCCAAGTGAAAGATTGCAGAGAGGAAAAAGTGCTCAAGAAACTTTGGCTTTGAAGGGGATCTGGTGAAGGACTAAAGGGGTTGGGCAGAAGGGAGGGAGGCAGCTCCTGAGCGGGCTGGGGCTAAAGCTGCCACCCGAGCCAGATGCCTGGCAGGCGGGTGAGCCGTGGCAGCCAGACAGGGTCCTGGTGGGGGGCTCACTGCTGCAATTTTCAGTGTCCCTATGGTAAGGAGGAAGGTTTCTAACTCCCCACTGGCCGACCCACACAGCCTGCCTGTCCTGTCCCTGCCGTTCCCTCCCTGAGCCAGCGTGATGCCCTCAGAACCTGCCAGTGGACCACAATGGCGAGGGGTAGCCTGAGCTATGTGGCCACATTTGCTGCAAACCAGGTGTCCACCGTGGACAGAGTAGTGTCCCGAGTTCTCTGGAGCGTGACGTCAGCTGCTGGCTTCAGGGGGTCACCCAGCTGGCCAGCCTCCTTGCCCGGACATGGCCACTAGGGACTGGGCTTCCCAGGAGAGAGCATTTCTCCTCAGCACCCGGTAGGGGAAGAGCTCTCGTCTCCACTTTTCCAGTTTTCAGAAGCGGCAAGCAATCCTCGCAGTCCTAAATGTTCTCTCCACTTTTGACCTGGAACAGATTCACGGTTTGCGTGGAGGTAGAATTGGCCCTTTGTGTACCCGGGGGCCACCGCAGAGACTGGGGTCCCATCCGGGCTCCTCAGTCTGACCTGTGCCTGTAACAGTCACCAGGTCTCTCTTCTGCTTCACTATTCTGCGTCCTGTTTTCTGGGATCTGACTTCTTTTGCCAAGCTTGGCCCACGTGGTTTGTTGGATCCACTTGACAAAGCCAGAGATTCAAAAGGCATCCAGTTGGGAATTTTATCTCCGCCCTGAATTCCTCTGGGAGACAAATGCTAAGAGTCTGCCTTCCTTTCTCCCCTAACAGCAGGTAAGGACCAGGGAGGGTGGGGTGTGGGGTGCCGGCTGCAGAAACTCAGGTTCAGCTCTGTGGGACGATTAGGGGCCCCTCCACTCTGCCTGAGCCCAAGGTGGTCTCCCAGCAAGGGCGCTCTCCTGGCTCCAGCACACCCCAATTCTCCGTCATTCTCACCTGGGCTTAAACTGAGCAGCGTACATTTAATTCCAGCTTTCATTTGGTTACGTACACCTCGCCAAGCACATGTCTGCTGGGATACAGGAAGAGAAACATCACCGGCAGTCTCTTACCCTGGGTGTTGCACGGCACTAAGGAGCCTGCTGAGGGCCCTTCCGGAGGCCTAGGACCCAGCAGCCAGGAGACAGAGCCTCGTCAGACACCTACATCTGGTTCTTCCCCAGAGGAGGCTGGGTGGGCTCTTGCCAGGAAAGCCCACAACTCTGCATTTTAAATGCGGAGGCAACAGCATCCCAGGTTTGCTCTCACTGTCTTTGCTGCGTGCTCTCTGTCACAACTGGTCACCTTTGCGAGTCACATCCTTCTTTGGGCCTTGCTTTTCCCATCTGTAAAATGCAGAGCTGTTCGGGACCCTGGCGGCAGGGTCCCCCTATCCCCGGGCAGTGGGGGGCAGATGGAGGCCAGACACGCTGGGCAGGCAGCTTCACTTCGGAGACCTTGGGTCACTCAGCAGACCCAAGCAAGCAGCCGCTCCCTGGAAGCTGTCATCCCAAACAGACTCAGCAGTAGGCGAGGGGGCACTCAAGGTGAGCACGCCTTGCTGTGCCCACGTGCACTCATCTCAAGTTCGACCCCGCGATGGATCAGCATGAGCTGAGCTCTTCTCATGATGCATGACTGTGACTTCTAACTCCAGGCCGCACATTCAGAATGAGGACCTCACGATTTACCAGCCGCTGTCGGGCAAGAGTCCCAAGATTCTTAAAGCTGACATAGGCATTCTAAACAAAAACACAAGAAACAAACAAACAAACAAACAAAAACCCTTCTGGATTCTGAACCTCTGAGAATCTACAGAAAGCTACAGCACAAATGCTCATCCACAGGCTTGAGGCTTGCGCTTCCCAGGGATGTTTGCAGATGGTCTGAGGCCCTGTGTGGTTCTCAGCTGAAGCCACGAGCTCAGCCCCTGTCCGCTGCCTTCCTGGTCTGAATCTGGGGGACCTAACCTACTGTACCCGGAAACTGTCCCACCTCCTCACCGAACATTGGCCTTTGGGAAGTGTTCTCCACAGGAAGTGGCTTTTCTGAGTGACTGTCAGTGAGTCCAGCCAACAGTCACTGTCCCTGTGCGTGTTCCTCTGATTCCCCTGGCCAGGGAGGTGGCGTGAGTGGGAGGCTCCTGGCCTGAGAGGAGAAGGGAGGAAGGCTGGCTGTGCTGGGGGGAGTGGCTGGGACCACCCCACAGCCCCCCAGCGATTGCCCTGGAACCTGCCCCGGCCACAGCCAGCCTTGACGGCTCACACCCCAAGTGCGAGGATTCCTAGAAGCCTGCCTTCAAGCTCCCCGCTCCCAGATGCGGGAGAAGAAACAGAAAATGAAAACACCAGGGGCAGCAGCACAGCCAGAGCACACACACGTCAGTTGAATTTAAAAAATCAATAAATAATTAGGAAGGAGGAGGAGGAGGAGAAAGATTGAGGAGACGAGGTATGTGCTGCTCACTGTTCCTGGGAAGCCCCCCACACTGACCCCCACGAAGGTGGCTGTGGGGCTGGCCCAGAGCTCAGGCACTGGGGGAGATGCAAGCTGGGAGGCTCTATGTGGCCGGGGAAGGTCACTGGCACCGAAGCCAAAAGTCCAGGGAATGCCTGGGTGTTCCCCACCAATGTACCCTTATGCTCCTTCAAGGCACTGGCTCGGGAAATTAACAAGAGGCTTCCAGCTATCCGGCAGGGCACCCCCTGGTGTAGGCCCCTTCCATGACCTGGGGCTTTTGTCCCATTCAGCCAGTGCATGCACTTCTTCCTCAAGCATAAAGGCACATGAAGTAGTCAGAGCTGGTCCTGGCACTAATTGGAACCACGAGACTGATGAGAAAGAACTCGTGTGGGCAGAGGCAGCTGCTCCTGTTGGAAACACGGCCAGGTTCCTATGAAGACCTCTAGGGTCCGTTGGCTCACCCGGTCATCATCAGCGAGCTTCAGGAAGAAAGGGACAGTGGGGTTGTCACACCAAGAGAGCAGCCAGGCTTCATGCAAACAAGGCGGCAGCATCTTCTCCTTGTGCCTCTCGGCCCAGCGTGGCTCCGTCCTGGAGGTTACTGTCACTAACATACACGCCAGTGAGAACAGGAGTTTCAGAGCCAGCGCTGGACCTTGCAGTGGCGACTGGCTCTGCCCATCTTTCCTAGGAGCTTGTCTGTCTTCATAGAATGCAGGAGTTTTTAATATTGCCACCCCCCCCACCAAAATAATTACCTTTCCAAGCATCGCCCCCTTCCCTCAGCACTGGGACAGCAGACGGGGGAGCTTTTCGAGGTCCTAGGACTTGCTGTGCAGCCCTGGCACAGTGGGGTGACTTTGCTGAGTCAATGCTGCCTAAAGTGGGGGTGCAGGAGGCTACGAACAGCACCTGGGCACACCCCTGGGGGCTGGCTCTGGAAGCTCCCAGAAGGCTCCGGCTGTGGTAAGACTGGGGCTGGAAACCAACAGGCGTGATGTGGTCAGTCCACCCTTGACCCTCTGGAGCATCATCTCCCCTTGAAGATCCGGATTTTGTTGATGGCTGCCAGAGTGGCCGTCACATTGGACTCAAAGTCTGCATCATGCACTCCTGTCTTTCGGAAAGCCCCCGCTGAAGGGTTGTTCTCCCAGTAGTGGTGCCAGTTCCCCTTGCTGTCTGCCCCAAAGCCGTACAAGTCCACCTGCAGGGGCGAAGCAAAGGTGAGCACTAGGTGTAGAGACACAGTGGAGCCCCCAGGACAGGGAGCCTGTGGGCACCCCAAAAATCTACATGAGGGTCTACACCCAGCTTTCAGACAAGCCCCTCTCCAGCTTCCTAGAATTCCCAGGGCTCAGGGAAGCCATAGAAAGTCAAGAAAAACTGAAGTTCAATGGCAGCCCGCAGGCACTTGGGAGCTGACTGCAGGTGTCTGGGCCTGAGGCGGGGTGGCCTGTCCTGGGGCAACAGCAAGGTCTGCTCCAAGGCTGGAGTCCCGAGGCAGGGAGGGCATCGGGGAGGAGGGTGGGCTTTGGAGCCAGGCACATGGCCCCTTATGCGGCTGGCCCTGGTTGTGTCAAACCGCTTCTCTGAGCCTCACTGCCCTTGTCTCAACAAGAATGACATTCACAAGACGCAGGTGACAGGGACCGATTCTTTTCTTCCTCAAGGGAAACATCCATCTGGCTCAGTGGCCTTCAGTGAAGGGAGCTGGACCTTAACATGTCTGAAAAATGTGACTAAGCGCTGACCGTGTGCCTGGCACTGTGCAGACATCAGACACCACTGAGGCAGTGCTGGGGAATCAGAAACACACATGGCAGGCCTCAGCCTTGTGGCATATTATAACAAACGGAAGTTACTGCTAAGATTAAGCCATTCTTGGTGGAACGGGCTGAATTGAGGGTTCCATTCAACGCTGAGGAGCTGAGGGCTAGAGGAGGCTCTTCCACCAGGGTCATCAGAGTTGCGTCTTCAAGTGAGTAGATGATGACCAGGAAGCAGCCATGTGGAGGGGGCTCTAAGGAGAGCGCATGCCATGGTTGAAGCCTGGAGGACATATTTGAGGGCCAGGGACAAAGCAGGGCCAGGGGACAGCTCCATGGAAAATGCAGCTTTTTATTAAATGCCTGCACAGACATCAGGCTGGACGGGATGAAAGGACTGGACCTCCTCTTCTGTGACAGAGCCCCAAGGGCTCAGTGACCAGAGGGCTGGAGAGGTTGGGTGGGAGGCTGCGGTCTGCCCTGCAGTCCCCTTGGCATATTCTCCTAGGTTCTGTCCAGGAGCCAGGTGGGGTGCGGGCAGGGACTGAGTGTCCACCTGAACTCAGGCCCAAGGAGAAGAATCGGAGCAGGGCCCACGTCCCTGCACCTCTGCTCAGGCACCCAGCCTGGGGGCCACTTGCCAAGATCACTAAGAAGTAGCAGGATCCCCACCTTCCGGCTCCCACCTCCAGAAGCTCTGCTGGGACTGGGCCATGCTGCGGCCTGAGTGCCGAACATAAGCCCGCAAGTGATTCGAACATCAGGGTCAGAATCCAGCCATTTAGACGGCAAAGCATGGCCCCGAAAGGCTCTCCCTGCTAAAGCCCGTCCTTCAGCTGCTGCTGACTCTGAGCTGCCCCAGCCCTCGCCCTGGATGGCCTTGGGCAGTGACCAGAGCGTGCCAGACTCTTGCACCTGAGAACTTTCTCAGAGAACACTGTGACTCCTGAAAGGTCCCATGAGATGGGCATGAGGAGGCCGGGGCAGAGACGGCAGCCGAGCTTCTGCAGAGCGGCGAGCCAGGGTCCCTAACAGCGCCGTGCGGAGGGTACATACCTCATCACAGACGTGCATGGAGAAGATGACCGAGAGGATGCCGGTGGATGGATACCGCCCATGGCCCTGCAGCCAGTTGTCGAAGACATACTTGATGAAGGCAGGGTGGTAGATCAGGATCTGTGGGGAGAGGGTGCGCCCTGGCTGAGCCCAGCTGGCCAAGGACATGGCCACAGGGACACAGCCAGAGGGGCCCTGAAAACCACCCCGGAACTGGAGGCTTCTGTGCTGGAGGAGGGTGGACCACAGCCTGCAATCCCAAGAGACTGCGGGAAGGGTGACAGAGAGGTCTGACAGGGGCAGCAGCCATGGAGCACGGGCAGGAAGGCTCAGGGAAGGCGGCACCTAAATGGAAGTCCAAGGAGGCCAGGGAGTGAGACCTGGCTCACTAGGAGTCGGGGAACCGTTCGAGGTGGCAGTGGGATCCTGCCTCACACTTGCACACATGAGCAGCCGCTTGCTCTGCCGGACACTGGCCACTGGTGGGAATCGTTTCCATTCCCCAGATGCCTGGACACTTGTGGCTTCCCTCCCGTCATGTCACACAGCAGGAGCTGAGCCCCCACCAGCCTCCTCAGGGCTCAGGCTGCTGGGCAGCACCACAGGGGCGGGTGCCTCAGGACTGGGATGGCCTGGGGATTCCCACCCATGACAAGTGCGCACCCTATTGGGAAGGCCTCTCCCACTGCTGAGCTCTTTTCAGGGGAGAAGCCAGATGGGGGCCACACCCTGCCTGCGGAGCCCCACTCACCTTATGCTGTTTCACTCTGATCTTCGTGGGGACCGGGATGTAGGTGCTGCAGTCAAGGGAAGAGGAGGTGCTCAGCGGGGCAGTGTAGGGAGGGGTCCCCGGGGGCGAGGCGGGTGAGAGGGCCGGGCAGCAGGGCCTCTCCAGCCTGTCCCCCACCCTTTCTCTTAGGACCACCCCGCTTCCAGCCAGGCCCCTTCGGCACTGCCCTGCTACAGACACCAGAGGGCAGCGCTGACTCACTCTACAACGCTCCATGGTTTGAGCCCATTTCGCCAGAGGTGCAGGGAGCCTGGCCCAGGTCCTTTCCACCTGGGCTGCTCCGTCACTACCTCCCCAAAGGCCTAACCCGATGCAGTCCCAGGCCCCAGCTCATGGGAGAGCTGGCCTGACACCAGCGCCCTGTGAAATGCTGGCCATGGCAGCCACTCCTCCCTGGGATAGTCGGGACACAGGGATCGGACCCAGATGTTACACAAGCTCTGGCTCAAGCTCAACGTTAGGCAAGTTCTTTGGCTGGGCCTGGGGCTCCCAGGAAGCTACTGCACCGCTGGCCTCTCACCCCAGCCGAAGCCCCTTTATGGTTTGAAGAGCAAAGTTATTTCAGAGTCACGTGAGAATGAGGGGGTATTTGGAGTCCTTAGCAGAGGGTGGTAAAGCCCGCAGCTTCACAGATGTGGTGGGAGGAGATGGGTACAGGTGTCCAGCTGGGGGCCGGGGCCCAGGACAGCAAAGCCTGTGGGGCACCGGAGGGCAGAGGCAGCCAGAGGAGGGGACTCACTGGGAGATGGTACCAGTGGTGGTGGCACTGACTACCCACTGCAGGTCGATGGTCTTGAAGGGGACCAGGACCATGCTGACGTTCTCCCCCAGCTCCCGGAAGCTCTCGGGATACACCAGGTGGTGCGTGGTCTTGCTCCCCACGTCGGCTTCAAACCCCACTGTGGGTGCCTTGTTCATCCTGGGAAAAGAAGGCGGTGAGGTACACCCCGTGGCTTGGGTGTCCCAGGGTATGGGCTTGGTGCTTGAGAGCTGCAGTGGGGCTGTGACCTCAGGAGTGTCCCCTGTCTCCAGCCCTCGATGCCCCATAGTGGGGACAGTTAAGGTACAGGCCAGAGGCTCTGGGTTCTCTTTCCTTCATGATCTCAAGGGAGAGTAACGCTCCTCATGAGTGTTACTTCCTTACCTCCCTTATGGGACCACACCGTTAGGTATTTTAGGGTCTTTTTTAATGGTTGGGGAAGCCTCAGTTCAGACAGGTTGTTGTAGGCCATGGTGCTACCAAGTGCCAGCCTTGAACTTGAGTCTGTCTGAGCCAAACCTGACTCTGCCCCTGACCGTGGACAGGCACACTGAGAAGCCAGGTGCGGCGTCTAGGACGTAATGTCAGAGAAACAAGGAATGATTGAGTGATACAAGGAGTGATGCAGAGACAAGGTGGATGTCTACAGATAAAGCAACTTATTATAGTAAAGTCACATTACCCAGAAAGACGCGATTAGTGTGTTTAAAGCGAGGGGGAGTATTCTGACAGGGATTAATGGCAAGGTGTCTTTTACTATAAGTAGTTTTTAAATTTCAACAGTCATCGTGTTTCTGATCACATCTTGCTAATCATACATTCATGGCAATTTCTGTCAAACGAAACCCATTACAGTGTGTCCTCGTCTACCTTATTCGCCAGATCTGGAACTGTGAAACTTCTGGCTCCTCCTCAAAGTTAAAATGACCACGAAAGGTCAAAACATTTTGAATCGATTCAGAATACTGCGACAGCCACAACAGTGCACCTAGACTCTCATGAGAGAAGACCTCCAGAACTGCTTCCGAAAGAGGCAAGAATGATAAGTTAAGTGCCTTGGAAGTGAGAGGAAGTATGTTGAAGGGGTACTGATGGCAATGTGTCATTTACTGTAATACATTCCACCGTATTTTTCTGTCACATTAAGCAAAGTCA
The DNA here is from genome assembly GCF_000247695.1 of Heterocephalus glaber. Next base: position 22,581,336 of record NW_004624735.1, on the reverse strand, counting down.
CAGAGGTAGAGAAATGAAAGTCTGTTCTCAAAGACAGCCAGGGACATCCTGTCTGCATCCTGGTTCCGTGTCTCTCTCTGGGGCACTTGTGAGTAAGATGGCAGGGATGGCCCGAAACGCAGGGTAGATTGGGCTTCTTCCTACCATGTCTGTGTTACTTGGAGACAGAGTGATACACCTCGCAATAAAAGCTCACGGCTCTGTTGCGGCCTCGACTGCATGCAGACTGGGGCAGGGGATATGCAAAAGGTAGAATCAGAGTCTTCCACCGACCTTGCCCACGCCAGGCTGCCCATGCCAAGCTCCCAGCCTGGGGACCTCCCAGGTATGGCTTCCTCTGGCATCCATAGAGGCCTTGCTAGTCCATCCCACCCAGTGATGGAAAGATGGGGAAACTGAGCCCAAGAGGGCACAGTGAGAAGCCCAGGTCCCTGTGAAAGTCCAAGGCCCCACATCTGGTCCCTGGGCCTTCTGACCTGAGCCGGATGCTCCCCCCAGCTCCAAGGGGCCCCTGGGTGCAGCCAGGTGGGCTTGGGCTGAGGGCCACGGACTCACCTGAGCACAAAGTCATGGCTGTCTATATCGGCCCCGTACAGGGACTCCCGCAGGTTGCCCGAGTTGCCCACAACAGCACAGCGCCGGCAGCCCACCGAACTCTTCTGCAGCATGGGGTCCACGTTCCCCGGCACCACGCTGAACAGCTCCCTGACAGTGTCGCTCAGGTTGCTGGGCTTCTTCTCCCGCTGCAGCCTCTAGCACAGGGCAGAGGAAGAGGGGTCGGCCTGGAGTGGCCACCAGCAGCCGACACGCCCCACTGTGGTTACTGTGGCCTAGCAGGAGCCCAGCTCTGTAGGACCCCGGTACAGAGGCCCTGACACAGCTGCCCCACCTGCCCAGCAAGGAGCCCAAGGGCTGCTCAGGAAACAGAAAGGACGGAAAGGAACGGCTCACTTGTTCGCTCTGCAAAGTCCACTGGGCACCTGCGATGTGTAGGAGGCTGCACAAGCCCTTGAGAGAAGGACGTGGGCTCACAAGTTGGACAGGGGTGGGGGGCCCAGCTGGGACCTTCGCTCCACCTGTGGCTTCACAGGCCCCTCACACCTGGCCTGCTCCAGCCTGCTCCTCCCCAGGGTTCTCTCTGAAAGATCCTTCGACCCTGAGGATCACAGCCATAACCTCGGGGTGCCATCGCACTCCCACCACACTCCCTGGGCCCTGCAAACCCAGACACAGTAGGGCTGCTCGCCTCTGCTCCTATCTGGACCAGAACACCAGGGGTAGGTGCAGCATTCGTCTCCAGCTGGACCCTGCCTCGCACTGACAGCGGCAGGACTCCTGTCTCTACCTCCATCTCCAGTGCTCTCACCTTCTGCTTCTCAGCACCCCAGGATCTGCAAGCTCCAGCCAAAGAATCAGATGTTCTTGGGATGCACTCAGACCTCTGACTCTGATATCTGCCTGGCAGATGCTTTGCATCTTCTAAGATGCAGCCCAAAGTCAGTGACCCCAGAACTCCCTGCCTGGCCCCCAGCTGTCCTGCTTGCCTGAGACCGAGGGGTTCCCTGGACGCAGGAGTGTCAGGGCTAACACTGGGTCACCCTGTTGGCTGCTGCCCTGCAATACCAGTCTGTCCAGTGTCCCCGGGAGAGCTCTGGCCCGGACTGCGTAGTGGCTCTGTGGGTGCGTATCCTTCCTCGCCCACAGCGAGCTCTGGCAGACTCTGAAAGAGTCTGTCAATGAGCCTGGTGTTGTATCGTTTCAGTGGAGCAGCTAGGTTCAGTGACTTGTCCCAGCTGCCGACCAGGATCTGAACCCAGACTTTCGGGAACCCACCTTAAGGTTCTCCCAGAACACAGCCACTGCCCCAGCTCTTGGGCTTCTGAGGGTTGGAAATAATGGGAGGTGGGCTGTGGGGTGATTCCCATCAGCTCCCCCCACCCCAGGGATGGGGTGGCTGCCAGAGGATGAAGGCTACAGGTGCTTTTGGCCGCTGTTCACAAGGACCAGTGACCAGGTGGGTGTGGGGGGAGATCTTCACCTTGGACAGAAGGAATCTGAATTCCCCTGAAGGAGGCTCCCCAGGAGAGCCCTCTGGTCTCTAGTTAGAACCTTCTGGCATCTCCTCCAGTGCAAGGCCATCAGACTCGAGCTATGGTTCAGACGTGGTCTGAGGGACCCTAAGGCCTCGTATGTTCAAATTTGATCCCTACTGTGAGTATTAAGCAGATGGTGACTTAATTTGATTATGGCGTTTACAGCAGGCTCCCTGATTAGGATTAGAAAAGGTCACTGGGATGGAGCACCCTCTCCTCCATTGAACAGTGGTAGGTTTATAAGGAGAGAGAGAGAGAGAGAGAGCAGAACACACACACAAACACACACACACACACACACACACACACACACATGCACACACACGCTCCTGTGTCGTGCCTCAGAAGTCCCCATATCTGGGGACTCTACCAGCCAGAAGGCCATCACCACACACAGTCCCTTGTGCATACACCTTCAGAACTAGGAGATAAACCTCGTTATGAAGTAGTCACCTCAGGTATTTCATTATGACAGAGGAAAATGGACTGAGAACATGGCACAGGGAAGCACAAGGCACATTCTCCAGACCACACTTCCCACCCACCAGTAGGGTTTGCACAGTGTTGGTGAGGATATGCAGAAAACGGAAGCCTTGGGCATCACTGGTGGGAGTGTACAATGGGGGAAAACAGTTTGGTGACTTCTCACAAGATTAACCCCAGAACTACCCTATAACTCAGCAAGCCCACTCCCGGGAATATCCCTGGAAGGGGAGAAGTACTGCACGGTGCAGGACAGTGCAAACAGAATATTCGGTGCCGGCCTGCAGCAGCCACTTGTCCACAAGCTGCCCTTTCTGTTAGATCCAATGAAGCCTGGCAAGGGCTAGAGGGGGGCACAGTGCGACATCGGGCCAGAGTAAGGTTTCTGTGCTGAAAAGATAAGAGAATTACCAGAGGAATCGGTGCCTTGCTCTGCTGCACAACATTCTTTGGCGCCTCGAGCTTGCCTGCCTCAAGGACACAGCTCACACTGGGATCTCAGATCTGCTCCTGGATCTGAGGCCTAGACCTGGGAAAGGACTCGCCCAGGTTCTCTCATGACAGCATCGTGGCACAGCCAGGGAGAAGTTGGTGGCAAGCCTGAGCTGTCTTTCTGTGGCTTAGCATCCTGATCTGTCCGTACTGCTGCCTTCTCTGCATCTGGGTCTTGGCTGGGATTCTGCCTGCTCAACGGCCTCCGAATGACTCCCTTCATAGACAGCAGCCTGGCATCTTCCTGAGACCACTGCCAACTGTGCCAACCTTGTATACCCCTAGCCTTGTGTTTCATGGGCTTTGCTCCCACGGACACGGAACATGTACCAAACATGCACAGGCTTTCTTGCCATGCTCACCTAAACAACACAGGATAGCAACATTCGCACGGCACTGGCAATGCATTAGGTACTCTAGGTTATCTGGAAGTGATCTCATGTGTATGGCAGGATGTGTGCAGGCTCTGCACAAATACTCTACTATTTTATACCAGGGACCTGAGCACTCATGGGTTTTGCTATCCAAAGGGACCAGGAACCCAATGCTGAGGGTCATTTACATTTCATTTGTTTCTTGTCTATATCACTTGGCCAGACAACGATTCCACAAGAATAATCTTTCTTGCATTTTGACGCCTGGACTAGGTGTCTAGGAGCCATTGCCAAAAGCCGAGAACGTGGCCTTCCTTGGAGAAAGGGCCCCGGCAGAGGAGGCTGCTAAGGGTGTCCAGGTGACAATTCAGGGTGGGCCCTAGTCCCATGACAGGTGTCCTCATAGGGGGAGGGAGCGATCAGAGACATGAGGACCCAGGGGAGAAGGCATGTGGAGGAGGAGACAGCCACGAGGAACCAACCTTGTCCTCACCTTCATTCTGAATTTCTAGTCTGTAGAGGCGTGAGGGATACACTTGTGTTGTTTTAACCCACCCAGTTCCCGGCCATTGATTATGGTACAACTTTAACTTATAGAAAATAGATGCTCAATACACAGTTGTTGAGTGAAAGGACTCACAATAGTCTGAGAGCTGCCAAATGCCTGGCATTCGGCTCTGGCTCCCCCACCCCACTAAGCCCCACCCAGGCTGCGAGCCTCACCAGCCACCACTGGTAGGTGTCCTCCTCCAGGACTGCGTTGTGGGCCGTCAGCAGCGGCTGCAAGGTCTGGTTGAAACGCTTGTCGAACCAAGTGGAGACCTTGCGCTGGCTGATGCAGTGTGCGCAGGTGCAGGGCTGGTTCTTGATCAGCTTCCGCAGGTTCTGCGACAGCTCGAGGACCATCTGCTTGGGGAACCAGGCTGCGGGCACTGTGGTGTGCGAGTAGTTCAGGACAAAAGAGGTGAGGAAGATGAAGAGCACCAGGAAGGTGAGCACTTTGAGGGTCTTCTTCTGCATGGTCATCATCTTTGCTTCCAGCCGGGGGGTGGCAGGGGGACCCCACCTCGCCGATCAGAGACACAAAAAAGTTCCAGAGGTGCAGGCTCAGCTGGAGGGGCCGTTGGATCCCCAGGAAGGTTTCTTGGGCAGCTTGGGCAGACCTCCTTCCCATGGAGAAGCGGCCAGCCCTGGGTTCTGGATGTCCCCGTGTGGCACACGAAGGCCACCTGAGTGTGCTCGGTTTGTCTTTTAGGATATAAGGTTGCCTGTTCTGCAGTCCTGAGAGGGCTGATGGTGATGTCTCTAGCTGAAGTTCTAATTAAATATAATAACAGTGATTTCCTGTCCCATCCAGTCTGGGGACCCTCAGGGGTGAGGACTGGGAAGCTAGGCCTTGGTGACGCCCTCCTCCGGAAAGTGTGGTACACAGATCCTTAATTAGATGCTTGGCTCTTCCGTGCTGTCACCAGGGAGGTGGCAGTTAAGTGGCAGTCTTGATGAGGGCACACAGGCTGTCTGTCATCCGCATAGAGAAGGAAGAAGAAGGAAAGATAACAAGGGTTATAAAAATGTTTCTCTCTCCACACCTCCACCCACACTCCCTCCCTCAGTGTGGCACTGCAGCGGACCCAGAGAGCTCGGTGTGCGGGTGTACACAGTGGGGAGCTTGCATCTGTTGGCGAGGTTGCTCAGCACACACCCCATCCGGGCCTCCACAGCCAGAATCCGGCACAGTTCGCATCCCACGCGAGCATGTGACCGCTCAGCCCCTCTGAGTCCAGCGTGGCGGGGACTGGGAGCCAGGGGTCATCTGCCCCTCTGGCTCCTTCAGTCCCTTCTGGATTCTCAATTTCACCAATGGCAAGAGTAAGAACAAGTCAGAACCCTCCACTTCTGAGGAGACTGAGGGACCTGTGTCTCAAATCACCACCGCCCTGTGTACAGGTGGGCAAGGGTCTTTTTTAGTAAGGAACAGAGGGGAGGAGAGGGCAGCGCCAACGCAGATCTCCACACTGGCCTTACTGCTTCCAGCTTCCAGCCACCTTTAGCCTGTTTTCCTCTGTGGAAAGGACCCCGGGCTCCAGCCTTCTGGAGCCAGCATCTGCACATTCTGTCTCGGCTCTGGGCTGAGGACAGGAGCGGGGCTTGGCCCTTGCGTGGAGCAGGAGAAGTCTGGAGAAGTTAGTTATATCTAGAAGAAGAGTAGCTAAACGTTTAAAGACTTGAAGAGCCAGCCGCTGCAGTGCGAGCCCACAGGGAGATGGCGCTGTGGAGCCCCAGGTAAGTGGGAGGCCCGATCCCGCCAGCCCTGCACCTCCACTCCTCTGCTACGTAAGTCCAACTCCTTTACTGTGCACTGCACACAGTTTGTAAGTTGAGGCAACAGGACTGACCCCAGGTGGCAGCTGCTCCTGCCTCTGGGCCCCATCCAGAAAAACCATGCCGCCTGGTGCAGGTCTTACTCATTCTGCAGGGCTCAGCTGGCACCACTCCTGGGCCCTCCCTGGCCCCCCAGGACCTGACCCTGGCTCTTCTGCCTGCACTGCTGACTCACCTCCCCTCTCCAGTCTGGAGCTCCCTGAGGACAGAAGCTGTCTCACCATGCTATGAGCCTGTCCCCTGGCACGGGGCTAGTGAAGTTCCTGGTGGACAGCAGGAATGCAGAAAGGAAGGGAAAGACATACCAGTCCTGCATTCAGAGGCAAATCTGAGCAAGAAAGTAAGGACCAAGGGCCCAAAGATTGTCATCCTCACCAGGCTGTCCCTCCCCTCACTGTGTGACTATGAACAAGTGACCTGGCCTCTCTGAACCATTCCTTCAAATGGAGCTAACAGATTCTGGTCATAGTTCGGGATATCAGCCCACCAAGGTCACCTACTCATCCCATCTGTTCACTACAGATTTGCTGGTGCCCCTGCTGCTCCAGGCACTTGATGGGCGGTGTCTGGGATCAGGAGAAGGTCGAGGTGAGAACTTCCGGAGCATCAACAGGCCCCAGGGCTTTGGGGGCAGGCAGGCTGTAGTGGCAGCAGGGACATTATTGGGGAATGGAGGAGAGCAGAGCCGGACCTGAGGGTGGGGAGAGTGTGTCAGGCTGTGGAAGCCACAGTCGAGGCTGAGATTTCTCTTAAAATGAATCAGACCCAGAAGGTTAAATATCACAGGGCTTCTCTGATCTGAGAAGCCAAAGTACAAATAAGTGAGGAGCAAAATAAAAAACAGATGATGGGAAACAGGGAGACAGACCACATGAAGATGGGAAGGGAAAGGGGAAGACGGAGACAGGAGGCTCTGGAGGGGAAGAGGACATGAAAAGGATTGCAATATTCACGAGAGTGCTTATCACGGTTCCCAAACATATACTAAGAAAAAAGAGCAGAAAAAAATAAAAAGGGGGGAAATTCCAATGGTGCTAAAACTCAAGGAAGCAAAGGAAGAAATTGGCGGGAGGGTCCGAGCACAGGGTGACCAGGTTCACAACATCTGTGTTGACCACAAGCAGGGCCAGCTGCCCTGACCGCCCCCGGCCAGCGCAGAGATGAGCTCGCTCCGTTCACAGTTCACAGGACAGATGCTGAGCGCAGGGACAAGGCACACTCTGGTCCTTCGCGCCCTGGCTTGGTGGGAGACAGGGATTCTCTGGGCTGATGTGAAGGTGGGGTGAGTATTGGGGGTGGAGGGCAAGGTTGAGAGGTCTGTGCTGCCCTCTTCCCCCTGCATCCTGGTAGCAGCATCTCTGGAGGCCTAGGCCGGATACTCATGTGGATTCCACTTACCAGCACTTCTAGGTGGTATCATTCAGTGCTTCCAAAACCCCCGGGGGAAGAAGTACAATGGAAAAGCAAGCTCTCCTCACCCCTTCCCAGGCCCCAGTGTGACCACCATGAGCTCCCTGAAGTCTCTCAAGTGCCAAGGAATCTACAGACCTCAGTGTGGCCAGCCCCAGCTCCCAGAAATGGAACCTAGGTCACCTGCCCATGGGTGCCCAGTATGTGGTGGGGGCGGCACATCCAAACACAAAGAGGAGGCAGATAGGGACAGAGTTCCCAGTTTTCTTCTGCAGAGTGGCTGTCATCACAGGCCACACGCTGGGAAGAGTGGGAGAAGCTCGGAACCCATGCACAGGACAGAGTCCCCAGCACAATGGTGACCAAGGCCAGCTCTCGTTTGAGGACTTGGAAAATAAGGGGTGGATGCTGGCTGTGTACAGGTAACCTAAGTAGGATGCCGTCCAGCTCCATAGCTTGGGTGCCATGCTCCCTGGTGAAATGGCCCAGTGAGCAGAGCAGGCTGTTGATGCTTCTCCCTCCCAGTGGCCACAACTAACCACTGCGATCCTCAGTCGGCAGGGCAAGGTGGATAACCACCACGCTCATCTACCCGAAGTGGGAAACAGGTCCAGAGAAGGCAAGTAGCTTCTCCAAGGTCACACTGCCCATTTCTGGCTGCCCCTCACCCCTGGGCCGTCTCTCAAAGAACCCAGTCATTCTCTCAAAACCCAGTCTCATGGCTCTCATCTCCAGTGCCTGTCACTTGCACTGTGAGATGGCCATTAGCTTAGTTTCACGTTTCAGTTTCTCAGGTGCGGCTTCCTGTTTGATTTCTGAAAGTCTGGCCCCCAGTGCAACCTAAATACTGGCAAATGCCTCCAAAGAATGGTACAGAACGTTAGTTCTTCCCCCTGGTTTCTTCTGGGTCCTGTAGATGTTGGCTGGCTTGGTTGTCCTGAACTCATTCGAATACTCAGTCCATCTCTCTATCCATCTTTCTGCTCTCTTCCCCAGCCTCGCAAGACTGTCACACTCCGAGCTGCTGGACTCTGTTTCTCTCACCCTCTACCTCCTGCAAGTCAGCACTGTCTCCTGAGGAAGGGAGCAGAGAGGGGTGGGCTCAGCCCAATCTCTCTCCCTTCTCTCTGGGACCTTCGCTCCTCCAGTCCTGGCTTCCTGGACTGCTCTCCTCACCTGCACAGAGCTTGATTTCTATATTTCCAGCTTCTAAGGGCCTAGGTGGGAGAATTCTTTGGTGCAGCATCTGCCATATTCACACATGGATGCCACAGTGTCCTTCCTTTGTCCTTTTGTGTTTCTGGGACCTGGAGTGGTGTCCTGTGCATGTCAGGGGCCTGGCAAATTCACAGGAGAGGGCCAGGGGGCCCAGAAGGGCTGGAGCCTATCTGCTCCCTTCAGGTGTGGACCTGTGTGGGTGGGAGGGGCAGGAAAACGGGCTGCAGAGTGGCCACACTGACCCTGGTGGACATCCTCTCCCTGCCCACGTGTGTCAGAAAAACCTTGGGCACATGGCCCCTGACTTCTAGGCCACCCCCTCTGGAGATCTTGCCGTTGGCCTTTACGATCCTAGTGGCTTCACATGGAAGTGCAGGGTGGCACGAATAAGACGTGGCCAGCGTGAGGACTGCCACAGAGCTGCTCACAGAGAACAGCCCTTTCCCAAACTGCTCTCCACATCCTGCTCAACAGATGCTTGGAATCCATCTGAAGAACCCGTGGCTCCTTCTTGGATAACAGTTGTTGGAATAAAAAATGTCAGAAAGCTCAGGACTCGAACCCCAGCTCTTCCCGTTCCTCTGTGTGAGGGGCCAGCGTTTCACCTCTCCGACCCTCGGTTCTAGAATCTGCAAGTGAGGCTCGTCACGCACAGGGCTGCAGAGGAGGAAGGACTGACGGCACAGAAGGGCCCAGGTCCCGGCACAGCACATGTACCACACAAGGGCTTTCTGTTCCTCCTCCCCGAGCTTCCGACTTTTCATCCGAGCCCTGGCAGGGCTGCTTAGGCCAAATGAAGCCAGGCATCACAGGACACAAACCAGGCCTGATAAGCAAGTTGAGTCTCACCGACTGTACTAGTTGTCTTAGTTCCTCAAGGCACTGGACGGCTGAGCCTTCACTATTCTCTGCTTCAGCGGTCAGAACCTCTAGGACTTGCAGGGAAGGGGCCCTAACACACTTGGGGAAGAGGAGGAGGGAGGTCGGGGTTCCCAGGGGCTCAGAACCCGAGGGCTCAGCAGCATCCACGCCTCAAATCAGGATGTGGCTGGGACCGGGGTTGGGGGCTGGAGCTCTGGGCCGTCTCTTGTGAGCCTCTGCAGTCACCTTCTCCCTGAGAGAGCTTCCTCAGTGTCTCCACCCCTGCCACTGTGCCGGCGGCTGAGTCTGTGCTATGTCTGCCTGGGACTCAGGCACACTGCCTTTGGTGCCACCAAGCTTTACACCGCCCCAGGGAAGGCTGCCAGCGATGGTGACGGACATCCTGTCTTTTGGGATTCATGTTCACAGCTGCCACCCATTTAAGCATGCCCTGTGCACTGGGTAGGGAACAGAACTCAGGCTTTGGGGTTAGCTAGTCCCGGGTGTGAATGCCCAGTCTGCTACTTCCTAGTTGAGCAGCTCTGAGTAAACCAATTATATCACTGGTCTTTACCCCAAGACAGGGCTACCATGTCATCTCTTCAGAAGGATGCACAAGGGTTAAGTGCAGAAGTGCCTGCCATTAACAGATGCTCATTGCATGAAGGTTACCTTCACCGCCAAAGCACAGATAGGAAACTGAGGTTCAGAGTTCGCATAACCAGGAAATGCAGAGTGGGCTTGGACCAGGTCTTTTGTAGCATGTAGAATGTTTTCCCAGAACTGGGCTCCATGGCTGGTTGCCTCCCTCTTTCTTTCCCTCCTCCCTTCCTTTGCTGTACCCTGCACATCTGCTCTGGGCTAGGCATGGATTTCTAGGAAGAACAGCCTGGCCTGGAAAGTGTGTACTCTGGGCAGAGTCCCTCTGGCCTACCTATTATTAGGCAGGGGTGGGTCTGACTTTGGCTTTAATCCCTCAGCCAGAGAATTAGCCTAGTGAGGAACCATGGATCAGTGAGTCCGAGCTGTAGGCTCCTGCCTGGGAGCTTTGCTGGGGCAGATGGAAGCAGCACTGCCCAAGGCCCCTGCTACCTATGGCCCGTCCATCCCCTTACAATTAAGAGCCTCCGAATCTCAGTGGCTGAGTCTGGGTGGCAAACCTCCACTGGTGCTCTTAATCCTGGCAGCTCCCTGGCTATCACACGATGGGGATCTTTGTGATAAGAGGTATGCAGACACCTTCAAGGAGAACTCTGCAAACTGGTTGTTAAGATTAAAGACTGGAGTCAGGCTAGGGAGGTACCTGCAGTACTCATGACCCAAACATCTATTCAAAGGCATAACTGCTGGTGACCAACTCTGTCTATCTGAGGCCTTTAAGGCATCTTGTTCCATGTTGCCACACGGTACCCAGTGCTGGTCACTATCTACTGGAGTTGGGATTTTCTCCTACCTTCTCCATTCTACCTCCTATGAAGCAGGGGCTGGGAGCCTGGAAACGACATTCCTGATTTGGATGAGCAGCAGGAAGAGGCACAGACTTCCGCCTGCCTGAGGTGACAAAGTCTACCCAAAGAACTGAGTTCTGGACTCCTATTGGCTTTGGGCTGGGGAATAAAGTCACTAGGTGAGGGAAGCCAGGAGGGGCTAGAGGTGTGTTGCTTTTGACAAATGGTCCTTGTCCCTACACTGGCTTTGTCTTAGGGTCCCAGCAAGTATTTTCCTCTTGTCCCTGCAGCCCAGGGTTGGAATCATTCCCAATGTTTCCATCCCCAGGGACTGCAGCACGCCATGACTCTGCAAATAACCCTTCCACTAAATTCTCCTCTGGTGCTCACCTTGGGGCCATCGATTGCCTGCATCCTGCCAGCAGGCTGGCCAGTCCAGGCGCCCCACAGGGCTATTTGTTGCATAACTCCAATGGCGTTGTTGCTGGGTGGTTTGTTCAGTGCCTTGGAGGTACCACTCAGGCAGTCCTACCTCCCACCCCTCTGGGAACCAGGCTGCTGCCCCTCTGCCAGCCTGTCCTCTGAGCCCCACCTTCCCTCCCACCTTGGATGGCCACTCTTTCTGGAATGCTCCCAAACCACACTCTGGCTGCTGCAGACTCATCTATCAGCAGGTACAGCTGCCTAGGCTCACTGGTGCAGGCTGACCCAGAGGCTCCCCTGTGGCACTCAGCGTCCCTCCAGGGAGTGCTCCTCCCTTTGGCTCCCTGGTGAAGGCCACCGGCCACCTCCCCAGCATGGTTTTCCACAGAAACTGCAGCCAATGCCAGCAGAAGCCACAGGGACTTTGCCCTGGATGCTCCGGGGGCTGACTGACTACTCCTTACTCCTGTGGCTTGATCACCCCTACTTCTGAGCCCTCTCTACTTTGATCTGCCCAGCCGCCCTCTCTAGTCCACTCTTACTCGGATTGGGCTACCAGAGGATGGTCAGGGTTTTCCTGCAGGCAAAGGCTCACGGGATATCCCTAACCAAATCTGGCAGCCAGTGGTCATATCCACTCCTCCCTCCCTACTGAGGATCTAGCTGGTAGCCCCAACCACCTGCCTTCTTATCCCAGACACTGTTAGCATCTGACACAGCTCTCAAGGACCAGATGGGGCATGAAACAAGAAGATCAGGTCCAATGGCAGGCGTGGTGCAACCATCCCATTTAATGATGAGGCGGCAGCAGTCCTGGGACTTGGGGATCTTACTCAAGGTCAGCTGAGCCACACTGCTGCCCAGTGTGACACAGTCTTTCCTCTCACCTGGGTACACAAAGACACCTGCAGTGCTCCACTGAACAAATCTGGTGCACGCCTGCCTTCACTGCTAGACAGCAAAGCCTGGACCGGCCCAGAAGCAGGACCTACCATGTGGCAGTTCATATGCATGCATCTGTTCCCGAGGGACCAGTGCCTCCAAGGAGGTCACGCTGACGACCTGGCCTCAGTGACTCAGAAGGAGCAGGTGAGTGCAAGTGAAAGGAGGGCTCTGTGAGCGGGTGGTCCACGAGATGGGCTTTTGGAGTTGGGGAGCTGTGGTCTGGATGGATGGGGAAGGTGGAGAGAAGTGGGGTGAGCCAGTCAGAGAATCACCTCCCAGAAAGGCACGCACTGCTGGTGACAGGATGGTAGGTAATGTCAGGGAAAGGAGCAGCCTTCAGTGGGAGCTAGGGATAAAGGCAATAGGGAGCCACAGCTGTTTTGGGAACACAGATGGCAGTGCCTGCAGTGGCATGCAGAGACTGGACCAAAGAGGGGCACACACAGCACCCCATGGAAGCCAAGCCTGCAGAGCAGCTCTGTTTCCATCTAGGTGACTGAGCCTGGTGTTCAGGCTCCCTCGGTTTCCCAGCTCCTTCCTGCACCATCACACGCCCAGGTCCCCCACATGCAAGAGGACCCAGCACCCTGGGAGGACCTTTTGTGGTACTCACACACCCTCCTCCTCCGACCTTGGTGCCTCTTCTTGCTCCCTCACTGGGGACACAGGAGACAAAACAAAAGGCTCCCCTGAATCCCAATGGCAGTTCAGAAGGGGCGGCTAGACAATCGCCCCAGAGGAGCAGAATTAACCAGGATTAGGGTCATGTGAGAAGGAGCCGGGGAAGTTTTCATATTCTCAGCTTCAGAAGAGGAATTTAAATCCACAGATCTTCTTACGCGTGTGGACTGAGGAGTGCTAAATTTGGAGTCTGAAAGCATCCAGACAACATCAGAGTGCGAAACGTGTCAGGAACTAACGGAGTCGTACTGTGGCATGTCCACGCTCACACCTGGCCCCCAAAAGGAAGCACGTCCCTGCTTTAGGGGGTGCAGAAATCACGACAAAGGGAACTCACTGGGTGCTATTAAGGCCCCACCCCTCCTGTGTCTTGGCTTGTGGGCTGCTTTGAAGGCTCTTAGTCCCGCAGCCCTGAGCGGAGATGCAATAAGCTAACATGGCTGAGCAACTCCTTTCTTCCTAGGCCCCTGACTCCCATGGAAATATCTCAACTCTGCTGATTTACAGAGGCATCTGAGAGCCCCATAAAGGGGCTGGGGACAACCTTCATGGTGCCCACAATGCAGGTGCAGACTGCAGTGTAAATGCAGCTGCTCAAATGGGGGCTCCCAGCATGCTCCAGCAGGTGGCTGGCAAGAACCGCGATAAGACACCAGTGTGTTATGATATCCAGTGGGACCTCATGAGGACAAGGCTGCCCCGCCCTACCCCTGAAGAAGGGGCACCAAGAACACTTGTCCAGCTCTGTTGCACACGGAGCCCCAATCTGCTTCAGGTCCTCCTGAGCCTGGCGCTCAGGAAGGGAGGGAGTCCTGGCTCCCTTAGCAAGGGGCAGTTGAGCAGCCACTAGAAGAACTGGAGCCTGGGGGTAGCTTGGGGGGCACTGGCTGTACCTGCACCCAGCACTGTATGCTGGAGGGTTTTGCCTTTTAGATCATGTAAGGATGATGGCGGGGACAAGGAACACCCCAAGGGCGCTCTTCCTCCTGAAACCTGACAATCCTTCATGGCCACCTCCCTCCTTTAAGGTGAAGGATCATGAAGATGTCTCATGGTCTACCACTTACTAGACAGAGGGGCTCAGGCAGGGTTAAGGTCGTTCTCAGGTAGAACTCAGGTCTAGATTCCATTTCCGTGGCGGGGCAAAGCAGTCGGGCTTGACAGCCCCAAAGGTCAACAGCATTCGATCCAGACAAGCTGCCTGGGTCATCCAGCCACATCCCACCCTTGCATGCAAAACAGAGACAACCACAGCATACACCACAGTGGTCCTGCGAGAGCAGGAGAGAACGCAGGGCCTTCACCTGTCTGACCCTTCTCTGGTAGGAGCAGCTGACCTGTGTGCTGACACAAACACAGTGCGGAACACAGTGCTCCTGCAGGTCTAGCAGGTTTAATCCTGCTCATTCACTGAAAACAGCAATGCACTCATTTTACAGAAGTCCAGAAAGGCAAAGCACTCAGCCCAGGGTGGCATCTTCTGCAAGCGTGAAGCTAGAAGTGGCCCACACAGTGTGGCTCCAGACCCCAGGCTTCTTATGCTGCACGTCTACTTCCCAGCTGAGCTGACTGGCAGCCATGGCGCCTGCAGAGCATGGCCTGCGTGAGGTACTCCTGCACCTTGAGTCTTTCTCTCTACTCCTCCCAATGTGAGCATAGGGCTACTCACCCCCTGTCCAGCTGGAGAGAGGGTGCCCTGAGCTGGCGGCTTGCTGTAGGCCTGGCAATGTGACGCGTGGTGACCCAGTGGGAGGGAGCATCCAGTGCCAGCCCGGGCTCAGTTAGCTGACACGTGGGCACTTACTCGGCACTGGGAATCCCCACCCATCCCTCCCCCAGGCTGCTGCCTCTGACCTGGAGGCGGGAGAACTAGACAACTTGTCCTGGCTGCCCACCTCGGGTCCTCCTGAGTGGCCAGCACCACACTTTACAAACAGCTTGTTCTGCCCCATTTGCTTTAAAACACAGGTGTCTTCCCTGCCCCAGGAATGTGGTGGGCAGAGGTGGGCTGCTGCCCTGCTGGCCGCAGGTAACACTGCGTCTGGTGGGTGGGAGTTCCGGGATGTCTCTGATGTGGAGGGACACGCACCACACTGGGCAGGAACCATGGCCCCCAGTCGGGCTCTAAGACTTCACCAGCTGGAGGCCTTGGGAGGTTTCTGCATCCACATGATGGGCGACGCGAACCATTTTCTCTGAGCAGCCTGACATAGCTGCAGGGGCCAGGTGCGCGTGTGAGGGGAAGCACAGTACACGTAGGCTCTCCCCGGGTATGCAGCTCTCCCAGGTGTGAGCACAGCCAGCATCAGGCACCCACATCAACACTGACCAGTCCTCGGTTTCCCTCTGCCCTGCTCTTTCAGTCCTTTTTGCTTGTCCTTCTCCCAGTGAATGACTAACACCCTCCTTTATCAAGGGAGACTCTGGCAGGCAAATTCTGCAAGTGTGTGTGTGTGTGTGCGCACGCGCGCGCGCGCGCACGATCGCACATGTGTGTTGTGTACTTGACCTCCTGCTAATTATTATTCTCAGTAAAGGAATAATCAAGCACTTAGATAGGACGAATTACTAGGATGAATTAACTTTCTCTTATTAACCAGGTAAAAAGCACAAGGTCTTCAGGCTCCACTTACATCTATGATGGTGTGCACAATACACCTGAACACTAGTGTTCTCCCTATGTGATTGATAGAAGTGACATGCAGGCCGGGAAAGAGTCAGGGCCTCTGACCAGCTATGACCCGGAGTCTGTCTGCAAGGCCATCACTCCCTTCCGCCCACTCAGCTCAGCCTCTGAAGGTGCTGACTGAGCTTCAGTCGCCCCACACCTTTCAGAGTGTGCTCTGAGCTCAGGTTCTAGGCACAGAAGGAGTGAGATCTCTTCCGCTTGATGACGGTCCCTAGTTTCTGGCCCAGGATGCTTGTGTTGTGTGTCAGAACCCATGAAACGCCAGCAGATTATTGGTAACCGTAGGACACAATCAGGTCCCAGACTCATGTGTGCTCTCTGCCCATGTTCCCACCTGCCCAAAGGCTCCCATGGGTCCCCGCACAAAGCTCACAGGCTAGCTGCAAGGTCCTCTATGAACTGGTCCCTGACAACGGCCTGGCCCCACATGCTAGGCCTTTTCTCTGTGCACTCTCTCAAGCCAAACTGACCCCTCCGCCATCCTCCAAGTGCACCAAGCCCAGGAGCTAGATACAATGTGTCCTGCTCAGGCTGCTCTGGCCATTAATGTTCGATGATTAGTCAGCTGGTCCTCCCGGGAGAAACTCCCCAGAACCATGAAGTGCGTTACCCTTTTGCTCACCATGCTTCGAGCAGCCAACATCATGCAGGTACACCGAGATGAAGGATTTGCCGTGCATCTAAGTTTCTTGAAGCCAGGTGTGGTGGTGGTGCACACCTGTAATCCCAGCACTCTCGGAGGCTGAGGCAAGAGGACGAAATCAAGCCTAGCCTGGGCAATTTAGTAACTTAGCGAGATCCTGTCTCCAAATTAAAAATAAAACAAGATCTGAGAATGAAGCTCAGTGCAAGGGCCTTGGGTTCAATCCCTAGTAGGGAAAAAAAATAACTAACAGTTTCTTGATTGGCTCCAGGAATTCCCTTTGCCACCCTCAGTGCTCTTAAAAGAGGCTCACACACTTTCCTTATCATCCAGGTATGTGTGTGTGTGTGTGGGGGGAATCGGTATCTTGTAGAGGGGGAAACCGAGGCTAAGAGAGGCCTGGTGGTGGCACACTGCCCAGCCTCACACTGAGTAAGCATGAGCCCCGGGACTTGGGTCCAGAGTTGTTCAGCGCCTCCTGTTGTCGGGACAGCACTCTGCCTGGGCACCCGGATGTTGCAGCAGTCAGTCCTGAGCCGGGAGGCAATGTCTCCTGCTGGAACAGAAACCCTGGCTGCTTGCTGTGTGCTGCAGAGTGGCAGATCCCCCAGGCTCCAGTTACTCCTCTAGGCTGCAACCTGTGGCTCACGCCGGCATCGCTGTGAGCTCTGCCTGGCCTCAGAG
Organism: Heterocephalus glaber; assembly: GCF_000247695.1. The sequence goes on along the minus strand of NW_004624735.1, from coordinate 22,564,510 downwards.
GACCCAGGGGCAGTGGGAGCTGCTCAGGCTTTTTCTTGCACTGAGAGTAATAAAGTCCCTGGGCTAGGATCCAGGAGTCTCCTGCCCTCCACAGCCTCAGACGATTAGCTTCTAAGTGGGATAAAATCAAATCCTGAGCTGTAAACTGCTGCATATTTCCCAAGGATTTTATTATCAGACCAACTGCCCCTGCAGATGAAGCCACTTCTGTCTCGTGCCCTGCTGGGCTGTAAACTTTGTGTCTTAGCCCACCTGGCCCAGGAGTGCTGCCCCGGCTGGCTTCCAGCCCCTTCCTTCTTCCAAGAGTCCTAGGAGAGGCGGACCCAGTGGATGGAACGGACCAGGAGAAAGTGGATTTGATGGAAGGGAAGAGATTAGCTTGAGTTAGTAAACATGTGAAACTAACGAACTGAGGGCAGAAATTGGGGAAAACAGACAAGATGGAGAAGTGAAAGTTTCTGAACATTTACATGTTTGTGGGTGTGAGTGGCAGGCAGGGACTGAGCCAAGAACTCGCTGGAGTTGGGCCAATGGAGCCCCAGCTGGCCTGAAGGGCACACACTGGGCCTATTAATGCTGTCTGTACTCCCAGGACCGGGCCCTGGGCCCTGCCCCTCCTGTCTAATACTGGACAGACAGATGGCCAACACAGCAATGCTCACTTAATGCCGAGTTGTGGGGCGGGCGATCACCAGCCGCCTGCCCCCAGGGGAGGGAGGCGGGGCTGGGCTCTGCATCTCCCAGGCTGCACTTCTGCCGAATTCCTTATGGGCAACTGCAGGCGCTCCCAGGCCTGTACCCAGGCAGAATTGCTTTCTGATGATTATTTTTCCAGCTGAATGAGATTCAGTTAATGGAAGACTTAATAAGTCCTTCTGGGGCCTGCAGGAGAAAGAGCCATTCTGCTGCTTCTGGAAATTAATTTCTGGGTCTGCAGCCACAGGTCTGGGTAGAGAAAGTAGCGGAAGTTCTGGCCTGGGGTTCCCAGGCAGGAGGGCCAAGGTAGCACCACTTTTGTCGGCTGTCTTTGCTAAGAGACAGAGCTGTGCCAGTCAAGGGGAGCTGGCCCCACGCCCGCTGCTGCCTTCCTTGGAGGCGAGCTTGTTTCATTCCCGGAGCACACGGAGGACTCTGTCTTTCTGCTTCATCTTCTGAGGCACAAGGAAGGGATGGATGGGATCCGCCAGGGTGTGCTGTCACGCCCCGAGCACAGGCCTTCCAGCAGGCCCAGCCCAGGGCTGCTCAGCCAGAGCCCAGCAGGTGTCATAGAACCACATCTCCATGTGACTGATGGAGGGGGGTGAGTTCGGGGCGGGGTGGGGGGAGCCTGAGCTTGCGAGCCAGGCCAGGCCAGGACAGAGCGCTGCTGGCCTGTGCAGCCCCACTGGGCCCCGACTCTGCCCTCTGGGCCTCCCTCCCTGAGCTCCACAGTCCGGGTTCTGACATCATTTTTTACTGTTTCTGACATTTTTGAGTCTAGGCTCCTGCTCTGCTTGGAAAAATGAACTTGTAATAGCAGATTACAGTGTGCCGAAAATTCACTGGCCAGGACATCTGGAGATCAATGCAAGGCAAGGTTAAGAAGCTATTTCAAATTTCACCGGAGAGGCACGTGCAGAAGATGAAAGCCAGTCGTTTCTTGTTAGAAACACATCTTTCCTCTAACCTGTTCGGATGTCTGATTTTTTTTTTCTATACAACCTCAGCCCCTGCCTACAAGCACAACAGAGATAACAGGTGGAAGGAAACAAAGGAGAAGCGGCTCTGCTGGTGGGAGAGTGGGAAGGACAAACGCACAGAATCAAACTCAAAGAGCACAGTGGACGGGGCTCCCAGTCTATCCCCCCTCAAGGCCTTGGCACACACTTTCCTCCTCGAGAACTGACTTACCCACCACTGAGCTCCACGGCTCGCTCCTTCGTGGTGCTCATGCCTCTGCCCAACTGCTCTTCCTAGCAAGGCCTGCCCTGCCCACCCTTAAGCAGTATCACTGTCACTCTCTCTTGCTGTAGGACAGTTCCCTTCACAGCTGTGTCCCTCCAAAGTCTCACGTGCTCATAGGTGGGTTGGGGTGAGTCTGCCAGAAGCATCTCTCTCCCTCCCTCCTGCCTTCATTGCTTGCTGCTTCCTGGCCTGCCAGGCTCCCCTGCTTTGGAATTAGCTGACCATGGAACAAAACCTCTACAAACTGGGAGCCAACATAAACCTTCCTTCTTTGAGTCGTGGGTGTCAGCGACGAGGAAAGGAGCGAAGACACAGCTTTAAGCATGAAATGACACTCAATTGCATATGGAATTACTTGGTTATCTGCCTCTGTCTTTGAAGAGGGCAGGGAGTTCATCTGTTTGCTCTACTTGCTCTCCCCATGCTGAGAAGATTGGCAAAGCCCTCAACAAATATTTGCAGAGGGGACAGAGAGCGTTGGCACAGTGAGGCCTTCAGAGCCAGGGGGCAAAGGTTCCCTGTGGTTTGTGCATCCCAGCAGGAGGGAGGCCTGGTCATTCCTGGGGCTCGGAGTCCTCAGGTGGGAAACTGCTGAACACAAAAGCAACCTCCGATCAGCCAGGCACAGGGCATGGGTAGAGCACTGGCTCCAACCTCGGGCCTTTGTGTTAAGGAGTTTCCTGTCCCAGTGCCCTCCCTGAGGAGCAGATCTGCTGTCCCTGGGGAGGGGAAGGCAGAACTCAGCCTACACACTTCCTCTGGTTTCTGCAAAAACATCTAAACCCAAAATACTATAAATGCCACTGTGTAACTGCTCACCGGGCCGCTCTGCACCTGGGGCAGGATGTGAGGCAAGCGGCAGGGAGGGCAGGGCATGCCGGGGCCGTCACCAGGGCTCTGGTTCTTAGACAGCCTGGACCGTGTGAGGGGCCTTGGGCTTCTATCAGCCAGGGGGCTCATTCCTGAAGCCGGGGTGCTGGGGCTCGGGGTCTGTGCTGATCAGACACCATCTCCCCTTCCCCAATGTCTTCCCCTGCAGGCCTTCCCTGTGGACCCAGGAATTGGCAGATTATCAAAACATAAAAGTCACAAGCCTCCCCGAGAGAGCTCACACCCCATGGTGCAAGGGGACAATCAAGTCAACAGTTTCAGGCAAAGGAGTAAGGCGAGAACTGAGTGCAAATCGCAGTTCTGCCACTTACCTGCTATGTGACCTAAGTGGAGCTCCTTAACCTCTCTGAGCCTCAGTTTCTTCATCTGAAAGACAGAAATAAATGCTCAGATGTACTACCAGGAGAGGGTGTGAAGATCTAACAAGAGAGCTTCTGCAGCAGGCTCAGCTTACACCTGCAGGGTATTACCTGCCAGGGCTAAGTGCTTTACCTCGTCAAGCCACTGAGTGTGGGAAGAGAATGCAGTTAACTAAAAGGCACTGGACGTGGGTGAGGGTGCCTGCACATTCAAACTTCCTGCCCCAAACTCCAAAACGAAGACTCTGCCCACAGATCTCTAAGACCACTTCCTGTCCCAAAATGCTGAATGTGCATGGCCTGCCCTGAAAACCTGCAAAACTCCGGACTGTGGAAGAGATGAGTCAAAGCTGTCCCGGGAGGATGACTACACAGGAACACAGGAAAAGGCACCCTTTTCTGGGACCTGCCACACACTAAGCCAACTTCCCACTGGCCCTGGAACTGCCTGGAGCCAGCCAGGCAGAGGAGGCGGGAAGAGAGGAGCTGGCAGGTGTGGTAGATGGGAGGGAGGAGTTCAGAGCTGACCTGGAGCTAGACCCAGGTCAAAGACCGGACTCTCTCCAGAGAGAGGCACCCGCTTCCGGTCGCAGATCACATTTAGGCGAAGCAGGCACAGACTCTGACACTGGAATATCATTTCAACTGGCAGGAAACAAACAACTGGACATCTTGTGGAGAGAGATGTCTTAGGTACTTTTCTTTCATTGCTGAAACAAAATATCTGACACCCAAAGTTAAAGGAGGAAAGATGTATAGTTAGCTCACAGTTTGTAGAGGTTTCAGTCCGTAATGGGCTGGCTCCAAGGCAGGGTGGCAGGCAGACAGGCAGAAGGCAGCCAAAGCAATAAAGGACCTTAACAGCGTCTTTCTGCCCCTCTTCTCTTATCCAGACTACTTTTAGGGTGGGTACCGCTCACACCTTAATCCCTTGAGCCCAGCACTGCACCATGAATCAATTCCAGCATCACACGCTCTAGATCCAGCCACCTCTGAAAAATCCCCACCTCTGACCACAGGAGGCTTTGGGGGACATCGAGACACATCCATAACAGAGAGGGAATACGAATCTGAGAATTTGGGAGGTGGTATAGCTGTCATGTTGGCTTCTGTCCTAAATGCCAAGGGGAGGAGGGAGCTCATTAAGCACATTACCAGAAGGCAGCGATACTGCTTATAGGCTTGCGGCAGCTGTGGTCACAGCTCCTGTCACCTGTGAGGTGTGCACGATGCCTTCTCCCCAGAGAGGGGGATGCAGGGAGCTCTCTGAATGTCAGACCGCTGGACTTCTGCTGCTCCCTCTCCCCAGGACCTGTGCCCATGAACCTGAGCTGGCTGTAGTCTGAGGCCAACAATGGATGACAGAGCCCTAGGACTTGTGACATGTGTGGCTAGCCCACCTGGGTCCAAGTCCCAGCTCTGCCACTCTGGCTGTGAACCCTTCAGTGAGCCATCTCACCCTGATGTGCACCAGCTTCCAGCTCGAGGTAACTGTAGTGCTCAAGTGGGCTGGCCACATAGTAAATGCGCTCTAACTCACTGTCACCACTATGGCCGCCGTCTTCACCACCATCACCACCTTTCTTGTCACCACCAGTTATCACTGTAGTCACCATCACCCGCATCACACTGTCACCACCATCTACTCTGGGCCAGATGTTCACATCTCACAAGAGGTGTCTTTGAGCCCATTTCCCAGGTGAGGACGCTGAGGCCGAGGGCATCCAAACACTCTGGATCAGTCATCACACCAGCAGGTAATCAGTTGTGAGCCGGGGAGAGGCTAAGAACTTTGCAAGATCCTCAACCCAACCCTCGTGGGCTGGCCCACACCAGGTGGAGGGCTCAGAAAGGCCAGCTGCGGCCACACACTGATCTCTCCCTCTCCAGCTGATGCAGGCTCTGCCAAGCGAACAGCCTCAGACACCTCCCCTCCTACGCAGGGCCAGATGGGGGAACGGAAACACAGAAAGGTGCAGGGGGGTGGTAAAATCGGCACAGGTTTCTAGCACTCCCGTGGAATCCCACAGCCCCCGGAGCCAGGCACTTCTGTGTCTATGGGTGGCTACTCAAGTTCAAGAAAACACGCAGGCTCACGGCCAGGACCCCCACGCTTCTGCAGACACAGGCGGAGAGATGCCCAGCCATCCCAGCCCTCCCACGATGGCTGAGGATGGGCCCTGGGGGTACTGTCTCTCACCTCTCACCTCGGGCTTCACAGGAGCATGAAGGTAAATTATCTCTGAGCTGCCCCTGCTCTGCACACTGCCCAGCTGCTCTGGAAGGGGCAGAGGACAGGAAGCCTGCAGAGCTTCTGCTGGCAAAGCAACTTCTGTGTCAGTGTGACGGATCCCAGCTAGCTTAAGACAATGATGTGCCCAGAGTCAGGGAGCGGGTCAGCAACATGGCAGGGGGCGCAGCTGGGGCTCCGCCAGTGCTGCTTGGCTCCTGTGAACTGCCTCATGCAGCACTGTATGACTCAAAACTTTCTTTTCCCAGGACCTAGTGTGTGCCAGGAATTGGGATGGATTTCAGAGGATACAAAGATGAGCCCATTGAGACCGTATCCATGCAGAGCTGGCCAATCAGTAAAAGGTGAGAGATGCTACGACCACGGCACTAATGAGGTCTCAATATCAGGGCTGACTCCAGTGAATGGAGTCCTCATAAGAAGATGAAGAGAGGGCCAGGGATTTAGCTCAGTGGTTCCGGCGCCTGCCTTGCAAGCGCAAGGTTCCGAGTTCGATCCCCGGTACAAAAAAAAAGGTGAGAGAAGCTCAGGGCGGGTTTGTGAGGACGAAGTAGGGAAGGGGATCTGCATGCCAGAAAGAAAGCTCTCGCCCCAACACCTCCATTAGCCTCCAGAACAGCAGGAAAATAAACTTGTTTAAGCACCGCCCCCCAAGGTGGTGGTGTTCTGCTATGGCAGCCCCAGTCAACAGACACAGGGCTGTACTTACCCGCTCCACTTGCCAGACAGAGAAACTGAGGCTCAGGGTGGTGAAGCAATTGCTGAGTCCAGATAGCTACTGTGCGATAGAGCCTGGGTCAGATCCCAGCAGTCAGTGGCCACTCGAACCGGTCAGATATTGATTCGCCATATCCAACCCCTCTCGTGAGACAATAATACTTCCCCACCCCACTGATGCCAGGCCTGGCCACGTCACTTGCTCTGGCCGTGGAAGTGCGAGCAGTCAGATGACTGCCCTCACTGGGCAAGAAGCTGTGACCATGACTACATGATCCTTCAGGTCTGGCCTGAGCCCCAGGGAGCAGCTGCCTTGAGCCTGGATCTGGAGCTCAGAAAACTCACACTACAGTGACAAGTCACAGCCAGCCTGCAGTGACCCACAGCTTGTTTACCTGGAATGTGAACCAGATTTGCTACAAGTCATTGAGCTCTGAGGATTGTTTGTTATGCAGCAAATCTGACAAATACAGGGCTCTTCCTGCCAGGAGGGGCTCTTTACCTCCTACTAGCAAATGCTGAATCTCTAAGAACTGAATAGGTCGTCAGAATATCTTCCTGCTACTGAGGCTTTGCATTTAACAACTGGGTGGCCATGAATAAGCCACTTTCATTTTCTAAGCCTTCAGTTCCTGATCTGCAAAACTGGAATGCTGAGAGAACCTGCATCCCAAGACTGCTGCAAAGCTTCAGCAAGAGATGTAAAGTTCTCAGCACAATTCCTGACGCACAAGAGGAACTCCACATGGGTAGCAGTTAGGATGGCAGTGTGATGGGTGAGGGCTGAGGACGGACAGAGCTGGACTGTAGTCAAATGCTGCTCTGTGGCACATCCTCGCAGCAGGTGCTCCCTTGGGCACACAGCACCGGGGTCTGCACTGCTGTGGGCCAGGGGCAGGGCTGCTCCCACCCAGAGAGACAGCAGGAAGTAGGCTGGGGAGGAGCAGGAAGGAGAGGCAATGAGGCTGGGCTTCCCAGGCACAGTTGTCCATGCACGCACAGGATGGAAGGCAAGGTGCGAAGGCACATGGAGGGTCATACTTCTCTCTCCATCCACCAGCCTCAGTTCTTAGAGGGGAAACTGAGGTCTGGGAAAGAGGGGGTACCTCCCCCAAGATCACACAGCTGGACAGTCTCAGACCTTGGGCCAGAATCCCAGTCCCTTGAGGCCAGTCTGGGCATCATTCCTCTACTGCCTGCTCACTGAGCAGGAAATGAGGCTCATCCTTTTGCTGGCTTGGAAGCCAATGTCAAATTTCGCCACCCTTGTGGGTGGATTTGCCAGATCTTTGTACAGTTCAACAGGCTTTTCTTTGAGTCACCTCATAACATCTCCCCTCCTTTCTAGGAAGAGTTGAACCTCTTTACAGGTTTGCTGGATCTCAGCAGGGAGTGAGTGGCAAGCTGGGAAGTCAACTCAGGAACAAATAAATGGGAACTGGCAGCCCCTGGCTGGTATTTTTGGTCCTTCTTTGTGTTTCCCCCAAGCCCTGTGACAGGTGACTTTGGCCACAGGAAGCCCTGAGCTCTGCCCTCAAAATCCAGGATGCCACAGAATGCTCGGGGTGCTCTGTGGTGGAGAAGAGGCTGGGCTGGGTGGGCTTGAGGAAGAAGGAGAGGTTGGCAGGGCCAGGGAAGATGGGATGCATGCGACAAGGCAAGGGAGCAGCGCAGCGAGGGAGTGAGGAGGACAAACCCTCCAGGCACTGGCTTTTGCTTCTGTCTTGGGGAAGGGCAGCTGGTAATGGATAGCAGAATCCATGCCTGGAAAGTCTGAGGGGTGGGAGGAAGTGAGCCTCCATTTCTTTCATCAGAAAGATGGGAAAACTGAAGCTAACTCCTCAGACTGCAGGGCACAGTCAGTGATGTAACACACAGGAGATATCTCAGAACAGGCACGGCAGGCTCCGGAGCTGTGCTGGCCTGAGCACCTGCCGCTGCAGAGAAGCAAAGTCTTAGGAACAGAAGTGCTGACGGTGGCCTCGCCCTGGACTCTCCTCTCCAGAATGTGCACAGCAATGGTGCACAAGACAGCATCTTCCTCTTAGGTGGCTCAGGCTTGCTGACAGTGCGCCATAGCTCTCCTTCCAGAGGAAAGGCTGTGCGAGTCTGCCTGTAGCCCGTATCACAGAGTTGCATGGGATTCTGGGGATTTTGGCCAGACCCCAGTCAAGGAAATGAAAACCTGTAACCTCCTTTCCAACAAAGTGACTCCAGAGGTCACGGGGAGTAATTTGCTACCTGAGGAAAGTCAGGCACCTGCATCTTGATTACCAACCCCTGCCTCTCCGCGCCACTCAAGTTTCCCGCTTGTCTTTTGGGCCAGCCAGGAGGCCAGCCAGGAGCTGCTTCTCCTAGGAGGGGATCGCTCCCCCCCCACCCACACCCGACAGCCCACCGACAGCAGACAGAGGGACACAGGGCTACATGAGGCCCTGCACCTCAACATGAAGTCAGCCCATGATCCACTCTGCGCTCCAGGGATCCAGGGTGAAGTCAACCCCAACTGGGAAGATGAGCTTTCCCTGTCTCCTTCCCCAGTGCTTCTCCTGAAACATGACTGTGGGCACCGAATCCCTGCCTCAGGCTCTGTGGAGAGGAGCTGTGGCCCTTGCTTGAGGGTGGTCTGAGCCAGGACCATCAGCAAAAGAGAAACTTATAAGTGGAGAACTTAATCAGCAGCAAGATCTTCAGCAAATACTTGGCTCCTGCTCTTGGTTTCACAAAAGGGAACCAGAATCCTTTGGTCATTTAGTAAAAAATCACTGGGGGCCCAATACATGCCGGCATCCGGGTTTCGGAGGCTGATAGTACCACAGTGAACACAATAAAGTCCCCTCTTTGGAAGCTTATGAGTCGAAACAGAGCAGCTAATAGTAAACACTTTTTCAGAAATTCCCACAGGATTTGGGAGGCAAGCAGAAAGCATGCAGGCAAGAAGCTCAGGCTGCCAGTTGTGCTTTTGTCTCTGATCCAGGAAGCTCATATCTTCTGCAGCATCTGCCAGCAGGAAATCTGTTAGCTTGCAAGTAAGAGCTTTCACAGTTCTTTAAAGCTACTAGCCTCATGCAGCCATTTCCAATTAAAACTTAAACTTAAAACACAGTTCCTCCGTGGCACCAGGTGGGTTTCAGGTGCTTGGTAGCCTCTTGAGGTTAGTGGCTACTGGAGTGGACAGTACAGATATAAAACTCTCTGCTTACTGGGAAGTTCCATCTAAAAGCACGGGCCTGGGAGGTCGGAGCACAGGGTTCAGGGTCTGATGACTTAGGTGCAATTCTTTTTTCTTTCTTTTTTCCAGACAAAATCTCACGATGCATTTCAGGCTGGCCTTAAACTCACAGCAGTCCCCCTGCCTCAGCCTCTTGAGTGCTAGTATTACAGGTATGCACCCCCATGCCTGGTCCTAGGTATAATTCTTATTCAGGAACTTGCTGCATATGTGGTTTTGAATGGGTGGTGATTTGCCCTCTCTGAGCTCTATTTCCTCACTTTTTAGGTGAGAACAAAAGGCCCAAGCACTTGGGGTTTGAGAGGACAAGACAGGCAGGGGCCTGGAAGAAGCCTGAGTTCTGTCCTGCATGAGACCCAGGGCAGGCAGAGAGCAGGGCTCCAGGGAGGGAGGAGCCCGGCAGTGCCTGAGGCAGAAGGACTGCAGGGTCCAGCCAGCCTGGTACTGCGGGTGAGCAGAGCCGTGGGAGGGGCAGGGCTTGGTCAGGTCAGCTGGGAGGGCAGTGGCTGCTCACCCGCACATCCCGGAAGGACAGTCTCCTCCGCCTGCCTGCTCCGGTCCCTGCCTCTGGCGACACTGCCCTGAGGGCGTGCCTGTCCCCCAGGCTGTAGGCATCTTTCCTGATGGACGTTTCAGTGCCAAAGACAAAGCCTCATGAGCAACCCTGCCACAGTCTCTCCAAGCCCAGCTCCACCTCCCCAGGGCTCCACTGGGCTGAAGGCGAAAGTGCTGAAGCGAAGAACAGGGCTGTACCATCACCCTTCACCTCCGGTGACCAGAAGGCGGGCAGCGGGTGGAAGCCGAGCTTTCTGAGACACTCGCTCCTCCCTGAAAGTAGGTCTGCTCTGACTCACTGGGCAACTGCAACCACGCTGCAGCATGAGGACCCTCCGGGGCCTCAGAGTGAAACTGCCAGTGGCCATGACAGCGCAGACAGCATGGCTCCCACACCGGTGTGATCTGAGCCCAGGGTGGTCAGCACGTACGACCAGCCACAGCTGGGGACTCAGGAAAACCCACCCGTTGGGAGGACAGAGATGGGGGGGGGTACAGGGAGAGGTGGCCAATCCTCACCTTTCTCCTAAGTCCCCAGGCAAATAGCCAGTGACTTTCCAAATGGGATTTTAGGTGACAAACAGAAGCCTTTGCAGCCACAGCAGAAAGAGGGCAAAGAAGCGAACACCATGCCATTTTCCCTCTTTAAATCTCCAGCATTATTATCCAGCAGACGAATTAAATCCTTTTTAAACACTTGCACATTTTGGAAGTAAATACTCATTCTGAGGGGGTTTAAAAGATCCACAAACACATTTTGAAAAGTCTCATCAAGCCAAAGCTCCCTAAGAACAGAAAAGCAGTTATCAGGGACTGGGGGCTTTAACTAGCAGTGTTTATGGGGAGGAAAAACGCACTAAGTCTGCAGTCCTTGTGAAAGGGACTCAGGCCAGTGCAGTGGAACTCGCCAGGTCTATCTAACAGCAGAGGAGCAAACGCGATTACTGAGCACTACTGTGCTCCTGACCCCGTGCACACAAGAGCTAACTAACTGCTCAGTGTGCTGTTTCAATCCACCCAATCCTCCAAGCCCAGTTTCAGGTGCCTTCTGTCACTCGTATTTAGGCAGGCTCCGAGAGGTGAGTCCCTTGTCCCAGGTCACACAGCTCACAGCCAACAGTGCAGTACTGAACCCAGGTCAGCAGGCTCTGGAGCGGACAGTGACACAGGATCCTAAGGGGCCTCCCTTTGTGGGCTTGCCAGCCTCCAAACCTGTTTCTCCAGGCCAGTGCAACAAGAGGGGTCCAGAGAAGCAAGTACCTCTCCCCACCCATGCAAAGCCAGCCGGTGTTTGAGTTTACGATTAAGTTCAGGATGGAAAGTTATCTTACAAGCACTAGGTAAGAACAGCTCTGAAACCAGATAGGGGGAAAGGGGAGAGGAGTCTCTTCTGCCCAGTGGAAAATTCATGTGATTCTCGAAGATCAGGCCCGACAGCCCTGTCCGTGAAGGTCTAGACTGCCGGGGAGAGGGAAGGGGCATCTGGTGGCTTCCAGGGTGGGAGGCTGGAGTGCTCCCTCGGGGTCCCACTTGGGCTGCCAAGGATCAGAGTGTGGACCGCACTGTCTCTCAAGCCTCAGTGGGCCCGGGGTCCTCTGTGAACACAGCCTCGAGGTCCTTTAACAGCAAAGTCAGGGGGAGGCGCGAGATGGGGGACATTTGCAGCCCCACCTCCAGCTGCCCAGCTTGGACCCAGGCCCAGGGACCTTGGTCCTGGCTGTCTCTGGTCCTCCCTCCCTTCTCTCCTGGGAGCTTGGGACCCAGCAGACTCAGGCCTTGGCCAGCAGGGACACGAGCCCTTGCTCGGAACCAACCACCAGGGGCTTGTCACTGGAATGCTTCTGAGTACATTTTTCTCCTTTAGTTTTTTTTTTTTTCCTTTCTTTTTCATTTAATTTTGGGGTTGGGAAGGCCTCCTCTTATATAATCCTAAAATTACAAAAATAGAAAACACTGAATAAGTAGAAAGAAGCTCTATGGCTGAGGTTGGCAAACTAGAACCAGTAGGCTGGTTGCCTGTTTGTGTTAATAAAGTTTTGTTGGAACACAGTCATGCACATTCAGTTTCATACAGTCTCTGTCTATTTCATGTCACTAAAGTGCAGTTGAGGGTTCAAAGCAGAGAAATGCTGGCTCTCAAAGCCTCAAAATATTTACTATCTGGCTCTTCATAGAAAAAGGCTGCAGGAGCTGGATGTGGTGGCACATGCTTATAGTGCCAGCAGTGTGCAAAGCTGAGGTAGAAAGACTATGAGTTTGAGTCCAGCCTGGACACCTTAGTGGCTTAGTGAAACCCTGTCTCAAAATTTAAAAAAAAAATTTTTTTTTTTTAAAAGGACAAGAGGCCGGGGATTTAGCTCAGTGGTTCTGGCACCTGCCTTATAAGCACAAGGTCCTGAGTTTGATCCCCAGTACCAAAAAAAAGTTTAAAAAGGACAAGAGACATAGCTTATAACCCTCAGCACTGAGAGAGAGAGAGAGAGAGAGAGAGAGAGGAAGGAAGGAAGGAAGGAAGGAAGAAGTTCGAGAAAGGAAGGGAGGAAGAAAAGAAGAAAAGCTGATTCCTGCTGTAGGGGTTATATCCACAAGGACGGTGCAAAATAAATCGTAAAGCAGGAAGCGCATGTGCAGCACATGTCAGCCACCTGCCTGGCTGACAAGAGCTCTTATAAAAATCACAATCACAAACACAGTGATTTTTAAAAATGGGCATGAGAAGGCAAATCATCCTGGAAGTTACAGCAATGACCAATAAACTATAAAGAACAGCTCGGTTTCACTAATACTGAAAGCAACATGGGTGGCTGAGTCACTCATTCCACACTCAAGCATCTACGACTGATGCCACCAACCACCCCTGCGGTGCACAGCACGCTGCGGGCACATGGGCCTGGAGCTGGGAGCACAGGGAGCTACAGCCACGCGCCCACCTCAGACCTCACTGCAGGCGCCTGGGGCCAGTGCCCCGACACTGCGGAGAGCCCACCGGTCACACAGGAACCGGAAGATGAGGACAGCCCGTGGCCGATCCACATCCACTCTCCCTTCTGACAATCTCCTGGCCTCTTTCTGGAAGGTGCTCTGCTGCCCTGACATCCTCGCTGTCCTCCTGCAGTAGAGACAAAGCCGCCCACTGCCCCTGTTCTTTCCCATCGTCCCCGGACTTGACTTCTGAGCAGATGCACCAGACTAGGGGAATGGGCCCCGCATTCCCAGAGGACTGAGTGGACAGGTGGGGCCTTCCACGGGTCTGCTCTCTAGTCCAGCGGTCTGGGCCTTCACTTCAATCCAGTGGTAATGCCCAGCTTCCTAGAAAGATGGAAGCAACCTACTCATTTCCATGTTGATGCCCAAGGGCCCAGGTCCCACCCAAGAGGTCCACGTTCCTGTTACATGGCAGCCCAGATGTTCGGCCTTGCCCCTCCTGGAAGACTTCTGGAGTGACCTCTCCTCTTCCACACCATTCCTCCTTTCCTGGACCCTCTGCTCTCCGAACCGTCCTGGCCTCGGTGGGAGGAACATCTCAGGGGTGAGGTCCAGGCCATGGTCCATGGGGAGGCCCCAGCCCACTGGCTCTGTGAGGCTGATCTAAATGGAGAATGCCCCCCAGGATCACAGGTTCAGAGGTGGAGCTCTGAGAAGATGAGGGGCTCCTGGGGGCGCTGCACTCACCACTAGATTAACCCAGGGCTGGTTCAGAGCTGGATGTGCTGTTAGGAAGTGGGGCCCAAGGAGAGGTGGTCCCTGGGGACGTAACCTGGAGGGTGCATCTCCTCCTGGCTCCTCCCTTCTCTCTGCTTCCTGGATAGCACAGGTTGGACAGCTTTCTTCTGCCTCTTCCTACCAGGCTGTTTCTGCTTGGGAGCCAGACAACTGTGAACTAAATCCTCTAAAAACCATAGGCCAAAATAAGCCTTTTCTCCTTTATGCTGTAGGTGGCAGGTGTTTGTCCCAGCAGCAAGAAAGTGACTAAGACAGGAGCCTTTCTGTTTGGCCTCCACACATATCCCTCCCTCCCCCAGTCATGCCAGCTCCATACGGGCTCCCACTGGATCCCTAAGTCCTTACTGCTCCAGGGCCTTTGCATTGGCTGAATTCCCTGGCTCCTTCCTATTGCTCCATTCCCATCCCAGCTCACTGTTCAGGAGAAGGAATCTAAGGGCAAACAGTCTACACTTCTCTAATCCTTCCCTTGGTGATTCAGGCCCATCCACTCGACTAGATGCTCACAATAGCTCTGATGCCAGCAGGGCTGCAATTACTCAAATAGCCCAGCCCAGAGCCAGAGCCAAGACAACATCTGTCCCTTCTCAGGCTGAGATTTGACAGGAGAGCCCTGTAAGAGCACCTGGCCATGGGCCTGCGAGTGGCCTCTGATCAGTCTGCAGCACCTAGGTGGGAGGACCCTCCAGAAAGAGCCCAGAGCTGCCATTGGCACTCTCAGGAGCAAATGCATCGGTGCTGCAAACACTCACCACTCTTCCTGGGCAGAATCAGGCCCTGACAGCTTCTTGCTCACTGGCACGAGAGCCATTTCCTGCTGGTGGATGGCAAGTCAGAATTTGGCCTGTGCCAAGCTCCTGGTCAGGCTTTTATTGCAACCATTACAGGATCATTTCTGGCAATGCAGTGGCTGGATAATCTCAGGGATGAGAGCTCAGCAGCACCAGCCCTACTCTGGACTGTGCCGTCAGAAGCTGAATGACTGAGCAGGTGCCTTTCCCTCTCTGGGGTTCAGTTCCTGCTTGAGAAGAGGTGGTGGGATGGAGCCCACCGAGGTGGTGGACAGCATTCCTGGACCGAGAGGCCCTGGGCCGTGGTTTGTGTGCAGCACATGCAGTAACTCCCTGGAGACTTCTGGCAAGACTAAATTCTAAGCCTCAGTTTCCCAACTTGTTAATGACTGGGCTACATCAGAGCTGTGGAAGCTGTGACTTCACAGGGACATTTTGACTGTGCTATAAGGCACCAGAGTCAGCTCTGAGTTAGCTGTAACATTGAGAACAACTAGAACATTTCACATAAAAATCTCGGCCATGGGCTTCCTTCGGTCAAGGAAGGGCGATCAGCAGCCCTGGGCTCACATTCCTGGGGCTGAGCCTAGCCACTCCCTTGGCTGGCATGGGCTCATTCTGGGGTTCACCTCAGGCTCCCTGCCCCACCAGTGCCCTGTTTTCTCACCCAGACCTTTGCATCCACTCCTACCAGATGTGAACCCTGCAATGTTTCTCCCCACCACTGCTCCCTGATCTTCTGACACAGTTGTCTGCCATCCCCCGGCCAGTGGAGGGCCAAGGACTCTAGGACCTATGGCACTGCCAGGATCCCAATGCCTGATCAGTGTTAAGAGAATCATTACAGAGTTGGATGTGGTGGCATACACCTTATAATCCCAGCACTTGGAGGCTGAGGCAGGAGGATTGATGCAAGTTCGAGGCCAGCCTGGGTTACAAAGTGAGTTGAAGGCCAGTCTGTACTACATAGTGAGACCTTGTCTGAAAGAAAGAAAGCAAGAAAGCAAGAAAGCAAGAAAGCAAGCAAGCAAGCAAGCAAGCAAGCAAGCAAGCAAGAAAGAAGAGAAGAGAAGAGAAGAGAAGAGAAGAGAAGAGAAGAGAAGAGAGAAAAGAAAAGAAAAGAAGGAAAGAATCACTATAGAAAGCACCAAGCAGACACCAGGCTGCCTCAGAGCTCCCTGCTGTCCTCGCCACAGCTTCCTGTAATTACCTGCTGTGGGGAATAAAGGCCCCATTTAGAAACTTTAGCAAGGCCCGAAAGGAGAACTTTCCCCTGGTAATTTCCTGATCACACAATTTCAGGGTTTCAAGGGACTTTTAGAAAGACATCCAAACTAAGCCATCATCTGGAGCTTATGTCTCCTGCAGAGGGACCAGCAAGGCTCAGCTCCCTTCAGGTCTCTCTGCTTGCCCTGTCCCTCTGGAGGCTGGGAATGCCATGATGCAGCTGCAGCTACCTGGGACCCCAGTCTCGGAGGCCTGTAAAGACTCGTGCACCCCAGAGCTGCCATCTGCCAGCAGGCCCTGCCCATCCGTGCTCACAGGTCTGACTCAGGTCACCCACAATGACCACACAGGTGCAAGGCCATGTTCCCTCCACACCCAGGGGCAGTAAAACCTAGGGGTTAAGCTCAGAGACTTCACAGCCAAACTCTGCCAAATCCTTGCTGGGCACTCTTAGCTAAGTCACGTAACTCTTTGGTCAATGCTAAAACTAGCAGCTGGCTCAAGGGGTGGAGTGTTTGAGGACCAGCCAGGAGTGCGTGCCAAGCACTCAGAAGGGTCTCATGCAGGTAGAGGGAGGTGATGGAGACCAGGAAAGCATGGCCAGTTACTCTGGGTCACAGGCATGGCTTTGACCCTGGGTCTCCTTGAGGTCTGCAGGAGTCAGCACTGTCCCCAGGGGACAGATGGATGACTGCTCAGAGAACATCTGCTGAGCTGTTTGCATGGTGCATGTGTGTCTCAGGAAGTACACACGGCATGCTCTGCAGTCCTGGGAGACAGGCAAGGATGGCTGGATGGGGAACAACTCCAACTCTGCTGCAGGAAGTGGATATGGGAAGAGGCCGAAGACACGGCCACCTGCTGTGGGGCCTAGTGTCTGGGTGGGAGTGGGGATGACGGATGTGAGCTTGGCTCAGTGACATCACTGCAAAGGCTTCCTGCAGTGTTGGGTGTGCAGCCTGCTGGTTTGGACAGTGCTCTGCCCCAGGTTAGGAGCCCAGACAAGCACCATCCCGGAGCTGCAGGGATCTAAGCCTGAGTGACAGGGTGGGAAAGGGTGATCATCCCATCAGGGTCCTCAGGGCACCCCTGGATGCTGGCAGAGAAACTGGCTGCTGTCCACAGTAGCCCAAAGCACTGCCAGGGGCCCAGGAGGCATCTTCCAGACACAAAGGAAACACCTTGCTCATTCAAGCTCATCCACATTCATTCCACAGGTCAAGAGGAGGACTCCACATTTCTGATTTCTCTTCAGGGCTGAGCGGTAACCAAATACATGTGCAGCTCCTCACCCCAACCACTCTCCTTTGGGATCACTTCCTGTTTCCCTCCAATGATCCTGTTAATTTGGCTGACCTGTGCTTTGACCCGCACTATCCAGAAGAAACCAAGGCTCCAAGGGCAGGCAGGATGGCAAGTGCTGGAGCTGGGATTTGAATCCAGCCCTGGCTCTTGCTCTTTGATCCGAGAGCCAAAGCCTGACTCATTCTTCACTCTGCCATCCCAAAGCCAGGCTGCAGCCCAGGGCACCAGGCTCTCCCTGGGTTGCACAGATGCAGGGCCTACAGCTGTGGTGACCAGCTGTTGACCGTGGACTCCTACTCTCCCCTCCCCCCTTTCATTTGCCAACCGAATCACACCTGACCAATGATGGGTTGGTGTCTTAGCACAGTGTTGGTCAGAGCCAAGCCCATGGCCACCGCATGAGCTGTCCTGGAGCTTGTTGGAAATGCTCCTTCCTTAGGCCAGCCCCAAACCTTCGGGATCAGACACTGGGGCAGGAGAGAGGGGCACAATCTGGGCCTTTGCAGCCCTCAGGGAATTCTAAACAGGCCACTGTCTGAGCAGCCCTGGATCTGATGATGGATGCACAAATATTTACTCTTGCCCCAACTCAGAGCCGAGAGTGTATTTCTTCACCTCACTGATGCTGCACTTGGTCACGTGACTTTCTCTGGCCAACATAATGTGGGAAGAAGTGCCAGGGTGGCATCCACAGTGGTGATCTCAAGAGGCTTGTGTGCCTGTCCCTCTAAAAGCACCCAGCCTTTCTTCACAAGAAAAACACCCTTCAGGTGGCCTGGGGCGGTGCACTCTCAATGAGCTTGATTCACAGGGAAAATCAGAACCACCATGTGACACACAGACTGATGGACTCAAATGATGCTCTTATGCCATGTTGTGGGTGGTTGTTACACAGCGGACACTGACAGATACACCCTCTCCACTCCACCATGCCCCTATATTGCTTTGGCCGACCACTCAGCTCCAGCAGGGAGTCTGTAGACAATAATAAAACACTACCTCTTCAGGGTTGAACAAATTATCATCATCCTAATTTTTCCAATGAAAATCTAAAACAGAGAGATTAAAAACTAGTTCAATGTCAACTCGCTAATAAATGGTGGAGCTAGGGCACAGATCCAGTCTACCACACAGAGCTCTTGACAAGCAGCAGACACCAGCAGCATTCTGCAGGTAAATGGATCTCAGCAGTACACCCACTGCCATGAGGGCTGCCTTGAAGTGGAAGGTGGGCCTCGGCTCTGGGAAGCCTGCACTTTAGCAAACTCTCCAGCAAGGACACCTTTCTGCAACATAGTCTCTAGGTGCCAGGGACCTTCAAACTGTGTCCACTCTGTCCCTACTCTTTCCCCAGCCAGGGCCTGCCAATTTCTCTAGATCAAGAAAAGGGCAGGTGGAAAGATTGAGGACCCACAGCTTGCTAACTATCCACAGCTACCATGTGCATGTGCAGGCCTCCTTGTGTAGTTGGTGTAACCATGTAGTGGGCTTCAGCTGGCCCAGGCCTCCCTTCCATATGGGCATCTGTCGTCATAGAAGAAGCTGATGGCTGTGGGTTCTGAGGTACCAGCACAGGTCAGAGACAAGCAGAGGGGATCCTGGGACTTTCAAGCAACAGAGAAACCACTGGGAAGCCTGTGGTTACAGGGAAGAGTGGAAGAGTTAGCTCCAGGGCTCCAGCCCAAGAGCAGATTCCCAAACTTGGGAGGCCATGCAGGATGCTGTCAGAGCAGGGCCTGGCAGAGGTAGCTGTGGACAAAGTTGCACAGCGGTGTCCTGGTGCAGAGTGGGTGGAGGGAGCCAGAGGACAGTACAGGGAGCAGGGACAAGGAAGCACATCTGCTGGGGGCTCCGGGGCTCTGCGATGGCTGCGCCCCAGGTTCTGCACACAGTGATGGCTTGGCTCTCAGGACAGCTCAGGCAGGCCCTGCATCCCAGGCACCAAGGAGGAAACAGGGTCAGAGTGGTGAGTAGAGTTGCCCCAGGCTGCTTGAGAACTGACTCTCATCCCAGATTTGATTCCAGGCCCAGGGCCTCCTATGTGCTCATTAAGGTGCGCACCTGTATTGTCACCTCCTGGTGAAAGGGCGGCATTTAAACTATGGTGACAGGTGGATTTATCATAGGTGGGGTTGAGCAGAGACAGAAAAAGGAGACCTCATCTCCATCTGCCTCCAGTGCCAAGCCAAAGAACAGGCCTAGGTTTATGGAGAAAGGACTGAATTAGGGACCAGATGGCCCAGCTTCAAATCCTGCCTCAATTATGGTGTGTGAACATGGGGAAATTACTGCCCCTCTGTGCAGCAGTGTCCTTCTGTGGAGAAGGGTGGAAGTGGCAGGATGAGATGAGCAGTCTGGTTTCACTCACAGCTCTGAGTCCTTTCCTGCCACATCATCTCGGCCTGATCATGAGCTAGGACCTTTGAGTCAGCTTGCCAGGTTCAAATCCCAGCTTCCCCCTGAGCTGGTCTGTGTCTCAGGCCTGTAACTTTTCTGTGAGTCACTTTCACCTTCTTAAAATGACAATATCTACCACAATTAAATGAGATGATGCATGTGGTGACCTCAGAACAGCACACACCCCAGTGCTGCAGAAACCATTAGGGCAGGACTGCTGGTCATGCGGAGCCCAGGCTGGCCCCAGGCCAGGACAGCTTGGCCCTGGTGTTCTCACAACTCAGTGCCTCCTGCCCCGAGCACCCATCATGGCTTCTTGGAGAAGCTAATCCAGATGGGCCATGGACACAGCTGACAGCTTAGAAAGCCATGGCTGCTGCCAGGAAGGAGGCATTTCCACATGTCAGAGGCTGCAGAACACAGCCACCCGGCCACCCCGAGAGGACCTGCTGGTCCCCACCGGAGCTCATACAATCACTCCAGAAATGGGGCACTTGGACAAAAAGATTAGGGTAACTTCCTGGAAACCATCCCAGCCCCTCCCCTGAATTTCATGCTGCAAGGGGAGGAGCAGGGCCAGGTCTGGGTCAGTAGACTGGGCACCCACAGCATGGCCACTCCTGGTACCGTCAGGCCCATGCTGGGCACAGAGCAGGTGCTGCTGATGCCAACAGCGCCCTGATGAGCTCTGCCCAGGGAGGCGGATGTAGCAGTTAGCGGAGAGTGAGCACGCAGGGCTGAGTGAGCTGGCTCCCAGAACAGACGGCTGGCTCTGAGTTCCACTGGCCGGATCTTGGAGCTGGCCTTCCTGTTTTTGTGAAAAGGCTGATGTTTTTGGAACATAGTCACACCTGTTTGTTTTTATGTTGCTATGGTTACTTTTGTGCCACAGTCTGGCCCATAAAATCTAGACTATTTTATTGTGTGGCCCTTGAAGCAGACTGCTGCCCTCACTCTCAGCTGGGAGGGCTCCAAACTCCGGCATGTGCATCCTCTCCATCCAGAGCCCTGCAGCACCTCAGGCAGGCCAGGCCCTGTAGTCTAGTGCAGCCCAGTGAGAGATGCCACCGAGACAGGGCGCAGGGACTGCTGGCCCTTGTGTGAAGGCTAGCAGGTCCCCTGGCAGATGAAGAAACAGGTCAAAGGCTCATGCAAAGGCACAGGGACAGCTGCAGCCAGTGAGCTAGGGGTGGCATGCAGGCAGAGTGGCCCCAGGGGCAGTGTGGGGTGCACGATGTACCAAGTGATGGGCAGGGCCACACTCTGAGGTGCTAGGTCCTCACACTGCCCCAATGGGGCCACAGGAAGGCTGAATGGCTCTCTCAGCCTTAGTGCCATGCTCCTGATGACACAGGTGGGCTGCATGAGCCTTGGGCTGTAGAATTTGGTGTCCACAGGGGGAATGTGACAGCTTGCAAGTGGGCATTCTGATGGTGGGAGATGGATGTCTCTGGGGCAGGATGAAGAGGCTGTGTTGCAGAATGCCGTTCAGAGCTTAGAGGTGAGCGGCTTCTGCCCCTGGGAAAGGTACGAGTCAGGAAAATCAGGAGCAACCAACTGTCCCATTGTCCCAGCTGTCCCAGGGCATAAAGGACATGAAAGGCCTGGCTAGTTGGGGAGACAGGACTGCAGCCAGAAGAGCTTCCATCTGCAGGGGCAGACATGAGGCCAGGGGCTCCGGCCAGCCAGGGGCTCCGGGGCAGTTTCCCAGGAAGTCACTGAGGAGCAGCAAGTTACTGTTGAAGATGCAGTGTCACCAAAGGCCACCCAGGCCCCTTTCACCTGCCTGTCCTCTTCCTCTCTGACTCACCCCCTCACCCCTGCCAGTGACTCCCCAGCTCTGCTGTTCACATTCGATAGGCACCTTCCTCCACCTTCGTGCCACCAAGGGCAACGGCGTCCCCTCTGCTCCTCTGCTCTCCACTGGTGCCCACGCCGATAACGTCCCGGTCTTCCAAGTCTGCTCACTTTCCCTTCTTGGTGTGGCCAAGCCTAGTCACCTCCCAAATCCTCTCACCTATCTCTCCTCATCTACCTATTTGTGGAATTTCATAATGAGGTAAGTCCGCCCCTCTACAATGTGAGTTTAACAGGGGATTTCTTTTGTGGCTTTGCTGAAGCATTCCCAGCTCACTTCTCGCTGGCCTCCTCGGCATTCCAGGGGCTTGGTTAATTGAATTCATGAGTAAACAGAGCGAGTGTGGGATGGTGATATAGCACCGGGCTTCTCTGTGTGTCTTCCAGGAGAGGGTCACCGCAAGAACCTCATGGCCAGCCAGTCACAGGAGCAGCCTCCACTTCCCTGCTCAGTGTGTGCAGCGCTGCGTGAGGTTGCAGAAGCCAGCCTTCCTTCTTTCCTCTGAACCTGTGCCTTTTCAGAGGCTGCAGGAGGGCGTGTATCTCTGTTAAGTTCACACCCATGGCTTCCAGACAAAAGCATTTCAGGAAGATGCTCCCCTGTGTGGGATGAGCAGCAGGCTTTCTGGGAATCCCTGGAGCCAGTCCTGCAGCGCTTGCAGTTTGATTCTTGTGCCATTGGCCACACGTTTGCCACCAGAGCTAAATGAGGGCAGTTGCTTCGCTCACACAAAGGAGGAGGTAGCCGGGGTTGTCACGATGACTGGATCTGGGGCTCCTGGGAAGCAGGGGACAGAAAAAGGGCCCCAACAGCTGGCCCCTTACCTGGACCCCTTCATTTGTGACCAAACTCCATGCTGCACCCCTGAATGCAATGGTGGCTGTCCCCTCATAGCCCCTCAATCTGGGGGGTGGGGACAGAATGTTGCCTTAAAAACTGGCTCTTAAATGTTGATTCTTGGAAATATGTGAAATGCATGACTTGCTGTTGTAACTGGAGTCTTTGATTGGCTTTGCTCTATGTATGTGTAATATATGTAGTATAAATGCACATGGATATTCAGCACATGGATTATATATGGTGCCTAGACATACGTACATATGAGAGTATGTATACAATGTGTATATGCACATATACTCATCTGTATGTGTGTGTACGTATGTTTAAGAATTTCTGATGTACCCGGCTCTAAGAGCTTTGTAATGTTAATTCCTTTAGCCCTCATAATAACTGTACGAATAGGTGCTACTATCTCATGTTAGAGGATGGAAGGGGGAGTTAATACCCACAGAGCAGTTAATACCTTGCTGATAGTCACTCAACTCACTGGAGGTAGATCAGGACGAATGTGACACCTCCCCACAGACTCCCTAGAAAGCCTGCTTGGAAAGCATTTTTATTATCATTATCATTATTGTTATTATCTTGTGGTGCTGGAGATGGAACACAGGGCCTTCACACTGTTATTTCCCAGCCTTTTTTTCTTTTTATTTTGAGACAGGGTCTTGCTAAGTTGTGCAGGCTGAACTCAAACATGTGATGTTACTGCCTCAGCCTCCCAGAGTGCTGGGATTGCAGGTGAGTCTCACTATGCCCAGCTGAAGAGTCTTATTCTTAACCACTATACCTGTGATTCTTCAACTTCAATCCTCAGCACACAACAAAAAAATAAAAGGTCAAATTCTGTTCCAGGCACCTTGGGGTGCCATCGAGGCCTTTCTGGGAGTCTGTGATGTCAAAGCCGTCTTCATAATACTGCAAGACATACTCTTCTTCTCCACTCTCCTGAGGGTTAGGGTGCAGGCCAGGGACATCAGATTTCACAACACACTGAAGCAGAGGCAGAGACGAAGCCCATGTGGTCCTTCGAGCCAGACACTGACAACATGGTTAAGACGATACTGATCTTATTTTGTTTCAGCTAAGCAGTGATTTTTCATTAAAACACTTTTTATATTAGCATTTGATGGGCTGTGATTGTCCACTGATGAGATAAATATTTCACTGTTCCAGTGTGAACATCTAGCATGTAGGTGTTAGTAGATGTGAGCCAGGGCAGCAAGAGAGCTGCAAGCACAGAGAGTCCTAGTGTGAAGGGGCCACCCTGAGACCCACAGGCCGGAGAACTGCTAGGTGCCCCGCCACACTGCCCTTGGCACCAATGGCCCAGGCTCTTTTGAAGAGGTTCTCTGGGCAAGCTGCCAAGGCTGCTCTTCCTGCCGGCGTAGGACCATCGCTGTGTCAGGGGTAGAGTGCCCACAAAATACAGAAAAGTGCCCCAGCCCTGAGGCCCCAGCAGCCAGGGCACCCTCCCCATGCAGTGGGTGTGGCAAGGTGCTCTCATGACAGAGGCTGGCTCCAGAGAACACCTTCTGCTGCTCCATTCCTGCACCCCACATTCCCTGCATCTCCTGAAGGCTCTCATCAAAATACCAGGGAGCTGAGTCAGTGCGGAGTGGCAGCTGATGGAGCCCCTTTCTGGGCTATTTCATCTTCAGGGAAACTAGCCAGAGCCATGTCTCTGTGGAATCCCACAGAACATGGGCACTCCAGCCCCCCTCAGCCCAAAGGCAGCTAAATTCCAGGGGGACCTGGGGTCTCTTCAAATCTGAGAGTTCTGCCGAAGTCTGCATGGGCTCTGATTTTCCAATGGACTTGAAGTGAACTGTAGGCTCCAGAATGGCTCCTGAACCACAGCTAGGGCTAATCCCATCCCCAATCAAGACTCAAGGTGTGGGAG
Source organism: Heterocephalus glaber (assembly GCF_000247695.1). Next base: position 22,540,520 of record NW_004624735.1, on the reverse strand, counting down.
GCCCGAGAGTGGATTCTTCTTCCTATCAGGAACAAGTCCCTCTGTGCCAACTGCAGCTCCTTCACCAGGCCTCGTCTTTCCCAGCTCCTATTTCTCCTTGACCTGGACACAGGGTCTGTGGAAAGCAGATCCACCGGCCTGTAACATGATCTCACTGCTGCTGTCTGGTCTCTGCGGGGATCAATTTCCAACTCTTGTCCCCGAATTTCCATTCTTCAATTCTATCCACAACAAAGTCACAGCTGGGGACAAGTGGCAGGAGCCCTCAAGACATTTCCAGCATCCCTCCCCTGAGAACTCATCTCAAGGATATGGTTCCAATACAAATACAGGGAAATGCTAAAGGCAACTCAAAGCAGTGGACATTGGCACCAATGTGTACTACATACAGATTCTCATCAACTGGGAGGGACAGTTATGGAGATATGCAGCTGTCACTTGATTGTGCAGTGCACAAACACACAGAGGGACTTCTCAGGGCAATTCCAGGACACTCCCTGAGTGGCCTTCTTTGGCCCCAGCACCAAGATTCAGTAAGGAGGCAGGTGGTCCCTATCCACATGTCAGAAGGCTTCGGATGAGTGAGTGCCCATCTGCAGACGCTGCTGTGTCCACCAAGCCAATTCCTTTCTATTTGTCCAACGAAAAAAGCAAAGCCATTTTTAGCTCCAAAAGGCTTTCCATCCTTCTCTTTTCCTTATCGCCTAGGGATAGTTTTAGGGTCTGAGACCAAGTGTTAACATGAAGATTATCGGGCAACATAATGACCTGTCTTCCCCTAGCAACTTCTTGAATGTGAACAATACACACACAGTACAGTGTCTGCCATGCAGATTCCAGGCAGGTTGACTTTGTTTCCTCGTCTCCTTTCTCCTCGTCACCAGGCCTCTAACTTCAGAAAGGGCAGTAGCAATTTGGGCCTGGTGTGTTTGCTTAATTTAATGGAAAGCATGCAGATGTATAAACCACAGGGATTCTGGCCAGCTCACAGATGAAGCTATGAATTACACAGAGAAGGGGCCAGTTCCAAAGTTAGAGGACTCTGAGCCTATAGTTACTCCATCTTCTCAGTTTTAGATCTCCAAAACCAGAGACAGAGGTCAGAGGATGTGTACTGGGCTGGCTGGGGCCTGCAAAGCTGTAGATGAGAGAAGCAATCCCCAGGGCCCTGGGCCCCCACTGCCCAGTTTACTGCACAGCACGTTCATCCACGTGGCCAGGCCAGCTCTGTGTGGCTGGGACAGGGAGACAAACTACCCCTGCCTTCTAATGGGCTCTTGGTGTTGGAGATGCAAAGATGTTTCCCACCCAGGTGAGTGCTTGGCAAGTCCCAAGAAGAAAGATGTCCAAGGCCCATGGCAGACAGGACAGTGAGCTTGCAGATGACAGCAAGTCTTGTGCAGGGAACTGAGACAGAAGAAGGGAAAAGTCCTGGCTGAGGATGGGGTGGTAGAAATAGGAGGAAGGAGTTACAACAGGACACACATGAGATGAGATTTGAAGAAGGGGTAATAAGTTGTTGGAAGCAATTCTACATAACTTTGGGGAAAAATCATTTCACAATTAAATGACAATTAGTCCTAGTTTTCCTGTCTACAGGCTGGCTATGGCATGTCGAGACATAACTCCATTTTTGCCTCTGGTCACAGCTAAGAGCTCAATGGTTCCATGATGCCGCGATGCTCCAGCGTAGGCCAGGGCAGGATTACATCCACTGAAGACATCTTAGTTCCTTGAGAGCTGAGCAGTAAGAGAAGGGGAAGGACAAACTCCAAATCAACATAAGTTCCTCGTTGACCTAGGATCTTCATCTGTCTGTATGGAATAAAGGTGTGGTAAGCTCAGGTGCCTTTGTCTTTGCTGCCCAGAGCAGCACCGATTGGGCCCAAAGCTCAGCTTCTTCTCTAAGTCTTGTTTCTTGTCTTTATTCATTAATTCACCTTGTGCTGTTATGGCTCACAGCAGACCAGGAATCACTGCAGAGGTTCTGCTAACATCCCCTTTCCCTGTTCCTTATAGTGAATGACCTACCAGGAAGACAGAGAAGGACCCTCCAGGGGGAGAACAGCATAAGCAAATCTCACACTCCATGTGCCAGTGCCATAGGTGTCACGTGTCATAGGTGCCCTTCATTTACAGTGAGTGTTGTCTGGGGTGATGAGGACACGAAACTAGACACTGTATCACATCTACATCCACAGCCACACGCAACTGCCTATCCCGTATGGAATACTTGCTGTGGGAGATTGTTGTATCCAGTACTTCTTGGAGCATTTTCACAGGTAAAGCCTTAACTCAATCCTCGAGGCTGGTGCTATCATTAACTATTCTGGCCACATTGCAGATAAGGAAGTTGAGATCAACAGAAGGCACTGTACACAGGATGGCATGATGAATGGCACAAGTGTGATTTGAACTTGGGCCACACTGAATGTTGCTCTGGAGATTACTGTTATCAACAGGAAGAGGAACGAGGGAAAGGGAACAAATGACACAGGGGACCAGGGAGGAGGTGAGGTCATGGTAAGACTTGTCCCTCCTGCTATAGATCTTGGACGGTGTCCCCAGGCTGTGAGGTCTGTAGACACTGAAAGGTGGAGGCCATGAACAGATGCCCTTTTGGAGAAAAGGTTATCTGTAAATGCCTGAGTGCTTATCAGCTGGGCATGCCTAGAATACAAATCAGTCTTCAACAGAGGACTCTATCTGTGGAGCTGGCTTCTGGAAGCACACAGGAAATTTCCATGCTTCTGGTGGTCCTATCTTCCTGTGATGTCTGGGCTGGCCATAGGGGTCAACTGGGAAAGCTTATTCTTTCATGGGAGACTGTCTCTGCTGCAGCAGGTAGCACGCTGAGCTGCCAGGGAGGGAAGCCTTCACTCGGTTTTACAGCTTACCCGCCTCCCTTGCAGTGCCACTTAGTGTAAACAAGCATAATCAATGTGCCTGTAATGTACTCGGTGTTCAATTTGGGTCATCATGTCACTTAGGAAACCCTGGCAATGAGCTTTAGCATCTCCTTTCCTACAGATGAGGAAACTGAGTCTCAGAGAAACTAGCTACCCAATCCAAACTCACAAAGGAGGGAAGTGGACCGAGTGCACCCCAGGCATGTCAAACCCCAGGCCTCTTCTCTTGAGCCTTCTATAGCTTGTGCATCTGTCTCCCCTAGCAGCTGGGATGAGCCCCCATTTTATTAGGAAGACAGCACCTTGCAAGTGAAGTTCACACAGCTGGCGAGCAGCAGAGTCATGAAGAAGCCAGTTCTTAGGAACCCAGGGTCTTTGCCTCCTCCCCTCTAACCCAGCCAGAGTGTCACCTTAGAGTGTGTGGGGAAGGCACTTCCTGCCACACCAGCTGCCCTGGCCTTGGCTATCAGGGGCCTAGCCCTTCTAGCGGAAAGTGACAATGACCAGGCGGCCTGTGAAGGCTCCAGCTGACAGCTGGGAGGAGCCTACACTGTGAAGTCTGGAAGGCCTGGGTTCCCAGGTCTGTTCTGCAAATGGGCCAGCAGGTTCGGGGAGGAGTGGATGTGGCAGCCTCTGGGAGTAACATCCAGGGCAACATGGAGGCAGGAAGTAGAGGTCCAGACAGGCTGGACCTCAAGCTCCATGAGCGCAGGAACATGCTCTGCTCTTTGCTGCAGCATGAGCAGGACAGAAGATGTAACAGGCACACAGCAACATACCTGATGAGTGGACATGAGGGTGACGGAGCCTGTTGTACCTGTCCAGCAGAAGGGGCCCGGGCCCGAGGGAGCTCAAGTGACAGTCACACTCCTCATGCTTACTCTGTGCATACATAATGGGGCATTCCACCCTTTCACCTAAAACCCAAAGCATCTCTCCATCTTCCACAGAGCAAATATGAGCTACAATCTCCAGGGCTAACACTTCACTAGCCATTCCCCTAATCCTGACAATTCACGGTTTCCTGCATACTGGACCAGTCAAAGAATTAGGTGGCAAGGATGGTGAAGCAGCAGCACAGTAGGTGAACCGGCTCTGGAGGTGCCCCCATAATTCCAAAGCCCAGCTCCTCCCTGTATTAGTCATGTGCTTGTAGGGAAGCTACTTATCCATTCTGTGCCTCAGTTCTGTCACCTATAAAACTGGGAAATGGCAGCAGCAAGCAACCAGGGTGGCCGTGGGTGTTGAATCTGTCAAAGTGTGTAAGGCTGTCAGAAGTGAGAGCCCAACAGCTGACCCTACATGGATACTCACCAGCTCACCCTCAGCACTCAGCTCAGGTCTCTGCAGTTCCCCTGATGGGAGTCCAGGAAGTGGGACCACTAGGTCAGCCGGAAGCACTGTGCACAGAGCACCTATGAGAATCCCAGCAGCACTAAGAGAAACAAGGGTCTTCTCTGCTATTAGCCCAAGAACAGGGCCCAGAGAACCCAGAAGGGAGGCCCACCCTGCCGGGAGCCCTGGTCCCAGCATCTTTCCAGGCAGCCCAGAGAGAAAGCAGCTCTCCTGCAGCATGCAAACCCAGATGGGCCCACGCCCAGGACATGCAAAGTCCTGCCTCTCAGCCGTACTCCACAGACCCAAGGTTGATATTTTATTTTAAATTCATAACTTTCTATTATTTTTCCCCAAAGAGGGCCTCCCTTTGCAAAAGTTTCAGGACCCAGGAAACCAGAACTGCACCTGTGCATGCCACCAATCTGTTTGTCTGTTTCTCTTGCTAACATATCAGCAGCTTGGGAAGAGCTCTTCTCTTCCTGTTTTATCTCCAGTGCCAGCAAAGTGCCTGGATGGTGGGGAGCACTCATTCAGTGCTTGTTGGATGACTGAGTAGCTGAATAAGTGAATGAATGAGAAGGAAAGGGAATCATAGCCTGACCTGAAGGCTCTCTCTTCTTTCCCCTCACTCTGCTTGGATCTCTTCTTCAAATTCTCCTTACAAGTTGATCCCTCCCTATCCAACAGCCTTTCAGATACTCAGAGCCACTGGCTGCCCCAAGTCTCTCCACTTCCTGAGACACACCCCTTGTCCCTGCCTCTGTGGCTCTTAAAGGTTATCAGCAGGGGAAACTCCACCAGCTCTTCCCCTCCAGGTTTCTAACAGATGACTGCCAGTGTGTCCATTTATCTCCTCCCAGGCCTTGGCCTGCAGTCTGTCTCTGGACCTGCCTATAACACTGACTCCACCCAAAGGAAATGCCTGAGTCCTGAGAAGAGGGAGGGGAGTCCATGTCTGACCATGTTACTCCGCCAGGGAAAACACAGGCCTGGCCACAGCACCCTGCCGAGGAGGTAATGTGCTCACCCTCTCCAACCCCACCCTACTGCTTGTTCCCTGGCATGGCCCTCTCTGTCCCCCACTCCTGTGTATTGGCTCCTCCCATCCCCACCCCTGGCTGGGATGTGATCCTGAGCAGCCCAAGAGAGGGAAGGTGCTCAGAAACACTTGCTGACATGAGAATGGAGCTGGGATTTACCCAGCACACACACTGCACATATTCTGCAGACAGGACCAGGGCCCTCTGGTCTGTGGGGACCCGCGGTATAGACACGTTGAAGCTGAGACCTTGGCATTAGTGTAGGTCTGCCAGGAGAATGCCAAGCCACAGGAAATGCGGGCTCACCTGGCGGAGAGGTCCTGTTCTGCAATCATACCTTCCCTCTAATCCATGGCTTTGCATGCACATACCCCCCCCCCACGCAGAAACACTCACTCCCATGTGCACCCCCAGACTCATGCATGCCCACACCTCCAGGTGTGTCACATACACCCACAGAAGGGCACGGAGTGGTTCAGCCCACACAGGTTCCTGGGGAGCAAAGGATGTGGAGTCCATCAGTGCACCTCAGCCAGCCTGCTGCTTCAAAGACCAGAACCTCTGGTCATGGGGACAGACACTCCCACAGTGCTGGTTTTTCTCAGGAAACTGTGACATACTCCGTGGGCCTCGAGGTGAAGTGTCAACAGTCAGACAGGTAGGTGCTGCCCGTGAACTGCCACTTTTCCTAGCTGGGTAACAAGGTTCAAGTTTATTAGCTTTTCAGGGTCTTGGTTTCTTCATCTGTACTTGGGCACCTGGGTGGACGGCAGCAGGAACAGCAATAATGGGCCCAAGACAGTGCCTGATCCAGTTTAATAAAGTGGTGGTTGGGGTGGTATTGAGCTGGGAGTGGTGTGATTATTCAGCATCAATACAGACCCAAATTTCAAGAGGGTTCTAGCATCATCCTGTGAATGCATGGTGGTTTTCACATATAGGTAGGTCAGCTTAGAAATGATCTAGAGAAGTGTATGGATGCATAGGTAAATGTGCATATGATGTACATAATAAGTATGTGTGTGTGGTTGTGCGTCCACATGTGTTTGTTCGTCCACATGTGTTTGTTCCATAGGCACACACATACTCCCTGGCTGTGTCTGCTTAGGGGGCCTAGAAGCAATGTGACCCCAATAGCAATGAACACAACCAGGGGCCAAGATATCCTTTCTAAATTTCTTTCTCCCCTGAAAGGAACCAAGGCTCTCTGAAAAAATGCTGATTCCACAGAAAATCTCGGTCATTTCCAGATGTAAATGAACAGAATATGAAGCAACTGCATCTTTTCTCATTAACTGACTTTCTGCCTTGTTCTTGTTCCTTCCTGGGTAACCCAAGCACAAGACAGCCCACCCTTAAACACCCAAACTGGAGGCTGGTGGCCATCTAGTCTCTCCTCTCTTCCCTCTGGGGTGACACCCGTAAACTGTTTCAGGGACTGGCTTGTGTGACTCCCCTCTTTATCTGGTGGTGCACCAAGCGGAACCTCTGGTTTTGCCCCAGTCCTGTCCCTTCCAAGATGGCGGGCCACTGCCAGGTCCAGGCCGCTTCACCATCTCCTGCATAAAATTGTCTGTTCTGTGCTCAGCCCCCTTCTGAGATGTGATGAGTTCCCAAGCACTGATACATTGTTCAATGGGTTTTTTTCAAAGTAAACCCATGACCGTGACTGGGACCCCAGTTCTCCTTTGTCTCTATCCTTCCTCATTGTTCCAAGGCTCACAGACACTTTCTCTTGAGCACATTTTCTTCCTCTTTGTTTCTATCCCTCTTGCCCATGTCTTCACCACCTGGAAACACTGTGGAGATTGGTCGTTTCCCATTACAGAAGGCCACATCCAGCACCTAGACTACCTATGACCATAGAAGGGCTCAAGCTTGTGTTTCTCCATCTATTTTACTGTGTAAAGCCAAGAAACCCCAAGGCCTATGTGGCTTCATTTCTATGTGAATTCATATGCAGAGACCGCACTCCCCAAGAAATTGTAAAAGTAATTCTCTTTTTAAAGACAGAGAGATAGGGGTTGGGGGTATAGCTCAGGGACAGAGCACTTGCCTCATATGTGTAATCACCAGCCAGCACCACAAAAAAGAGAAAAAGAGAGATCTTCACCAATAATCATGTAAAAAGAACCGTTGTACACACACACACAAACAAACACACGCGCGTGCGTGTGCTCACATCAACCTTCTTTCTTCTTCCACAATGGTTGCAATCATTTCCGAGCTGGGTTAGGGACAGGCAGGGTAAAGTGACACATTCCAGGGTGATGACTTCTTTCCAATCCACTGTTTCCTGATGGTAGAAACATCCCCAGCACTCTCTGCCCATATAGTAGCCACCAGTTCCATGTGGCTATTGAGCACCTGAAATGTGTCTAAGTGTGATTTAAAACTGAAGTTTTCATTCTATTTAATTTTAATGCAGTGGCTCCAGATAGAAAGCTCAGCTCTAGACCACAGAGCACCTACTCCAGGCTCTGCAGCCACAGGGTCTCTGTCACAATGACTCCCCTGCTACCAAGAGGTGAAGACACCTGCCAGATGGCTCCACAAATGTGGTTGTGTCGGTTTTCCCCACAAAACAAATAGCCTGGACCTCAGTGCCCAAAGACAGCACATGGCCATGACTGACATTGGTTGACAGCACATTTCTTCTGGTCTGGGGGGCTTGGCTAGAGGTCATGTGATTTATTTGCAAAACCAGCCCAGGCCAGGTGTGTCCCATGGACTGTGGTTTACCGCTTGCTCCGGAGCACAGTGAAGCATTGTGCCTGCCCTTCTTCAGCTGGCTGGCACTTGTCATAGAAGGCTGTTCCTGCTCCAAGTGTCTGGTTATCAGTTTTCATGAGAACTTAACAGGCACTCCCAGGACCAAGAGTGGCTGCCTGAGACTTCATCAGGGCTGCCTTTTCTCTCTGAAGGGCAACTCTGCCAGGGGAAGTCTGGCAGAGCAGGCCAGGTCCCACAGAGACCAAGAAATAGCCCGGCATCTCCCCTCCCCCTGCGACAGTCCATGGGGGAATGTGGAGAGGACGGCACATCCCACAGCACTCACCTCAGAAGGCCAAGGGGCTGTCCATCCCCGGTCCCCAGGCAGACTCGTCCCTTTGCTCGGCACAGTCCTCAGAGTTACCGGCTGCCTGCCACTGGCGTTTCCAGCCAAGGAAGTGGAATCTGAAAATGGAAAGGAAGAAGACAGCGCAAGTCAGCTCTGACATTTTACTTCATCCACTGCCTTGTCAAGATGACTCAAGGCGAAGAACATAATCCCCCCACTTGGCCACTTGGCCACCCCAACACTCACACCCCACCCAGGTCCTCCCCAACACCGCCTCTGCCCCATGCTCAGAGCAGGACAGTGGGGCAAGGAACTCACACCTCCGGGCCTCAGGGGGCTCGGGCCAGTGTAGAAATGAAAGGGGACAAAGCACAGTCGCATCAGGTCGTGGGACACAGGGTGAGAAGATGTTTGGCAGAATGGAGGAAGACCTGGCCAACTCAGCCTGGAAGAGCAATGTGGACAGGAGGGGAGAGTTGCAGCCACGGCTCAAGGGCGGGACAAGTGAGAGGCCGGTGGCAGAAACAAAAGGCTGTGGAAAGCACCTCCAAGGGCCGAGAAAAACAGGTTAAGATTTGAAAGTGCAGTGTGAACCTGGCGGGGAGCAGACCAAAGCCACAAAGGAAGGGGTTGCAGAAGACTTCAGCTGATAAGAGCAGCGGCAGAAACTGCTGAGTTCTTGTGGTCCCCAGCCCATGGATGCACACACCATGCATTTCCCCATCTCACGCTCTACCATTGTCACCGAGGTTGTCATCCAGTGATTCCCATATTACAGATGGACAGCTGAGGCCTCAAGAGCTTCTGTGAGCACTCTTGCCCCATGGCAAAGGTGGTAAGCGACAGGAAACAGATCATAGCATTGACAGCCATTGTGTCTGGTTCCAGAGTTGCTGTGATGCAATAATGGGCACAGCTTGCTTAGGCCACCTGGATGCAGAGCCCTCTGCTGGGTGGCTCTGTCCCCGCTCTGACATGAGGAGAGTCCTTTCTCCATGCTTAAGTATGAATTTGGCCATGGCCGTGCTCTGGCCAGTGGCACAAGAGCAAGTGTGACACAAATAAAGGCTTACAAAGTGCTTGTGCAGGGGTTGGAGTGTCGCTCAGTGGCAGAGCGCGTGCTTATTAGCATTTGCAGGCTCTGGGTTCGATTTCCAGCACTCCTCCAAAAGTGCTTAGTGCCCCTTTCTTGCTGCAGAAAATCATTCTACTGCCATGTTCACAGGCCTGGCCCAGCCCCATGGAGCATGAGAAACAGCATGGAGGCAGGCCTGGGGCATCGTGCCAGGGTAGCCAAACCCCCAGATTCATGCATGAGGCCATCACAGGCAATCAAACCCTAGCCACGCTGCACAGACGAGAAGAAATCCCCATCAACCCACCGTTGGGAGAGATCATGCATGTTTGCTGTCTTACAGCCCTGAGATTTGAGGCTGTGGGTTCTGCAGAGAAAGTTAACTGAGAGGACCACTAAGGTAGCTGCGCACCGCGAGCAATGTCCATGTAACACAACCAAGCAAGAATCTGGACATCAGCCTGTGCTGGTGACCGGCAAGGGCAGGACTAGGAGCAAGGGGAGGGGTGCGAGATTCTAGATCTATTTCAGATGTAGTCAACGGGAATAGTGACTGAGCGAAGACTCCTGATTTATCTAAGGCTGGTTCTGGAAACTATGCACTGCATGATGTTGACTATAAACAGATTCTATTTGGAGCTGGCTGACAGGCAGGATGTTTACATGAATGACACACAGACGTGGCCAGAGAGAAAGTGAGGGCTCCATGTCTCAGAATGGAAAGCCACAGGAATAACTCGCTTGCCTTCTAGTCGCTCCCTGTTCCAAGGGAGAAGGAGAGGGAATCAGTGCCTTCTGAGCCGCACACCATCACCACCGACTGCACACCAGCCCTGTTAAAGCAGCCGCCAGACCAAACCTCCCTTTCACCAGCACACGTGCCCCCTTTCCCTCTGCTTTCCATGCATCCTTAGGTCCTGAGTATAAACAGCACTTCCTAAGGTCCCCAGAGGACCCCAGAGCTCCTGCATGGCCTGAGCTCCTGTGGACCTCCTACCCCCGGCCTGTTCTCTTCAGGAGGTGGGGCGGTGGGTGTCAGCCCCCTGCTGCCCAACAGCATGTGGAGAAAGTCAATTACTGCCTCTTGAGTGACAGAATGTACAAAGCAAGTCAGGGATTACACTTCCAAGGTGTTTTCCATGCCTCACGACCTTCCAAACTCTGCGCTGGGTTAGAGCCAGGACCTTAGGATGCCCATGGCTTCCTGGGTTTGTCTCCTCCATTCAGGTGTTCTTTTGTCTATTCTTTTTATTTTTTTCGGCACTGGAAATTGTACCCATGGCCTTTGCACTGTTATATCCCCGGCCCCTTTTTCATTTTGAGACAGGACCTCACTCAGTCACTAAGTTGCCCAGGGTGGATTTGGGCTTGCCATCCACCTGGCCTGGCCTTCCCAGTGTTGAGATTGCAGGCTGGGCCTGCACCACCACAGCTGGCTGGTACTTTCTTTCATTCACTACAGCTTTACACAGCACCATGTATCACCTCAACCCTCTGTCAGTGGTGCTCACTAGACTTAGACTCTCAGGGTGAGGCAGGGGCTGCTTCTTACTATCATTGGCCCCCTCCCCCCGGCAGGCTGCTGCCTTGGTAAGAGCCACTCAATAGTGACTACTGAATGAATGGATGGATGAGCAAGAGATGAATCTCTGAGTGCCAGTTGGAATGTGGCTAGTTTATCATTTAGCAGGAGCAAATACCTGAGCTTGGGCCTTAAGCATGTTGTATCTTACTTAAATAATTAATAATCATCATCAGATAAACTTGCATGTATTTATGCCTATTTAGGATATGTACTGTAACTCTCTTATTCCATAAAACATAAGGAGGAAATCTGAGAAACAGATTAATGTGGAGCCCTGCTTGCTCCTGCTGGAGCCATGGGTCTCCCACTCCTCCACCTGGCACATGTAAGTGTCAATTAGAGCCCAGAACTCTCCTTGGAGTCATGTAAAATTCTAAGCCAATTCTTTCACGGGTCTTGAGTTGGATTTTTTTGGAAAGTAAGTTGGCAATTGCCCTGGGTTCTTATCCCCAAGTGGCCAGCAACTAGGGGGCTTTTAAACACCAGATCTGCACACCTAGAGCATAGTTCATCTCCCACAGCCTCAGTTTCTCATCTTCTCTAGCACAGCCCTGGGCTGTTACACACAGAGAAGGCAATGATCCCGCTGTCTTCCCACTGCTGATCCCACAAACAGTCTAATTAGCTGCTTCTACTTCCTTTGCCTTTTATTTTTTAACACGTCCTGGAAACCTTTTCTGAAATGCCACATCGCAGCTCAGTTCCTGTAGAGCCCTACCACCAGGCCTCTTTCTATATTAACTGCTGCTTCCTGAGCCCTTCCAAGACTGCTTCCAATTAAGAATAACAACTAAATTCTTACTACTGAAACATCTCTGGACTGTGTTCAGACACAAGAGTCATACAAGGAAGACAAATCTGACACAGTCCCCATCTTCTGGGAGGCCCAGGAAAGGTCCTGTGATCCAAGAGCCAAAATTAAGCACACTCAAGTCTCACAGAGATGGCCCCTCCAAGTCCCACAAAAGGTCCCCCTGTCCCCAGCTGGGGAACAGTGCAGTTGGGCTTCGGATGGAGGCTTTAGACTCCATGTTGAGTTCTTCCCACTACCGAGCTGATCTGTTCTCCACCTGCCACACCCCACCCATCCCCTTCGTTTCTACCCACCCAACAGGCAACCTAGGACCTCAGTAGGGAACTGTTGGCCCTACACCATGGAACCTTGAAGCAAGAAAAATGTCTACCAACTGCGGATGGAGCACAGATTAGGACAAATTTCAGTCAGACAAATCAGTTATGTTCTTACTTTTCCTGTTCTGGATCCATAAATCATTCCTTCTTTGGCCCTATTGGTACATCTTTCACAGCCCTTCTTGTCATCTGATGTTCCTTTCTATTGTACAATATAATACAATAAATCTTACCTTATTTGTTCTCCAATTTTGTTCCCTCTCAGAGTAGGGCTGGGGACTAGAAATAAAATTCAACATCTCTCCTGGAGGAGCAGAGCTCACTTGCTTAATATATCATAGCTTTTCCCCTCCACGCGGGAAATGATTGTCTGAATAACTGTTAACACAGTTTGGCTGAATAGCATCACTGCATTTGTAGATTACAGAAATCTTTCCTCAGAGGCTTGTGGCCATGTCATGTTCCAAAACAGTGTGGCCTGCTTCTGTGTGTGTCCACAGGCAAGGCTAGCCCAGTCGAGTTGTTTGATTTTACAAAAACAGGCTTCTTCTGAGACTTAGTCACTGCTAAGATGCACTTTGACACTCAGGACTGTGTTGTAAAAAAATGAGCAAAAAACCAACAGGAAATCATTTTGATAATAATAAAATAAAAGTAGTAGTAAAAATAGCAGATGACATTTTTAAGTACTACTAGCACTTTGCTAAACTAAGTCCTTTGTGCTCTACTTAAAAGCTCAGTTAATCCTCATGACCCCTGGATATACATTTTCATCATTTAAAGATGACTACATGGAAGCTTGAGATTACATAACTTGCTCAAGGTCATATGACTAGCAAATATTTGAGACAGAAACATAAACTAATTCCTAATTAAACTCAACTATGAAGTGCAGAACTGGTAAAACTTGCTTCATTTGAGCATTCACCGAGCCCCAGCTGAGGCTGGGCTAAGTCCTATGCTTTGCTTTGGCAGGGACAACAATACACTCTTAGACGCTGCACTTAAGAAGCTCACTGTCTAGGGAGAAGAACAAAGGCTCAGCCACAAGGAGCCACGACACTTTGTACCACATGAAAAACTGTAAGTGTACAGGTGGGTGGTTTCCTAACTGGAAGTCCTGTCCAGAACATGATGCTTGTGGAGAATGAGAGCAACCTGAGGCTGTCTGGCCAGATCAGTTTGCAGAGTTGCTCGCAGCAGCCAGGCAAGGGCAGACAGAGAAGCTGACTGAGGCATGCCGGGGCCATGTAGGAGGATCTGTGTAAGTGTCCACAGCAGGTCTGCCGGCCTGGCTCGGTGTCAGAATTGAGTTTAAGGCAGAAATTCTGGGCATGGGAACCAAGGACTAATGCTGAGATCCAGGAAGCTGGGCAGAGCCGAGTGATCTTTCCCTGGGTATGGTCACACTCACTGAGGAGCCCAGGGGATGCCAGCAGCTGGTCTGCAACTGCAAATGAACAGAGCTTAGGGAGGAAACACATTTGCCGGTTAGGCTGGGAAAGCTGTTCTCTAATTTGCAGCTTCTCTCTCTGAAAAGGACTCCACACACTGGGGTCCTCATGGTGAAGTGGATTTCTCAATCTGAGGGTCAAAATGTCCAGGTCTGGCTGCTTTGCTGGGAGAGGTATTATCCTGATCAATGGCCACGACAAGTGGAGTGTGGACAAGGAGGCTGGTGACCCTGCTAAGTGTTTCACACTCATGGTTCCACTCGGTCCCCACAGCAGCCTTCTGAGGGTGGTAGTCTTAGGTCTATTTCACAGGGCTACACAGAAGGCTATACAGAAATTGGCAGAGGTGAGGGTCCCCGCCACAATATCCCAACATCTGCACTTAGATGCTGCACACTGAGCTGCATCCTGAGCTCAAAAGCACAGACAGCTCCTCATAACATGACCTTGAAATGCACCCCATCCAGTCCCCTACACTTCCCATTTCAAGGCCCCAGCCTTGTGTAAGGACCATTTCTTGCTCTGCCCCTTCTGTTGTTACAGGCACTCAGTGCCTGAGGGCAGTGGGAAGTCTCCACGTGGCCAGGCAGTGGAACAGTGACCACACTTGCAGGACTGACAGAAGCAGTTTCCACCCTGCCTTCAGTCCCTGGGTGGGATCCTCTGGCCCAGAGTCTGATTCCCTAGATCCCATTTCTGCTGCACCAGCCTTGACTCTGTACCTCTCTAAGCCTCAGTTTCCTCATCTGTAAAGTGGATGTGATGGCAGTTACTTTCATGAAGAAGACAAAGGAGTACTTTACTTTACCTGCTGCTCATAGGGACAAAGAAAGTAATGACCTGGAGAATGGCAGTGCCAGCAGGTCACAGGTAAACTAGCTAAGCACTCGGGGCTGAGGTCTCCCCCTTTGTGATGGGGATGATAGAAGCCCCTGACCTTATGGGATTCTAGAGTGATTGGATCACTTACAGGAATTCAAACAGGTTGGTGTGCTTATGAAGAAGGGGCAACAACTATTCCCATTCTCCTGTCATCAGTTCAGGGCACCCAGTAAAGCCTGGAGCATGGAAAGCATGGGCAATGCACAGCACCATCCTGCACCTCCCCTGTGGCCTCTCTTAAGAGTTAAACTCAGGCTGGCCCAGGACTGCACACCAGACCTCTGGGGTTGGCCTTCCAGGGGTCTTCTAAGGCAGCCCACCAAGAGGGTGTAGGAGCACCAGTGAGCATGGTGGTAGGGAGGCCAGGAGCAGAGACAGAAGATAAGGGCACAGAGAAGCATCAGAGCCTTCCTCTCCCTCCAGCCCTCCCTGCTGAGCCTTTGGAGTTGCAGCCACTCTGAGACCCCCTCCACGAAAACTTTACTTGGCCTACTGTTTTCATCCAAGGAGGAGGACCAATGTCTCCAAGGACAAGGGCCTCTCACCCCTCTGAGTTCGTCATTACTGCAAAAACGCCAGGCACCATTCCAGAACTTGATTAGATGAACGCCACGAGTGAGTTCAAGTACAGACCCAGGTCTCAGATTAAAGTAACCTTCCCAGAGCCCCCATGTGACTGCAGATGCCTGGATGCACAAGGCTGCTCTCAGGCTCCTAGGCCCAGTGCCCTTTGCAGAGTGTGACAGGACTGACCCTTGTTTAGGCTGCAGGGAGGGGGCTAGGTCCGCTCCACTGTCCTCCTGGGCAGTGACATCCCAGGCTTCCACACTGGGAAGAGGGAGAGGCAGAGGCAGGTGGAGGGGCTGGAGGCAGGGAGCAAAGCAGAGGGCCTTTCTGAGATGACAGAAGACCTGCTCCTCTTCCGCTACCTGCTGGCTTCCCTTCAGACCTGAAGAACATGGACAGACACCCGCTCTTCTCTCAAGCGCTGGTCCCGGCCATTTAGTCAATGTTCTCTACTTGGCCCCGCAGAGAAGACAAATGGGGTGGAAGGGACTTCTCGTGTGGTGTCTGCTGACTGGAAGGATAGGATGCTTCCTGCAGGGTCTCTTCAAGCTTCTTCCCCAGGGTGCCCAGGCTTTGCGACTGCCGTGGCTTTCACATCACCATCGCAGCCTGTGCACTTAGCAATTTGTCTTCCCACTTCATATCAACAGCTCTTCGATGGGAGGGGCATGGCTGCTGTGCATCTCTGAGGCCACCTCCCTGCTGTCACTGATGGCTCCCCAGTTCTCTTGGCCATCAGGATGGGAGTCTCTGAGTCCAGGTCCAGTTCTAGTTTCTCGGTATTCAGAGCAACCTGTCCTCAGGCTCCAGATAGATGAAGTCACCAATCCTTACAACACTGCAGCAAATACTCCAGAGATGACTCACTGTCACTCCCACTCAGACTAGGGATGAGACAAGGAACCCCCTCCCATGGGCTCTGAGAACACTGCTTAAGCAAGAAAACCCTGATTTTATCTATTACTGCAGGAATGCAGGCTATTTAGGATCCATTTGCATCTCTCCAGGCCCTCTTCCCTCCAAGCATGTGGGTGGGAAGGTGCTAGCTTGATTGGGGGTTCCCATAGGGCTCCCTGTTCACCCTGGTGAAGGTGTGGCCGCCCTCTTCCGAGTGCCAGCCTGAAGTTCATCTGCTTGGAGCTTTTCCTTCCCTGTCTCTTTTAATTTATATTATCCCCAAGATGCACCAAGTCATCTGCTTCAGATCCTGCAGCCAAAAAGCAGTGGGGCAGAGGATTCAGAGGCTGACCTCTCCCCGTGGACACAGCCCTCTTGGCTTTGCTGTCGTGAGCACTGAGGGCCCTTACAGGACACAAGGTGCAGGCTGAGCACCCTCCTCCTCGGCCTTGTGTGCTGCTCTGTGCCCAGCATCATTCCTGTAGGATCCAGAGGAATTGTGAGATATGGATGTGTTTGATTTTTGGATAAACTGACCTAATTAATAAGGCACTGCTAAGTGCTTTTGACCATATGTTGTAGACATGGGAAAAGAAGGAAAGAAGGCAAAAAGAAAAGGGGGGGCGGTGGAGAAAACCTCTACTGACCATAGAAACTTTGGGCCAGGAGACAGAGCTGACATCATCAAGTCTGTCCCCAGCGAAGGTGACCTGGAACACCATCACTAACTGTCAGGTAAAAGGGCCAAAGACCAAGACCAGACCAGGCCACAGCAAGCCTTTATTAGGGGACTAGATCTGTCGGGCTGTCTCTGAACCAAGGAGAGACAAAAGCAATATGGCCGGGGCAGGGAGAGTCTTTTATAGAGACTGGGGTGGGGTTTGTAGGGGCAGAGGTGGGGTTGAGTGAGGCAGTGACTAGGGAATGGAGGAGCCGGTGATGTCACTAGGTGGTAGGAGGTGAGCGAGTATTAGGTTACTTTCTAGGCGGGAACAGGGGCATGCTGGGAAGAAGGGTTTATTCTTTGGTGGGAGCAACCATCTTGGCATGATGTCACACAGGGGAGGGGGTAAGGCACCATAGGAAGAGGGCAGCTACTATACATAATAGCTGCTGAAGTGGTGGAAGACCTATCATTAACTATCCTATTAACAGTCCTCCGAAATACTGCTCTGAGCATGTGAGTCTGGGGGGCACCTTGTTTTTCTGGTCGCTTATCTGATTCCCAGGAATGAGGTGAGGGAGATGGAGGGACGCGGACAGGCAGAGGGGCTGCTCAGACGAGCATGGGCCCAGCTGCCCAGTGGAACCACAGACATAGAGTTCAGGAGGGAGGAGGCACATCACAGCACGTAACAGCTCCCCACCCACACCCACGGGCATCCGGGGTGCCTTGCAGGCAACGGGAAGCTTGTCCAGCTTCAGTCATCTCAACTGCGGCAGTACTTATGCTAACAGTGGCCTCAAAGTCTCATTTAGGTACAATGAGCCCAGGAAGTCCAGGGTGTGGCGTTCCGTGAATGGACATCAGCAGGAAGATCCCAGACAGACGCCAAGACTGCAGCAGCCAACATCGCAAGACCTGCACAGAGGGAGAGAGGTCAAAGGGGATGAGGCAAGCGCTGGGTGTCAGCACTGTGGGGATCTTGGCAGAGCACAGGGCTCCTCGCGGGAGCCTGGCAGACCCTGTGCACAGTAGGGTATGGAGCCAGGGCAGAGAGCTGTGACAAGGCTCAGCAGTTGCCAGCTGAGAAGCTGTCAGTAAGGGGTGGGTCCTCGGATCCTTCCTCACCTACCTGTGACACCCAGGGCCACACCCCAGCATCGCACATCCCAACATTTCCAGCCTGAAACTGGGGAGCATCAGAGAGCACTCCTCCTGCCTCCTCCAGGAAGCCCACTTGGTGGAAAGCTCTGGGGCAGGAGCTTTATAACACATAGAGAAGCCTGGGCTCCAAGGGCCACTGTGTGGGGTGGTGAGCTCCTCGTCACAGGGAGTATTCAAGCGGGTGCAGGATAACCACAGAGTCTTGGTCAGGGAACTGATCCAGGGAGGTCAAGTCAAAGGGTTCCAAACAGGAGTGGGAATATTGCGTGATGGTAGGGTGCTCAGAGCCCAGACTTAGCAACACTGTCCCAGTATTAACTCGTTTTGTGCTCGCCTATTATGATTCTTATTTTATAGATGAGAAAATGGAGAAATGGAGAAGTTAAACAATTCATTCCCAGTCACAAAGCTGGGAAGCGGTAGTCATTATCGTATTCAGTGAATCAATGAGTGACTCGGTGGATGAGTGACTGACGTCTGGGAGTAGAAGGTTAAGCAAGAAGTCAGCTCAGGCTCTTTACAAACATGAAGATTTTATAATTCTTGGTTTCACACTATCTAAATGCGCAGCCTCTGGAACTTGCCATCACTGCATGGATTCACTGTGCCCCTACCCTGCCCCAGTGAATGGGTAAATTTATGACCTGTTCCTTAGTCCATCTGAGGGTCTCAGGCATTCCCACAATCAAACTGGCTCCAGGCCGGCCTTGTTCTTCTCCTACTTTGGATATTTGGCATTGTACAGAGAGCTCAGTTTCATTTATAAAATCCCATCATTCACGGCTTGCATCTGCTTAGCTGAGTTTGTTCCACGTCACAGGTAGAGACAGAAAAATAGCAGCAAGCTTGAAGTTGGAATCAATTCTTCAACCATTATGAAAGGCGCATTTCTCATTTGAAGTTCCCATTAGGTGGGTGGCAGGGAGAACTACCTTTCTCCCACCTAATCTCCCCCCTTCATCTTAATTCCCGTTATTGCCAAAAGACTGCCTTTCAAAGTTTAAGATTATGCTTAGAAACAACCAGTCATAGGCCCCACAAAGACATTCCTGTCCGCAGCAGATAATATGTTTCCCAAGCAACGGTCTTTATTCATCAGGCCCTCCACCAGGTGGTAGGATTAACAGGGCTCTCCAGGAACAAGAACAACAAAGCTTCCTCGCCATTGTGAAGTGTTATTAAAAGGGAATTTTCCAGTGTTGCAACAACTTTTACTATCCGGTTTACTGGAAGCAACTCACCCCCTAGAGGGCCTATCTAGGCAGCTGGGTAAGTTTGCAGGCCTGATTACAAACTCCGTACCCAGCCTTGCTGCTGTACTGGGTCTCCAAAGCCCCCTGTAGGCTCACAGGGGCTCCCCTGCCTGCCTCAATCCCCAAACACCACAGGGCTCTCCTCTTGGAATTGGATGTATGCTAACAAGCCAGATAAGGAGTGCTTACAATCAGCAAAGTGGGATGGAAGTGGAGATCTCAAAATCAAGCCAGACAGTAACTGTCTAAATGAACCCACAGAACCAGCCTGAAATGTGAATCAGAGAGCAGAGTTCCTTCAAGTTTGTGTCAGTCACATTTCTGTAGCTGCGACAAAATACCTACGATAAACCAACTTCACGGAGGAAAGATTTACTTTGGCTCTTGGTTTCAGAGGTTTCAGTCCATGGTTGGCCCCATCACTTGGGGGCCCACGGTGAGGTAGAACATCACGGTGGCAGGAGACTGTTCACCTCCTGGCAGTCAGGAAGCAAGAAGAGACAGGGGACGGGATCAGGGTCCCGATATCCTATACCCTTCAGGGTCACCCTCAATAATATAACTTACTTCCACCATGCCCCATGTCCCTACGTTCCCACCATCGCCCTACAGCACCACTGTCTGGGGACTTAGGCTTCAACATATGAGCTTTGGAGGACATTTCAGATCCAAATACAACAAACCCCCAGCCTTTAGGTGGATGAGGTTGCTGCTCTAAGCCTTGGGAGCAGTAAGTGGGGAGAAACTAAGATCAAAATGAGGTGTTAAACAATTGTGATCAGAGCTACAGAGGACACAGGTGGGTGTGGCACACTTTAAGGACTGGCTTGGGCCGTGAGTCCAGTGTTTCCTAGTGCACCTCTTAGAGAAGCTGTCCTGCACTCCAGCCTCCCCATGATCTGTCCACCTAGGAGGATCCTGTGAATTATGCAGTGTACTGAGCAGTGCTGGGCTTTAGGCAGTCATGGAGTGCTTATGAATCCTAGTTCTGCCCCTTTCTAACTCTGTGACCTCACTTTACTGACTTAACTTCTCTGAGCTCAGTTTCCACAATGGTAAAACAAGATTTGAAAAAAAAAGTATAAACACGGAGTGTAGAGGGCTGCTGTAGAGACAGGGATACAACGTCAAAGGGATGAGAAACTCTATGAAGGACAGCAGTGCATGTCTCTTGGCCTGGCCCAGGTGCGATGTGTGAATGGCAGGCCCCAGGCAGGCGGATGAGACTCTGGAGGACCTGTAGGGTAGACTCCACTCTGAGTTTGCCTAGAGCAACCTCTCTGTCCACTCTGGCTCATCAGTTTACCCCCAAGCTGAGCAAGCTGCCCCCAGACTGTCTACAGGCTCCCCTCCCCTCTCCCCATCCCCTCCTGAATCTGTCTGGGCCCCGGCTTGGTGGCTCTGGCTGCACCCTACAGCCTTGTCCTGTCCTTGAGAAGTACCCAGTGTAGCCCCACAGCAGGGAGCAACCAGACCCAAGACCTCTGAGTTACTCCTTGAGCTCTTCTCTAAAGGGACCCTGTGACGGTCACCTGGCTTTCACAGGCAGGGCTCCTGCACCCCGCCCTGACCCTGCCCTGGGTTCAGAGCTCAAGGATTCCCTACGTTCCTGGCAAAGCCTACTTCAGCGCTGGTTCTGGCTCGTCTGGAACTACTTCACATGCACCGTTTATGGCAGCACACTGGTCACCTTGTCATGTGTCTCTGCTGTGATGTGGCCATCGTGATAATGTTTTGACTCCACAAGTTGACTTAGGTGCATGTATTTTCATTATTCTCAGACCCAGCAGAGCAATAAAGGTGTCTGGGGTGAGGTGGAAACAGTAAGGCACTGAGGTCCTGGGGTGCAGCAGTGGCCTCCGGATTAGTGCCCAGCTCTGTCTTTTCCAAACACCAGGCCCAGTGCTGAGCAAATCACCCAGAAAGTGTACTTCTCCTTGTCTGTGAGGTCAGGGAATGGGTGGGGTCGGGCAGGCTGCTGAAGGTTGGGGTGTACCCCTCCCCCAAAGCGGCCACTAAATGCCATGGGAATTGCAGGCCCATAGACTATCTCGGTGGCCACTGGAGCGCTGTGGCTCTAGCAAGTCCTTTCCCTTCTGACACCCTTGCTTCATCTGTAAGACAGGGAAGACCTCTGTGCAGCCCAGCCCAGAAGAGCTGAGCTGAGGCCTAGCTGGGTCTGGCTGCAGAGACTGGTGGCTGTGCCTCTGAGCTCCTCCTTCCCGATCTGTCTGGGCTCTCAGACCAGTGAGGCTCTGTCCCGTGCCATGGCCACAATGAATGAATCAGAGGGTAGGACCTTGAAACCCTTCATTTCTTGTCCAGCAAATTCAGGAGACTTATTTTGGGCCCTGGTCCAGTCTCCTAAGGATATAAGGAAAGAGGTTTTTTACTTATATTTTTCCTTTCTTTCCACTGGACTTTCTATTTCTGAGAAGGTAAATGCCCAATTAGACGGATTTTCGTCTTTCATGTGGAGTCATTCTCGGCTTGCTGAGCACGAAATTAAGGTTCTGGAATCTTTCCATCTTTGCAGTTAGAGAAATAGCTGGGTTTGCTTTGGCTGTGTTTTTCTCAAAAGCTCTCTGATAAGTAAATATGCATAAAGAAATTTTTAGTCACCCTGGTCTATTCACTGTAGACTCAAATGGATTTTTGTTTTGTTTTGAATGTAGCAAAATTTATTATAATCTATATTTGAGTTTGGTTTTTTCTTTTTTATTGTACCTAGTGAAATTCTGAGAATACCCATGTGAACTTTCCAAAAGCCATTTGCAAATCCCTTTTGATTTCTGCCAAATAATTTGGAACTAATGTTCTTTTGTTTTTGATTTTCTGAATTATTCTGATTTTTAGTCTTATTTATATTCTCTTAAAGAATATAAATTCTTTAGCCTCATTACTCATTGGATAACTTTTATGCATCTTGGAGGAGAAATTATATACGCAAATTATATCTACACAGAAACAGAGAGAAATGTTCCAAAAATCCCCAGACTAATTAGAACAAAACAACTCTTAACATACAAATATTCCAATATTATTTGACTATTGAATAGGCCAATAATAAAAGGGTGTCATAGAGCACAGCCCAGCCCCACCCCAACCTGCCCAATCTTGATCTCAGGAATAAGAAGCAACATTCATTGTGCAATTCTTATGCATCTTATGTATGCTTAACTCCTTAACGAATAGACTTGTTTACTTTTTACATCAATTGTACAAAGTATATTCTGAAAACTGAGGCACAGAAGTAAGTAATTTAATCACTGAGGAGTACCTGATAAGGCTGGGAATGAAACCCAGGCAAACATAAAGAGTGAAGCTATTCTTCTTTGTGTCAAGACACAACTGCTGACAATCAGGGCTGCCATGCTATGGATGTAGTTTGTCCCCCAGGGGTACATGTGTTCACATGGCTCACCTGGTCCTCAGTGGATGAAACTAAGAGGTAGTGGGGTCTTGAAGACATGGGGCTCAGCAGGAAGTCACAAGCCTGTTCCTTCCACTCCCTGGCCTCTGGGCCGCACATATCCCAGCCCCGGTGCTGTCCACCATGAGGGGACGCAACCGGTGGGCCTCACCAGAGACTGTGCCATGCTTTTGGACTTTCAAGATCCAAAACTGATCTAAAAAACCTCTTTTCTCTACTAATCACCCAGCCTCAAGTATATTTTTTAAAACATTTGTATTAGTACATGTTTGTAGTACATAGTGATTACACTCATAGCAACAGAAAACTGACTAATAAAGGTGTTGCTAACACTTTACATTGCATGCGTTTATTTTGCTAGGTGCTATCAGGCACAGTGGGTTAAAGCCTGGTCTTTCACCAGTTGGGAGGCCTTCAGTGAGAGACTTACCCTCCTGTTTCTGGGCTTGTCACATGTCTGCTGGGAATCCAATGACCGATAACCTATCCCTGCCCAGTGCTGTTGCAGAATCAGTGTGACAGCAGGTATGTGCATGACCTCTTCCCTCCACCCACAGGCCTGGTCCCGATCTGCCTCCACTGGCCCCGGCCTCAGGAGGCTCCATGGAAGAGCTCCCTGCCTCAGCTTGGGCTCAGTTCCTAGGAGCTGGGGACTGGAGGGCAGGCAGGACTCTGTGGGTTTGGGAGCATCTCCCTTCATCCCCAGTTCCCAGCCACTTGGTCTCTTTGCCTCTTCTCTGGGGTGGGAATCAGGCCCAGGTACTGCACATCCCTTGGTGAGGTTCCTAAGTGCTCTCAGAAAATGCTCCTCATTCAGCTCTGCACACGTTTCCACTGATGCGAGACTGCTAAGGTGTTTAAAACACTTAACACTGCTAGGCACACACTAAACACTTAGTAAAAAGCAAATGCTATGGAAATTGTCCTCAGTACGGTGTGTCCATGTGCCTTGCCTTGTGAGCCTCTGAGATAGAGGCAGGGTGAGACTTTACTCTGCCTTCCCCTAGTTAGGACAAGGAGGGTCAGATTTAAGAGACACGCCCAAGGGCCCCTGCCGGGAGCAGATGGACAGGACAGGCCTAGCACCCAGGAGTTCCGAGTTCTAGGCCAAGGGTTTGCTTCCAGGGACACACCCTGATACCTCAGCTGTTCGCATTAGTCCAGCGGTTACTGGGACAGACAGAGTCCACTCCAAGCATCTTCCACTTGACTCAAGTCATATCCCTGCTGACCAGCCAGGCCACAGAGTCTCAGTCTGGTGGCCCAAACTCTTACGGTACAGCACCAACCTCCCCAACACACACACACACACACACACACACGCACGCACGCACACTCTGGCCCTGGTAACAGCACTCTGGCAGGCTCCTTAGGCCCTGTTCTGGCTACATCTTGCCCTAGAAATAAACTTTATAATTTCACAAGTGCACAACTCCTATGAGAAGTGCAGTTGCTCCAACCAGCCCTTAGACCTTGCTCCATAAGGTCTTACCTTAACCAGTTTGTTTCCAGTGTTGTTCTGTGAGCTTTCCAGAGCTTCTGACTCAGTGTATTCCTCCACGCCAATGCCCTGCCTCCATGAACCCTTTAATTCAGCTGGAATCTGGAGGCTCTGGGACACCCATGCACAACTCTCTCAAGCACCCTTTTGCCCTCCCAGGCTCCTACACCCCGGGGGAGGCCCCACACGCCCTGCAGACCTGGGACAAGGGGTGACACAGCTGGCCTGTGGCAGCATATGTCTAACACCTGGCACCTGCTCCCTCATTCTACCTTCCAGGCTCTTAGACTCCAGCCTCCCAGGTCAGCTATTCAAACCAAAGACAGTGTAGAGACAGGTACCTAAAATACAGCATTAGGCCAGGCATGATGGCACACATCTATAATCCCAGCACCGAGGGAGGGTGAGGCAGGAGGATCACAAATTCCAGTTCCAGCCTGAGCAATTTAGAGACTTAGAGAGACACTGTCTCAAAGAAATAAAAAAGCACTGGGTATGTAGCTAAGTGCAAAGGCCCTGGGATTAATCCTCAGTACAAGGAAAGGAGGAAGAAGAGGAGAGGAGGGAGGGAGAAAGAAAGGGAAAAAGGAAGGTAGGCAGTAAGTAAAGGAAGGAAGAAATAAGGGAAGGAGGGAAGGAAGAGAGAGAATGAAAGGAAGGAAGAGAAAGAAAGGAAAGAAGAAAGAAAAAAGAAAAGGAAGGAAAGAAAAGAAAACAGCAGCGCAGTCTTAAGCTTTAGTTTTAAAGATGCCACAGGGTGGCCACTCTGTGTCCTGCTTTGTACAAGCTCATTCCCAGGCCGTATTTCTGAGTCTCATACAAGTTAGGGCCCTGCTGCTGCCTGGGCTGTGTCCATTCTTCCCAGGGAAAACAAGCCAGACATCAAGACACACTGAAAGAAACAGGGCCAGAGCAGAGGACTAAAAACTCCTGGGTCCCAAACTCTTCAGAACCACGCAGAACAACTATGGCCGATCTCTTACTCATTTTTCTTGCATACACGCAGACTGCAAGATAGTCTGATACTGGTCATATGCATTCAAGGAAAAGGCCTTCCTCTGCTACAGAGCCACCCAACTCTGGAAGACACCTCCAGTTCCTGAAGGTTTGTATCCTCAAAATCCTTCTGTGGGCCCAAGCCAGAGCGAGCTTTCCAGCCTTTGCCCGGTCTCGGCAATGCATGTTTTCATTCTAGTGCAAACCACGTGGGGCAGTAACTCTATGCCTCCACACACCTCCCAGAACACCGCCACCTCTGTGGAGGCAAGGAAACAAGATCATCAGACCTTGTATCTCCTGCTTCTTGCACTGTTGGCTCAGCTGAACCAAAATGATCCAACCATCACCACCAACAAAACAAATCAACTTCAAAACCTGAGACTTTCCTAGGATATGCCAATTTCCAATCAGGTCACCACAACTTAAATGTATGAAAAGGGTGGGTTTGCAGAAGAGGGAGCACAAAACTTAGCCTGTCAGCTCTGTCATCCACAGTCCTGGTGATACCCATCCCCTCTGGGCCTCTAAGTTTTGTATTAAAGTGAAAGGGTTAACAAACTGACTCCTAAGGTCAATTTCAACTCACAGATGGGAGGCCCTGGCATGGTTACCCTGGTTCCTATTTGCAATACTGGGAGTTCGCACAGACTTCTCTCTGTGATGATGTCAGAAATATCTGGGACATTGTGCAAAACCCAGTGTCCAGAACTGCTGGAAAATAACTTCCCCAAGTGAGTGTGGGACCTGAGAGGCCCAGAGCTACCCAGTGAGTAAGAAGGGAGGTGCCCCAGCAGGGGTAGAGGGTGGTCCAGTCCTCCCAAGCAGGGCTGGGGTGCCAGGCTGGTTCTGAGGAACCTGGAACAAATGTAAAGGAAGAGGGACTGTGTGCCCAAAATAGCCTTCAGTGGGCCAAGGGTGACCGTCGGCAGTTACACAGCCTCTGGGATGGCAGAGTGAAACTGAGCCCCAGAATCCAAAATAGTTTTGGGTGCCCGGCTGCAAAGCAGTGGAGCATTGGCACTGAGACTCGAATGCAGGCTTTCATGAGGCCCACGTCTGAGCTCCTGACCAAATGAGAGCAGGTGGGGGCTCTCAGTCTCATGTCTACAGAAGAGGGTCAGGGTGACATTCCCACTCGAGTGACCCAGCTGACCAAAAGCCATGTGGGAGCCTTCTAAAATTCTTCCAGAGCACGCCTGCAGAGTACGCGCGCACACGAGACTCACCAGAAAGTGCGACACCAGTGCCCTTTATCTGGCCCCACCTTGCACATTCAGTTACTTGTAACCAATCACAGTCCAAAAAGACTACATGGAGAATTCCAGAATTAAGTAATTCCCACGTTTTAGATAACCTGTATTACAGTTATTGCTATAATTGTTGTATTTCATTATTAGCTATTGCTAATCTCTTCCTGTATCTAGTTTATAATTAAACGTTATCATAGCTACATACATGTAGGAGAAAACACGGCACCTTTGGATTAGGGCTGGTCCTATCCAAAATCTCAGACATTCACTGGGGTCTTGGGACCTATGTGAGGATGAGGGGCTACTGCAGAAGGACAAGATGACTGGTGGGTTGTATTTTTCTTTTTTCTTGGATGCTTTCTGTGGCGTGGGAGTGGTGTGGGGTGAGAGTTAAGGTTTAGATCCCATAGAGCAAAGTCCTGTCTGGGTGTTAATCCTTTGAGTCAACATTGTCCTAACAGCAAGGTAAGCTGAGGAGGGTCATTAAGCTCACTTCCTGAGAGGCTCCTTCCTGGGGGCCTGCTGGCCACCTGCTGGAGGGGGTGCAGTGCCCTGGCCTGGGGAGACATTGGTGGGAGGGGCAGACAGAGGCCCATTGGGGCCAGGGCCCAGCAGGGCCCTGAGCATCTGGGACTGGATGCTTTCACACAGGGATCCATTCCCCCTACTTGGGGACCAAAGGCTTCTGATATGGGTGGCTGGAAACTGTGGGGGTTCCAGGACTTCAGGAATGCTGGTGAAGGCAGCTGGGGGTGGGAATATTGTCCTAGCTGCAATCAGCATGACAACATGCAGCCAGGTCTGGTGCACAGGCCTAAAATTCCAAGAAAGGGAGGAAGAAAGGAGGAAAAGGAAACAGAAATACAGCCTTAGGCTTTAGTTTTACAAGGTGGCCACTCTGCATCCTGCTTTGTACTCTGGGAAGCTGAAGCAGGAGAATCATAAATTCAAGCCCAGGCTAGATAACAGAGGGAGACTTTGTACCAAAAGTTTTTTTAAAAACGGCGGGGAATGTAGTTCAGTGCCACAGCCCAATCCCTGTTACCACCAAAAGCAAAAACAAAAAACAGACAAAAAAACCAGCAGCTCAGAGGCACAAGTGGGTCCACACCCTCAAGAGTCCCTCAGACATCACCTCCAGCAGCACTTCCCGGTCTCCCCAGCGCCTGGCTTCCGGTCATGGGAGGGGGGAGGAGGGAGCCCCTGTTCAACCCTGCCAGCCTTGGCTGAGACAGCAGCACACACACCAAACCGAGGGAAAGCATTTCCCAGTTTGTGGGACATGGGAAAGTCAGGAACAGGGGCCTTCCATTCATGCTTTCTTTTCTTTATTCAGCAGAAACTGCATGACAGAACTGTCCCCTGGAGAGGCGCGCGCGCGCGCACACACACACACACACGCACACACGCGCGCACGGAGTGTGAACACATGAGAACACAGGACACATCTGCACACACACTCACTCACAATTCCATGTAATCTCTGTTCTATAGGGAAGCTTTTGGAGAGAGTGCTAATGACCCTAGTTTACAGATAGGAAAACTGAGGCAGAGGGGTTGTCTCCTGCTCAACTTCAGAGACAGGCACGCGATGGGAGACTAGCAGACGACCTCCTCACTCAGCACTTGGATGTGGGCAGAAGCAGGGGCACAGGTGATCTCTTCCCCCTCATCATCAATCTGGAGATCCCAGACACTGGCCGGTGCCTGGTGCCCCGCAGGAAGGGGAGGAGCGTGTGAAAGGCAGTGTGAAGGACTACAGTCAGAGGCCTCGGTCCCTGAGGTCCACCACTGAGCCACGCGGCGGTTCCCATAGAAGCCAGCAGGGGGCAGTGCACCTCGCCTTTTCGAGCTTCTTTCTCGGCCTCGCTCCACCAGCAATGAGTAAAGAAAACCAGAGGGGACCGACCGCAGCTTCTAGGAACAGGTCCGGAGCAGACAGAGCGCGCACGTAGTAGGTGCTCAAGGCACAGCCAGAAGCCACAAAGGCTGGACCGGGTACACGAATTTTAATTCAGTAGTGGAAATAGGAAGTGGAAGGGGATTAGGGGCCTCACGCCCTCCGCCGGCGTCCACCACGCCGCGGGATTTACCCTGAACACAGCAGCGTTAGCACCTAGTACCTGCCAGGGCGCCGGCGGCGACAGGGCACTGCCGTTTTCCTCCTCCGCGCCTCCTTCCGTCCCCCTCTTCTTCCCAACACAGACAACCGCGGGGCGGGGGTGAGCGCTCGCTGTCTCCGGGGAAACCATCTGGGCGCAAACTGGCTAGGCGTGGGGACCTGAGGGGACGTGCGAGGGAGAGGCGAGGGGTCCCCAGAAACACGCGTGGGATCCCAGCGAAGGCGACACCGCGAGTTCGTCCCTGCCTTCAGGGTCAAGTTGTGTCCCGCGGGGCCGGCTGGGCCGGCGGAAGCTGTGGCCGGCCCGGTCCCCCCACTCGCGCGCTTCTGGGCCCTCACGTGACCCCTCACTGGGCGTCCCCGAGCCCCGCGCGGGGTGGGCGTGGAGCGGCGGGGACCTTCACGAGGAGGAAGCAGAGACTCGGGCCGCAGCGGTTGGGACGGCCGAGGAGGCGCGCTGAGCCCCCGGCGCAAGTTCAGGGCTCTTCCTCCTGCAAGGTCACGCTCAAATAGTCAAGCCTGGAGAAAGTCCGAGCGGAAAGCTGCGCCGCCGTCCCGGTTCTGAGCGGGCTGGACCCACTTCTAGGCGCCTCACCCCGGGTCGCCGCCGCGGAGATCGTGCGCTCGGAAGAGGGCAGACCCTGCCCGCGGGTTGCGCACGCGGGAGGCGCGCGCAAGTTGCTAACTTTTGTCACATTATTTCTCGGCAGCTGCGGCGCCTGACGGCTGGGGCGGGCTTGGGGGTTTGACTTGCCACCACCCCACCACCCCCGCCGGGCTCCCTTCGCCCACCCAAGCCCTCCTCTTCCCTTCTTCCCTCACTCCGCGTCCAGCTGCCCCGTCCCAGACGCCAACTTCTCCCCGGATGCGGAGCGGCGCAGGCTGCAGGCGTCCCGGCGCCCACAGCCTCTTCCCTCCCGGGTCTGCGCCCGCTCACGGCCGGGGGGACCCCATCCAGATACATCCCAGGCCTCTGGTCCGACCACCGGCGGCCTCCACGCGCCCCGGCGGAGTCCCACCCGAGTCCCTTGTCCACTCCAAAGGCCCGGGACCTGCTTCCCCGGGATCGCGACCCGCGGCGGCCCAGGCCGGTGAGACCACCCGGGTCCGGGACGCAGTGTCGCTGGGGCCGCTCGGGGACCACTGCCCCGGCCGCGGTTAGGTTCCCCGCAGCTCCTCTGGTGAGCCCCCAGGACCGCGCGTCATTCCTCCCCGCAGACCCGGAGATCACCACGGCCGGGAGGGTCTCCCTGCGGTCTCACTTCCTCCCGGGGCGGGGTCCTCAGTTCCACCTCCACTGTCACTCTCTCCTGGTCCGGGCCGGACAGTCACCCTGCACTCGGAGAACACAAGCGGAACTGCCAGCGCCCCGAGGCGCGCAGACACAGCCCCCGCGCACCGGGCAGCGAGGGACCCCGTGCTCAGCCTGCGGAGACTCCAGGAGTTCCCGGGGGCGGGACGCTCTCCGAGGAGTCCCGGAGGGCGCGGAACACTCACCCCGCGGCTCACATCGCCCCCGGCGCCTCTGTGTCCTCGCCTTCCTGCTCTCTCTCCTCGCTCTGCTCGGGGGCTCTTTGTCTTTGCGAAGTGTCGAAACCGTCTGGCATAGTGGGGCTCCGGCGGCGAGGCCAGTGCCGGGCCGGGAGGTGGGGTGAGGATGGGAGCGGCCTCGGAAACCTTCCCGAGAGTAACGGGAGCGGGGCGGGGCCACGGGCGGGGCCGCCTCCCGGCCGCCGGGCGCACGGCCCTCCCCTTCCTCCGCTCGGCCCGCCCCGCGCCGCGTCCTCGCGCCCTCTCGGGCCTCGGCTGGTCCGGCCCGGCGGGGCTTTCTGCCGCCGAAGGTAGCTCTGCGGGCCACGTGGACGCCGCGGGGCCGGGCTGAGGCCGGCGGGGAGATCCTGGCGGCCGCGGTGGCGGTGCGGGGACGGATCGCCGGCCGAGGAGGAGCTCGGGGACAGCTCCGCCGCCACCGGCGAGGCCCGGGAAGAGCGCCGGGGGCCCGGGGCCCGTGGGCTCGGCCCAGGGGAGGAGGCGATGGGCGCGCACCGAAAGAAGGTGCCGGGGCCAAAGGGGGACCCTCCCCGGACTGGCGACCGGCAAAGCCACTGACTTCCCCTGAGAGAGTGGGACTCGAGGTGGGACTTAGGGAGGCGCGGCGGGGCCCTGGGACTGGGGAGGCCGGGCTCTCCGCCCCGAGGGGCTTCGCCCTAGGCCAGAGGCTGCAGCCAGACCCAAGCCTGGGAGCCTGGCGTAGGCTGGTCCGCGGGAGAGCGGCTGGGGCTCTGGCTCCACGGTTTGGAAATTAGGTTTGCCCTCCCCGTCTTTGAGGAACCTGAGGGCTGCGGGGATTTATTTTGCCTAAGGGCAGAATGCTGGCTCAGTGCTGTAAACAAGATTTTAGAGGCATTTCTAAAAAACCTGGTTTTGCAGCTTTTATCCTCTCTATGGGACTACCTCTTTGGCAACTTTTCCGTGGAATGTTAAGAGGAAGAGGGTGCCCAGGCCTTCGCTCATCCTGCAGCTCCCGCTGCTCCGGTGGAAGAGGACAACCCTGCCAGCCTCTCACCCACCTGAGGGCTGCGGTTGGGCAGAGACGCAGCCCAGTGCAGACGCTGCCAGGCAGCCAGTGGTGCATGGACCTGAGCTAGTTCTGAGTCTTTGTACGTTGCTTTCCTGATGAGGGCGTTAGAATAATGAAGTGGATTGCAGCAAGTTGAATACTGGCACTGGACTTTGAATCTGCTGCATGGTCAGTCCCAATTGACTGGGATTCTGCAGAGAAGGTCCGTGCCCTAGAGGGTCAGGTGGAGGCCCTAGGAAAGGCTCCAGGAGAGAAGATACTGAACGCAGAGAAATCGATTTTAGGGGAGAAGGAATATTAACCATTAGAAAGGGAAGGAAAAGAGGACTAGAGACACACAGACAGAAAGTGAGAGAACAAAGCAAAAAGTACACAGGTATGCAAGTCTTACGACTTGTGCTTAAATGTCTCTAAAGCCTCGTGGTCAGAGGTGGGCTTTTCAGAGGTGGCTCGATCTAGAGTGTGTGATGCTGGGATTGACTCATGGTGCAGTGCTAGACTCAAGGGCCCTAGGACTAAGGGTGTGAGTGCTGCCCATCCTAAGTACCTGGATAAAAGGGGCTGAAAGACTGTTAGGTCCCTTGTTGCTTTGCTCCCTTCTGCCCACCATGAACTGTTGTTGCCATTCTGTCTTGGAGTCAGCTGCCTGTGGACTGAAACCTCTACAAACTGAGCTAAATAAACCTTTCCTCCTTTAACTTTGGAGGCTGGTAATTTGTCTCAGCAAGGAGAAAAGTAACTAAGACAACAAACCTCCTCCCAGCCACCCTGGGGGTCTTTTTCTTGCTCCCAGGAGTTTGAGAGAAAAGGTTGGGTGTTTCATGACCTGCCCAGAGCCCTCTTGCCTGAGCAGTCGGTTTTGGTTTTGATGCTAAAAGGGGGGGGGGGGGATCGGACCTTCCTGGAAAGAGCTTTGCTCTTTCTGAAACTCTGGTGAAATTTTGCTGCCCCCTAATACTCCCCAGCATGCTTTGTGGGGGAGAGAGAAAGCAGACTTCGAGGACACCAGCTCTCTCCGGCATCTTCCAGCAGCATCTTCTAGCATGGATCATCGGGTTTATTAGCACACAGAGCTACAGCTCAGACATCACTCAGATCACAACTTGGGTGGCTACCCTCCTGGCCTCACAGGGACCACTGTGTCCCTAGCTGTGTGGCCAGGCTTGCTGTGCATGGGAAGGTGCTGTGCATTACTCCCTGCTGAGTGCAGTTCTTGGCTGGGTATGTGGTAGATCCTCAGTAAAGAGTCAGATACTGGATGAATTAGCAAACGAAGTGTTGCTTGCAAGGAGAGTGGAAAAATACTGTACTAATGTTAAGACTGTACTACTGTATCCTAGTGCATTCTGTGGAGAGAGGTATTCGCTGGGCAAATGAGTATCCCCTGCTCATCCAGCTGTTGCAGTCTGCACCCACTTCATTGCATCCCTGGGTTCTTGGCAGGTCCCCTGGCAGACTCCAAGGTGAGATGAAAGTTCCCTGTCAAGTGAGGCTGTGCTGAAACACAGCAAATATCTTGTCTATCAAGGATGAATGTCAGATGCATCTCTTCCCAGTCTGGTGGGTTAACCCAGGCGAGGCCTTTTCTCTGACCCACTTCCTCTCCACTAGAACATATTTCTCCCAGGAAGCAGAGAGCGCTTCTCTCCCCAGTCCTCTTTCATCTTTCTTTCCCCTCCCTCCCTTCCTCCCTCCCTCCTCTCCCTTCCCTCCTTCCTTCCTTTGTTCTTCCATCCTTCCTTTCTATTTTCTTTGTTGTGGTGATATTCCCTGCAAGCAGCATTTCTGACACCTGGGGCCATTTCCAGGAGAGAGCTGGAAACATGGAGCTGTGTGCCAAAGGTGTGTGCCTGCCTTCCTTTCTGTCACCCTGGGTGTGCCTCCCAGCACACCCTGGAGGAGAACAGCCATAATGGTCCTTGTGGGGAGTGCCTGCAGAGCATCTCGAGCCCTGACATTGATGCAGTGCTCACCGCCACCTCCCACGTGTTCAGAGCTCCAGCAGGGCTCTCAGTAATGATGGTTACGGAAATTGATTGCCTTCTACCCCTCTTCCTTGGCAAGACCCTAATGGTTGCTGATCCCCTTTGAGCGACTGCACAGCGAAGGGTGGGGCTTCCTGGCTGGTGGGGAAGTGTGCAGAGGGGGAGGCACATGGACAGTGCTATCAGTTCTCGGGGTTGTGTACAACTCCAGTGGCCTTAGGAAGAAGAGGGTGTGCAGACTGAAGCTATACCTGGGAAACTGAAGGACAGGCTGCTGTCTCCATGTGGCTGTCTCTCCATGTTCCTGTGAGGGTCCTGTGTGTGCCTGTTCTCCCCTTGTCCACAGGCTTTCTCTGCGGAGGGAGTCCTGGGACAGCCCCTGAAATTCTCTGCGCCTCTCCACTGTGGCAGCTGTTGAAATAATCCTTTTAATTCCACTCTTCCCTGTGGATCCATGCTGTATTTTAGGTTTGTGAGGAGAGGAATCTGATTGACAGGCCTCATCCTCAGGGTCATGGGTCACCCAGCCAACCTGCTTGGGCTCCCCAGGCAGCTTGTGTCCACTCCCTGGGTGACCCTGGGAGATCTTGTGCTTAGAGCCTCCAGTATCCCCTGCTCTTGATCCCCGAGGATCTTGGCAGGCACTGGTTAGCAGAGCTAGTTGGCAGAAGTCATACAATGTACATTCCTCGCATATATTAGACCCAGGATCCACGCTAAGCTTGCTCATTAGTCTCAGGCAGGCACTCACGGCCACCCTAATCTCTTCACTAGAAATTGGCTCAGGAGTGAGATTTAATCCCTGTTTGGACCACCAAGATGAGATGAATATGCTCAAGTTTTCTAGCAAACAAATGTTCTTAAGAGTAAGCCCTGAGCCAGACATGGTGGTCCACACCCATGATCCCAGCACATGAGGAGGCTGAGGCAGAAGGATCACAAGTTTGAGGCCCCTCTGTGCCACACAGCAACGTGTCCAGGCCCTATCTCAAACTAAATAAAAATAAATGAAGTCTGAGTTTACAGCTCAGTGAGAAGGCCCTGGTTTCATTACCCGGTAGAGAGAGAGAGAGAGAGACAGACACTAATGGGGGGGGGGGGGGTCCTGGGAATGTGCCCAGCTGTGGAACACTTGCCTAGGAGGTGGAATGTCCTAGGTTCAATCCCTAGCTCTGCAA
Organism: Heterocephalus glaber; assembly: GCF_000247695.1. The sequence continues at coordinate 22,506,451 of NW_004624735.1, read as the reverse complement.
AAAGGGAAAGAAAGGGCCCTCAATGTTTTTCTTTCTAGGAGACATCTTGGTCTCCTGAAGGAAGTCGAGTGGAAGACAAGTTCCTAGAGAGTGGGGTTTGTGGTTATGCATGTCCCCCAGGGCTTCCTCTGTCAGAGCTGTGGCCACCAGGGTGGAAGTTCTGGGAGGTGCTGTGGATCTTTCAAAAGTGATCCCTGTGAGTGGTTCTGAGCTCCGGGGCTGCCCTTGAAGGGGACTGTGGGACCCTGCCGTTCTCTTGCTGCTGTGTGTGGGGACGTGTGTGTTCCCCCCAGGATCCCAGTGTGAGTGTCGCCATCCACTGTCCTCACCAAAGGCTAAAGCACCAGAGCTGCCGGATCCTGGAGCCAAGCCAACCTTGCTTTGCCTCACAGGTAGTCTGTGTCAGGCATTTTGTTGTAGTAATGGGAAGCGGACTACTACATAAATAGATCCACGGTCTGGTCACACTGTTCCTAACCTTACCTCCAGACTTTCTGTTGAGTGAGTCAGTGGAAACACTTTGTTTAAGCCACTTTAGGTCATGAGTCTACTGCTTGCAGCCAAGCACCTGAGAATTACAAGAAGATTCATTTCCTCCAACTTCTTTCCCTAGGACATTCCCCAGCTTAAAATCCTTAACACATCTCAATGGTTTTCCACTCCCTAGGAAAATAAGTCCAAATTTCTGAGGCTAGCAGTAAAGGTTCTTTTATTTTTTCTTCTCGGTACCGGGGATTGAACCCACAAGGCCTTATGCTGAGCTACATCTCCAGCCCTTTTTAGTTTTTATTTTGACACAGAGTCTCACTAAGTCAATGAGTTGCTGAGGCTGGGCTTGAATTTGCAATGCTCCAGCCTCAGCCTCCCAGAGTTCTGGGACAACAGGCACGTGCAACCACACCCCGTTTAAGGCCTGGTGTGTGCTTCTCACGTGTTATCTTCTAACACTTCTCTTTACAAACCCCGTGTCAGCAGGCATGACTCGGCCAGAAGCTCTGGTTAAATTACGTGTTGTTATGTTCTTAAAAACAACATAGGTTTCCATGTTGCTGGCTGTAGAAGACAAAACACGTAACTGTTACAGGGCTCCCAGCCAACAAGCTGTAGCACAGTCTGGAGGGAGAATGAATGTCCAATAATCCCGCTGCCTCTTCAGGGCCTCCCATTGTCCTGGGAGGCAGGGCCCTAGCTCCATCCAGGACTCCTTGGCATTCTTATCACCTGCTCCAGCCTTCCTGGATGTAGGAGAATCTCCTAAGTTGCCATCCCAGCTTATCACAGACTGGGTGGCCTTCATGGCTTGTGTTCAGCCGTCCCCCCAAAGCCCCAGGCAAATGAGGTGGGGCTATTTTGGAGGTGGCTGAATCTAGAGTGTGCATTGATTCCTGGTGAGATTAGACCAGAGGCCACCAGGATTAAGGACGAAAGTGCTACCTGCCCTAGGCAGTCTGAATAAGATACAAGGGGCAGAAAGAGGCTGTTAAGGCCCCTTGTTGCTTTTTGCTGCTTCTGCCACCATGCACTGTTGCCCCTCTGCCACGGTGCCTTGGGGACAGCCGACTATAGATGGAAACCTCTACGGACTGTGAGCCAAATAAACCCCTTCCCCTCTAACTCTGGGTGTTGAGTGTTTTGTCTCAGCAATGAGAGAAAAGTAACTATGACAGTGGCCAAAGACAGGAGAGATTTATTCTCTCAGTTCAAGCAGCCAGGAGTTTGACATGAAGGTGTGAGTGAGGTTAGCTCCTCTTGGAGTCTTGAGTCTTCCCTAGCTTCTGGCAATCCCTGGACTTCTTTGGCTTGTTGCCCTATCATCCCTATATCTACCTCTACCTTCCATAGGTGTGTAGGCTTGTGAGTATGTGCGAGTGTGTGTGTGTGTGTGTGTGTGTCCTCTTGTAAGACCACCTGTCATTGAATTCAGGACCTATCCTAATCCAGTATGACTTCATCTTAGCTTGTTTAACTAATTCCATACACAAGACCCTCTTTCCCAGTAAGTGACATCCCGAGGCACCTTCATATCCAGTATTTGAGGGGAACATTATCAAACTCCCTATATCACAGACAGCTGGCTCTTCCTCCTCAGCTGTCTGTAAGCTGCTGCCCTGGGGTGGCACTATCCACTCTCTATGGCACCAGCCATAGAGAAGCATCAGCTTTGGACCTCTTATCCTTCCTTTCGTCCTCATGTTCTCAGAAGTGGACACCCCTTCCGGTTTTTCTACGTAGTTTGATTTCCAAGAACCCAGACCTTCAGCAACTCCCGATTTTCCTTCAGGCAGCAGTTTATCCTGAGGCAAGCAAACATCAAGGGCCAGACTTTAGCCTTGAAGTGGAAATATATAGGAGACAAAGCCTACTAATTAATATTCAAATCAAGGGTCCTGCCCTTCCTTGTATACCTAGGTTCTGTTCACATTGACCACTAGGATATTGAGCATTCTTTCTAGAAAACCCACCACTGGATTTTGCATATAAACCATTGGCTCTCTGGAAGGCTGTCCAGCATGTGAACCCCTCCTGTCCAATGCGACCCCCTCTTTTCAAGATAGAGCGTGAGGTTTGTTCCTGTGAGCAGCCTTTACCAGTATCCCTGTGCAGCCCTCCTCTTTCCCATGTATAAAACCCTACCATCTTTTCAGATCTGCAACTGCCTTATACCTTTGTAGCTGATTGCTTATGAAGTAATATTTCTCATCAGTATGGAAAGATCCTGAAGGAGAGTTTCAATCCTTCTTTCATCCATCCAATAAAAATTGGATGGCATCTACTAAGCGCCAGATTCTGTGCTAAGTGCTAGGGACACAGAGGTGAACATAACATAGCTCCCATCCTCAGAGAGTCCCCAGTTTGTTGGGGTGCCAGTTGTGTCCTCATCTTAGGGTAGTTCTATGATATGGCAGATAGGGTATATTGACATCATCTGAGGGTCAGGTCCCCCAGGCTCTCCCTGTGAACTGGGTGTGTGACTAGGCTGAGTGTTGAGTGGCCTCTAATCCCCAGAACCCATGAAGTCAGGGGAAAGAGTGTGGCCTTTGTCTGACAGCAGATGGAAGCTCTGGAAAGTTTTCCACAGTAGGCCTTGGCAGTGGAAACGTTTTCAGATGATTGCAGTCATCTAGGAGATACGGGGATATGGCCAAAGGAACTGGCCTAGGAGAAGCCTAGTGGGTAGGCATGCTTCCAGAGTGGTGAGGTAGGTAGAACATGCAAGACTGGCCATGGGCTGGGGAAGGGTTCGAGCTGATACTTCTGTTTTCCGGCAGAGCAGATAGAGGCATTGCTAGTAACATCGTCTTCAAGGTCCATCTCCTGTGTTTTTCTGCAATAGAATCACTTTTTTTTGTTGTGTTTCATTTTGTTTTAAACACATTTGACATCTAGAGAGGAAGCAGCGTCTTTGATGGCAAGGTTAAAAGCTAGAGAGATCTTGATCCCCGGGGGCATCTTTGAGCAGTGGAATCAATGCCAGCAGCGTTTTATCTTGGGATCTCTTGTGAGAGAAAAATGTAACAATGCTTAGTCCTTTTCCTTATTGAGGCTTTCTGTTACTGCAACCCAAGTAGAATCCTGATGCTAGGTGGACAGTGACAGTCTCCAAAATATGGCACTCCCAGGAAGAAGACGAAGAGATGAGCACTATTTCTGTGTGTTACATTTCAACTTTTTGTGGAACATTCAATTGGAGCTCAGTTCCAGTTACCAGTCTCAAATACCAACCACCCCCAAATTAGACACATAAGACAAGTATTTTATTATGGTCATGGGTTCTGTGGGTCAGGGATTTGGACAGAACTCAGCAAGGTGCTTTATCTCAGGTCCACTATTGGGAGAAGATGATGCTGAAGGTTACTGAGATGGCTGAGGGGCCTTCACTCATGGCTCTAAGCTCTGGGCTGGGCTGAAGCGAAGCCTGGGCACAGTAGGTTCTGTACACCAGAGCACATCTGTGTGACCTCTGCTTCTCTTTCGGCCTGGCAGCTAGATTCTGAGGGAGAGAGAGAGAGAGAGACAGAGACAGAGACAGAGGCAGACCCAACAGAGCCAGGTAGAAGCTGCATGCCTTTTCAAAGCTAACTTCAGAAGTACCATAGCATCACTTCATCCTGGAGTTATTCCTCATATCCACAACAGTTGATACCAGGAAACCCCCTGAGATATCAAAAACTGCCAAAGCTCAAAGCCCTCATATGAAATGGCATAATATTTGCATACGCTATACACACATCCTCTCATATACTTTAAATCATCTCTAGATAACTCGTAATACCTAATGCAATGTAAATGCTGTGTGAATCGTTGTTGCACTGCATTGTTTAGGGGCTGGTGACAAAAGACTCCATACTTCTTCAGAATAGAAGCAATTTTTTTCAAGCATTTCTGAACCACAGCTGGTTGAATATGTGGATATCCACAGAAGGAGTGGCAAAGAGTTTGTGGTGGTGTTTAAAGAAAGCCACAGGCTTTCAGGCATTTTCAGGATTGGGTAGCAGAGTAAATTCACAGCCAACAGGTGGTGGTGGCAGGCAGGAGTGAGTGAAATGGTCTGGGGATATTGTGGGAGATATAAAGAGCCCCGGAGGGAGCCTAAAGAAAAGGCTATTGTCAGCAAAGGCTTACAGAATGAACCATTTACTGGAGCACACACTCTCTCTGTAGGTACCTGCGGGCAGTGGTTCTTTGATCTGGCTCAAGCAGGAGAAAGAGCTCAGCTCTCTGAACCTCTAACTACCTCTTGGTATCAGGCAAGGAACTCTGAGAGTCCTGGTTCTCACATTTTAATGTGCATGGGAGTGACTCCAGGAGGTTTATTCCCCTGGGCCCTCTCCTGAAGAGTTTGAGTCAGTGGACCCCCACTGGGCTCTGGAGTCTATCTTAAAAACAAGTTCCAGTTGTTATCTGGCTGCAGAGCTGGACTGACCATATTTAGAGATGTTGGTTTTCTTGGCGGTATAATTAGAAGGTGAAGTTCAAGCAGGATTTTCAAATGAGACCTGTTCTATGGGACTTGAGGAACCCCACACGGTATCCCCATCAGCAGCAACTGAGTTAGCAAATGGTCACTGAATGTCTGCTCCATACCTGGCACCCAGTGAATAATGGGGGTACATGGTATTCAAGGTGGGCTCCATGACTGCTGCCTGGAGGTGCTCATGGTGGAAGGGTGCTTCAGAGGGTAGCACACACGGTGGGCCCAGGGAGGAAAGACAGCACCAATTTAATTTGCTTTGAGATTCTTCTTGAGCTGCATTGAGGACAGACTCTTCCTGAATTGAAACTGCTGGCTGGGGTGATCTGTAAGAGTTTTGCAGCCACAAACTTTTTAGTATATGAATCTACCTGTGAATAAAGTCAAAAGAGCCAAAATGCAGTTACTGGGTTTAAAATAGGACTGAGTTCCCAAGGTTACCACTGTCACTCTGAGCATTAAAAATGTTTTGTGTCGTGGTTTGAGGATATTTTAAAAAAACACCTTTTAAAAACATGCACATTTTACTTGGAGACTGAGCAAGCGGTCAGATGGGGAAGGCTGGCCCCCAGCCCTGCTCTATTCAGGAAATCAGCTCTTTGCATCCCCTAGTCTTACCGCGTTTCATTGCAAAGTGGGCAGCATGGTACTCTCCTCTTCAAGCTGTCTCAAGAAGAAAGCTTATATATAAAACACTTACTACTTCAGTGCCAGATACTTAGCGAGCATTCAGTAAATGATGGCCATTACTAATTTAAGTGTCTTTTCTACACGTATTATACTTGTCAACATATCTGCAAATGTTTTATAAATGAGAGTGGAAAATTACACAGTTTAGGAGTTGCCAAATATCAGGGCTCTGCCAGGCCGACTGCCTCTCTCTGAGGAAGTTCTGGTATTGTTTTTGACCATATGTGCCCATGGGATGACCTAACCCTGGAGTGGGAGGGTAGAGTTTGCATTCCCACCCTTGCTTTGTTGTATTGTTTTGTTGGTTTCCCAAAAAGAGTTACTTTTCCCAGTTGAAACTATACATAAATATCCAAATTTGGCGTGTAAGGTTTCCGCGTTTAAAAAAATAAAAATGATGTCCATATAAGTTGTTGAAAAAATAAAAAAGCGGTCCTGAAATGATTTATCTGTATTTTCTTGCATCTTAATAGGTTAACTTTCCCTGAGGCTAACTCTGCGAACTCTTTTTTCTCTGTTTTGATAATTAAATCAATACACAAAATCCATCATTGAGGGAACAGCTCTGTTGCTTTGTGGTTTGTGGGGTGGAAGTGGTGGATAAACTTAGGCAAGATGTTTGGCCTCAATTTTCTTGCCTCTACAATGAAAATGATGAGAGGATGAACCTTCAGCCCTGCTTCGGAGGTTAAATCCAGTTTTGTGCCACTAAATTACGCATTGCTGCTTTTACACGTATCAACTTACCAGACACGTTAGTGTTGCTGACTTACGTGCTTTGAACTTCAGACTCACGGAACGTTAATTTTTAGTTTCTTGCATTTGAAGATTCTGGAGGCGACTAAATCTATCTTGCTTTGGGAGCTGTGGCCTCAGCTTAAAGAAGGCCATGACATCCTGCCACAAATTTGGGGTGTCATTTAGTAAAGCCATTTGTATACCAGATATGAGGAGAAGGCCAACTTCTCTCAAGCAGTAAAACGGCTGACGGTGAAAAGTGATGCTGGTGGTAGTCAAATGTTCAGAATTTTATTTATGTGAATCAGGTAATGATATCTGCCGGAGTTAAAATTAGGTTTCCTTGCAGAATATACAGAATAAGGACTTCATCCGGTAGAAGTTCAGCTCTCTTTCACAAGGCCTGCAAGCAAGGCTGGGGTGGCATTCTACGATGTCAGGGTCACAAGTTTGCTCCGCCTGTTTCACGACAGTGAAGAATAAAACTGCATCCCTTCCCACGCTAACCTCATAGTCCAAGCTGGTTGCTACAGCTCCAGCCATCAGGTTCAGGACAGGTGTTCAGAAAAACCAGAGAGTGTGCTCTTTGTCTTTAAGGATGTTTCCTACAGATTTCCCACAGCACAGCACTTCTTACTTCTCTTTCTCAGGCCACTCCTAATCACCTGGCTTAAAGGGATGCTGATAAATGTAATCTTTATTCTGGGAACAAGGGTGCTTTGGGGAATGGGTATTTGAGAAGGATTAGTGGTTTGTGGCTCCAGGTACACAAGTTAGAGCTCTCAAGCTAGATCAGGGCCAGGTATGCAAACACTAGTCCCAGCTATAAAACCTGGACCTATAGTTTCCTGTTGTCATAGTAAGTAGAATAAAAGGTGCAATATGCCCATTTGTGATGAAGAAAAAACTATCCTTCCTGGGCTTTGGATGGAAGTCTTAGGCTGTTATATGTTTAGGATGAAACTTCCCGTGTTATCAAATTCTACGTGCTTATGTAGCACCAAGCCCCTTTCCACTCTGAAAAATTATAGAATTATTTACAGAGGCAGCAGTGTAAATTACAGAAATGATACTGTGGGTGAAAATCAGCCAATGTTTGGTATCTGAGTACTGTATAATCAAAAATCTTTTGAAGTATTAAGGATAGATTAGTCTTATAATTATAATTTAAATACACCTGAGTAGTTAATTTAGACTGAATTTTCTGTTAAGAAAAGTTACAGAAAGTGCTACAAAACTTACTGTATTTGACTGTTTAAAACAACCTGAAAATCATTCTGCTTGTAAGTTTACTTGTTGCTTAATGCTTTGAGTACTTTTTGCTTATTGTATTAGTTTAAACATGGGAGGAGATTTAAAGCATCTGTCACTTGGCCTGATTGTTTAAAGATACTTAGGTTTATTGCAGTGTTGAACAGGAGAGTGCTTTGAGGTAATGGTTAAAATACAGTCTATATTTAAATAGATTTGCAAGTTAAGTCCAAAGACCTATGGAAAAACAATATTCTTAGTTATATTCATAATATACTTAAAATAATCAACCTTAAATATTTTTC
>NW_004624735.1:22482546-22492738 GCF_000247695.1 Heterocephalus glaber | reverse complement strand
CGGGACTCAGTACCTTGGTCTGGTGGTCTGATGTCCTCTGAGCCTTTGTAGTGTGGAACCAGGTGGCTGCCTGTCTGCAGCGGGGTGATTCAGTGTTTTCCGCACAACTTAGGACCTTGGTAGGGTGTGCACAGACCTGCCTGTCTGCAGTGGGCTGATTCAGCATGTTCTCTTCGACTCAGGACCTCGGTAAGGCATGGGGATTGTATATTTAGAGAAGAAGCAAAAGGAAGAAAAAGACACATCAAAAACCCCTAAAAAGGCAGGGTTTGCTGCTGGTACTTGTGTCTCATGTGATCAATGTGGCATCCCTGTACCCAGATGTATGCACATGTAAAAATGCATTTGCCTTTGCATGCCATGTGTATCACACCAGATAAAACAAGACACAGAGAGAAGAGGGGCCACTGCAATGTGTCTTTCTACCTACCACAGGCCCTTTTCATGACCAGTCTGACCCCATCATGCCTTATCTGTTTTCATCCTCTTACCATTCCTGTGCAGAATGATTTATAGTTCATAGACAAGGAGGCCAGCCTTGCTGCTTGTCCACACAAGTTCAGTCAGTCTCCCAGAAACTCCACCTTTTCACCTGAAAGTGACTCACGGTCCAAGAGTGCATGGAATCCTCTGTCAGCCATGGTCATGTGCAGGTGGGACACATCTGCCTCCTTGGCCTTCCTTCCTTCCCCTTCCCCACCCCTTGAGCCTGCTCATCATGCTACTTGGGTAGACACCTCTGTCTGCAGTGATCTCCGCCACAGGCTGGCTGTGGAGTTGCAGAGAGCTCCATGCATAGGGCACCCAGGGGTGCTTCTCCCTGGCTGCTGCTTCTCACTGGCTGCTGCTTCTGCCCCAAAGTAGCTTCAGCTCTGAGACAAGGATGTGGGGCTCATTCTTTCTATTTGGTGGGAAATGGTTCATGGAAAACCTGGATTAAGCAGAATAAAACTGTGTGAAAACTCCAGCAGGAGGAGAGAGAGAGAGAGAGAGAGAGAGAGAGAGCGAGAGAGAGAGAGCAGGAAAACATCCTAAGTCCCTTTTACCTCAGAGCTTGCCTTCTTGCTTTTTCTGCTGAGCTGTTAGTCTGAGCAAGGGACATAGACAACCATGTATCCATTAAAAATGTTCCTCACGCAGCCTCCCAGCCCCTCCCACGTCGTTCAGCCCCCAGGGTCCTCCTGGCTCTCCTGCCACCATGACTGACAAGGTAGCAGCTTTTGACTACGCAGTGGAAGAACGTGTGATCAAAGAGGAGTATAAAATATGGAAAAAGAACACGCCTTTTTTTTAAGATTTGGTGATGACACATGCTCTAGAGTGGCCCAGCCTAACTTCACAGTGGCTTCCAGATGTAACCAGACCAGAAGGGAAAGATTTCAGCATTCATCGACTTGTCCTGGGGACACACACATCGGATGAACAAAACCACCTTGTGACAGCCAGTGTACAGCTCCCTAACGATGATGCCCAGTTTGATGCATCACACTGTGACAGTGAGAAAGGAGAATTTGGAGGTTTTGGCTCCGTTAGTGGGAAAATTGAACAGAGATCAAGATCAACCATGAAGGAGAAGTAAACAGGGCCTGTTATATGCCCCAGAACCCTTGCGTCATTGCAACAAAGACTCCATCCAGTGATGTTCTTGTTTTTGACTACACAAAGCATCCTTCTAAACCAGACCCCTCTGGAGAGTGCAACCCAGACTTGTGTCTCTGTGGACATCAGAAGGAAGGCTAAGGGCTTTCTTGGAACCCAAATCTCAGTGGGCAATGACTTAATGCTTCAGATGACCATACCATCTGCCTATGGGACATCAGTGCCGTTCCAAAGGAAGGGAAGGTGGTGGATGTGAAGACCACCTACACCAGTAGTAGATGTTTCCTAGCATCTGCTCCATGAGTCTCTGTTTGGGTCAGTTGCTGATGACCAGAAACTTATGATTTGGGATACTTGGTCAAACAACACTTCCAAACCAAGCCACTCAGTTGATGCTCACACTGCTGAAGTGAACTGCCTCTCTTTCAATCCTTATAGTGAATTCATTCTTGCCACAGGATCAGCTGACAAGACTGTTGCTTTGTGGGATCTAAGAAATCTGAAACTTAAATTGCATTCCTTTGAATCACAGAAGGATGAAATATTCCAGGTTCAGTGGTCACCTCACAATGAGACTATTCTGGCTTCCAGTGGTACTGATCGCTGACTGAAAGCCTAGGATTTAAGTAAAATTGGAGAAGAGCAATCTCCAGAAGATGCAGAAGATGGCCCACCTGAGTTGTTGTTTATTCATGGTGGTCACACTGCCAAGGTACCTGATTTTTCCTGGAATCCCAATGAACCTTGAGTGATTTGTTCTGTATCAGAAGACAGTATCATGCAAGTGTGGCAGATGGCAGAAAACATTTATAATGATGAAGACCCTGACGGAAGTGTGGATCCAGAAGGACAAGGATTCTAGATACATCTGCACTCATGATTTTAGACCCCCCCTTTTTCCTCTCAACCCTGAGATTGATTTAACACTGGTTTTGAGACATATAGACTTTGTTTAGCTATCCCTCCACAATAGGTACCACCAATAATACTATTGGCCCCAAAAGTGGGTGTTTTCTAAATATTAACTGGGTTACTTGATTCAGCAGAGCCACAGACTTATCTTTAAATTTTCTTCAGGAATTTTCTATTAACAAACCCAGGTCTAAAGTAGCTATAGAAAGGGGAATATAATGTGTGATTATTTTTCTTCTTAAGATAAATCCCCAAATTTTTCAGACTTGTTTCAGTAAAGGCTAAAGTGAGTAAGGAATAGAGCCAAGTGAGGTTAGGTGTCTGAGCCATGAAGTATAAGTACCTCAAGATGTCATTTTTATTCAGAAATTAGGGGAGAATCAAGTCATAGATTCCTGCTGTAAATCTTCATACCTGACTTTCCAGGATGCACATTTTTCCTATGTAGACCAGTCTCCTCTTGGTTTATTCAGTTAAGTCAAAGCTACATGTTCCTCCTTCCCTATATATTTTTGCTTGTTAGTGTATTTCTTGAACTGTTTTCATATTATTCCTTTCCTTTCTGTGAAATGGTTTCTGTTGCTTTTTGTTGTTGTTTTATCTTGGGACCAGCAAGTTGTAAAGATGTATGTTTTTACCTGATAGTTGTCCCTCAGGTAGACTGTCAAGTTGAGAAGGGTGATTTGATAGCTTATATTTGTTTTTAAAATTAAATTAATCCCTGATAAGAGTTGCTTTTTTAAAAAAAAAAGAACTTGGTCCTTAACCACTGGTTTAATACCATCTCCATTTTAGGTGACCTGTTTCACCAGCAGGCCTGTTGTTCTCCATGACTATGTAAGTGCTTATAATGGAATAAATTGCTTTTCTACCAAAAAAAAAATGTTCCTCAAGTGGGTAATCTGCAGGATTTGGAAGAACTGGCTCAACGAGGCCAGAAATTAGGGCAGGGCCATGTATTATCCATTAGCATTGGCCCCCGCCCTAACCCACTTCAGGTTTATCAGGGTGTTTAATGAGATGTTTGTTGAACTGAACTGAGCAGGGAAAAGCTTAAAAACAGCCCCTTTCTGCTATGTAGTAGAAATCAATCCAGGCACACATAGGCCTGACCAAGTCAAATCCCAAGTAACCAACTAGTTATTGAACTCCTATTATGGGTCAGAAAATATTGCCCTCATTGCTCCCTTCTTAATTCAAACCCTGTATCTATTAAGTTCCTATATATATTGGGAACTGTGCTTGGCTCTCGGACAGTTAGTGAGGGATGAGATCAGAAGCCAGGCCCTCAAATAACTGCAATAGAGCAGATAGAGAACATGACAAACATGATACGGTATGCTCATTGCTAAGGCATGTGCAAAATGTGAGAACTCATTATGGCTGGGGCATTTGGAAGACAGCCAGCTAAGCTGCAAACTCATTTAAGTGCAAGTTCAGAAGTTGAGAAGAGGAAGGAGAAAAAAGTAGGCATTGGCCAAATGCCACTGGGTTCCTGGCATCCAGCTGGATACTATCTCCACACTGTTAGTACTCTCTAAGCCCTTTTAAAGGTAGAGTTTTCCCTCCCTTTGAAGATAAGGACATGAAAGCTCCAAGAGGTGAAGATGACAAGTTCAAGGTCAATGGAGTAGAATGTAGCAAATTCATGGTTTGAACTGTAGTCTTCCTGGCATAGACAACAGAACACAGAGTAGAAGGGGACTGGTGGGGTTGGGAACCTAGTCAGATGGTATGTCCTGCAAAGAATTTGGAAGACTGCAGCTTGGTAGCTCAGGAGCTACACTGGGGTTGTGGTGAGTCTTTTGTAAAAATTGCCATCTGACAAATGTTTTTATTGGGATACAATTCACTGCCATAAATTTCATCAATATAAAATATAATATTAATTCATCAGTTTTAGTATATTTGCACATCGGACACCTACCATCATGATCTAATGTTAGAATATTTTGTTGCCATAAAAAATATTCCATACCTATTTAGCAATCTCTTCCCATTGTTACTAATACCTAGACACAGCCAGCCACCAATCTGTGTTATGTCTCTACAGCTTTGCCTATTTTGGATATGTGATAAATGTAGTCTTTTGTGACTGGCTTCTTTCATTTAGCATGTTTTCAAGTTTTGTCCATGTGGTAACATATATCAATGTATTATTTCTTTTTATTATGAATGATATCTCACTGCACAGATGCACCAAATTTTGTTTATCCATTCATTAGCTCATGGTTGTTTCCATTGTTTGACTATTAGGAATCATGCTGCTATGAACATTCATGTACAAGTTTTTATGTGGATATAAGTTTTAATTTCCTTTAGCTGCACACCTAGTAGTAGAATTGCTGGACAACTCTATTGAACACTTTGTAGAACTGTCATACTGTTTTCCAAAGCTGTTGCACTATTTTATATCCCCAGCAATAATGAGGGTTCCAGTTTCCCACAGACACCTAGTATCACCTGTCTTTCTGATTCAAGCCATCCTAGTAGGTATAAAAATGGTTTCTCATTGTGATTTTGATTTGTATTTCTGTGATGGCTAAAGATATTGGACATCTTTTTGAGTTTTGGCCATTTACATACCTTATTTGAAGATATATCTCATTAGATTTTATCCATTTTAAATTGATTTGTCTTTTTATCAAGTTGTAAGGTTCTTTGTATATTCTGGATACCTCAGATACATGATTTGTAAATATTTTGTACCTCCTGCAGCTTGTCTTTACTTTCCTGATGATAGCATTTGCACAACAAATTTTTTAATTTCAATGTAAAATATTTTTTCTTTTCTATTTCATATATTTAAAATTTTCCCATATTTTTATTACTGCATATTGGCTATTGAGATTAATGGCTTTTGTGAGTCTTAAAGAGCAGCAAGCACAAGTCTAGAGAGTGAACTCTTCCATAATCACTGTTTCACCTCATACTAGTTTTATTAGACAAGTTGCTGAACATCTGAGCCTCATTTTCTTCACCCATAAAATAGACACTTTCATAAAGGCATTTCTGTCCCAGGGGTTTTGAGGTTGAAGAAGTTGTTCATGTTGTTTCACAATGGATACGTATGCCTGGAATACAAGAAGCTTAACCATTTGGATGGATATTGCAGCCACTAGCACACAGCCTTAGATACCTAAGAAGTACTTGATGATTAACAAACATTCTTATAGTACCACATTTTATCAAACATTTCCAAATACTTTGAAGGCCTAGTTAACCTATTTCACAACAAGAATGGGTGTGTATTTATCATTTAATTAGGTTGTATTCATCACCTTTCTATTGCTAGGACAAAATACTGACATACACAAATTAAAAAAAAAAAAAAAGAATGACAGAAACAAGTTATACTGACTCACAATTTCAGAGGGTTCAGTCCATATTTAGCTGGCTCCAAGGCAGAAACATCGTGGTGGAAGGATGTGGCGGAGAAAAGCTGCTCACCTCATGGCAGCCAGGAAGCAGAGAGAGAAAGCAAGGGTAAAGAGAAGATAACTCCCCTGAAGTCACACCCTGAGTGACCTACTTCTGCCAACCAACCAGGCCCCACTTCCTAAGGGCACATTCAGCTTTGAACTCATTAGTAGATCACCCCAGTGATACAGTTAGTGCCCCCATCACCCGATCACTTCTGTAGGCCCCACTTAGGAACATCGTTACACTGGGGATAAGCCTCAATACATCTTTGGGGGACACTTGACAGATGCCATCTAAAACAGGGACATTAATTGAGAACAAAACTTTTCCTGTCGATGCAGACATCAGGAGGGAGGAGCCCTCTCTTTCAAGACTCACCAAGAGTCTGCACTTATTTGTACATGACAGAGATTTGAAGAATGGGAAGGTGAAGTCCCTCAGGAAGCTTCTCTTTGTGTCTGGCTGGGGATGTAAGATGTTTCTTCCTCCAGTGCTTCTTGGAAAACATCTTGATGTTGAAGGAAAAGCTAGGTTTTCCTTTGAGCTCCACCATGACCACACTGTGTAAACTCAGAAACACCCCTTTCCTGATTATTTTCTTATTTGATATTCACATTATCTCAGTGAATAAATGGGAGAGAGATAGAGATAAAGAGACTCATCTCCTGTCACAGACTGCCTAAGGATATAGCAGAAATGAGAAGAAACCTTAGACTGGGACCTGCTATCCAGAGCTGGAAGTGGAGAGGGCCTCAAACCTGTGTGGTAGGACAGCAATGCCTTCCGCCCCAGGAGCCCATGCTCCTCACAGACTCTGTCTTTACACCAGGCCACTGTCCTTCTTGATGGCTGTCCCTCTGCAGAGGTCTGAGCCCCTCCACAGTCCAGCCATGCTAGACAGCAAGAGCCTGAGCATGGTGGGGAGTTAGTGCTCTTGGGGAGCCTTGGGGCAGAGGAAGCAGAACATGTAGACACGTCCTTCCCAGTCCCTTGTCCCCTATCCAGCAAGCCTTCCCAGGGGCAGGGACAGGGGCTCCCAAGTGTCCCGGAAAACAGTCCCACAACAGAGAGCCTTCAGTGGCCAGGTCAGTGATGTGACCCCAGTTTGTTCCCATCCTTCCCCACCTTCCTCTTGTTGTCTCTCTCAGGCAGCTTCTCTGGGACATTGTCCCTGGTGAAGTGACAACTGCTCTTAAAGTTTCCTCCACTGTGACTTCCAGGAACCCAGGCAGCGAAGGGAGGATCCTGGGTGAAATTCCTACTCTCTTCATCATCCCTTGTGATGACTAAAGGGAGGAAGGAAGGGAGAAAGGAGGAGGGAGGGAGGGAGACAGTACCAAGTGGAGGGCTATAGGAATTTAGACCAAGGCAGAGGTTAGGGAAGGCTCTTAGCCAGCCACTTAGGCTTGCCTCTCTGTCTCTGTGTAATTCCACACCAGCAGCTGGGCATTTGCTTACTCTCCCACTTCTCATCTGTCCAATGTGGCTGATATTAACCCCCACTGTCATGAGGTTTCAAAGTATATTAAATTGTGCTAATATTTGTAAAATGCCTAAAGCAGATCATAAGCATTTCTGTGTGTGTGTTCAGCAGCAAACCAACACATGAGTGCCCACATTAATAAATTTACACTGAAAATCCACGACTCCCACTGTTTATTTTCATGTAAAATGAAAAATTTGAATGACAATCTTCCGGGATCTGGTTTTCTAAGAAAATCCAGGCACAAGCATGAATTCAACACCCTGTGCCTCAGGAATGGGCTTAAAATTTGTACAGATGAATCAGGCATTGTGTTACAGGCCCCTGATCCCAGCAAGCTGAGATCCCAAGGCAGGAGGAACAAAAGTTTGAGCCCAGCTTGGGCAATTTAGCAACTTAGTGAGATCCTGTCTCAAAAAAAAAAAAAAAATAAAAAAAAAAATTCAAAAGGGGCTGGGGATACAGCTCAGTGTAAAGGGTCTGGGTTCAATCCCCAGCACCACATATAGAAAATTATATACTTATACCAATACTTTCATAATTAGTCTTACAAGGGCTCCGTGGGGCCAGGAAGAGTTCTGCTGCTTGGTACAGATGAGAAAGAGAAGGCTGAGAGAGATTAACATGCTCATGGGTGTGGAGTGAGCTGTAAAGAGGAAATACGAAGTTGAGTCTGGCTGCAGCGAAAGCCCTGCCCAGCGTTAGTCTTGGCTTAGAGCCTGTGGACAAAGTACCCCTGCAGAGGGCTAAGCTTTGGTGACAAAAATGTGTTTTCAGGGCAATTTTAAGGTTATTGAGTGGGTACCCTGTGTGCGTGCTTAATGGATCATAATTAAAGGGTGACAATCATCATACTGTTGGGGGCGAAGGCATGCGATGAAATGGGTTGGTATGTGTGCTGACACAGTGTCTGCATAAGGAGTGAAGCACAGGCTCAGGAGGGAAATCACCATGTGGATTAGAAGTCACAGGTGCTTGTTCATCTCTCCAAGTGGACAGTAAGTGTGGCACATGGTGGGTGCCCAGCACAGGCTCCATGTGGCCACTGCAGCTTTTCAAACAATTCTGAATACGTAAGTGCTTCTGTAAGGTTTTAATTTATTTTTTTCAATATGCTATCTCTATGTTATCATGAAACTTCATATTTTATTAAAGAAACAATTGCATAAAATAAACAATATGTGGTTTGTCGTCCTCATGGAACAATAGTAAAGAAAGAAATTCAGAGCCTTGGAATTTCCTCAGTAGATTTGGGAGAGGCAGAGCAAGAGAGGTCAAGGGATGGGGGAGAGGGGCTGGGGAAGAGAGCCATGTGCCCACCCTCTGTCTCCCCGCCTCAGGTCTTGTTTCTGCAGAGTTCCTTCCTTCGGTCCAACCTAGTGGCATTTGCTGTGGGCTGTTTCAACATTACCATGCTATCCCCACAGAGTGACATTGGCATGTTTTCTTTTCACCTCGGCATCACAGGGCTAGACACTGCCCATGGGAATTGATATCCAAATCATTTCATCTTGACACCAAGCCCTGGTATCTCCAGATCCCAACACCATCATTCTGTTTGAGCAGACAGCTCACATGGGCCCTTGTGCTGGGGCAGCAGAGCATGGCAGTCTCTCCATGCGGCAGAGGTCACCCTTTCCTTTAAGGTCATGATGGTCTTGCACTCCAAGAGATACGTCATACAAGAATGAATGAAGTTGTTACCCTATTTAAATTGTGCTTAAGCATCTTTATAAGGGCCTCTTGTTGGCACTGATGCTCATCAGTTAAAAAAAGGAAAACAGCCTGTTCCCTCATGGAGCATCGGTTTCAGAAGAGGAGCTAAACAGATACTTATACCTACAACCATTCCTACAGGGGCAGCACCCCACCTGCCAGGCTCAGGGACAGTGTACGGAGTTTGGTAAGTACTCAGGGCCAGACATGGTCTCTGTGTCAGTCACCAGGGTGGCAGTGGGCATAGAATGAGGCAAAGACATGGACTTTGCTTCCAAGGAGGTCAAAAGTGATGAGGTGCTAACTTGGGTCCACCTATGAGGTGGCATGGCAGTGGAGGAAGATGGTGGGAGAAGCCAAGGACTATTTCCAGGAAGGACAGGGTAGGAGCTGGGGCTTCAGCACTGATGATCACTGTCAGTTGCATGAGGTGGTATGGCACGAACTCACAGAGGCATGGAGGCAGAGGGACACCCAGGATGAACAGGCGGCATAGGAGCCACATGGGAGCAATATGGAATAACAAGCAGACAAATAAAGTTTGTGTTAATAAAGAAAAAGAATTCTCCCAGAATCTTGTCATTTTTATATGAATAAACAAATACAAAGGTAAATGTGTCAGTATATGTTTAAAAATACATTATTATTGGTCGCACAGAAGACACCGAATCATGCCACTGCAGACAAGCAGCCACCTGGTTCCATACTACAAAGTCTCAGAGGACACCAGACCACCAGACCAAGGTACTGAGTCCTGCTGTTCCCAGCCCAGAGGTAGGGGCTTCTGAGCCAACATCCCACTGCTCCTGGTCCAGAGGAAGGGGCTTCCTGGCCATCATCCCTCCCACTGCTCCCAGCCCACAGGAAAGGCTTTTGGGTCACCATCCCTACCGCTGCTCCCGGCCCCTGTCCCACCTCACCCAGCTCAGAGGAGGTAATCCATGCAGGTGCTAACAGCTCCCTGCTACAGTTGAAATGAGAAAACATGTAAATAAGTCTCAAAACCAGACTTCCAGATCACCTACAGCAACCCCAAAGGGAAATGAGATGGAACACTCT
>NW_004624735.1:22428811-22477404 GCF_000247695.1 Heterocephalus glaber | reverse complement strand
AATGAGAAATGTAATTGTGTTGTATACCTACAATGTACCAATAAAAGAATTTAATACAAAAAAATTAAAGAAATAAATATACAATCCCACTTATCTTCCACTCTTACTTCTGTTTCCTACCTCACAGACGTGCAAAAGTCCTTGGCATGGTGCTCTACGTTGGGAAGTACAAAGTGGCTAGAAATCTGCCCAATTTACTGCCACTGCTTTTGTTGTGAAGCAAGAGTTAGAAATCATCCATATTATCAATGGAGAAATAGGCCTAGAAAATAGGTTTCAGTCCATCCTGGGAAGCAGAGTTAGAATGTGGGCTTTGTGGTACTATTGCATTTGCTAAGAGAAAAGAAAGGAGTCATTGGCATTGTCCCAATCCAACCCTACCCCATCCTGGCTTTCTGATCTTTGGCAAGTGTGAAACATTCTGGGTCTCAGTTTCCTCACCCAATTAATGGACAATAACACTGCTAAATTAGTGGAGACATTGTAAGTGGGACCATTGCACTTACACACCCAGCGATATTGAAATTCATATTAAGCACAGAATGTGTGGACCAATCCCAGCATGGCAGACTGACATCAGCTTTCCATCATGAACATATGCTCCTGTAATGAAGTGGTTGGAAGCAAAGTCTTGGGAGTGGAAGGGATGATGATGGAAGTCTCAGCCATGAAAGTTGGTTTGCAGTTTTCTGGACTGTGAGCATCCTGATTTCCAGGTACTCAAGAAGTCTAAAAATGCAGCCTGCCTGTGCAGCCCTAGCACCAAACCTAGTAGCTTGGCAGGACCTGTCAGGCATCCAGTACCACATTTCATCAGAGAAGACTGCTGTTTGTCATGGTGATTCTTAGGAACACATGTTTCTTTTCTGCATACAAGAGAGGAAACAGGCAACTCTGTCACACCATCAATGTTCTGTTTTCTTTTCCTTTGGAATGTTAGAGTTGGAACCCAGGGCCTCGTGGATACTAAGCAAGTGCTCTACACCTGAGCTACATCCCTGGCCCTATAACACTCTTCTTGCTCATTTCTTTGGTTTCTTTGTTTTGCATTTTGGTCTGACGTTTTTAAAGCTACAAATTATAATGACCACTCTACACAGTCAGTTTTCATTCATATTGATCCTCTCCAGTATTCTTCTTTCACTCTGTCATTTCCATACTTCTTCCTGGGATTATTTTACTCTTGGCTAAAGAATACTCTTTATGGTGTGATCCTTCCTGTTTTTGTTTTCCTGCAAACATTTTCCCCTCACCTTCATTTATGAAGATATCTTTATTGCTTATACAGAATTCTAGTTTTCCATTATTTTCTCTCTGCAATTTAAGGATGTCATTCCATTGTCTTCTGGCTCACATTGTTTCTGTTAAGAAGTAAGCTATCAGTCTTATTGCTGTTCCTTTGAAGGGGTTCTCTCCCTTCCTTCCTCCCTCCCTTCCTTCCTTTTCTCCTCTCTCCCTCCTTTATTCCTCCCTCCCTCTCTTCATTTTCTTTCTTTCTTTTCTTCCTTAAGTAAAAAATAAAGTATAACAAACATACAGAAAAGTGCACCCAACTTAAGTGTAGGTGTAGCTTGATGAATTTCAGGAACATAATGCACCATGAAGCCAGATGTGTGGCCACATCCCCAGATGTAAATGGTAACTGGACTCTCAGCAGCTTCCCTGTTACCTCACTTCCCTTAACTACCCCAACCAGCCCTAACACCTGCTTTCAACACTATTAGGGTAGATTAGTTTTTCCTTCTTTTTTGCACTTCATTTGAATGGAATCACACAGATTCTAGTGCTTGGCTCCTTTAGCTCAGCATATTTTTTATGGAGGCTAATTCATGAACTTGATGCTGTGTGGTAGTAGAGGTTGTGTGCTCAGTGCTTGTGATGCTCTGTGATGTGAGAATTCCACGTTAATCCACTTGCTCATTCTACAGTGGACTGGCATTTGGGGATTTCAAGTGATGACGAGTGGTGCCAAGAGTTTTCTAGCATATTCCTTGGGCAAATATATGTAGGCATGAAATTGCCAGGTCAAGGTTGTTGCACATGTTCAGACTTTATGGGGGTTGCAGCCAGTTGAAAAGTGGCTGAGATTTCCACCTGCAGTAACTAATAGCTCCAGCTGCTCCACCCCTCAATGCAGAGGTAAGTTTGTCTTTACATTTTTTTCAGTTAGGAGGGTGCTGCCCCAGTTTTGAGCTTAGTATTCATACCTTATTGCCCTGGAAACCACTGAGCTCTAGGCCATTGCTGACCTGAAACCAGGAGCAAGAAGAGAGGCATCTAACAGCTACAGATCCTTACATCAGATATAGTCATATTATTTCCATTTTATGTAAAGTGGGGCTCAGTAAGCTCAAATAATTTGATTATGGCCACTTAACTCATAGGTGTCAGGGTCTGGGTTAGATTATTTTCGCAACTCCCATGCCCACACTGGAGGCTCATTCCTCTCTTCTCTTCTGGTTTACCATAATGCCTGTTCTTTTTGTCTCCAGGACTTACTCTTTTGTGTACACACACACACACACCCCACACATATACACATGCACCAGTGAAGGAATGGGGGTGGAATGTGGTTTCTTATTCTATTCCTTTACTGATTTGCAGACAAAGAGACTGAAGGTCAGGGAGGTGCAGGGATTTTTCCTGAGTTCATGCAAATAGTGGGAGCCAAGCAGACTCCAGGCCTGTAAAACCCTTTACCACCCTCCCTGGCTTTCTCTATGTCCTCCAGGGCAGTACTGAGAAAAGAGAAAGACAGATTTCTGGTTTATCTCCTTGGCACGAACCAATGTTTGTCTTGACCTTTAAGGTGAGAACTACTTCCAAACTGGCTATGGGTGTGTGTATTTGTGCCTCCGTTATACATACAGACAGCTTTGTTGAAATGGCCCCAGCATGTCTAATACAGTTACTATTCTTTATTTTGATTTCTAAATCTTCACTTGAGCAATTCTTGACCACAGGACACTTTTCTACATTTTGCAAATAAACTGGTGACAATTTCGAGTGGATGAGGGTATGGAGGTGCGCGCGTGCGCACACACACACACACACACACACACACAGAGTCATGCACATGTAGAAAGGGCTTTATAAATGCCTCTGCCTTGAGCATAAATAGTCAAATCACTGAAGAATACAGCTGTTCATTGCTCAGGGTGCTGCCTGAGATTCTTGGAATGCTAGGAAATATGTTTCCAGGTTAGTCTTAGGTCCTGGATATGACCCAGAAATAGAGGCAAGGAGAGGAACCTGACTTGTGATGTGTGTCTGTCTGCCCAGCCTCTGTTAAGTTTTAGCTAATAATGTCCCTTAAGAGACACATGTGTTCAGAGGTGGGGCTTTGGAGGGGGACTAGATCATGGGCCCACAAACCTCATCAGTGGATTAGCCCATTGATGAGATCATAGCTGAACATGCTGTTAGGAGATTGGGCTAGGTTAGAAGAAGTAGGTCATGGGGTGTGTAACCCAGAGGGTGTACCCTGTCCTCAGCCCATCGCCCCCCTCTCTCTCTCTGCTTCTGGCCACCTTAAAGTGTGCAGCTTTCTTCTGCCATGCCCCCCTGCCATGGGCCCCTGCCAATGTCTTCAAACGAGCCAACTATGGAGTGAAACCTTGGAAACTGAGACCCAAAAGAAGTGCTTCTGCCTTTAATTGTGTATTTCAAGCATCTTGTTCCAGCAATGCAAAGCTGACTAATATACCCGCCTACCCACCCATTATGTAGAGTACCTGGCATTCACTGTGCACTGAGCTGGGGTGGGTATGATGATGAGTGAGCCATGGTCCTGCTCCTCATGGGGATTTTGAGCATCAAACATCAAACAGAAGCTGCCACTGTGTGTGAGTGGTACCTTGGCCCACATCCAGGCAGAAACTCCATGAGGAAAGGGCTCACCTCTCCTGCTTTCTTCTGTGTCCCTTGTTCCTTGTTCAGACCCAGAAACATGTGGGCTCTCAACATATGCTGCATGATGAGCACAAGGATGGGCTGGCTTTGCTCAGAGAAGCAGGGAGGCCGGAGTTAAGCCAATGTGGGATATTATGATGCATATGCTTAGCTAAGGAACAACAAGGTGTGCATGCACTTACTCATCCAGTGGGCCATCAGCCTTTCCCTCCCTCAAGGCTTCACTGAGTCATTGCTCTGGGACTGCTCATTGCCCAGCAGGGAGGGACATGAGGGATAACTAAACTGCCACAGGACTTGGAAAATGCTGCCCTGGGGTTACAGTGATGAGGGGCTCCAGAGGAGGGAAGTCCAGGGGACAGTAGGGGCTTCCCAGGGTAGGTGGCATTTGAATTGGCCTTTATGGGCAAATGACAATTTGCTGGGCCTCAAAGGGCATGAGCAGAGATGATGCAGTTATTAAGAGGGACCTTCCCAAGCCCTGAAGTCCTGATCTTGTGTAGTTGTCACACAACATCACAGAACCCTGTGTGAAGGAGTTTTGCAGTGGGGAAGACCCTGTGAATGACCAGTGTGGGCCAGCAAAGTAACCAGTAATGTGCATCTGCAGTGTGGCTCCACATGCCCCTGGGAAATGACAGTGCTATCCTGACAATACACCATGCATAGAGCTCACCACTGTTCAACGAAACCCCAGCTACTAGACCTGAAAGAGAGGGACCTGGGAGCCTCCATCACCATTAGGCTAGGCTTTGTATCTTTTCTCTTTCTCTCTCTCTCTCTCTCTCTCTCTCTCTCTCTCTCTCTCTCTCTCTCTCATAGACTCCTTTATAAGGTACCCTACACAGAAACTCCACATATGAATCAAGGAAGTGTCATGGTGGTGGAAGTTGGGAACTTGGAATATCCTGCTTGGTCATTGGCCTCAGGCCCTTGTGGTAATCTCTGTGAGGCTGTAGGATTTGCAAGGAGAATGGCTAGAAATGTGACCTTGAAAGCAGAGAGCAGAATACACAGGAGGAGTGTGATTCTCCCATAGTCACGGAGTCAGGCCAAAGCCTAGCTGATGGAAAACCCAGTCTCTGGGGCCTCTTGGGCCCTAGAATGAGACCTTTTCTTTTGTAGTATTGAGAACTGAATTCAGGGCCTTCACACTGAGCTATATCCCCACCCCTTTTTATTTTTTATTATGAGACAAGATCTCCCTACATCCTCTCCAAGCTCCCCAGGCTAGACTTGAA
The DNA here is from genome assembly GCF_000247695.1 of Heterocephalus glaber. Next base: position 22,472,251 of record NW_004624735.1, on the reverse strand, counting down.
CTTGTGATCCTCCTGCCTGAGCCTCCCAGGTTGGCCTTTCTATGAAAGCACCCAGGAAATCCTACAACACAACAGCCAAGAAGGGAAGCCAAGGCCCACCGAGGCCCCTTCACCTTAGCGCCACACTGCAGGTGGTGCTCCAGTCCGAGCTGGGACTGGCGGTGCAGAGGGCTGGAAAGCAGAGCTGTGAACCTCTAGCCTTTCTCCTACCCTGCTGGTCACATTGCCTCGGTAACCTATTAGCTTCTCTGAGGCTCACCTTCCTCACCTGTGAGATGGGCGCTCGTGGAGAAGACAATGTGAAACAGCGTGTGCCATGCGCAGAGCCCACGGCTGGCACAGGACAGCCCTTTGGTAACACGACTCTGAACAGTGCTTACCGCCTTCCTCCATGTACCTCAGTCATTTTATTGGAGGCAGATCTTTCCACCTTCATCGGTGTTTGTGGTCATAGAGTAAAATGTCTCTGCATGTTTCAGTCTTTGCCTCTTGCCTTGATCAGGGGAGATGTGTGGGCACCTGGAGCACCTCGGTACAAAAGAAGGACCAGGAGCAAGTGGCAGACATGCTCCTGGGTCCCTCTTCCCCTTCAACTGGGGAAGGAGACATTGTGCAGGGATAAAACTGGCATGAGGAGAGCATGGCCACTTACTTTTCCCTTCTAAATAGCAAAAAAGGGTACAGCCAAGCACAGAAGATTCAGAGGACTCTGAAAGAGACTTTAGTCAGGTTCATGACCCATCACTGAGAACCCGCTTGGAGCCAAACCCTGGCCTAACCTAACCTATGTTAGGACCACACTTTTCAAATATCAGAGATGATACAGACCACCTGCCCAAGCTCACACTCTGGCACCCCACTCCACAGCCAAGTGGCAAGGGTAAGAACCTTTGAAAAGCAATGGTGGATGGGAGGTCACTGCTCCAGAAGTTTGATATCTCATGGTTGGGATGGGAAGGCACAGGAGCATCACCATAGGTCAAGTGCTTTGACTGGAATCGGGGGCCACTGCCAGCCTGTAGAGTGGCACCTACATCAGGACCTCTGGGGGCCAAAGTATCCTTCCATTGGGTAGCACCCACACTGTGTCTTGAAGGGCAGGGAGAAGCTGGCAGGCAAAGAGGCCTGGGCAGGTGGCAAGGCTGGGCAAAGTGTTCTGGGAGGAGGATGAACCAGTCTAGAGGCAGGAAGCCTAGGGCCCGCCGAGTTGGACTGCTCAGTGCTGTTTTGGGTAAGGTTCGTGCTGCAAACAGGGTGGGCTGGAAGGGCACCAGGCTATGGGGATCTCAGAAGCCCTGTTGGGAGCTCGCTGCTCCTTTCTGTGGCTGTTGCCATGCACTGGTCGGTGTTAGCAGGAGAGTGATAATATCTGATGTGGATTTTGCTGAGGGAGCACTGGCGAGAGCCAGGTGGGAGCAGAGAAAAGGAGCGGGAGCTCACAGGGCAGTGAAAGGGGGCTTCGGGGCTGTGAGAGTGGGTGATTCATTCGATGTCCGTCTTTGGGTAATGGGAACATGGAGCCATTCCTGGAGAGAGAGAGGAGGTAGGTGGTGGTGTGCCCTGCTCGGCCACTAAGCCCTCTTGACTCTGATGGATACACCAAAATCAAAGCCTGGAAGGCTTGCAATGAACAGTACAGAGGCTGTGGTTCAGGTTTCTTCTGGAAATGTGGGCTCCTAACACGTCAAAGCAACTGCAGAGAGAACCCCGGGAGGGGCACGCATGTCTGGACATGGGAGCAGACAGTTCCTCCCCTGAAGCTGTCTCTGCAGTTCCATCTCCTGTGCTGTGGGCTTGCTATCTAACCGCCTCTCCCCTGTCACCATCTGAAAAGTGGAATTTCTTTCCCCAATCTGTAGGACTGTCGTATGTGTTTTAATGACACGGTCAGCCTCTCTGAGCTCAGAAAATATTTCTTCTTCTAATTAATTGTGGTGGTGAATATTAGATTTGTGACCTATGCTTTCCAGCTACTGAAATACCCAGGAGAATGTGAGTGGATTTCCACACCAAACAGCCACTTAGTGGAAGAAGGAGGTTGCAATCACCCTTCGTCCTGCTCCCAGTCTTGAGTTTTCACTCCTCAAGTTGGGACTCCCTGGGTCTCCTCAGCAGTTTTCTTCTTCCAAACAGAAAGGTCTAAAGAGCTCCAAAGAGGTGCACCAAGAAGGGGATTATCCCCAGGGGGCTCCAAGATGTCTGCATTTGTGTCTCTTTGTGGATTTGTAGCACAGTGTGTGAAAGCAAAACCAGACACAATCAGCTTGGCCAGGAGGAGGGTTCAAGGCCCTTCTACATGGCCTGTCCACACAAGAAAAATAGGCTTAGCTGTTTGTATTGTCTATGCAGTAAACTACTCCAGTCTTCCTCTATCAGCCGGCAGACACAAGTGGTTCCATTCGTGTTCCATCAGCACAGTTTACTAGTGTTCCCCGTGCCCCTGCTCTGAGCTGATGGAGTGTAGGCCACTTCTTCATCTTGTCCTTGTCCCGTGTCCCACCGCAGGGGTGGAGAGCACTATTTTGCACATTGGAAGCCGAGTGCGGAGTTGGGCAAACACGTGCAGTTGGGTTAGGGTAGGAAGCCTGGGCTCTCCAGCATGGCCACTGCCCTTTTCCCCGTACCCAACTGGAATGGGCCAGGTCATCAAGCCCCGCTGAGTTTGCCACTCAGCCACCCTGTTCACCAGCACACTTCCTCTGTGGCCGCTTAACTGGCTCTGTCTCCATGTAGGGGAGCTGTGGACAGACTATTTGTGCCGGTGGGCACAGAAATACTGATGAGCTGATTCCTCCCAGGAGCCTTTCAGCTTCGGGGGAGGATGTCTCGGAAGTCGATGGCAGCAATTTGCATCATATCCAACTGGAAATTCCCGGGATGCACTGATGGTTTTCTCAGTGCTGTAGCTAGCATTTGTGCTGCACAGGGTGGTAAAAACTTGTGCCACCTGGGGCAGACTGTCTCCTCCACCCTCCTCCCTTCAGCTACACCACTGGGCTTTCTCTGGGAGAAGAGCAGAAAGTGAAGTCACAGTGGAGCCTGGTGAGCCCTTTCTGTGAGGCACAAAGGTTCTGGGCTCAGCTGGGTTAGGATCCCTCTTCTCTCGTCTCCAGTGTGGACACCGCTGTATTAAGGTAGTGTCAATTTCCACACCTGAGAGTGAGGCTACTGACAGCAAGCTTTCAGGGATGGTGTGAAGGTTAACCATAAAGCCTCTACTGAACGTGACATTCACATTCAACTCTAGGGCCTCAGGCACCAGGCGAGGAGGAGATGGGAACTGACATTCACGGCACAGCCAAGTGCACTGTACCTGAAAGGGGGGCGGTTCCTGAGTCAGGGGCATGGGGTCCAATCCAGTCAGTGAGCTTGAAGCAGCCCATTTAATCTAAGCCTCAATATGCTGATTTTAAGACGAGGTGGTGATCTTGAGATAAATCGATGTAGAACACAGCTAGTAGCCTAAGAATGGAAGGTAGAAAGCAGTTGAATGGAAGTGCTGGGTGTGGCAGTCCAGATTTTTAAGACAGGGGCCAGGTCCTATTGAGCAAAGCACCAGAGTTCTGTAGCCTGGCTCGATTCCTGTTGCACAATCCTAGGATTAATGTAGGAGGAGCCACTTCCTCAAATGTAAAATGGTCTTCACATGCAAAGGTAAGGTCAGAGCTGAAGTCTGTGATCGTTTTTATGGTTGTCTTTGTTGGCTGGAGGGCTGGATTTGTTTTTCCTGCTTCTGAAACTACCCTGGCACATATCAGAAGCCCAGTCACTCTCAGCAACTAGACCCATATGTAGCACATTGGTGGGGGCTACTGAGAGTTTGCAGGGCAGATGTGGTCTCCCAAGCCTTGTCCTCTGCTGTCTGGAGCTCCAGGCCCTGTCAGCTGCTGCTGCTTCTGCTTACCATGTGCCCACTTGGATAATGCTTTGCAGACTTTAGTGCCTTGCATATGTTCATTAATATTATTACCTGCACAAGGAATTCCAAATGCCATCTACCTTTTCCTCCAAGGGAAAAGAACTGGTTATCTGTTTGCAATATCCTGCCTCTAGCATTTGAAATATGCAGCTTGCCATGTTTTTTAAAAAAATGGAAATTAAACCATCTCCAGGAATTTTTTTTTCTCTCTCTAAATTTTCCCATTTGCACAATGTCCTTCAATTAAACCTGAAATCAAACCATGTTCCCCTTGAGTGGTCATTTTAATATTTGGAAGTTTCCGAGGCAGGGAGATTAGAGCAGCAATTGATGCCGTGAGCCCTCCTGGGCCTCTGCAGATCCTGGACATCAGCTCCATTTGGAGATGGGTCTGGGCACAGCCTGGCACACACTGGCCCTCTCCTGTGCCCTCCTCATGTGGTGCCTGCCCAAAGTCAGGCTCGTGCTCAGCCCATTCCTGCCTTCTTTGCAGCAGCTGGGCCCCATTCCTTGCCATTCATGATGCTAGGCACCCTCTCCCCCGCACAATTCCCCTCTCCATTCTAGGCCCTCATGGACTCTGAGCAGGACTTCTCACCCTGTCTCCCCAGCATCCACCCTTGAGTCTCTGACCAGAGTGTCCTGATTGTCCTTGATGCCAGCCCTGCTCCCATAGGCTCTGCCCCAAAGCCCCACTGCTCTCTGCATGAAAGCAAAGCCCTTGTGATGCTCTCTTTCCAAGGTGCACCACTCTGCCTCAATGTCCACCTCTTCTGAGTGCTCTTCTCCCCAGCACTCGCTGGACTCAAGCTGGAAACATCTCACTGCTCCTCAAACAGGTCTTGAGTGCCCGTGATTGCAGTCTCTGGGTTCAGACCCGGGATCCCAGCCTCTGCGTGATGCCATCTGTTTCCTCCCCAGAGAGTTCTCCCAACCACCCTGTCCCTCTCCCAGCACCATGTCCCCAGGCCTGGGCCTGTTTCCCTAAGAGCTCACATTTCCAGGCCCTGCCTCACCGTGCATGCTCCTCATCTGCATGCTCGCCTGTCCCTTCTGTCCTGACCCCACTGTCCCCTCACCAAATTCTCCAGGGCATGCTGGGTTAAATACAGCTTGGAAATGCTGATGTGACTCTCACTGCATCCTCTGACAACAGGGAAGATGTGTGGCCCAACCCTGTTCAGCCACCTTCTTCTACCCCCAGGCAGCCGGGCCTAGGGGGATGCAGACCCAAGCCAGGCTACTGACAGTTGACCTAGGACTCTTCTTGGTGCTACTGAGAAAGAAGCTCCTTTCCCTCTCTTGAGTTGCTGAACTGGTAGGATGTTGGCTCTAAGGAGTAAAATGTCTTCTTATCATCACTATTGGGCAAATATACCCAAGGCTGAAGCTTTGTAAGAACAAAGCCAAGACAGGTTTGGAGGGAAACCTGCCTCAGGACCTTTGCATTGTCCTTTCCTGCTGCTAATTTCCTGGGCCACTGTCTACCCGAGTCTCTACCTCTGGAATTATGTTCACTCAGGTGATTAAAATCTCCCCCTTTTCAAAATTTTAGACCATTTGAGTTGAGATGAGACACTGACAACCGAAAGACTTCAGTACTTTCAGTAAAAATGCTTCCTACCTGGGGAGGTGCCCCTCTGCTCCCAGAATACCACATCCCCCCCTTCCTTCTCTCCTTGGCTAAACCTTGAAAGCCTCTCCTGGAAGGCCCCCATCCTTGAGTTGTGATGAATGATTGGCCTGTGTGATTCCTATAAACAGCTGCTTGAATAAATTCGGCCTGTTTCATTTCCCAGGGGAAGTTTCATTAGGGGTTCATCCATTTTCAAACACATCCGGCCTGAACACACCTCGGCAGTGGGCTGCAGTAAGCGTCTCCCAGTGCGTGTGGCCTTCCCAGTGCTGACCCAGAGCAGCCACGGTGGGCATTTGTTTCTCTATCACACACCAACCCATGTCCTTTAAGGAAGAGGCGTTTCAAACATTAAGTTCAGCAGGCCGAGCCCTGCAGTGAATTAGAAATTCCTTTTGATTAAAAAAAAACCATTTATTTCACACACATCTAATCCAAGAGTGAGTTTATTGTTTCAATAAGCTGTTCCGTATTCTGAATTTGATTTGAGTTTTCAAAGTGAGATGAAAGCAAGACTGGGAATGTGGAAATAATTTATTCATATTTGTCCACATGGCCAAGTGTCCATGAGTGAATGACAGTGGGCGGTCAGTGCAGTGGGAGGGGTCAGAGTCATGTGGAATCTCTCGGCCCCCTCGCCCCACCACAACTTGATGTGATGGTGGCCCCAACCCAGTCCAGGGAATCCCAGTGCCCAGCCCAGCCTGGCGTCTCTGAGTGTCTTGCTGACCACAGATTGTAGGCATCTTCCCTTCATGCTGGTTATTCCTGGGGGGCAAGCGGAAGAGACGACAGACACCAGCCCATGTCTCTTCATGGCGATTTTCTTTCTCTCAGAGTAGGAACATTCATCCGTGGTATCATCTACAAATCCCAGGGTACTGTTTTTAAGGCATTCAGTTCTCATGGCTGGGACAGAGGATGCTGGCAAGAACTCAGGTCTCTGCTCTGGGATTCTGCAGACAGATTCTGATCTTGGCTCTGGGCCTTGTGTGTTCCTTGGAGGGCCCTGAGACGTTTTCATGCTGGTCAGGTAGAATGCTGAGCTGGGAGGAAATCTCTGAGCCCTCTCAGTGCTGATATTATCAGCTCCTGTGGGATTCTCTCTCATAGCTCACCATGGCAAAAGGAGGGCTTTTATCTGTCCCCTGTATGGAGAGATAACTGGTCCTGACTCAGATAACTCCATAGTGTGAAGAGCTGGGTGATCCAACCTGTGTCTGAGAATGCCTGTCACTGTTCAACTTCTGGTGTGGGTGTGTCCTCACCCCATAGATTGCAGCCAGACGTCCTCAGTTGCTTCTGGATCTACTAAGCTATTAGCTCGCTAGCATCCTTCCGTACCCAGCTTCAAATCTTTTAAAGTCCCAGATTTCATACCTGACTTGCCACGGCTTTCCATGGCAGGATGCCACCTGCCTTCAGCTCTGCTGCAATTCTGGTCACACCTTCTACAACACTTTCCTGGATATGTCCTATTTGTTTGAGTCTCTGTACTTCAACATCTTGGTACCTTGGCTAAGAACACTCTTTCTCTTCTTCTCTACTCAGTGGACTCTTACCCATCCAGCTCAAATATTCCTTTTTTAAGGCTCCCCTTTCTGATCACTCTGGGCACATTGATCATATCCAACTTTAATTTCCGAAGTATTCTTAGTCTCCCTGACATTTATTGAAAAGAGCTTGACGTGGAGATTGAGATATATTCAAAATCAGTAGTCCCTACTGCAAGACAAGTGAATGGAGTACAAGTGGCAGTACAGTATGACCAGGGCTTTGGCAGAAGAAAGCCCTGAATCAGTGGGAGCAGCGATTTCTGAGACTACCTTGCTGCGAATGGTTCCTACCTGGCTGCAAGCTCCTGGGGTCAGGCGTGAGGGATCTTCTCAGCACTCTAGCACTCGGCTGCCACGTGAACACACAGGCTCTCAGGCCTTTAACAAGAAGTTGCTTAAGAGACATGGAGCAGCCTGAGAACTCCAGGGAATATTTATTTTATATTTCTATTGTTTTACCTTTTTTTTTTTGGTACCGGGGTTCGAACTCGGGTCCTTGCGCTTGTGCAGCAGGCGGTGAAACCACTGAGCTAAATCCCCGGCCCCTATTGTTTTAACTTTTTAAAATTCAGAAATGATTTTCAATTGAGCGACATCTCACTGAGGCAGTGCAGAGTGCTGCTGCCTATGCCCTTGGCCCTGCTCCCCCAGTGCTGATGGCCCCCCTGACCACAGTGCCTTGGCCAAATCCCAGGAGTCATGGCTGGTGTAGAACTGCTTTTCACATCTCCTCTTTCCAGGGGCCAAGCCAGGGTCCCCATTGCATTTAGTCATCATGTCTCATTAGTCAGCTCTGATCACTGAAGGTTTCTCATGCTTACCTTAACCTAGTCATCATGTCTCATTAGTCAGCTCTGATCACCGAAGGTTTCTCATGCTTTCCTTGACCTCTGGAGATTTGAAGAGCACTAGTCCAGTATTTTCCAGTCCATTCCTCATCTTAGATTATCCTGCTGTTTGCTCTGGTTAAGGCTGAGGATATGGGTTTGGGGAGGAGACCACAGACATGAAGTGCCCTTCTCATGTGTCCTACTGGGGACACATACTGTTCATCATCACTCATTCTGGGCATGTCAGCTTTGATTCCCAGATCAAGGTCTTGTCTTCTAGGTTTCTGCCCTTCTCTTTCCCCTCTCTGTGGTTAGAACAAGAGGAAACTTTTGAGAAATTTACTGGATTAAACTGACCAATATGGTTTCCACTAAGCACTGACAATGGGGGAAATGCCCCATGGCATCAGCTTTGCTGCTGTGGGTTCCAGGGCTTGGGGAAGACATTTGCTTCATTATGGCCAATCCTCTCTCATCTGGGGCTGGAAGCAGACACTCTGGAAAAGCTAGAAGACTTCTTATGATCCAAAACCTACACCTCCAGTCTGATGTCTAGTGTTTCTTGAAGGTCCATATGTCAGTCTCCTGTTTTTTCTTGAATGTCTCAAAGCTCCTCCAAATTTATTGTCTTCCATACTAGCTCAAGACCTTCTTCTGTATCCTTAAAATACTGTGATCCTCTTCTAGAATTTCCAGGTACACCAAGTGGCATATCCATCCATTCATGAACCCATCTACCAACTGACCTGTCCCTCTTTCTCTCCACCATGCCATCCGTCCATTCTTCCAGTTTCCTAAGCCAGCAGCATAGGAATCATCTTTGATAATTTATTCAACCCGCATAAAGGTGGCCATCATACAATCCACTTTAGGCCATCATAGTTTGATCTCCTACATATTTCTTAATTGATGCGCCCTCTGCAATTCTATTCTACTACCCAACATCAAGTCACCAGCATTTTCTGGTGAAGCAGCCTGCTAACTGGGTCCTCTCCACTCCATTTTCCAATATTTATCTGAGTGCTTAGTGCAAATCCCAAACTTCACCACTCAGGTCCCTCCCTGCTCTATCAAGCAATGCAGCTGATGTGTTTAATGTGCCTTTGGTGGCCCTGAACACTCTCCAGCCTTATCTTGACAATTCTCCCCTCTGTTCTCTAGTCATTTGTCTTCTTTCAAGTTTGTGAACATTCCCTGCTCATTTCCACCTTAGAGTCCTAGCTTCTGTGGCTTTCTCCATTTCCTGGTTTTGTTCACTAATACCTGTTCATCTTGTCATCTCAAATGTTCCTTATGACAGATTTTTTCATAGCATTTGTAGTTATCCCAGTTGGGTATATACCTTTATTTTTTACAGTTGGTTGATTAATGAGGGTAATCTCTGTTTAATTGTTGTTTCTCTACTGTGTCTCTCCAGGCTTTTATCACAGTATCTGGTACACAGTAGGTCTCGCAAGTACTTTTACTCCATGAATAGATAGGAAGTGGAGCTCTGGGTTTGGAGCACAGGCCACTGGCACCAGAGGTTTGGCCATAGGTCTTCTCTGTGGATGCCGAGCTCCAAAGGGATGGATGGCACTGGTAAGGCGAACGAGGTCCCCTCCACTTCCTGACGAGGGCAGTGACAGTGAGGGTGGAAGTGGGAGTGGGGTGGATTCGGGGCGTGGTGTGTAGGGGTGGAAGCTAGTTTTCACCTTTCTTAAGGAGATGCATTCCAGAAGCCTCTCAATGACTCTGAGCAGCCACACCTTCACACAGTTTGGTTTCTATTAGTTACTTTCCGGTCCCTGACATCAGTACTATATACCTGGAATTTAAAGGAGGAGAGGCTTATTTTGGCTTACGGCTTAATCCACATCCAGCTGGCTCTAAAGCAGGGACAGCAAGATGGAAGAGCTTGGGGAAGAAAAACTGCTCAGCCCATGGCAGCCAGGAAGTGGGTTGCGAGAGAAGCTGGGGACAAGGGTGTCAGGAACACACTGTTCCAGGTTACAGTCCTGGTGATTTGCCTCCTCCGACCAGACCCACATCTGAGGAGTACATTTGGCCATGAACTCAGCAGTAGCTTAATCCACTGATAAGTGTAGCACCCCAGTGATCCAATTGCCTTCCAAAAGCCCTGCTCTGAAAACACTGGTCTTTGGGGGGACGTTTTAGATCTAAACCATAATGGGATGAGATCATTTGTATTTTCGTTCTCCAATTATATATACAGAAATAATGCATATATGTATATTTCTATAATTTATTTCTACTAACTAGACATTGGAAGTATTTGTATGTACTAGAAATATATAAATTATTTGTTTCCTTAAATTATAGATGGAATATTTATCACAAGCATATATAAATTGTGAGTACATGTTATAAATACATAATCCCACTTACTAACATTTACACCCATTTTCTGTGTGCCAAGCTCTGGGCTAAGCACTTTATAGCTGTTATTTCATTTAATCTTCATCGTTATCCCATGGAGAAGATGGAATGCAGTGGTTTTCAACTTTCCCTTTTTAAACAGATTTTTAAAATGAAATATCCTGGGGATAGCTCAGTGTACAGAAGACGTGGAAGCTTGGCTCTGTTTGCAGCGGACCTGGTGGCTTTCTCCGCCTTCTCAACCCCCTCACTACCCCATTGTCCTTGAGAAAGAGGGAGATGTAAGTGCTGAGCTCCTGGCTGAGACACTCATCACTTGCCAGCTGTGTGGTCTGGAGCAAGTTGCTAGATCTCTGATCTTAGTTTCCTTACCTCTGAAAGTCCCCAAATGTTAATTACGAGAATTAAATAAGGTAATGTATTTTTAAAAAGAAAAGCCTCCTAACTCAATACATGATGCATGGTGCATGGTCTATGCTAAATACTTGTCATGTGAGCTTGACTCTGTCTTAGGCTGGACTCTCCAGAAGCAGACCAGAAAATGACTCATGGGAAGTGGTGTCTTAGGAAGAGCTCCCGTGAAAACATGGGTGTTTGGGAAGAAGTGAGCTGGGGTCAGGGAGGAGGCCTAGTAGCATGGTATTGTCTAGCAAAATCCCACCAAAGGTGACTTTGGCTCAATCCATAGGGCAGCTCTTAGAGTTGTCCTAGCCAGGGTCCAAGGGCGCTGGAGTACTTATACTCCTGTGTCCACCAAATTAAGGCTGTTCCCATGCACTCTGCTTTCTGCACGCAAGTGGAGAGTGTGCCAGCTACCTGGAGCAGCCTTCCAATGAAGTGATGGAGAGGTCAGGTGCTTTTGAGACTCTGATACACAGAAACCAGCACACCTTGAAATGGAAGACTCTTCCTAGGGCATATGGCAGGGCCCTGACAGTGGCTGCCACAGTCCCAACAGGTGACAGCCTTCTGTAGACCCTGAAACCATTTAGAAGCAGGGTTTTCTCATCACTGCTGCCTTTGCTGGATTCCGCCAAGTGCCATGTACACTTGGGGTTGCCTTTCTGCTGGCTCAGCCATTCCCACTGGCATCTTTTTTTTCTTTAGAGACTCACCTACCAATGGAGAAGATCCTGTATATCTGAGCATCCTCAGGTCTCCCCAGCACAGAATGCCAGGCCTGGGTACTGAAGCCACCCCTGTGGCTTCAGCTGGAGATTGGAACAAGAAGAGAGCTCATTCAAATCATTTGTGCCCAGAGGCAAGGAGAAACACACTCTAGAACCACACATGGGGAGAGAATGCTTTCCCGGGCCTGCCATGTCCTCAGATGTTGCTGCATTCTCTGATCTTTACTTCAACTCTAGGGAGCATTTCACTGCTTTTCTTCCTGTTTCTGGAATGGAGACCTGAGCCTCTGAGAAGTCATGCACCTTCCCCAAGTTAGCAAGCATCCAAGCAGGAATTCCAGCCTGGTTTTACAGATTTCACCTTGCCAACCTGCCCTTCAATTGACCTAAGACTCTAGGAGCCAAGAGAAGACTCAAACATTGCTAATTAGAGACACCACAAGGATTGTGACCAACCTGCAAGGTGTACTCTGAGATCACCAGGTATTGACCCTGACCTTGTCCAGCTGCCCAACCCTGGAAGCGAATGAAACTTCAGGAGGAGCAGTCCCTTTTGTCCACTGCATTAAACTAGTACGTTGATTTATTTTCTGGTAAACTCCAAAATATGGTATAGAAGCTCTAATTACCACTCAGAGCAAGGATGTGTCCAATGGGAATGTCCCAAGACTGTGCACATGAGCTCGTCCCCTAAACCTATCCATAATATCAATTAGCTTCACAATCCTCCAAAGGCCTTTTCTGCTAATTTAGAACAAGCAATGAGCTCTGCCTCTCCCTAGCCTTGGAGATCCAGGGCTCAAACTTCTTCATCCCCATTATCAGTGCCACATTGATGGATAAAAGGGACTGTAGCACATGGGTGACACTGTCACGGCCTAGGAAGAGCATTGACCTCACACTCTACTGGCCCCAGAAGGAATTCTACATGCAGGGGTCTTTGTGCTGGGTTGGGGTTGCCAGCTGGAAGGACAGAGATCTCTTCCCAGTGGCACAATAGTTTTTCCCCAGGGAGTTTTTTAAAATTAATTTTCTGTAGCTCAGTTTCTTTGGCTGTAAAATGAGGATTTGATCCATATAAAACCCTACTCATTTTACACAATGGAGGAGAGAATTAAGTGCAGCCAAGTATGTCATGTTTAGAAGAATGCTTGGCGCGTAGTAAGCACAAAATGATAATGTAAGACCTTGGATGTTCCATTTTTGAGTTCCTGTTTGCACCTTTCCCTCCCACTGAGCTCCCACAGGAACTAAAACCAACATCAGTGTTCCAGAACTTGCTAAGAACCGAGGCACTGCATCAAAGTGGTCTCTTCCTGTCTTAGTTACTTTCTCATGGCTGGCACAAAATACCTGATACCCGCAAGTTACAGAAGAGGTTTATATATCTTGGCTTACAGTTTGTAGAGGTTTCAGTCCATAGTTGGCTGGTCCCAAGGCATGGTGGCATGGTAGAGGAGAAAGAGTTCGCTGCAGGCAGGAAGCAAGGAGCCCTCTTTCTTTCCCTTTTTATTCCACCCAGGCTACAAGCCTATTGGTCAGTGCCAATACACATCCAGGTGGGTCTTCCCTCTTCAGTAAATCCATCATCCATCCTCAGAACTATGGAAAACCATCAGTGGACTAATCTAGTACCTTATCACACACCCATGATCCAGCATCACACATCCATGGTCCATTCACCTCCCTAAGGCCCCACCTATGAGAGCACGAGGCTTCAGGAGGACATCCAGATACAAGCCACAGCATGCCCTCAGTAGCTTCCTGATGCATCTCTCACCTCCTCTCAGCCTGTAATGTAATATCTTTAAAAATAAATCCAACAATGTCACTGTAATTACTTGGAATTCTATGCCAGGTAACTACTTCCTTGTAAGGGCTGGCCTAGCCTAGCCTCTCACTACCTTTCCACCTCTTTTCTAAATGTACTCTACTTACTTCATGCTTCTGCAGAAATTGTGCTCCTTGCTATTCCTAGAAAGGACCAGAATGCCCAAGAGTCTTTGCATCCAATGACCCCTTCCCTGAAACTTTCTTCCTTTGCTATTGGGCAAGAACTCACTCAGTCCTCTCATCTCTGCTTTAAGCTTACCTCATCAGACAGAACAGGTTGACCAGGAGATTCAAAATATGGCTTTCAGTAACAATTGGTGAGCAAGGGAAGTTAAGCCCTTGGAAAAGGAACTGGGGAGGGGAAGAAAGGACAAGGATTGGAACCATCAACGTTTTTAAGGGCTAGAAAGTGGGGAGAGGCTTTGTGGGGCATCTGGGAAGCTGCAGAGGGAGGCGCACCTTTCAGCCTGGCCTAGGGGAGAACATCCTGGGGCTGGCTGCCCTTGGCAGGTGGCCATAGCAGGAGGCCAGGGAAGTGCTGAGCAGACTTTGCCACTTCCATTGTGCAGATGAGGGTGGAATCTGCTGTAATCCTGGAGCTTCTGTGTTTCTTGACTTTGATCCTGGGCATTGTGTCTCCAGAAGTCCTTGGTGAGAACATCAGTGACCTTGGAGGGGGCACATCCACGAGCCAGTGATCGGACATCTCAGCTCCTCCCGCCACTGAGAATCAGGGAGTATGTGAATGCAGACTCCTTGTTCTCCAGGCCTCGAGGTCTTTCTGCACTCATTAAACAGAAATAGAGATATTTGGCTTCAGGGTTTTCATAACACATCAAATCTCTGATTGAGGACACATTGGTGCCAGACCTTCCTGACCCCACTCTTTCTGTAGAGGGCTCCTATGAGGTATTGGGCTGCTCCAGAACATGTTCTTGTGCATGCAGAGTTCAGATCTTACTTATTTCTATATCCCTGGTTGAGTCCAGCCTCTCTCTCTCTCTGCAAACTGAATAAGCAAACTATGTGGCTGATGGTCACATACTCCATGTATCTCTTGAGGCCTTGCTGCCCTCTGGTCCTGGATGATATCATGAGTGAGTTTATAGTTTTTCTGCTCACAAAATAACAGAGCAGCTTTTCCTACATCCTTTAACTCTGGAATTAAAAACCCCACTCAGTCCCGGTCCTTTCATTGGCCTTGGTGGTAAATTCTTTCTTCCCACAACATGAGTCAGCCCCAGTTGGAGCCTATGGAGACAAACAAGAATGTGGCCAGCTTCTCTCCCTTCTTGCTTTCTGGTTCTGCTGCTTTTTGCTACTTCCATGGCCAATTTCTGATGCAAGCTAGAAAGGAAATAGCAATGGACAGAAAGAAGGCTCCCTAGAGCCATCTCCGTCAGAAGCTGTGCGGGTATTGGCCAAAGCTCATGCTTTCTCCTGTGTTCTCCAGGGGCTTCCCAGGGCCCCTGCTAACTGACCCCAGGGCATGCATCTCCATTGCATCTCGTTCCACCTGCACACCCTTCTGTAGCCCCTTGGTGATCACCTGCAGGTCTCCGCTCCTGGTCTTTCGCACCCTCCACTGAGAAGGACAGGCTGTTCTGAGATGTCTCCTCCAGCCTGGCAGGATCACTGGGTGGCCAGAGGGTGCAACTGGCTTCCCTTGCCCTCCATGGCAGATGTGCCTAATGGCACAAGGCAGTCCGGGCTCTGCTAGAGCACTTGCTCATTTTCTGTCATTTCTCAAGTAGAATCTGTACCTGGTTTATCCTCCCCTGGGCACAGACAGCTGGAACAGGTCTCCTCCAACTCCTGGGAAGCCCTGCTCTCTGGAGTTGCAGGTGGAGGTGACATTTTATCCAGACTGTAACTGGCACTGCAAAATGGAACTTTTAAATCTATCTTTTTTCTTTTAGAGTTCAACAAATTTCTCCAAACTTCCTCCTACTGAGCACATAACCAAGCCCCCTCCTCTCCTTGCCCAAAAGAAGTGACAGAATGTGCAGATGCTGGCTCCAGTCCTTTCCAGCAGAAAGGGGAGAAAGAGCTTCAGATGGCTGAAAATGATAAACTAGTGTGGAGGGAGACCTGGGTTATCTCTCTGTGCCCCACCTTGCTGTAAAAGACCCTCGCCCACCTGTACACAGGGGGAGATGGCGATGTGAGGCAGATGGGCCCCTCCATCTCTTCAGAGCTAGCTTTCAAAAAATTCCATTTCTTTTTTTACCAAAATATATGGCCTCCTTTGATTTGTTCAGTGGTAAGCAAATAAACGTGATTGTATGAACCCAAGTGGCCAGTAACAGGATGGGGGGTTGTGTCTGGCCCAATATACAATCTCAGCAAATGGTCATTATTTCCTCTTCTTTCGGACTAGAGAAACTAGGATTCACTGTGCCATCTGGACAAACCTCTGAGATGCGATTGAAAATGGCAGTGAATGTTTAAGTCTTCAAAAAATCTTTTACAGCAAAAGACACATTGCCATTAATTTCCCTCAAAATACTCCCTTCTTTGAACACACTTATTCCATTGTTTTTGCTATCGTCTAAAGCAGTTGTGGAAGTTCTCTTTGTGTCTTTAGTTGCATTGTTGTGGCTGCCTTGATGTCCTGAATTGATGCAAAGCATTTACCTTTCCTGGTCATTTGGACTTTGGGGAAGAGGTGGAGGTCACATGGCTCCAGGTCCAGCGAATTAGGTGGATAAAGATGAGCCATGATGCTTTTTTATGCACCCATCATTCTGTTAGGTGGTGCTCAGCCACAGCATTCACTGAACTTTTGATCACGCTTCATAAAGACAGTCTCTGTAGCTCTTGAAGTGGATATTTGTACACTGGCGTTTGTACACAAATACAACTCAATATTTTTACTGCTTATTACCAAATGGGTTCTAAATGACAGACATTCTCCTCTGCCAAGGTACCTGTCTGGATCATCGGCGGTCAGTGGTCCTGCATACAGCTTAGCACAACATCATTCTGCAACATTCCTCCAAGCAAATAGCCAGCCTGCTTTTCCCCAGACACCGTCCACAAGTAACATGTGTGTGTTTATAACAAAAGAAGTATTTCCCACCATCTCAGGATCTGGAAGAAAGCTGCAGTGTAGAGAACTCATGACAATTAGAAGAGGAGGGCAGGTCCAGGCAGGGAAGGCAGAGTTGCCTCCCTAGAGCATGTGAGGGGAGGCTGGTGACCCAAGGAGGATGGCGGAAGGGGTAAGAGGGTCTGGGGAGGGACTAGGAAGAGTCAGGCACCCAGAGAATTTCCACAGAGATGGGGAGGGAGTGAGGGGGAGCAGAAGGGGGTCACACCAGAGAGCCTAACACAGATCCCAGGAGCAAACATGGAGTAAAGGCACGTCCTTGTCACCTGCAGAGCGAGAGGGTGGAGGAGGTGACTGCAAGGAGAGGAGGCAGGTGCTTGGTGAGCTGTACAGGCAAGAGGGACAGACAGAGGCTTTCCAGTGGGCCCAGAGAAGGTCTCTGGGTGGAGCTGGAGGTAGGATCTCCACATCAGGGCATGGCTTGTGAAGGGCCCCCATGAGAGTCTCCAGAGGCGGCTGGAGGGACAGTGGCAGATGCCTGATGAGCAGCAGCACCCAGCGGCACTGCCTATTTCCAGTCCTCTCCACCCTCGCCTGCTGGCCCTGGAAGATGCAGAGCAGCAGCGGGAGTGGGGGCATGACTCGCTGAGGCAGACCTCACCAGTCCGTGCTCCCTTGCTGCTTGTCCCCAAGTCCCAGGGCAGCCCAGTAGATGGTGTTTGGGTGGGATGGATGCTTATGCCTTACTCGGGCTTGTTATTATTCCTGAGGGTAACCTCAACCTATGGCCTCCGCTGGAGGTGCTACTCAGGGATGAGGAAGGGAAGATGGCAGACTCTCTGAAAAGGACCATGTTGTAATTATGCCTGACCAAATTTAGCTGGCCAAAAAACTGAGGAATGAACAAAAGGAGTGATGGTCATAAAAGTATCCTGTCAGAGCACATACACTGGAGAACAGGCTTGAGCCTCAGAAGTGGATACCCACAGGAGAGCTTGGGAAAGAAGAGGCTGATCCCATTTGCAGAGCAGAGATGTGGTTTTCAGAGAAAATCTGCAACTTAATTGTGGTCACAAATCCAAAGCAGATCATTTCGTTCTTATTCCTGTGGTCTTTGGAAAGGAAAAGAGAAGAGGAAAAAAAGACCTAAGAAGCAGAAAATATAGAACTGAAAGGAAATTTAGTAGGATGCCACCTGGAGGGGCAGAGTCATCGGTGGGTCTACACACTGACCGAGAGACAGCCTTCTGTGCGTAGAAAGGCTAAATAGGAAAGTTCAGTGTAAGTGGAACTGCCCCAGCCTTGGCTGAGCCCATCCCTGACCCAACTCATTCAGTTCCGTACGATTCATTATTATTTTCCTGTCGTCTGATGTCTGTCCTAATGAGGAAGGCCAATATCATCTGTGCAGAAATTTAATGTAAATGTGTTTTCCTGCTTTCCTAGAACATCCCTCGCCCCAAGGTGTGCAAATGATTCTGAACTGTCCAATCTTAATGATAGTCCCTTGGCTCTGGATATGGAGAGTTTGCTCTATGGAAAGTTAGATATTTGGAAATGAGCTACAGGAGTAGCAAGCTGGGTGTCAGGAGGGGAAGCCACTCCACATTTCGCTAGTCATTACTTTTTAATCTTGGTATACTTGCACTTCTAATTGGCACCATAAAATGTTTCCGGAGACAAAGAAGCCCAAAACACTTAGTAGCTATCAGAGTCCTGGATAAAAATAATGAGCTGAAAAAAGCTTGGAGTCGTAAAAAAACAAGGTTTGCCTTAAATGGCAAAATCCAGTAACATAAATGAAAGGTACTCACACTTAATACACAGCATCTATGGGCCAGATGCTTTGCACATGTTGCTCTCAAAATAATTGTCAAAACAAGATTCTAAGGACAATATTGTTACTCACATCTCAAACAGGAGGACATTGAGGTGCAAAAGATTTTAATAATACTACCAGGCCAGGCCAATGTAAAGCAGACCTGTGTGGCCCCAAAGCAATGCTCTTTCCATGACACTGTCTGAATGCAGGCCAGGGTCATCATCACACAGCAGGCTGTTGGTTTATGGGCTCAGCAGAAGTGAGGAAATTTAGATGGGATACAAGGAAGGACTCTGGCCATTGAGTGGTGGAGAGGAGGAATGAGATGCAACAGACTGCATGCACTTTCTTTTGGTTATGATGCAGCTGCTTGCCAGCATCTGCGCCTTGCAAAAGGTTTGCACCATTATGTTGTGCCAGTGTACTTCTGTCATTAGAATAAATGCTGTGCTAGCGATCTCTATCATTAAAATAATTAGCACTGTGCCAGTATTAAATGTGCTAATACTAAATGTTTTCCAAGGTGCTCTCTTTCCATCCTGACACACTCTTGGCAGCGTGTATTATAGTCTACATGTACACAAAAAATCCGCATCTTAGAGATGCCAAATGACTTGCCCAAGATCACATCATTTAAATACAGCTCCCCCTATGCGGAGGGCTTAGATCCTTTGCAACATCAGGAGGGTTTGAATATGGACTTTTCACTCATGATGGAAGGAAAATGGATAAAATGACCTTATTAGTTGTCCATCAAGCCTTTTTCCTCTAAAAGAAATATGGTGGCCATTAAATGACAGTGTACAAAGAATAAAACAATGTCTGGAGGTTAGATATTGACCCACTTACCAGGACAGAACCTGTGTGGAATACTGGTGGCATGGTAGAAAGAAACTTCTGACTTTTCTGCACCTAAAGATGACCCCAGCAGCCTTCTCCTAGGGATTGTTCTCTTCTGCCTCTGATTTCTCCATGTTGGCCCAAGAGCAATGGTAAGAAGCTACCTTTCCTTCAACTCCTCACCTTGTGAGTACCAGTTCTCTAATACAGATTAATGTGGCTTTCCAGGCTGCTCCTCCATCCCCATAACTACTACCCTGATTCAGCCTCATATTCCTACTCCCTGATCCTCTGTCTCTAGCTTCTGTCCACTGGAGATGATCTTGCTTTTTGCTGCCAGATTAATATTTTTATTTTAATAGAATATTTTAAGCTTCACCTTCAATAAATATATACTCATCCTAGGAAAATTAGAAGATACTGAAAAATGAATCATACCAGAGAAAAAAGAAAATTAGATTTTGGTCTCTTTCCTTCCAACTTTTAAACATAATTTGTTACTAGTGAAAGGGGGCCACTGGAGCCCAAAGATAAGGAGGTCAGAGAAGGGAACCAGGTGGAGAAACCAAGTCATCCTTCCCCACCTCCCCCATCCACAGGGGATGAAGAATTGGATGTCCTAGTTACATATTTTCTTGTAGGTGTAGCCAGAGAGTCCTTAAAACCAAATAGTGGGCCTTACAATGAAGACCATTCTTTGTTCAAAATACTTCATTGAATCCATCCACGCAAAAAGATACTTCCCTGAATGTAAGGTTGGGCCATGTAATTTGCTCTGGCCAATCAAATGGAAGTGGAAGGATGTGCACTAACCCTGGCCATGTCTTAAGGTCTTTATTTTTTCCCTTCACCATAAGTCAAATTTGTTCTAGAAAGCTCTGCTCCTGGAATGAAGATGTGTAGAGCAGAGATGTACCCTACTTACAGTCTGAGATTAATATAGAAGTCTCCCCTGATATATTATTTCCCTGCCCATGGATTCAGTTTCCCATAATCAATTATGGTTGGAAAATACTGGATGGAAAATTCCAGAAATAAAATATTCTTAAGTTTTAAATAATTTTTTTACTGGACTGTAAAAGGAGTTTTACTAGGAGTTTTTGTTGCTCATCTTTTAGTGTGCCTAATTTACAAGTAAAACTTTTGCATAGGTGTGTGTGTGTGGAGGGAAACCAGTGGATATAGGATTTGATATTATTTGCACTTTCAGGCATCCACTGGAGTCCTTGGGTATATTGCCCTTGGATAAACACGTAGTACCATATGATTGCAAATAAGAAAAAAGCTTTGGGTACTGGAGTCTGCCAGGGTTTTTGAAGTCATCTGCCCTGCACCACCATTCTGTGCTGACTGGTGAGTAGCCTTGGATGATCTAAAGGCTGGGGACCAGAAACATCATAAGGAAATATCTGTATTGTGCAGGCCAAGGGTACATGGGGTTTTGGAGATGCAAAAGTAGAGCATGTTAAGAGAGAGCCTCCTGTTAAAGAGGCCGTCAGTCTAAGGAGGAACCAAGAAGATAAGGCATAGTCTTGGCAGTGCGAGCCACCATGTGTGCCAGAGATTTCTGAGTGAGGTTATGACCATTGTTTCCTTGGATCCTCCCTCAAGGAGGGAGGTACCCATCACTAGCAACATTTTAAAGCTTATGAAATTGAGGCTTAAGGAGGTATGACTATTAATTATGGCGTGTCAACTGGAATGGAGTAAGACATGCCTCGAAGGTTAGTAAAACAGTCCTGGGTGTGTCTATAGATGACTGACAGGTAGGCCCACACACAGGGGAGAAGGCCCACCTGGTTGTGGGTGGCACCAACAAGTAGCTTTGCAGTCAGGTGGAAGCAAAAGGGGAAAGAAAAAGAAAGTATGCCTATTTTGGAAGAGCTCCTATCTTCGTTGCCTGTAGACATCAGTTTCCAGTTTCTTTAGCATTCCAGTGCAGAAATTCTGGCCTCTGATCCCGTGAGCCCACCTAATAAATCCCCTTGCATAATTACACATACACATTCTATTGATTCTGTTTCTCTAGAGAGCCCTAACTAATACAGGAGGTTAGCAACTTATACACTCACATAGTTCCTGAGCAGCAGAGGAGTAACTCACGAGCAGGTCTCTGGCTCCAGCATCTTCCCACTGACAGAAGAGCTGGATTCCTTGCCAGGTCACTTTCTGGCTGCCCCTGAAAAGGTAGCTCCTGGCTGGACGGTGGGGAAGAAGGTGGTGGTGGGGAAGACTAGATTGAACCACTCTACCGCAGACCCAGAAAGCACAGTTTCCCCACTATTCATTCGGAGGGAGCCTCTCAACAGCAAGACTGCTGATTTGTCACAGTTACAAAAGAGGTGACCTGAATTTAGGGGTGAACGAAGCAAATCTGTTCCTCAATACAAATTATATCCATCCACACTCTCAGGCTGATTGTAAAAGCAAAGCAAATTGTATTAATTATGGTCACTAATAGTGGCACAAGTGGAAAGAATCTGACTGCAGCTTGTTTAAAAGCAACAGAGAGAGAACTGAAGCTGTTCCCAGAATCACACATAGGAGTAAGGCAGAACTCAGGACTGTCAGGAACCAGAGTCTGACATGCAGTGAGCATCTTCCCAGCTCTAGGCTTCTCTCGGGAAAACTGTTCCTATTTTCTGTGTCCCAACCTCGTTGCACTGCTGTAAACGCTCACATTCCCCATCCTTATGTTTCAGCCCCCTGGAGAGAGAAGTTTCAGTTTCATTTCCAAGACCTCAAGTGAAAGACTATGGCTTGCTGCCATGTGTTTCAGGTGTCTGTCCCTCAGCATCACCGTGTGGTCGTTCTGTGCACACACGGTGCATCCCGTGTTCCTGGGCCGGGAGGAAAAAGGGTCCCAACAACATCTGAGAGAACAGGCTGGCCATTACACACATGCACAATGGGCATGGAGAGTATTCGATCCCAACCAAAAAGAATAAAAAGAAAGTGGGGAACACAACGTGCCCTGTCTCCCAGAGGCAACCAGTGAAATAATCTAGTATATTGCTTTATCATTTGTTTTGAACACGGTGTTCAACTATGTGACTGAAACTGTAATTTATATATGTTTATATATGTGTAATAATTTAAGGCATAGTTAATAGAGAACAATTCTAGTCTTAGGTGGAAGTTGACACAAAGTGGATTTATTTTCAGATAATATTCAGAAATTAAGGGTTCATTAGTTTTTCCAGTGAAAAACTAGAGACCCAAAGCAGAATTTAGAAATTATTATGTTAGTGATGACTTTGATAATCTTTACTTTTAAAATGTTTGACTAATTGGCCCATAAAATGTGCATATTTGTGTAGTACACCATTATATTTCAATATATGTGTACAAAATGTGTTGATCAGATTAGGGTAACTGGAATACCTATTATCTCAAATGTTTATCCTCTCTTTGTGTTGGGTACATTCGAATATCCTCCTACTAGCTATTTCAAAAGAGACCATTGAATGTTGCAGGCTTTCGTCTACCTTCTGTGCTGGGAACGTATCCCTCCCAGCCTCCTGCAGGCCTGGACTGTGACCTCACAGTTGCTGTGGAATGGCTTCTACACACAGGCCTCTATCACTCTGAATTTGGTGTGCTTCTGCCCTGGTTAACTCTGGTGATCTTGAGTGAATCCGATGTCCTCAACACAACAAACGCGATTGTTTGTCACCTAGCCTTTGCCCTTTGCCTGCCTGAAACTCTGGACAGATGCATCTGCTTGTAGTTCACTGATTTGCACTTGTATTCATTCATCACAGGATCACTAAAGTCACAGGACTACTAGGCCCTGAAATGAGTAAGACACAGCCTTTGAGGAGGGAATGAGTGACCAGAAAATGTTTGTGAGGTAGTGAATAACCTGCAGTAGGGAAGGCCCGGGTCCTGGCTGGACTGAAGACCAGGAAGGACTCAGAGGCTGTCTGAGGTACGGGAGGGGGGAGACCGGTTGTAAGTTGATCTGGCTCCTGAGGTCAAGAGTTGGTAAATGGCAGTGTCTTTCTGTTCCAGTTTTTCCAGGAAGTTGGCATGGAAGCCATCAGTGCCACCTCACCTGTGGGCTCCCCCTTCTTGTTTCTGTAGAGGTGAAGGTGAAGCTAGGAGACGGGGTAAGTTAAACAGATAGGGCACAGGGCCCGAATAGTTAATTTAAACTAAACTAAAAGTTGGGGCCTAAGTGAGTCAGCACACCCAAAGGACTATCAGAGCCTAATGCCAAGGACAAAGAACAGATCCTTAAAAAAATCGGAGAGATCCTGGAGGATATAAAATACAAAGAAAGCAGTTTGGACTCCAGACATGAAAGCCCTACCTGCAACCTGGAGCATTCCTGCTTTCTGTCACTTACACCGGTACCAAAAACTAGATAAAGACTCCCGAGTCTGAGCTTCCATGGTGTCCACCTAACAGAACAGCCTTCTCCAACTAGCAGAGAGCTTTTCTTTTTTCTTGCTCATAAATACGTATTTCTTCATTCCCTGAAGCTTGGTGTTTGCTGTTTTGACCCAAGAACTAGAGTGAGCCAGTTACAATGGAGTGGAAGAAAGAGGTGGCACCTTTGCCTCCTAGCTCTTTCCCCTGGATGCCCTCCTGAGTCTGCTCCACCTCATGGTGCCTGCAGGGCTGGCATCTGTCCCTGCTTTGTATTTCCTCCAGCCCCATCTACTCCACTCTCACCCGCTAACGCAGCTGGATTTATCAGGCAGGGCCTGCCTGCAACACTTCAGAGCTGTTAGGCCATTGTCAAAATTGGCATTTCAGTTTGAGTTGTTGAGTTGCTTTCTGTGTGTGTAATTGCAAAAAGCTTCTTTGGGGTGGTCCTCTGCTTCTTTACTAATGGAGCCACAACAGAAAAATGCATCTGGTCAGTGAAATTAATTTTGGAGAACACTTGCTGTTATTGCTGGGGTGGTTGTCAGGGCTTTTGTGCTGAGGTGGGTCTACCTGGAGTAAGGCAAAGTGGTTCCTGACAGTCAGGTGAATTTGGGACCAGGTAACTAGAGTCGAGTGGAAGCTGGTAACAGGTAGGGAGTGTGTGTGTGTGTGTGTGTGTGTGTGTATGCGTGCATATCCCTGTATGTTGGTGCATGTATGTGCAGGCATATTTCCGTGGACACTGGGCCTGGGGACATGCTGTGTGTGGTGATGGTGCACACATGTTTCAGGCAGGTAAGAATTTACCCACTCCCAAGCTTGTTTACCTCCAGCAGAAATGCAGGAGATGCCCCTCTGCCCCGGGTTTGTGTTAGGGGTCTGGGATATAAATGTGTAGTTGAGTTTTACATCAGTACGCAGTACACACCATCAAGAGTGAGACCTCTCAGCCTGGCATCATTGGCATTTTGGGCCAGTGAATTCTTTGTTCAGGGATGGGGAGTATATTGGGCATTATAGGATGTTAGCAACATCTTTGTCTACTGTTAAAAACTGTCCTGCAAAATGCCAAATGTCATCTAGCAAACAAAATTGTCCTTCGTTGAAAGGCATGGTTATCAGCAGTGTTGCGGCAGGTAATGTTAGTAATGCAAAGGGCCCAGTCAGCTCTCTGTATCTACAGACTCTGTGTCTGTGGATTCAACCAAGCATGGGTTGAAAGACTTGGAAACATGTATCTGTACTGAACATGCAGATTTTTTCTTCTCATTATCCCCTAAACAATGCAGTGCAATAACTATTTACACAGCATTTGCATTGTTTTACTTGTTGTAAGAATTCTAGAGATAATTCAGAGTATGCAAAAGGATATATGCAAATCCTGCACCATTTTACCTGAGAGACATGAGCACTGGAACATCTTTGTATCCTCATGGTAAGAGAGGTTCCAGGAAATAATCCATTAGGATACAGAGGGGAGGCTAGAGTATAACAGGTGTTGGCTTCAGTGCTGGAAGAGAACAGAGGAGAGGGCTTGAAGAATGGGGAGGTTTAAGATGGAGATGACTTTATCATAAGCAACTGTCATCA
The DNA here is from genome assembly GCF_000247695.1 of Heterocephalus glaber. The sequence continues at coordinate 22,447,287 of NW_004624735.1, read as the reverse complement.
ACTGGCAAACCCAGCTCCAATCCTACTGGGCCTTCTGCTATGGATTCCAAATGAACTTCATGGGAAGCAGAGGGACACACAGAGCCATCATCTGGACAGTGATGCAGTGGACTCCATCCACTCCATCCATGGACAAGTCAGAAGCATGTGACTCATGGCAGGTGGCCATTAAACCAGAGGAAAGGGCTGAGTCAGTTCTGGGTCCTCTAGCCTGGATGCTGGTGCAGGTTTTCCACTTCCTTCTGGAAACTGTGTACAAAGTCACCTGATGACTGAGGACTGGAGAGTAGTTGCCCTGCATGTGTCCTACCTCTGCCCTGTGGTTAGAGAGTCTATTTTAGTTTTCTGTCTTCCTCACATCCTGTTTTGACCTCTAAGGCTGTGATTGACCCTCCCCTTATTGCTGCCTGATTCTGTTTCCACATTCTCCAACGGTGACGTTACACCACAGGGATTTTATTTATCAGACCTGTAAAGGACAAGGCCATACAATTTGGTGGCAGGGGCAGGTTTTACCTCTTGGTCACTGAGGGAAAGGGCAGATCCCCATGAAGGAGTCCGGTAGGGAAAAGGGACTGGCTTTTCTCTGTTACACATTTTCTTTTTTTCATGTGCAGATGTCTGAGTTTTACAAAAAGAGACCAGCATAAGGATCACTCCCCATGGTGCCCAACTGTGCATGGGGCCTCTCCTTTTAAATGGCACTTTTGATTTTATATCCTGAATAGATTGGGGGTGAATGTACTGTGTGGAGTTTCCTCCAAGAGGCCCCTCAGGCTTGGAGGAAGCTCCCTTTCTGATCCAAAGTTCCAGTGTGCAGTCAGCCAGTGAGCATATTTATTTTAACTCACATTTCATAGAGGTCAAGAGTCAGCTGGCTCCAAAGCAGGGTGGCATGGCAGAGGGGCATAGCAGAGGAGAAACAGCCCATGGCAAGATGTACAGAAAAAAGCAGGAAGCAGCAAAGCAACTGGCCTCCCTTTCCCTTTTATTCCATTCAGGCTACAAGCCTATTGGTTGGTGTCTACCACAGCCAGGGTGGGGCTTCCAATTATCCACACCTGAGGAAGACCTAAGACCAGTGTAGGAGCCTGGGGAAACTACTCCCCTGGGGAGGCTGGGAGCTGTGCAGTTCAATGTGTTCACAGCAGAATGGGCCCTGCGGCCTGGGAAATGCCCAATCTCTGTGGGCCAGGGGCCTCATAGTCCTCATATCTGTGCTCATTCCTGGGAACAAACTGTGCCTGGAATACACCAGGTACTCAGATCACATTGCATGAGATGGGACAAAATGAACTAGTCTCATGCATGCAATCAACTCCTTGTATAATATTAGGAAAGGCTCACTGTTTCCATGTGTGCAGTGGGATCTCAATAACATTAACCTTGGAGTCTGTAGAAGATTCTTGTCCTTACTTTCACTGCTAGCTTGGAGGCTCATAATTTATCTTCACTAATGGAGGCTTCATTTGCCCACATGGTCTCTCTCTCCCAATTGCTACATTGCTATGCTGCTGCCATAGTGTCCCCAGGGACCCACTTTTAAATTATGCTAGGCCTTGCCACGGTGGGGAGCTTCAAAGTCACTATAATTTTTTCTCTGTGCCTCTCCATGACCTCACAGGCCTGGCTCCTCCTCTGCCCTGGGCAGCTTCTGTGGCTGTCGCTGGGCCCTCTTCTTTCAGCAACACCAGGAAACCACACTACAGCCTTGGAGAGAGGGCTTCAGAATGGACACCAGCATTCTGCAGACCTCTGGAGGCACATTTCCCCCGCTCAGCTGCTGGGTGGTGGGAGGTCCACCTGCACTGTGTGTTAGGATCCCAGTGCTACATCATGGGCTGTGGTTGCTGGTGAGAGGGAACCGGTGCAGAGGGTTCTGGAGGCAGCAAGACCTGACAGGGAGGCCAGGTTCTGTGGCTCACCCGGTTGCATGAGACTGCAGACAAGCCATTTCAGCTCCTGTGGGACACTGGATTTAACCACTTGTCCAGTTGTTGGGCAAATGGGCTCAATTTCCTCACCTCTCTGCAGTGGGAAGCACAAAATATTTCTCGGGAGGAGTAGTGGTAAGTTGTGTATGGTACCTGGCATATGGGAGTCCCTCTGTTGATAGGAGCTGTGATTACGTTGTTGTGTTTTGCCATTGGCGTGAGCCTTTATCTACAGGCAAGGCATCCAACAGCCTCACCAAGAGTTCTCTGGCTGTGTCAGAAGTGACCAGGCAAGCCTCCCTGGGTCTGTGTCAGTTCCGGCTAAATGCATGTCTGCCTTTTTATATTTGTACAGATTTTCAGTGAAGAAAAGGATTCCTTTTCTGGGCAGCATCTAAACCACACGATAGCAAAAATTTACTCAATCTTGGCTTAGAGAACATATGTGTTCTCAAGATCCATTTTTATTTTAATTCACCTCTCAGTCATAGGCGCCCTACAGGCTCAAGGATTTTGGTACACTGGAACACCACGAGGGATTCATGGTCATGACCGCCCTCAGATCAGATGTCCACCTCACCATCTGACAGATAAGGAACTGGAGCTGCCGTGGAGAGAGCTCTTTCCACAAGAGCCAGGCTTCTCTGGGGAGAAGGGGGCAGAGATGAGGCATAGGGTGAGTGCAGCCAGGAATTGTTGGGGGACCTTCTGCTGCCCTTGATCCAGATTTCAGGCACACAGAAGGCTGCATCAGGAGGAAACAGGAGCACACTTTTTAGGTGAGGGTGACTTGGGTTTCCTCATCTCTATAATCAAATGAAACGCATTTGTTCACCTACCCTGGTGATCATGGTTTTCGTTTCTTTCTTTGAAAATTCCCTTGGAGCAAGAGACATTTAAGAAGATTTCTTGCTGAAATGAAAATTCTAAGAAGGCTAGATGAGAAAGCGGAGTGGCAGGGGCTTCCGTGATGGAGCAGTCCTACTGCCTGGGCAAAACGGAGACCCAGCTCCACACCTGTGCTACAGCACAGCCCTTGGCCTTTCTGGGCCTCAGAGCTCACCTGGCCCCCACCCCCGAAAAGGTGATGCATTTACCATTCCTAGCCTCAGGCTTCTGTTTGGAGGGAAATGAAAGACTACTCTCACTCAGCGAGCAGCTGACTTGAAATAGACCTGTATAATCCCAAGGAGAGAAACCAGCATTTGCCATAGGAACACAGAAGAAGGAGGCACAGAAGGAATCACCTAGAACCGTGAGGCCAGATGGGTAACTGCACAGAGGGCTGAGGAAGTGAGGGGCTCCTGTCAGGCTGTGAGCCAGGGCACCAGCTTGAAGTCCTTTCCATACCTCCTGAGGGTGTGGGCTCAGGGGAAGGACTCGCCTGGCTGCGCCTCAGTGGACTTGCTGTAAAGTGCATGAGTCTGAGTCCCAGGGGATGATGATTCACTTGGCTCCCTGTGTGCTTCCGAGGACTGAATAAAGGGGAGTGCAGGAAATGTGATCCATTTCAAACAATGCCTGGCGTGTAGCCAGTGCTGGACACACATAGCTGTCCCAGAGTCACTGTGCTTCTGTGAAGTCGACAAGAGTTAAGAGCACTTGCACCTGTCATGGTTTGTCCCACCAGCTCCTGGAAGTCACAGCAAGAGGTCAGAGGGAAGATGTGGCGTCTGACTTTAAGGACTCTTCCTCTGCCTGAGAGCAGATTTGGGAGATTCTAGCAGATGTAAGGCATTAGATTTTGGAAAGTACCTAGGACTGGAATGAATTAGGGTCCCATCGTGGCACAGCATGCCACTTAATAGTGTCAGAGAGGGCTCCTGGCCACCCTCTGCTCCTCCTCTCCTCTGATTTCCACAGCATGGCTCACAGGGGCCAAGTGCCCATGCAGAGACCCAGCACCAGCGTGTGGAGGGGTCCTGGGCCCCTCCACTCTCAGAGTACACAGAGTTTGGAGGATTAGAAAGCTCTTTCCCCTCCGATTCTGGATTCAGAGAGACAGCTGTGTCTTGCTGGGTGGAACCCATCAACAAACCCATTTTCCTGATTCCCCTTGTTCTGGGTTATTAGTGAGGTGGATCCAAGTATTAAACAAGAGACAGACAAACAAAAAGGCTCTTCTTCCACGAAGATCCTCACTGCTCCAGTCCTTGGATCGGGCCCTGAATCACAGTAGATGGCATAGGGGAATGGGTGTCCCTGGGTCAAGTATCCCAGGAAAGATGCTCAGGGATGCCATGATGCTGCTTGGCCTGGATGAGGAGGTATCTCTGGGTGTTTTACAGGTGTCCTGGACAGAGAGCCTCCCTGTCACCAGGTCAATGGCTCATTGCCCTCTGGCTACCAGCCTACCTCCTCTATGGCCTTGGTATCACTGTGTGCAGAAGGCAGCCCTGAGCCCTAAGCTGGCCTGCCATCTGGAAGTCAAGATGCAAGCAGCCCAGGGCCCTGTGGCAAGGCTGCTTGGCCTGTCCCTGGCACTTTGATGCAGCAGCTGCACCTGGCAAGGTTACCTTGGTGGTCCACGATCTCATAGCACAGGGGGTGTTAGGACGGATGGACCCCTCACCACTGGCTGCCACACCCCCCAGCTCTGTCTTGACTCTGACCTTCTCACCTGTGTAATTTTATTTTCTTCCCTCCCCCTTCCAATCTGATTTTTCCTCTTTAGATGTGGCACTCCATGTGGAACTGTGGAATTGGCTTTCTGTGATAGCTGACACAGTGCTCCTTTCCAACACCGAAGAAGGGGCCTAAAGTCACTCAGAAGAGGTGAAAGTGTGATTTCAGACACAGAGTTCTGGAGGGTGACTGAAATTCTTGAATCAAAAGATGAATGTTTTGCTATATCTAATCTAATCTAACTTAAATACTTCAATAATAGAAATAAATTTAAAGCATACACCCATTCATATCACTAAAATATTGTTAGGCATTTAAAAACATACATGTATATATTCATAAAATATTATTAAGATGATAAAGATGGACTGAAAGTACCTGAGATGTTACTGAAAGTAACAAAAAATCAGTTATACAGTTGATGCTTACTGTTACAGTTTATATCTAGAGGTCACCCCCAAAAGTGTCAGGTACCCATAGGTTTTTTGGGAGTAAGTGGATCATGGGTGTGATGCTGGATTAGTCTACTGATTGGTTTAGCATAGATCTGGGTGTGACTGAATGGATTTATTGAAAGCAGAAGGCCCTCACTGGGTGTGGGTGGCACCAACCAATAGGCTTGCAGCCTAAATGCAATAAAAAGGGAAAGGAAAGATTGCTGTTTTGCTGCCTCTTGCCTGCCACCCCATGAGCTGTTTTTCCTGTGCCATGCTGTCCTGCCTCGGAGACAGCCAACTATGGGCTGAAACCTCTACCAACTTTCTTCCTTTAACTTGTGAGTGTTGGATATTTTGTTGTAGCAACGAGAAAGTGACTGAGACACCCATTTAGCATTCTTTGTGCTCTGGAAATCCCTTAATAGTTCCCTCATCCAATACCTGGAGATGTTTGTAAATAATGCTTTGAGTAATTAGCATTGTTCTTCACCAAGAATTCCCAGCTTTCCACCCTCTGGAAAGATTATACTTCTTGAGTTCTTTAGGTGTGACCAAGGGACTGGTTTTGATCAAAGTAAGCTAAGGTGACAGATGTTATTTCTGAGCAGAAACTTCAAGGTCCAGGGAGCAATTTGACAAATTTCTGCCTTGCCAGTCATGGTCATGGGTCAGTTAGTGGCTGCTTCCTGAGTCTGGCCCTGGAGTGAAGATAGCACAGAGCCAAGTTCCCAGTCCGCACTCCAAGGACATCCAGTGTAAAGAGAAGGAGAACCTCACCCACTAAGATTTTGCATGTAAAGTGTTACAGCATAACTGAGTGTGTTCTGACTGATACACTGTACTGTTATGCTGTTTTATGGACACTGAACTTGACATGGCTGGCTCATTACCATATGTTTGTTCAATTTATGTTTTCCAATCTCCCTCCCCTCCAGTGAGAAGGGAAGGTGAATGTAGTATAATTTCTCCTATGAGAGCTTGAGTTTGTAAAGGTCTTATTACAGTTTCTTTGTTTCCTGGCAATGTGAATTTCCCAGGCATCTGTTGCCTTTCCAGAATCAAGTCTGTTAATGCAGTTTTCCCACATTCCCTGGTTGTCAGAGGCATAGGGAGCACCAACAGGTCAATAAGTGTTGAGCCAACACTGGGAACCTGGAGTGAGACGGCACCTTTGGTTGCAGTGATAGTATCTCAGCTGGAGCCCCCGAAGGCAGAGATCAGATTGAGCACTTTGATCTTGATCTTGTATTTAGCAGGTGACCTCAAGCAGCCAGAGTGAAGAAACAGGCGAGAAGGAGCAATGAGTGGGAGGGTGTGTTACTGAGGTTCCTGCTGTGGGCATCTAGTCCTCGTCCTTCACTTCACGGTGATCTGACAAACACACTGGATACTCTTGGAACTGCTGACAAGGAAAGACAGGAGGCCTTCGGCTCTCACCTCCCTCCTTCCCTGAGGGTACCCCAGAGTGTGTTTGTGGCTTGCATGAGAAGCCAGGAGTGGTTCTCACCCAAGGGGAAGGAAGCTGGACATGCCATGCAGACCTCAGGTAGGATTCTGCCTGCACTAAGTGAGGCAAAGCTCCTGGGAAATGTCCACTCCAGAGGCAGCTGTAATCTAAGGGGAGGCTCAGAATGGAAGTTACCATGTTGTTGCATCTAATTCAATACTACTATGTGATTTACAATAAAAAACCCAGGGTGGCCAGGTGTGGTGGCACTGGGAGTAATCTCAGCACTCTGGGAGGGTGAGGCGGTGGATGGAAAGTCCAACCAGCCTGGGTAACTTAGCAACTTAGCATAGCCCTGTCCAAAACAAAAGTTTTTAAAGGACTGGGTATGTAGTTCAGGGCAAGGCCCTTTGTTCAATCTCAAGTACCACAGAAAAAGTGTGTCCAGAATTTCTCTATACCACAGTCTTCCTGGACAAGGAGGTTGACTGATGTCCTGTCACAGATGTGGGTGAGAGTAACTGCAGAAGGCAACAAGTCCACCGTGCACTGCTTTCCATGCAGGAACCAACAGGTCCTGATGTTTTCTGTGACTGAGGAAACACAGGCTGTGTAGCCACGTGCTACGGTTTAGATGTCCCCCACAGGCTTGGGTGTTAATAGCTTGGTTCCAGGGTGGCACTACTGAGAGGTAAGGGAGCCTTCAGAAGGTGGCACCAATACGAGATATTTAGGTCCCTGAGGGCTTTTGAAGAGGATAGACCAAACCCAGCTCCTTCCTCTTTTTCTCTTGCTTCCTGCATATGAGGTGAGTGGTTTTACTCTGTCACACATTCCAACCATAATGTGCTGTCTCACAATAGCCCCAAACAATGGTGCCAATTGATCATGGACTGTGATCCCAAATAAACCTCTTCTCTTTATAATTTGATCATTTCAGCTATTTGTTATAGTAATGGAAAGCTGACTAACATACTGTATTAGTGAGCCTTCCTATTGCTTGACACCATATCCAACACCTACAATGTAAGGAGAACAGGTTTCAGGGGATTCAGTCCATGGTTCTTCATTCCAAGGCAGGAACATCATGGAGGAAGTATATGGTGGAGCAAAGTTGCTCAGTTCATGGTGGCTGGGAATCAGAGCAGGGAACAGTGCCAGAGAGGAAGAGGCCATGGACCAGAGAGAGACCCCCAATGCCATGCTTTCTTGACCCACCCAGACACACCTAGAAGTGTGCTCCACCATTCTCTTGGGTGGATCCAAAAGCCCATGGGGGAGTTGAAGGGAGGACAGGGAATGGGGAAAAAATAAGAACCAAGATACATCATGTACAGGTACAAGCACCCAATGATAAATGTAACGTACTGTATAACTAAAATGTACCGATAAAAGAATTTAAGAAAAAAACCAAAAAATCCCCAAAAGCCCACCAAGTTGACACTATCAAGTGGAACCATCACACACACTGACTCTTCAGGTGCAATTTTCCCAGTATTTTCCTGTAGTTCAGTTAGTTCAGGCCAAACTTCTCCTGTTTGACCTGGGCTCAGAATCACCTCCTTCCTGAACAGCCCTGCTGGCTATGGTCTGGATCCTCACAATCTGAATGGTAGACCCAAGTAGAAGATCTTCTCAGTGATGTACCTACTGCTCTTGCCCAGAATGACCAGATGCCCTTACATGCACATGCTTTCCCATGTAATGTGTCTCAGCCTTTCAGACACATGTGTGGAGTGTTACTACTGACAGGGGCATGTTTGGGTTTGGAGGTGTGTTTCTTTTCATAATGTGGCATCTGTGGGAGACAACTTTTTTTTAGGATGACTACGCTTTGTGTAAAATGCATGCATATGTATGGTCCCATTGCTAAGCTATGGAAGTGTCTTTCTCTTCCTGAAGAATTGCCTAATGATGCACAGGGCTCAGGCCTGGGGTCCACATGTGGACAGGGCCATAGCCTGCTGTCCTCCTCATAACCTCCAAACCCCTGCCCTCAGTGAAGGGAATGCCCTGATTGACTGTCCCCCTGGGAAGCATTTAATGAGGCCACTCCAGGGAGAGAAAGAGCAGGGAGGGTTTTTTTTCTCTTGGGTAGACCCATGAAACTTTTCATATTGATGCTGGCATGTGCACTTGAGGCACCCGGCTTCAGGCCACAACTGTAACGGCACATTTTAGTCTTGGTAGACCAGAGATGCACGTAGGTGATTGACATGATATAGCTGCTGACACAGGTGGAGAAGGCAGGATTCCAGGGTGACCTCCTGATGGTTACTTCTGTGTGTTAACCTGGCTGGAAAAGTTATAGCTGCCCCTTGTTTAATCCAATCCTAATCTAGCTGTTCCTGGGCAGGCATTTCACCAATGTGGTTAAGTCTGCAATTAGCTGACTTTAAATAAACCAAATTTCCCTTGTACTGTAAGCCTCATCCAATGACTTGAAAGCTGAAAGAGCAAACTCTGAGGTTTCTAAGGGAGGATGAAATGATGCCTCCAGACTACAGCATCCACTCCTACCTCAGTTTGCACCTGCACCTGCCCTGAAGATTTTAGAATAGATGGTCCCACAATTACAGGAGCTTTGAGACACATGAACCCTTAAAATAATTAGTTTTTATATGTATATCTACTAAATTAGTTTCTTTCCCATCACTGCAACAAAATATCTGACAGCCACAATTTAAAGGAGGAGAGGATTCTTTTGGCTTACAATTTCAGTGGGTTCAGTCCATGGTTGGTTGGCTCCAAGACAGAATGGTATAATGGAAGCACCTGATGGAGGAAAGCTGCTCACTTCATGCCATCCAGGAAGCAGAGAGAGGGGAAGAGCTGGGGATAAGAATACACCCTTACAAGTCTCTCCCAGTGACCAACTTCCAATCAGGGCCCACTTGTGAACATCTGAGGCTTTTTGAGAACATTTTATATCTAAACCGTAACATCTACATATAGGCAAGTATAGATATATGTCCTAAAATTTATATCTATCTGTATCTCCATATAGACATATGTATCTCTATATTTTCCTTATCTGTCACAGGCTTCTCCCTCACCCTCCTGGGTTGATCTTCTTGTTTTCCTCTATATTTACAATTTCAAATTCTCTTTAGCTGCTGTTCTCAACCAGGGTTAAGCACACGGTGCCTTTGGAGTCAAGTCCAACTCCCTTGTAGGTAAGTTCACTGGGTGTAACCATGTCAAGGGTCTCCGTGCTATCTGCAACTGTTTCCAGCTACAGCAGCAGAGGGAGTGGTGGTCGCAAACTGTGTGGCACAAAAAGCTGAAAATACGAACTTTCTGGCCACTTCCAGAAATGGTTTGCCAACTTCTGCCCTGTACTAAAATATTTGACTTCTCTAAGATATTTATTTGACCTTCCCATGGGAACCCAGAACCACCTAAGCCCACCTGGCTTCTCTCTACTCACTTGGGAGCCTCTGTCTCAGGGACAGCACCTCCTTTTGTCCAGACCAGAAACTCGAGTCACCTTTGACTTTCCCTGCTTCTCTTCTGAAGGCAACATGCTATTCCGGGCCCCATTCCACAGATTCCTCCACAGTTCCTGACTCCATCATATCTCCTCTGTTCTCTGCCACAGCCTTCTCAGTATTTCCTATGTTCCAGCCTAGTCCCTCTCCAGCCCGCCAGCACAAAGACAAGAGGACCTCCTTTTCCCATGTGGGAGACCTCAGTGAGTTGCAGTTGCTCTTGGGAGACTGTAACTTCTCCACGAAGCCTCTCACCTCCCTCCTGAACATCCTCCCACCCACCTGGCACAGCCTGCCCTTGGATTTCGGGCATTGCCTCAGTTTCTAGAGCATGCTGTGTCCTGTGGACTCTGAGATGTGGACATTCTGGTCCCTCACCTGTTCTGCTTTCAGTGCTCTTTGTTGGTTAACCCCAGGGAGCCCCAGGCCCTCTTCACACCTTGCTGTCTCTGGGACTTCGCTGCCCCCGCCCCCAGCCTGGGCTTCCTTGTCTCAGACTTTGTGCACCATATCTTACTGTCCAGTCATTAGCCTGAGCTCCCCACAGGGACCCCAGCCCCACTAGGACAGGGCCCATATGTTTGCCTACCTTGACACCCATGAACATGTTTTGAGCCCATGAATGAGTGAAGAGCTGGGGATTGGCCCTCCCCACTGCCAGGGACCATGTACTGCAGCACAGAGGAGCTCAGCCAGTCTTCAGGAAGGTTTGATGGGAAGATAGAGCAGCTGACAGAGGAGTGAGTGCTGTATCAGGGAGGCAGCCATGGAAGACACAGAACTCTCTCCTTCCACTCTGCTCCTGGATCTTCTGGTGCTGTGGTTTTGTCTGTCCAGGTCAATGATCTCTTTGCCTTTGGCCTTTCCTTCCCTGCCCTCCCCTGCCTCTCATTTCCCTTTCTTCCTTCTCCTGCCCTTGCTCACCCCTCTACCTTCTCTTCTTCTTCCTCTCCCTCTCCTCTGTTTTCCACCCCTCCTTCGCCTTTCCTCTCTCTTATTCCTTTCTTTGCTCTCTCTCCCCTTCCCTCCTTCCTACATCATTTTCTCTCTTCTTCTCCCACTCCTACAGGTGAGAAGCATTAAAATCTGTTGCCTCATTTCCACATAACATTTGCTAATTGTGTCACCTTTAGCAATTTGGCAGGGGTTAATAAGCTTTCGTTAAGTGCGCATCAAGGCCCTGGCTACGCTGCCAGCCCTCAGAGGCAAGAGGCAGGTGCCCAGCCTCTAATATGCGTGGCCTGACCAAGTTCACAGCACTCTTTACAGTGGACATTATCCCTCCTGGGTGAGCAGGTCGAGCCACCTGGGATTCAGTGTGTCCGGGACACTGCGGAGAATGGAGAAAACCACTGAACAGATGGTTACTGCTCTCAAAGGAAACATAACCCATTGGAAGGCTCAAAAATGGAAGTATAAAACAGACTCTAAGGAGGGACCTTCCACCGCCCCCTCTCCTACTTGGTTTTCCTTGTGGGCATATGGATCTTGCAATTTGCCTTCAGCAGCCACCTCCACACCTGATTCTTTGAGTGAGAGTGTCTGAATTTCTATCCAGTTATATTGAGTCTCCAGAAGGCATCATAATTCCTCTTTGGCATGATGGGGATGAATTAGTAAATGAGTGAACCCTCATATCAGCAGAGTGCCAGGGCTCTGGAGCAGTGACAGGGCAGGCAGGAGAGCAGAGTCCAGGCTTGCTGCTTCCCTAGTGAAACTTGGGCTTTGTGTCACAGCCCTGTGTCCTGTCTGTGGGGGGCTGTACTGCTGCCCACAGCTAGGTTGGAGGATCAAAGACAAAGTCCAGTGCTTGTTGCTCCTGTCTGGCACATGGTTAGATTTCCATTTATGGAAGGCAGCTATGCTAACCACTATACCACCAATGCAGATTTCCATTTATGTTGGGGTCTCTTTGAGCATCAGCTTATTACTGGTTTTCTTTGAGCCACTTTTTGTGGGACCATCTGAGTGGATATAAGGCTCATGTCCAGTGGAGAATGAAACAGTGATGCCCTTACAACAGTCCCCACTTCCAGCTGAGGGCTGGCTGAGGGCACAGCAACTCTGGGCTGGAAGGGAAGCAGCCCCCCGCCTGCCTTGTGGATTCCATGCTGACATCAGACAGACTAAATGAGCAGTCTGCATCCGGACCTCTGCGGGGTGCTGAGGGTGTCTCGCAGTTAGCAGGCAGCTGTGGCACTCCCTCAGCTGGTGACACCATCCCTGTACTTATTCCAAATTGCAGTAGACAACAATGCAGATTTTTAACTTGCTTTTTTTTTTTAAATGGAAGTAATCTCATTCTTTCCACCGAAGCTCAACTTCAGCCTCACTATTCCAATGGTAAATAAATAAATGAATAAATTATTTATTAAATAATTAAAATAACATGGGACAGTTGTCCTCTAACAAGTGGACACATGAAAACACAGCTGTCTGTCTGAAGAGAGGACAACGTGCAACATGGGTGTGTTTGGAGCCAGTGTCAGCAGCTCTCAGTGTGTGTGCATATGTGTGTGTGTGTGTGTGTGTGTGTGTGTGTAGGGGACTGATACTTGGGAGGGAAAAAACACTCTAAGAATAATTGCCATGAGTTGTTTAGTGGCTCCTAGATATTCCTTTGGAACCTTCTTTTTTGTGGGGGGGCTATAAGCTATAATAGAATGAATAACACAGGCAGTTTGAGTTTAAGGGATGTGCTTGTCTTTATTTTTATATTACTTTAAGATTTTTAATGGAATATTTTTATTCTGTATGGGATATATTTAGATTTACACACAAGTTGCAAAGATTCTATAGTGAGCTCTTTTAGAGGCTTTATCCAGCTTTCCCTACAGTTGACATCTCTTGTAATAAGCAAGGTGCAGGTAGCGGGACTAACAAACGAATGCTGGGGTAGTGCTCTTCGCTAACAGGCTGCATGTGGACACCACCTGCCTTTCCACTTATTTTTTTCTCCTGTTCATGGACCAATCCTGAAGCTCACAGCACAGAATTTGTTGTGTTTCTTTCTTTTCTTCTGGTCTGGGTCTGCCTTAATTCTCTTTTTGATGCTCTACAGTTTTGAAGACTATTAGGTATTTGTAGACTGTCCCTCCATTTGGACTTGCCTGATTAGATTTTGGTTAGGGATTTTTAAGGCAAATGTCACAGATGAGGGAGGTGTCCTTTTGCTTGCGTGATTCTAGAGCTTCATGAAAGCAGCATAAGTTGATCGCTTGGTCAAGGTGCCTTCTGTCTGGTGTATCCAACATAAAGTGGCTGTTTTCTGCTTTCACTCCACGTTCTTTGGGAGCAAGTCATTAAGCCTAGCCCCCAATCTGGAGGACAGGAATTAAGTTCCCCTTTCTGCTGAAGTCATGTGTGTAATACATTAGAATTCTGCTGGAGGGAAGATTCGGAGAGCCTGGATTTAATGGTAAATCAGTTGCTATGTTTTGGGGGAACAGTAACACAATCTCTCTCTGCTTCAAATTTTTCTTCTACATAAAGAAAAGTTACACACATACACTTTCCATGGTTTATTAATCAGCTTTGTCATCACTGAGACACATAGGTTAAAGGAGGAGAAGTTTAATTTGGCTTGTAGTTAAGGGGATTCGAGCTAGGGTTGCCTGACTCCAAGACTAAAACATCATGGTGGACAGTGTGGTGCGGTAGAGCTACTCAGCTCATGGCAGCTGGGAAGCAGAGCAAGGGGAGAGTGCTAGAGAGGAAGGGACGAAGACCAGATACAGACCCCAAGGTCATGCCTCTAAAACAAATTCAGACACATCTGGAACTCTCCACCAGAGTCCCAGGTGGGTCCCAAAGCCAATCACATTGACCCTAACCACAGTACACAGATGCCCAGCTTAAATGCCCTATGCGAGGCTTATACTTAGGGTGATTCTGCTGGCTACCAATATTGCTGCAGTTAAGTTTCTTAAACTCTATACCCTTCAGTTTTCCTTGTCTGTATAATGTAATAAGAATAATGCATGTAGGTAGCACCTATGAGGCATTTAACATGGAGCATTGTGTATAGGGACACAGTAAGTTTCAACTATTATTTTAACCAGGCTCAGTAATATGCTGGTCAAAGTCAGTGTTTACTAGTACCAAAAGAGTTTTGTAAAATTATTTCTTTGTTTATATCATTGAAAAATATTTTAGGTTTTTCCCATCCTTATATGAAAACATGAGACCCAAAGCAGTAGTAGGAGAACCCACCCTGAGCATGGCCACCGGGTTCTACACAATTACAGCTTTAGCCAAGTGCACAAAGCCCACCTTGAATGTCAGTTGGAAGACTTGGGTCCAGGTCAACCCAAGGACACTGCAGGTTGTCTTCCAGTCCTCGTGCCCTCGTGTCTTCATTTGTCACTAACATGTGACCGCTGGAATCATCAGCACAGCAACAGCCACATGGTACACATTCAACTCCTGGGCTCAACAGCTGTTCCCCCTGCTCCACTGTAAATTGTTTATTGCAAAAGAATAGATGGGCGCCAAGCCACAGAATCATGAAAGGCATAAGTGTCATGACGACCACCGTGGGTAGCTACGGTCATGACAGTGGTTTGATTTCAGATAATGCAGTTGGTATTCATAGTAGAAACAGAAAGCTTTGAGTGTGACTGGAGCCTTGTGTGACAATAATAAGTAACAAAACTGAAGAATACTCACGATGTAGGTATATAGTTATTGTTTGGTGTTGGCAATCCCACGGTGAAGCTGGTGCATACCTCCAGATGCCAGTCTGTTAGGAAAGAAATGCCCAAGTCAAGTGGACGACAGTCGGAGGGTGGCTGTGACCTGGAAAACTTATCTGTGGGCCTCTAATGTAAAGAAGTAGCCTGCTGCAGAAAACAGAAACTTGCATGGGGAGATTTGTTGCTGCCTCCTGCACAACTAGACAAAATGGGAAATAACACAAGGAAAATGGTTAAGAACCTCCAACCCTTAAACTGGAGTTTAAATTAGCATTTAATTATATGCTAATAACAAGAAGCCAAGCAACATAAGAAATACAGTAAATTGTTGAGTGCAGCGAACAGAAAGAACATGATATATTTCCTTAGCCTTCCAGGGCTGTGAGAATACGTGAGCAGATGGATGTATTCTAAAGGCAATGGCCAAGGCCAAAAATACCTCTGTTGGGACAAAAAAGAAAGCAATTAAGTAAAAGTTAAAAATCTTTGAAGTGTCCAAGCCAAGTCTTCCAAGTTAAAAAAAAAAAAAACAGAAATAAATGCTATTTGGATTTCCGAATGTTTGGCCTAACTGTACCAGTGGTCCTTCTGGATACTTTCTGCTTACATAAATATTCTCCAAATGCCTTCTTTCCTTATGTCCCCCTCAAAACTTCTGAATAAGTACATACAGTCAACCGATCTGCTTCTAAGGACAAAGAGGAACAATTTCAGGGCTCTCTAGAGGGAGGGAAAGGAAGAGCTCTCTTCTTTACATTCTTAGCAGCTTGTTAGTGCCTGGGAGCCTGTATTACTGAAACCCCAGGATAACAAGCATTGGGGTGAATCCATTGCCAGGCTGGGTCCTTTAATGGGCACATTGATCAGAGATGAGAAGCAAGAAAGCACAGTCTGGTAACACCTGAATGAATATAAATTTAGCTGCAATTGAAGATCCTCCACGGTCGGCCTGTTCCATGCTGGCAGTGGCAGGAAAGGAGAGCAAAGCAATTTTGGTCTTCAGTCTTGATTCTCTTCATGCTGTTGGCAGTTTGTAAGAAGAACAAGTTAAGACTGTTTTACCTGCAAAAGCAACAGGAATTTGTCAGAGTCCTCCCTGGAAGTGATAATTCAGAATGATTCTACTCGGTCCGATTTTAATCCAAGTGTAATCAATCCATTTGACTGGATGAGAAAGTTCTTTCTGCCAATGAGTGCTGCCTGGAAATTAGGCAGGCTGCCAGAGCAGGGAGTGAGCGAGTGGCCCAGCAAGAGAAGGGAACAAATGGTAGCAGGTTGGGCAGCTGGCAAGATGTTCTGAGTGACTCAGGCTTGGAAAGGAGACCTGAGGAAATAGAGGGCTTGAAACCAGGCCACCTTTCAGATGATTGCTTTCATTGTAGAAAGCCAACCAGTAGAGTGGCAAGGCTCAGAGTGGAATTCTGGAACCTGGCTTCATGGTTGTGTGACATTGAGGTGAGTCTATATGTACGTTGAGTCTGTATGTACTTCAGTATCTTTGTTATTCAAATCAGAATTAAAATACTGTATTGGCCAACTCATGGGTCTGTCTAGAGAGTCTAAATAACTTGGTGCATGATGTCATCACAGCACCTGGAGTGTAATCTGCTCTCCATAGGTGTCACGATTGGCAGTTTGTCCTCAGAGCCGCCTCTCCTACATGAAGCCCTTCTTGGGTGCCCAGCATTTGGCTCATGCTGTCTCACATACATGCCCCAACCACCTTGGCAGGTACAGATGATTCCCCTCACGTGCCCAAAGGAGACACTGAGGTTCAGAGAGGCACTAAGGTGCCTCTCTCAAGTCACTGTGGTCTTCACTGAGCTACCCTGCCTGAGGAGCTAGTGCAACGCCCGGCACCCAGCAGGGCCTCAGTGAAAGTGAGGGTGTCCTGAGGACCCACCCGCTGCTCAGCAGCTTTCCACCCTCAGCCCTTCCCTTCCATCCTGCCCTGCAGTCTGCCGCTTGTCACCAGCTCTCGCCTCACAGTAGGGCCCCTCATCTTCCCTCTCCCTTCTCCTTTCTCTCACCTCAGCCTCAGCCCCTTTAGATTTTTGCAAGCTCTTCAGAAGTATTTTTGACACAAACAATAGCGCGACTCTGGCCCTTTTAAGAGGCATCAGCACCACCACCGGCGACCCAGTGACTCATTTTGATCATCGTCTCTAAGCCATTCACCGCGCGAGCCTGGATTGGACAGACCTCACTGCACCACGAAATCTAATACTATTTTTATTCCTTTTAATCTATCTTTTAACAGTCTCCTTGTGTGGAACTGCAGGGCCTGGATTCAGAGAAAGCACGTTCAGAGAGCAGAGAGGACAGAGTCAGCCTGTCTTAATCAAAGGCTTGGAGAGCCCACTCTGGGTTCCTTCTCCATGCTCCACTCCCCTAATGCTCTCCCAGCACTGCCTTTTATGCCAGCCTCAGTGGGAGCTCTCCCAGCTGCCTACAAGAGCCACTGCTGGCTTCTTCCATCTTAATAATAACTGCCCTGCTCTTCGAAGCAGGAGGTTGTCAAAATGTTTCCAAAGTGCCAGAGTTGCTCATTTGAGTCACTGTTATGGGAAGGTCATGAAGAAAATGAACATTCAGCATGCATGTCAGTGAAGGGCCAAGTGTCACTTCCTCTCCAGGCCATCCAAGGTACCCAAGGCCAGCAGGGATCTCTGCTTGTCTGCTGCTTCCTGGAGGACTTGGGTCCTATCACTTGGTACTTAGTGTACCAAGAGGCCTGGAGGATTTACAGGCAGTGCAGTCTTCTGTTCTTCATTGTCTTTCTTTTGCACTTTAACCTAAGTTCCTTTGTCTTATCAGGAGTTTAGCATAGAGGCTGAACAACCTGATCCTAACACTTACTGCACATCTAGATATCAGGTCAAGGGAGAGCACATAGAACAATGGTCATCTAAAAGGAAATGAGCTCATTTTATTAAAATGTTAAGTAAACTTTATCAGAGGCCATTGCTTTGCACTGAGCTCCAACGCTAGGTTCAACAGACCCTACCAGAATGGAATTATTCCTGCTGACCTTCCAAGTTATGAAGCTGTACTAAGTTGTTTATCTGATCTTCAAGAAGTCAGGAAAGAGGGAGGGAGGGAGAGAGAGAGAAAGAGAGAGACAAAACTGAATCCCCATTCAGGCCAGCATTACCAGCAAGATAAGGAAGTCCTTTCTACTTTTACCTTTATAGGGAAATACTTTGATAATCAGCCTTTTGTTTTCTGTCTCTGCTTTCTCCTCCTCCTTTCTGTCTATACAGCCAATCTTCTAGGCTAAGCTCACTCACCCTATATTGCAGTATGAGGTTTTGCTCCATTCTAGAATTGAAAATAAGTTATTTTATTGTAGTTTGTCTTTTGACCAGTAGGATATCTGGGTTGGTAGCTGCTATCCTTACTGCTGGGATCACTGGGGGAAATGAAGTAGAGAATGACGTGGCATTTGGGTCCCCCAGGTGTGGTCCTCCTTCACCCAAGACCTTAACTCTGGGGCTCACGTGCTTTGGCCAGGCTCCAAAAAGAATCCTGAGACCCTTAAAACACCATCATAGTGCACGAAGGTCAAAAGATGAGCTCTGCCTAGTAATTTGGGAGATTGTGAGAAGTACTCCCATTTTCTACAGGAAGAATTAGAATAAGACGCACTGGGAGTAAGTGAAGCTTGGGCAAAGAATGTAGAAGTGTTCAATTCACACAGAAGCTGTCAGGGCTGGAGCTTCCAAGGTCTCAAGTCACATTTTTACTGAGTGGGGAAAGCAGCAGTCTGCTGGTGGGGGAGTTCCTGGAGCTCAGGAATCCCTCCTTTAGCTCTTCTGTCCTGGAAGGCAGTGGGGACTTTTCTTTTT